>JAWWTY010000001.1:69849419-69901381 GCA_035222235.1 Margarornis squamiger | reverse complement strand
CCTGGGAATAAACCCTCTTTGCTGCCTGCCTTCCCGCCTGCGTGTGTGTGGTCTTTCCTGCAACATCTCTGGAACCATGGTGACCGCGTGGAGTTTGGGGGAAGGGGGAGCAGAGAGATCCACCCAGACTGCTGGAGTAATGCACAAGATAAAGTCTCTACGACCTCTTCCTATCTACTTTTTATTATCATAACACCAGTCCATGAGACAGACTATGAAAATTGGGTGTTAGGCTTTAATATTACATTGTGCGTCTTCCAACGGCTGCATGAACAGATCAAAAGTGACTGGGAAAAGTCTACTGACAGAAAGCTTATAACTTTATTTTGCATTTTGTTTTAAAATGCAATCAGATTATGTCTTGGCCTCTAATGGATAAAACTATTATAAAAAAACCCAAAAAACCAACAAAAAGCTTCCCCAAGAAAAAAAGCTTTTTCCATGCATTAGAATTGTAAGACATTAGGTAACACATGCAGAGGAGCACAGATTGGTAACAAAGGCCTCCATTTTTTCAGATAAAAAGAAGAAAGCTTTGAATGAAACATGCAGGTAACTTGAAGAAACAAAGAGACTAAAAGCACTGTTTTGGTAAAGTGCTCTTCTGGCAGATGCCCATCCCTGCACAGCCACTTGGCTTCTGCTGAAGTCCATGCACAGATGTCTTCCAGACCTAGATACAAAGGAAAGAAACATCTCTATCCAGAATTACTAAGGCTATAACCGTGCATTGAGTAAGTATGGATAAGAGGTGCATAACTCATGTTGATCTCTGTGACAATTGCAATATATTGGGAATACAAAGGAACCAAAATATAAGACAGGAGAACATTTTGAAAGAACTCTAAAATTTTAACTAATTAACCTCTCGGAATTCCCTAAGAGACAATTCCTTTTTGACAGCTAATAACACAGTGGAAGACTGAAAACACTGAAACAAACAAACATCAGAGCTTTCATTTGAAATAATGCCATTAAAAGTGTGATTGGGAACTATAGTTTTTTCTTATGGACTTTTTTCTTCTATTAAAAATTATACACAAAACCATATTGGATTGTTTTGTAATAATTGGACCATTTTGCCAATATACCAGTGTGATTTAGGAGCCATCTCATCTTCTAATGTAGTGAAGCAATAATTTAAAAAAATAGTCTCTGCCTCTTATTAGCTCATCAGGCCATACTTTATATCTACTTGATTAAGACTCAGAGGGGTGATCAGGTGTTCTGCCCATGGAAAGAAAATTGGTATGGTGTTTAGGATATAGGAGATCTACTTCAGTTCTTAATTTTCCTCCAAACTGACAGTAAGACAAGAAGTACATAATGAAACTTAAGGGCCCATAGTTAACTTTTACATCCCTGAGGCACCATTTTTCATGAGGAAACAGACACATGTAATTACTTGGAATATCTGTGTTGCTGCAGTGATTATAGTTTCAACACTGGATGTGTAACTATTGGGAGAAAGAGAAGGGATTTAAAAAAGATCATAACAAAATTAATGAGATCAGTGAGAATGACAGATTTTTAGCCTGCCAAATTAATAGGGAGGGGGGAACAAAAAGAGATTAAATGAAATACCAAAACTTTTATTTTTCTTCAGACATTTCCTTTCAGGTAGACTTAAAAAGATTTTTCACCAAAAAGATACAAATTAAGAAACCAAAATATTTCATTCTAAAAACATTGAAACAAAAACTTCTCAGTCGATAATTTATTTACTCACTGCCTCATTTTTCTATTTACTAGCATTACAGCTATTTGTCAAATTCACAAGGAGCTATGCTGTCTATTGAACTACATTTTTTGCTGGTTTATTGAAAAGCCACAAATTAGGGTAACTTATTCTTAAATTTCTGGACACGTATGTGTTAACACTATTGTTCACAGCTTTCACTACTTCACAAAAAAAACTTTATCCATCAATTTCCATGGAAAAAAATAGCTTTAAATATAGCTCCCCTGGAAGTCAATAAAACTTAGAGTCTATGTCACTTCATCATTTTAGTAAATTGCCCTCCAACCTCCTACTCCTATACATACGTATGTGTACTGATTTCTCTATACTGAATTTATTATAAATTAATTAATATTAAAGCAGCATTATGAAAAGAAAAAAAGGAAAGGAAATTGTGCACCTGACCTATCATATATCTGAGCTTTAAATGGAATGAAATACACAAATGAGAGGAAACTGCTACCACAAGCACCTCAGTGTAAACTTCTAGGGTGCCAGATCATTTTTAAATAGCTCTCTACAACCCCCTGCCCATGTTCCCATTCTTCTCCCTGGGTAAACAACTAAACAAGAGAAATAGCAGCAGTTTACCCACCGAGTTTGTGATTTCACAAACTCTAAAAAAAAATATTATAAATGACAAATTGTCTAGAGTGAATTAAGAGTAGTATTTGCACATTTTTCTGCTTGGCTGAGTTCAGATTGTTTCTTTGGGAATAAGCTAACAGTTTTTAACATTTCCTTTGCCATATTCCCCTAGTACAGCATCACTTGCATTTTACATTTTCTGCTGTTTTGTCTCTGTAAGAAAGAGGTGTAAATTAATTTTGCTCTTGGGATAGAGATGTGTAAGAAGCAAAATGTCCAAATTTAAGATTAATGGCTGGAGGCAATGAAAGGATCATTTTTGTCCCAAGATTAAAGGACTGTTTCATGCTGAGTGATGCTTTCAGGCCATTGGAATTTGCACCCAAAGCCTTTCGTTTGAACTACTGGGCACCAAATAGTTTGCTTGAAAGAGAAAGGCCTGTGCCACTTCCCCACCCTTAACTGAAATCTGTGAAGAAATTCCCCAGTGTCTGCAGAAAGGTAGAGTGCCACTGCTTTCACAGTCTTGAACTTTTTCTACATAGAGCTGTTGCAACATACTGTCCTGTAGCTCCATGAAAACTGTTTGCTAACCCCTAAGTTTCCAGAGTCCTTTCACTTATGTCTTCCTTTCCACTAATACTGGGGTTTTTTTTGGATGACACAGGCACAGAGGAAAAGGCAGCACAAACACACGATTTGAAGGAAAGGGGAGTCTCACCACTGCAGAGTGTGGAGAGGTGTATTATTCTTGGTTAAGTGTAATACTCTGCACAGAGCAGAGGATCACTTGGGAAGACCATAACAACTTTTTGCTTTTCTGGTTATAGAATCATATACTTTCCCAAGGTTTTCCCTTTGTGGGTGATTCACATGACTAGTGCAGCAAAAAGCTCAAGTGTGAGTTATTTCCAAGTTCTTTCTTGTAAAAACACTTCTTGTTTGCAATGGGGGATGAAAATCTTTGGCCTCTCCCCCCATTCTCACAGCACCAAAAGGTCCAGCATTTTCAGGCATGGGGTAGGCAGCAGAGATTAAAGCAGAGCCACATCAGGTCTCAGCATATTTCTAGCATGGCAAAGTGTCAGAGAAAAACTTTTTTTGGTTGAATTTCAATAACAGGGACTGTGACTCTCACGCAAGGCAGCATTGCACAGTCTGAGCAACAGGAAGATAGGATACAGAGATGATTTTGCTCAGCTCATATTTTAAAAATGAGCCTGTATGTAATAGCTTTCAACTTGCTGCTGGAGAAAATGCAGGGTCCCTGGCTGAATGGACAGGAGAAACTAAAACCACAAACTGTAGGCGCTGTGCCAGAGAGGGTGCTCTCTCTCAGCACGGGTCCATTGTCGGCACAGCAGGCTCTGAAAGCCCGTTTCACTCCAAGCAGCAAAACTCAAGTATGTGTTGACTTTAAGGGCTTCTCCACTCTGGCCTGTGCAACAGCAATAGCCTGTGGCTTTTCATCCTCTAGCAGACATTGTGGGTGAGAGTCAGGATTTAGGCTGAGGGCTCTTGTGAGAAGCATGTGCTAGAATAGCAACCATCTCATTCCCAGGTGAGGTCCCCTACTCCACATTCTGTGGCTCAGAACTCTTCAAGTCTGTTACAGGACTTGTTGTGATGTCAATATCTATCAAATCCTCTGCAAAATCCCACAAAAAACAATTAGTGCTATAAAAAATTTACTGTTCAGGCTAATGACAATGCAACAGATGTGTGAGACAGAAAGCTACACAGAGGAATGATAACAAAACTAGAGCTTGCCACACACCCACAGCAACAAACAGGCCTTTCTCTGCAGGAAACACAGAAAGAAACTCCAGAAGCTTGAGGTGGTGTAACTGAAAATGCAGATGGAATTTTTTCTATGTCTTTCAATGGGACATGCAAGAAAAGTACAGAAATACATATGTGATATTTAGGTCAGTGGGCAGTAAAAGATGAGCATTCGGTAGTTCTCCCTGTGAAGGTTTGGTGATGGCCAATTAAACCACACCATATTAAATCAGAGAGGTTTTATATGAACTTATCCTGAAAAATTTTAGGAAAGCAATCAAGAAAAATAACTATATCCCCATCATTTAAAACTGACACTACAAGGTGCTTTCTGTAAGAGTTAATGTTTGCTGAAGCCCAATATTTAATTTTGCACAGTTGGGGTTTTTTTAAAAGAAAAAGAAACACGTCCCTCTCTGAAGCAAAGAAAGCCATTTCAGTAAGTGCAGACTTTGAATGGTGCTTTCAATACAGATACTACCAGATGTAAAACTGCTTGTGGCACATAGTGGGGGGGTTACTGCAGTCAGAGTTAATATGTAGTGTTTAATTTGCTTAATAAAAGTTCATGCAATTGAAGGTGCTGTGTAGTGACTGATGTGATATTACAAACAGATTTTATTATTTGTTTAAAATGGTCTGTGACAAGATGATTGATTTATGCAGGAAAAAAAAAAGTAGAGTTGTCTGTGAGCAACCAGCTTTGCACAGTGGTTCTCTGACAAAGTCTGACCAACCCAAGTCTTCTTTGTATCACTTCTTAAGGGGTGTGCAGCAAAAGGAAGCATCTCACACCACCATCTAATCCCACCTTGCCCATAGCCTCAATAGATTAAAAGCTACTGGTTTCACTAAAACTGAAACTGTGTATCCCCAAAATAAGTTTGGTCTCTTTGAAATGAAGAAATTGATCAGAAATGCATTTCTGCCACAAACTTTGCACAGAATGAAAACATAACAACATATTTGTATTACAAATGCAATCACAATAGGAAATAATGTTTGAAATGTTACACAGTAGACACCTTCATCCTGAGAAGTTCAAATCACCTTCTTTTAGCAGGCTGTAGGTTCTCAAAAGGGACAAGTTTAGAGCTTTAAATGTACAGGGAGCTGATAAGAATGTTTAGAGTCAGTCTCCCTACAGAAGGAAATAGGAAGTACTGCCTGTTAGACCGAGGGGACAGATGTAGAAAGATTTTCCTCATAACTACATGGAAGTAATGGCCCCCTAAACTGTATGTACTGCTTCCACCTCTGGGGTCTCCAGCACAAGAAGGACATGGATCTTTTTGAGCAAGTCCAGAGGAGGGCCATCAAGATTATTAGAGGGATGGAGCACCTTTTGTAAGGCTGAGAGAACTGGATTTGTTCAGTCTGGAAAAGAGGTTTCAGGATGACCTAACTGAGGCCTTCCAGTACCTGAAGGGAGGCTACAAGAGTGATGGAGGGACTTTTTACAAGACAGTGTAGTGACAAGACAAGGGAGAATGGATTCAAACTAAAAGAGAGTAGGTTTATATTAGATATTGGGAGGAAGGTCTTCCCTGTGAGCGTGGTGAGGCACTTGTACAGGTTGTGGATGCCCCATTTCTGGACGTGTTTAAGGCTAGGCTGGATGGAGCTCTGAGCAACGTGGTCTAGTGGAAGGTGTCTCTGCCCATGATGGGGGGGTTGGAACTAGATGATCTTTAATGTCCCTTCCAACACAAACCATTCTATGATTCTATGATCTGTACATGAGGTGCTGCTAGATGCACAGTGCTGCTGTCCTCCAAAAGAGAGTACCTCAGATCTAAAACAACCATTAAAAAATAGCAGATGATTTGTGGCCTTTAAGATAAGTATGCATTTAGCTTGAGCACTAAAATGGAAGTTCTCCATGTGAGGTTTTCACCTGGATTTTTTACATGAACTAGATAGGGAGTTTCTGCATCTCTGAAGTCCTGCTTCTCTGAGGATGGACAACTGAGATGCAAATCAGGCATTCTAGTCCATCCAGAGAGACCAGGTCTCATTTTTTGCCTCTTGCATCATGTACAAACAGTTTGGGACCTGTCACTGCCAGGTGCACTAAAAAGCAAAGAAGCTTAACGTGACTGACTGTTCCACCTCAGTCAACCCAAATGTCACCTGTCCTGGCAACCTGCTGATTCTCCTTCTGATTTGAGGACAGTCTTCCAAGGCCTATTTCTCCAGTTAAGCAGGAATCCCAGTCTAGCATTCTAACTAAATTAAATTTCTTTCCCTTTCTTCCCTTTCCAAGCCAATTAAAACACTATTCAAACACCACTTAAGTATCATGTTATTCTTTTGAGGCAGCTAATCATCATTCCTTGTGTCAGGTGATTTGTGAAAGAGCAGATGGATCAGTTGTCTAACATGTCTCATCGAGAGAGTGACATAACCTTGATTAGACCCTAGAGCTTCCAACACCACAGCTGTCAATATTTACCATGTTCACACCCACTCCCATCACTTGTACTGCTTAGCTGTATCACGTGCACTGAGTAACTATTGGCTTTATAGCTTTATTCCACAAGAACAGTCAGTTTTCCTTCGTACATAACAGAAGTTCCCCAAACCAAAGTAAGCCTGAGAGGGAGAATCAAGCTTGACCTTATGACTTACTGAATACCCAAGGCCCTCCACACAGGAGGGATGTCCTGAACACTTAACAGTGAGAAGACCTACAGTTGGGGTTATATTCAACAAAATATTTCAAACATACTGCCCCATTCTTTAGTAAGCCTTGCTTTCTTTTTAAGAAGTCCCAATAGAAGAGATCATTATTTTTTTTCTTTAAAATAGATTTAAAAATTAATTGTTTATGCTTGAAACGAAAAGCTTGAAAAACTATGGCAGAAGGCTAAAAAGCCATAAAGGAAACAAAAAGACTTTTTTTTTTTATTTTTTTGTAAGAAAAACTCCATGATCTGTATGCCTGTGTTACAGTTTTATTTGCTTGCCTGAAATAGTTGGACTGCCAGCACAATTTCATTGATCGTTTCTCATGCTACTTCTTAATTAGATTAAATGGAAGACGAAGTAATTCGCTTTGCTGCTGTTGCAGTACTGGAGAGGACTTTTGTGTGGCTTCATTCAGAAGAGGTATTGATCATGCTAGCACATTTTTACACCAGGCCCTAATTTTTGGGAAAATTTAGAAAACTCTGGACGTTACAGGAAATCTCTTGCAATTTTTTTCTGCATTTTCATATGTACAAGTAAATTGATTTAAAATATGAAAAAGATTAAAATATGGCCTCTATATATAGCAATAATTTTAGAATGTTTAAAAAAAATTCTGCCCTCAATTTACAATACTCAAGATTGGAAACAAGACAGCTAAGCAAATTATGATTTTAAAAATAAAAAGCTACCAAACTACTATATAACCATGTTATGTAACAACAGAAATAGCTGCTTAAAAAGCAGATTAAATCCTCCCTGATTTTTACTTCAGAGTGATTCCCTACAGACTTCTTGTCTATTTATCTTTAAATTCTTAAAGAAACTCTTCACAGAGTTTTACATTCTTTCCTCCATTTTTTCTATCTGTGAAGTGTGTCACCAGTGGTCGTAATTTTACCCCAGCAAGAGAGATCTCACTGCAATAACCAAGGCAGAATTATTTCAGAACATGTTATTACTATATCCTAGAAATATTTTGTTGATCAAGCATCTTTCAGAGTACTGTTTTGCAGGGGAAGAGAATCACAACACCTTAGGCTATTTTTGGGAACAAAACATCACCAGTATCCACGTGTTTTTAGAAGATAACCTTTGGATTCATCAGAAATCAAATAAATATAATACATGCAAGTCTTAAAACTCATTGTTTTAGGGAATCTCAGCAATGGAACCATTGTTAGTTCTGGCTCAGCAGAATTGATTTCAAACTAAAAGTTCAGTTTCTTTTTATTAGTATTGCTCTTGCACTGACAATAAGTATGTGATTTCAGTTGTCTTTTCCCTCTTTTTGGTTCATAAATACCAGTCACAAGGAACTCCTGAGGTCCTTTTTTTATCTGCCTTCTCCTGATTAAATGCACCATTACTTTAGATTTTAAAAGATCACTTTCTAAACAGAGCTCAGCAGCAATACAGAGAATTTTCTTTTAGCATCTTTCTCCCTCTTTTAAAAATCAGAACTGGATATCTTCATAAGGGAATTGCTGTCTCCCACAGGAGTCATGAACTCTA
Organism: Margarornis squamiger; assembly: GCA_035222235.1. Taxonomy (NCBI): domain Eukaryota; kingdom Metazoa; phylum Chordata; class Aves; order Passeriformes; family Furnariidae; genus Margarornis; species Margarornis squamiger. Next base: position 69,893,064 of record JAWWTY010000001.1, on the reverse strand, counting down.
TGTAGAGTTTAATGAGTAAAGAAATCACTTAAACCTGTATTAATCCAGATCCCTCTACATGATTATAATAGTCTTTTTCAGTTTTAAAGGGGTGCAGTTTCATTTCAAGTGGCAAAGAAACATCTTTCAGTCTTTACTCTCAAGCTGATTTTGCCCCAGTTTCACCAGAAGAACTCCAGCAGTGCACTCCATGCCAGCAGGTGGGTCCAGACCATATCTTTTTCTCAGCTCTCTGTCCATTACTCAGTCACAAATGAAAGTGACCAGCAAAAGGTCTTACCAAACCTTTAGCATATGGATAGGTCCTCTATTTAATGCAAAACCACTTCTTAAAACATATGAATTTCTACATCTGGTTTGAGTCTCAATAGACAGCGATGAAGAATTCAGTAGATAGAAGAGCATTTGCCTGGGTGGTTATTTAACTCTGCAGGCTCATTAATCAAGCAGGAGAAACCTCATTCAACAAACAGGTGTTTAATTGAATAGGTTTTTTCATCCATCCAATTTATGTTAAAATACCCTGTGCTAATTAGTTCAGTTACTCCTAAGTTAATTTACAATCAATTCATGTTCTTCACAAGCATTGCCGATGTTTTTAGGTAAGAAGTACACAAGAAGTAGGGAAACTAGTATTTTGAACGGACCTAAGTTATTGCCAGGATGCTGTAAATGTTGAGGCAAAATACTAATCACATAATGAGGAAAGAGAGCAAGAACAGGTGGAACAAATGACACTGATTCAATTGCAGAAGGGGGAAGGTCCTGCTTCACTGATAACTCTGTGATCCCATGTGGACTTTGCAGCAGGGAGCAAGGAAATTAATTTGGATGGTCTATGAGAAGAAAGGAAATCAAAAGGGATTTTAATATCAAGGATGAATACAATCATAGTCTTTAGTATGTAAGTCCCAAATCTGTTTTAAAAGGACAGCCAGCTTTGTGGAAGACCCTGAAAAGACTGAACTTTAGCAATCAAAGGACAAACAAAAAGAGTCTGTCATGTATACAAAGGGCATAGGAAGTAATTAACTTGTAGGCATTTGCATTGGTGGTGAGGGTCCTTACAGACTTCCTGGCACCTCCTCCAAACCTCCATTGTGCAAACTGCATTCTTCCTTTTTGATTCTGGGAAGGTTGCTAGGAGCTCCACTGTGAAAATATTTCTGGTGGTGGGATATCTCTCATATCTGAGAGTTTTTAAAGGAAAATCAATAAACTTAGGAAAGGCCAGCTGCTAGTGTGTTCTGGTTTTGAGGCTGCATGGGTGCGCAGCTCACTGACAGTGATTTCGTGCAGAACACTGACTGAAATTCCCAATACTTTCTTTCAAATTGTTTTTGAGCACAAGCATATGGGAAGAGTATAATTTTGGACCTTGATTCCTTTTGGTTTTCAAGATGTCAGCCTGTGATTTAAACTTGGTAGAAAAATCTGTAGGTGGAGAATGAATCAATTTTCTACTTGTGGGAATGATACCAGAATCCCAGATATATAAAAATTATTTTTAGAGGTGAACTCATATCACACCTACCTGCTAAAGAACACTGTGAAAAAATAAGGAATTTGAAAGCTTTGTGTGGTGGAGGGGGGGAATCTGGAACATCAGAATGAGTGGGTTTTAACTCTTAGCTTGATTTTAATTTAATAACTATGCTTTAAATACAACACTTTGAGATATCAGCTGCCATAGACAGAATATTAGATGAGCAGAGAAGGGAAACCAGGAGGGTATGTTTTCAACAGCAGCTTTACCTTAAGTTGTTTGTGACTCTGATCGTCAAGAATGAACATACATGATGAGGACTTCTGAACTGTAAAATGCAAAATAAGACAGAGAGATGTTGTTTTGCAATACCCAAGTCCTCAGCTTAACACAGAACCTGCTTTTTAAGCTCTGTAAATAAGAAATTATCTATGCCAAGAGACAAGGAGACAATTCTTCTTTTCAAAGGAGCAGATGGCAGAAGCATCGGAGGCATCCTACTTCTTTCTTCTTCTGTGCAAATAAATATATTTTAAAATGCTGAACCTGTTATGAAGTTTATTTCAATAATTAATGTAAGTGGTATGCACTTGGAGTCTAGGAATTCCCATCACTTCTGGGCAGTGTCCACAGAGAGATCTTAGAACAGAAGAATCCTGTGCCCTTCAAACTGTCACAGATTTTTCTTTCTTTTTTTTTTTTTTTTCATGCAGAATGCATTCATTTTTTTCTATCAGAATATTTGTGGAGATGATAGAAAAATATATAACATAAAAACAAAAAAGGTATAAAAGTAACCTTTTCTATTTTGAAACTTAAGAATCCACTCAAGTCTTGGCTGTTGCTTTCTCCTACCTCTAACCCAGCTGCTCTTTGATCTGTCTCTTCCTAAGCAGATAAATATATTTTAAATTACTGCTAGCCCCAGGGGACCTGAACTGGTGTTAGCTAGCAAGGAGATGCTTTTAGGAAATGTCACTAATGTAAGTGGCAAAAATGGCAAGGAACTGTTCAGGACTGCAACATCTCAGCTAGTTCTGAACTGAACTTAGGCTGAAATAATTGAGTGCAGTATTCAGTGTCTTCTCTGAGATATTCAGCCACTGAACCTCTAAAATTTCTTTACTATGCTGTCTTCTCACTAGGAATTGAAGAAGAGTAGTTTTGGGGGGCTGGGGGTGTGTTTACTCCCATATGTAAATTTTGTTTTAAAACACACAGACTTACCAAAGCTCATGTCTATAGAAATGTACAAATTTGGATTTTCTATTGCCTTTTGTTATCTATAAAATAGCAGCAAACTGCAATCATTCTAATTAGTTGACTACTCATGTCAATTGGGGTAGTTAGTGCCAAAGTTTAAAAAGAAGTCAAACACGTCCTTGGGTTACAGGTAGAGGCACATCTTCAGTGCTCTATGTAGAAACATATCCACCATGTTACAAATATTAAGAGTGGATTTCTGGTCTTTGTAGTAATTAAGAACTCCAGAACTGAAAGTCTAGGTAGCTCACATGGTTAAAAGAGGATGCTAATGATTCTAAAAACCAGCTAAGCAACTACAAAACTCTATTCCTCTGCATTGACTACAAAGCACCTCTGTAGAGGGACTGAATGAATCAGGAGACTGTGCCTGGAACAACCTGGAAGTACCTTTCAGGCATGAACAGATCCAAGGACAGCATGAATGCATCTCACAGGGGCATTCTTACCATGTGGGATGCAGAAAGCTGAGGGAAGATGCCGCTCAGCATGGAGAGAAGTTCTTTCCTCCACACAAAATTTATTCCCAGAAAATAGGTTTGTGTCTCCTGCTTCAGTTGTTGATTATAGAACATACAACCAACTCAGTGCTCTTTGGAAAAGCTTTTTCAAGCTAACATCTCTCTGGTTTTGGTATCCCCATCTACCTTTGTAAATCCTACATGCCTTTCTACACATCAGAATCAAGGGAAACAATAGATACACATCCGTATTAGCTGACATTCTTCTTGTCCCACAGTCATGTGAGACCTGGTTAGCGAGGTATGTTCCTGGTATGCAGAGAAAAGGTTTAAAAATAGATCTGAAAAAATCACCTGAATAGGAATAAAAAGTGCACAATGCCATTGATTATGCTTTCTGAAATTGCCACAGTGTTATTTCACTAAATAACAGAGAACCTGATTTCACTGACTTAATCAAACTCTTCTCTAAGCTGAAGTTCCCCTGTCCCGAACTGCAGACATTACTGAGCATGCAAAACAAACTTTTCCAACAACGTGTAAAGAGTATTAAAATTATCTTAAATATTAGGTGAAAAACATTGTTTATTTTTCTTTCAGTTCTGCCATCAGTGCTATAAAAGTGGCAATAGTTTTAAACTCCCCTGGCTTCCCTGTAGGAAGAGATCACATAGATTGAGGCTGGCAGTGTGCAGGACTGCTCATTTGATATACAAAATCTTTTATGATATAGACATCTGTGCCACATTCTGTAGAAATGCTGTAGATTTCTCCTTAAAAAAATAGATGTATCTATATTGCAAAGTTTATTTTGGCAATCTGAAAGGCTTACTAATGTTCTGTCAAGTACATCATCAGTTTTCTTGAAAATGTACATGGCTGATGGTGATTCATCTCGCACAGAATAATTAATTGGCATTTCCAAATGATGATCGATCTAGAGTGATGTGATTGAAATTATTTGCTTGAAACAGTATTTCACTTATTGACAGTGTGTGCTTTCTGTCATTATTTTGATTTGTAGTGGCAGAATGCTCCAGATAAATACAGCTAAATCTGCCTGTTACAGACAGCAGAAAAAAGAGCTATATTCTGTTTGAAACCATGGGATGGTTTTCATTAAGTTCATGCAATGGACTCCTGGATATAATTAAACAACATGTGGAATTCATAAGCTCACAAAGCTCCCTCACAAAGCCTGTGCTTTAAAATGTGTAGTCTTAAACATCTTTAATGAAATCCTCAGAGCAACAAGTAACTCCCACTCCCTACAAGTGGATTATTACAGTCTTCACAGCCTTGTGGAAGTTTTAATTGAAGGGCAGTACTTAAAGGGATGGTGTGGGATGACTCTAAGGTAAGATTGATCAGTACAGGCAGAATTTTATTACAAGTGTCAATTAGATTGAAAAGTGTTATAAAAAAGATCATTTGCATAGCTTTAGGGGACAAGGAGACACATTATTCTGAAATCTCCTTTGCTGATTGTTTAGTGATTCTCTAAGGGTAACAGGGAGGAAATGTTCCCTCCTGCAAGTGGAGATAGTAACCACTTTCTGACTGGCTTTGATTTAAAGCTCATTAATGAGATATGTGCAGCTAATTAAGAGCAGGGAGAATTTAGCTATATACCACAGTGGAGAATAGCATTTATCAGAGAGGATTGGACTATTGCCCTATGGAAGTTCAGTGCTGTGCTACCGGGAACAATTCAGTTCCAATGCTGCAGAGAAGGGCAATATAGCAAATAGCTAAAACTAGTTGTAGATGCATTTTTCCCCCTAGAAAAAAAAGGTTGCACTGACAATGCATTCTTTTAATGAAAACCCTCATTTTTATTAATTCAACACACTAAGGACAAGCTCTTTCTTTTCATTTTCACCTTTTTTTTCCTCTGGAGAAAAGGGACAAATTAGCAGACAGAAAGCCTTTGGCTACATCTTTTTTAGAACTTAAGCTACATCATATGAGTGTCTACAATAGCATTTTAGCTGGAAGCAGGGACATTCTACCAAAACAAAGCTTTCTAGAGTCTGCCACTTTCCATACTTTTGTTTCCATCACAAAAATGGAAATGTGGTCACAGAAACGAGTGTTCATGAATTAATTTTCTTTTCAGACAGAAACATGCCTGAAAGAGGTATTCCAGGCTTGCACCTTGTTTGCTCCAGTTGCAAGTGAGCATCTAGGCCCAAAACCAGTCTAGAGCTAGTCCAAAATAAAAAGTTTTAATAATAATGCTGGGATTTCATCGGTGTTTTGCTCTATCTACCTCTTCTTTTCAGGCTTCATTGCTTGCTGATACACATACAGCATGTGTCGCTCTACAGAGCACTTCTGGTGTGACTCATAACCATGCAGACAGTATTGCAGTTTGACTTTCCCTGTGGCTTTGGAGGCCCACTGGCTCTGACTTCACCGATTGGACCTAGGGCTTAAAGAAAATCTACTCCGTGTGATATGGTGAAGGCCAAGTGAGAAACTCCACAGTGCCTGAAAGGATAGGGTGTGTTTGTGTTTAGGCACTACAGTCCTGGTCACTGTCTGTGAGTTCATCTGCAGATTGCAGGCACCCAATCTCCAGATACAAAAATAGGCATCTGTATATAAGCTTGTAGTTTATATTCCATTAAAGTCAATGGAAACAGATGACCTAAATATTGTGGCATTTTTAGATGTCACAGGCACTTACCTGGCCTTCAGGCCACCTGTCCTATCAGCTAGTATGGTGTAAATGTCACAGATAGCCTAAAATAACTGAAGATGCTGAATCCCATCTTGAGTAAATACAGTCAGTGAAGCCTAGAGAGCCATTCAGTTCACCTGAAAGTAGATGTATGACAGTTTGGTTGCCTAGACATAGGTATGTGGTGCTGTAGGAGATACCTCAAGGTATAGTAACATCTGCACAGGGCTGGAAGCTGTACACCAAGGTGAGATACCCTAAAGGACCTGAAATAAGGCAAGATGCTTGTGTTTAGTAGTGGCCTCAGATAGAGCAGCAAACTGTAGAAACAAGGATAATATATTTTGTCATTTGTTCTGTCACTTCCCTTCTCCATATCATCCAAATTTTTCCTTATCTTTGGGAAAGGTAGTGAATATGCATTGCCAGGTGGAAATAGTGTGAAAGTGAAGTGTTTTGGGGAAAATACTCACAATAAAATATCAAACTTCTGCCTTTAGGTACCTCTCTTTCTGTGCGTTTTTCAACAGATGAGTTCCCATGAAGACTCAAATGCACGTTAACAAAAAATATTTTGCTCAGTATTGTGTGACTTTAGAACTTCTCTGTGTGAAGGAAAGCTAGGCATATTACATACTCCATAGCCTAGAATATGAATATCCTCTTCTGGTCATATTTTGTCCAGAGTTTGGGCATATTGTTTCTTCAGGGAGATGAGATCACCTCTCAAGGGAAATTAAAACCACAGATTTATGTTAGAACTTTTCCAATACAGTGTATATTCATCTGTTTATTTAATTTTAATTTTAATAATTTTTCATGGAAGGATATTGCAGTTTATGATAAATACTCTTAATGTCAGAAGAAACTGTTTTATTATAAATATCTGCAGTTTCTATATTATAATTTTGGCTGTTTGCCTAATCTGATACAGTAATTTCTTTGTCATGCAAACTGGAATTCTAAAGCATCATTAAAAATCCCCAAACTGAGATGAATTAGAAATACTCAATTTGATATTTGCAAGTAGCAGTGACCTAATCACAATGTGTGCTATTGCTACATACAGGTGTCTCTCCTGCCATTTCTAGCTAGCAAACTTATAGGTGTTAGAGCAGTTCTTGGTATCCATCTCTCAGGGCATTACTTTGCACTTTGTACAATTAATTTTTAAATAATTTTCTTTATTACAATCACCAGAGTAATTTACCTGTTTCTATAAAATATTGCAACAATTATTTTTATTGATGTGTAATGCAGCTTCATGTCACTAGCAAATGCCTTTTCAACACAGCTATATTTCTTGCCTAATTCAGACATTAAAATGTTAAAAAAGTTTGGTCTCAGACTTTTGGGAAATCCTAGTAAGAAGCTTCTTCTATTCCAATAAAAGTCCTTGTAACATAATCCTTGAGTTGTCTGCATTTTATCAAATACATAATTTTTGGTTGTCTGTGAAAATGTACTCTTTCATCAATTTTTCCCCCTAGTAATGAACGTAATACAAAAATCAATAGCTACTCAACAATATTTTCCCCCCTTAAGATGCAAGGATTTGTTTTGCTCTTCTCTCAAGTACAGCAACTTTTTCATTTGACAAATTCATGAAAAATATTGTTTTGATGGCACAGCTTATTTAGGTAGGTTGTCAGCTCAACGTGACTTGTTAGTGGTCAAATTGAGTGTGTAGTTCTGAGGAAATCTAGTTTAGTTATGCAGATTCCCTTGCTATTGTCTTTGATTACTGACTAGAATGTAACAGAGGGATCAGTGTTGGGTTTTGTTGATGTGGAACTGCATGCCTGTTTGCTTGGAAATCAGCTTCAGAACCACAGAATCATGAAATCATAAAAATGGTGGTTGGAAGATCACCTGGGCCAACTTCCTGCTTGAGGTCAATGCTGGATTGGGTTAGATGTGACTTTGCTTCATTTTCTGGTGGATATAATTTCTCATGTACTTGCTTGAGTGCTTTAATGTTCAAGGAAAGCAAAAACAAATGGGTCATGAGTAAGGGTGATATGGAATTCAGATTTGCATTTGAATGAATAATCACAGATCTCTTTTATATTATTCCCCTGGGCCATGAAAATACAGAGACAGATTACTGAGCAGTCTCTAGACTGACTGATTGATATGGTTTGTATTTGCCATGTAAATGTATAATGTTTAATACTGTATCTATACAAATATAGTGCTGATTGACAAACTTGCCCAGAAACAGTCATCTCCTAGGAGGAGGAAATCATTAACATTTTAAAAACCAAAATCCTAAAGGAAGGCTCTTCAGGCACTGCAAAGGAAGGTGGTACTTTGAAATGTGCAAAGGTATGAGCAGTCAATATTAAGGATTCCTTTGTTTTTATTAGAAAAAAATTCAAGGATTTTTATTTTTTTTTTCAATAAGAGAAACTCTTGATATGCAAACTAGAAGAATTCAAAAAAGGATTGTGGAATAATTAATTTTATTATATATATTGGAACATAAAAACCAAATTTTAAATTGCATATTTAAATTTTTTTAAAAAATGAGAAAATGTACATCATGTTAAAGAAACCTTTAGCATTTGAGCTCCACAGAGGACTTCTAAAGGGGAAGGACACTAGCTCTGAATATAGCCTACTTGCTCACAACTTTCCAGAGAGCAATCTCCCAAGTAAAACAATATGCTACTATTCGGGGGGAGGGAGAAAGAACCATTTATTAGGTAAGGGGTTTTTCTGCCTGGGTGACTTAAAGTACATGAGTAAAATATCAGTTGAAATACTTACCATTTATTTCAGTACACTGTCTTGAAGAATGAGAAAGTACTTTCCATTTTAATGAGCAATTGTAAAGGAGGATGTTAGTTCATACAGCATCAGGAGAGGATTGCTGATGGCATGAGCAAGAAGTATAATGAGGTTTTTTTTTATCAGCAAAGTTTGCTGAATCCTTCAGTTTCCTTTTCAGTCCCTGTGCACCCTCTTTTCAGAAAGGATTCTGGCACCTTTCTTGATGTCGTCAATCTATTTTGCCTCTTGATCCTACATACCCTCCTTCTCCTTTGGCTTTTGGATTCCCTTCGACCTTCATCTTTTCATGGTTTGTCTTCCCATTCATTGTCTCCTCTCCTGCCAGCTAAAATGGAAGACATCTTTTCCTAGGGCAAAACAGATCAGAAGTCTTAAGATGGAGCACAAGTCTTATGAGGAGCAACCGAGGTTGCTTATTCTGGACAAAGAGGCACATGAGGGACCTCTTCATGGCTAGGCTTCACCAACAAAGATTTACAAGGGCTCTACCCACCCTTGCTACGGCCATGCTGGTGGCTAAAAAGGCCAATGCGAGATAGGCAAGTCCAATTGCAAAAGGCACAGTGGAAAGTCTCCATCAGCACTACTGGCGAGGCATGGTTCTTCCTGCATTGCCTTTTTTCCTCCAGACTGATTCTGCGTGTGTTCTCAAAGGAAGCAGCAGCTGGGGGGACCTCTAGAACTACCTGAAAGGAGGCTGCAGTGAGGTGAGGATGGAACTTTTCTCCCAGATAACAAGTGATAGGACAAGAGGAAATGGCCTCAGGTTGCACCAGAGGATGTTCAGATTGGATATTAAGAAGAAATTCTTCACTGAAAGGGTCATCAGGCATTGAAACAGACTGTCCAGAAAAGTGCTGGAGTCACATCCCTCTAAGTGTTCAAAAGGTGTCTGGATATGCCATTTAGGGAGATGGTTTAGTGGTGGACCTGGCAGTGTTAGGTTAATGGCTGGACTCTATAATCTTAAAGGTATTTTCTAAATTTAATGAGTCTATAATTCTATGAAAACAAAAAGACCAGCCCAACTGTTTTGATCAACTGTATAGATTGCTTTCATCTTCCTCAAAATACTGCAGAGGGATGATCAATAGCACATGAAAAGCTGTGCTTGATTTTATCTGCTGCATGATCACACACACCTATAATCACATCATTTATTGCAAGACTCATAGTTAGCCTTTAATATTGCAGCTTTGTGAGACTGCGTAAGGGAGACATGGAACTAACTCCTGGAGCAGGTCCAGCAAAGTGCTGCAAAGTTGATCAAGAGACTGGAGCATCTCTCTTATGAGGAAAGACTGCAGAAACGGGGCCTGTTCAGCCTCGAGAAGAGACAGCTGAGTATATATATGAAGATCTGAAGGCAGGGTGTCAAGACAATGAAGGCTCTTCTCAGTGGTGCCAAACAATAGGACAAGAGGCAATGGGCAGAAACTGATGCACAGGAAACTCTACCTGAACATGAGAAAGAACTTCTTTACTGTGTGAGTGACCACACACTGGAACAGATTGCCAAGAGAGGTGGTGGAGTCTCCCTCACTGGAGATATTCAAGAACCATCTGGACACAATGCTGTGCCATGTGCTCTAGGATGGCCCTGCTTGAGCAGGGAGGTTGAAGCAGATGACCCACTGTGGTCCCTTCTAACCTGAAACATTCTGTGGTTCTGTGATAAATCAGTTCCTCACTGACACATCTGAAAAAACACAAATGCTGTGAGGCAGGCCTGCAACATATTGGCTAGCTTCCCATCAACACTGAGAATGGAGAACTCTTCATGTGATTCCTGAGACATGGGACTACTCACTGCTGAGTTCTGCATTGGAGGGAGATCAATGATGTGTACAAGATCCAATTCCTTTCCAAAACTGGGAGATGGTCCTGTGAGCCTTCCACACTAACTTTCTGCAGGGTGGGTAGCAACAAGGAGAACTTTGCATCAAAGGCCATATAAGCTGTGTTTGAAGGCAATCTGCCATCCCTGTAGAGTGGCAAAAATTAAAGGTTGTTTTGAAGTACATCAGCCTGGGGAACTAGAAATGCAACATCTAGAAGGTAATTTCACCTCTTTTCCCTTCTAATAATAGCACTAGTATTTTTCTGTAACAGTAGGACTTCTCCCACGTTTTCAGTGTAATCAATGTGATGACTTGCAGATAAGATTGATAATTCTGCTTCTCAGTCAATACATTTCCGAAAAATCTCTGACTTCTTACCAGGAAATCACTGAAGGTGCAGTTTTTCTTCCTTATTTCTCTGGTAGGCATGGAGTTTCCAGATCCAATCTATTTGCTCTTCTTCCCCACTTGCCATGAGTTATTGTGTATGCATCGATAATTGTTCAGCTGCTCGTGCAGTCCTGACCTAAAATTGGTCACTGTAGTGATGTCATATTTTACAAGCTGTTCAAAAAAACAAGGGAGAAGATGCCAAAGCTGATTTCTCAACAATAGTGTATAGCACATTAATTCAACTATTTGATCCTTCAGCTTCCCCCCTTATCTGCCCTTCCTCTCATCTGTTTTTAACACACATACTGCCTCTCCTTGAGTTTCAAGTCCTCCACTTTCTAGGGGTAATTGTTGGAACATTTTGGGCCCTGACCTTCTCTTTGGCCAATTATGCAAGGCTGTCAAAGGGAAAAAGCGAGCAAAATGTTTTCATGTAGGCAAGGCTGAACTCACGAAGGAGTCTGAAACTTCTTTTTCCACCAGCATACTGGTCCTTGACAGCTGAGAGCACTTCTCATGTCTTGCATATAGCACATTTTTTTTTAATAGTGACATTTATTGCTATCTGTAGAGCAATTTATAAGGATGCAAATCAGTGAAATATCCCATTGGTTTAAGACAGACAGAGTTCCCCCGAGGTCTGTGGGCATGACCACTAAATTTCTCTGAAGACCACTCTGTGCCTAGCTCTAAGTCCACTGGAGGAAGGTGGAATCTTTTAATAGGTGTAGGATCAGACATGGCAGAGGACAAACCTTTACTTCACTTGCTCTATCTGCTCTGTGTAAAAATAGAGTTTCAGATGCAGTGGAGTAGCCCTGCAATGTTTGATTGCTCATTGCAAACACAGGAAATTTTAAATCTGTGGGTGAAAAATGTTAATATCATAGCAGGTAATGCTGTTTATTGTGGTACAAATAGATGAAAAGTTAAAAGAAATGAAAAATTCAGTTGATTTTTATTGTCCAATAATGAATTACTTAGAGAGAGGATTTCAAAGGTTCTATTTGCTGTAGGAAGTTAAGTATAGCAGGTCTAATCATGTTTAATGAGAATAACATATGCAGACATAGATAAACCCAATATATTTTAAATACAAAATGAGTATCAATTGAAATATAAAATCCATGGCCTTTTCCTTGCAATTTCAGTCAATCATATAGTTGAATTTCAAAATCTGTGTTTGTATTAGTAGTGTGTTTTTTCTCTCAGTCCCTCCATCAGAGTACTGGTATTACACATGTTTTGAAACCAGAAAATCTGAATAGATTTTAATGGCATCCATAGATGTCACTGAACTTTACAGAAAAATAGTTACTTTAAGTGAGCTCTCAATAAGCTATATCTGTTGTGAGTAGAATACACATTTGTTTGTATTCTAGAATCATCACATTGCATCACCATTTTGCAAGGCTGAAAAGTGCTTAGCAGATAATTTTAATTACTTTTTAAAGGATAAGTTGATTTTGCACTTTTACTTGCTGCCTTGGAATATTGTGCTCATTTCTATGAGGCAGATATTCAAACAACTCTTCCCTAATAAGGTAAAAGTTGTAGAAAACATGCATTTGAAATTTCGTAATTAAGTACTCGATTTGAGCGCACTTACAAATGCCAGAGGTAATGATTCTTTGAAGTTTATCATTCATAGTAATCTTTTCATACTACGAAAAAGGCAAGTAATACTGTGACCAAACAAAATTAGAACCATAAATCAGATTAGCCCTTTGCTTAGTTTTTCACCAAACAGCCAGTTCAATAAATCACTCGGCTTGGTCTATACATTAGGAAAAAAAAATAAAAAAAAGCTTACTGTTTTTCCTGTATCTACATCAGCATAACAGTGTGCTATAATTTTTTGATATATACAAAGGGAATCAATGGGTATTTTAAAAAGAAGGAAAAAAGAAAAAAAGATAGAAACTATTTTTACTATTTTAAATGCAGTATTCTTTCCAGAGGATATTTGGTTGAAGAACATGAACTGGCTGTAGAAATCAGTAGGAGCACACAGTAAATCTCTGCACTATCATGGTCCTACAGATATGGTCAGTTACTGGCTGCTACCCTGAGGGACAGGGCCAGCTTCACCTCTCTGTGAAGGTTAAACTGTGTGATTCTTCTAGGTATACCTGAAAAGACACATCTACCTTTTCCTTTGAAATTTTATTATGTGTGGTATGTTCCTACTGATCTCTGGTCCTACTGATAGAGCTGGTCAATGACTGTCTTCCTCCTCTTCCACTTTGCAGTCTTTCACAAATGCTTGCATTCAACTAACCTTGCAACACAGCCCTTCATAAAGTCCTGCATGTTTCACCTCACACCTTGTCCAAAATGCAGTCAATCTAGGTATGCATTTTCCTGGTATGATCTAGAGACAGCAGGAGGGTGTATTAGCCAGGCTTACAATGCTCAGAGAGAGAGGTTAGGTAGTATTGGAAACGTTATTGCAGTCAAAAGCGAAGATCTGTTTTCTATTTCCCATGCTTCTAACAGTGAAAAAGCTGTGAAGACCTCAGTTTGACTGGCAATAAGGAGAGTTGATAAATGACTGTCTTTTAACCATCCCAATGTAATAATAATGGATAAGCAAACTAATAAAGAAGAAAGAATTGGTCCTTGATGCATCGTTGATAAGATCCCGTGTCTCTGGACTCTATTTCTATGCTTTTTATGTTGTGTAGTTGGCATCTCTAAATAGTTAGAAACAGTAGGCACAACCTAAGTACAAATTGAAATGATAAATACCTTGGTGTTGTCAATTAGCAGTTCTGCCTTTTGAAGCTGAGACATTAAAGCTACTTAGCAAAGAATATTTTTTATTTACCAGTACTGATTTTATGTGACTTTTTTTCTGAAATCAAAACTATTCTTAGGTACAATGATTGTGACAGGACTTTGGCTGGAAAGGTACCAAGGTGGAGCTTGAGACTATAAAGTAGCTAAACACTTCTGGGCTATCTAATATTAATGATATGGGCTATAAATCACTACTAACTATCAATCACTATTCATGACAGTGGTAAATTGTTTATCTAGATCACAGGAGATTCTCAATCTGCATTTGTCTAAACAGGGAGGTACATGGTGGTCTTTCATGTATTGGCTTAACATCTTTGGATTACAGAGAACTCTGTCTTATATGCTTTACACAGATGTTTGTGAACAGATCTAGTTTTTATTCTGTATAAATTTTTTAAACAATTAATTCTAGAAATACTTCACAAAATTCGTGCTGTTTTCCTGTTAGCTTTACCTGTAAAGTGTCTCAATAAAGAGACATTATAGACACAGTGAAAAAATGGATAATATTCTCATTCTCTCTAATATGCCTTTTGACGTATGCCTTAGAGTATCAGACAGCCTGAACACCTTCTCTTTTATTAAATGAAGCCAAGCCTGTGAAAGAGCTGACCTGTGTTTTATGGCGAGCCATGTTGCCTTAAACTGGGCATATTAAATCTTGGTACTATTGACAACTATTTTTTTTAAGATCTGGACTTCTGAAAGCCCAGAGTGAAGCCTGAATATATTCTTTTGTGTCACAGTAGCTTCCCATAAACTAATTGCTTGAAGGCTACATGAGCACAGACAACAGCTGTCCTGTGGTATTCTTTGGTAAAGTGGAAGAGCTGAACCTATCAAAAATCATTTCTTGTTTTACATTATTTTAAACTTTTTAATATAATACATAATATAAATATGTATTTTTAAGACTCCTTTTTGGTGCTTACTTCAGGAACTTGGATGTGTTGACATATACGGACTCATTCAAACTAATTTTTACAGTCCGTTAGTTCCTTCATGACCAGAAAGTAACTCAGTCCATTAGAGATTTGAAATGAATAATTTCTAATGAGACTTTAATCACTGTGATTTCTTCAGGAGAAAAATTTATTGGCTTCAGATTTTAGGTCTGTGTCCTAAACTCACTGCCATGACTGAGATGTTTTCCACAGTGCTGCTATGTACAAAACCTTTCATGTTCATTTACCAGGATGTCATTCTCACTCCTTTCTCTAGTGTTAGATTTTTGTTTTAAAAAACAGATGTTTATATACAGGGGTTTTTTTATATAGTATAGCTTTTAACACTCAGAGCCTCAAAATATTTGAGCTATGAGAATGAACAAATGACAAAGGTACATTATAGCAAATTCTTAGTGATGTATATTTCTGCTAGTGTTACAATGTACTATGTAGGTTGGACATAAAACTGTATAAGAAAAGGATTCTTTATCCTTATTTTGATTTTTTCATCTATTTGTATAAGGCAAAAGACTATAAATTATACATTCACAAGGAAATGAAAAACGCCCATATATGTGAATATTGTTAGTGAAATAATTTTAAAAACAAGAGATCTTGTTGTCTAATATAGCCTAGATTCTTAGGTACTTGACTTTTTATCTCTCAGTCAGTCAACATGAGCCAAAAGTGGCCTAAAGGCTTAGATGTTCCAGTGGTTACTCCAGCACAATCTAATCTGTGACCTCTATCCCTTTGGTTTTTATAATGTCCTTATAAAAACATAGTACATTTAAGTATGCTTAAAGTGCTACTGGCTATAATTAAAGTTCTGTCAGCCTTTCCATTATAAATCCCTCTTTTCAAGGTTTAATATCTCAGCGGTTTCAATTCCCACTGGGCTAAACTTGATACAGAAGCTGTCAGCATGAATGCAAATCCCTCCTACCTTTAAAAATATTTTCAATTCATAAAGTTGCGGCTTTTTATTGCTATTTATTTGCAGTCCTAAGACTGCAAAAGTATTTCTCATTAGATTCACTCCAAAAGTCTCTTATACTGCCTTGTCTCATCTTCCATAAATCAGAAAAGCAGTGTGTCCTAACTTTGAAATGCACGAACAGACTCATGAAGTTTCCTTTTTCCTTGTTCTAGGCCATAGGTTGAATGCAGCTTCTACCTATACTGAAAACTGCTGACTTCAGGTTAGATCCCCAGACTCTTTCAGACTGCATCTGCTAGAATGTGGAAAATAAAAGTTAATTACCTTGGCCATAAAGCAGTATATCTCATATCTACCTTGAGAAATTAGTAGATACCCTCTTTAATGAATTCCTCAGTCAGGGGATAAGTCTAGAGCTGCTCAGTACTGCTCTGCCATACCATCTTCTACTTTAGTAATGCAAATTGTACTTCTAGGTAATGAAATGAATGACTATTCTTGATCTTCAGTATTAAGAAACAATATCTTGAAAGTAGAAGAGACTCATGTCACTACTTCCAAGAGTACCTTAGAACTGGCCTAAACCAGAAATAAAACAATTGTCAACAGTTTGGTGATCTTTTAATTTTGTTGATGTCTATTTTCAAGTTGTTGTGTATTATAGAAAAAAAAAGCACTGATGTTTCCCTATTTCTCACATGTTCATTCTCTTTTAGATTTGCACTCCTTCACAGACTCTCAAACAATTGATGCTGTAATAAAAAAATATTTCATCATAATTTCTTGTTCTCTTCCATTCTGGATCCATGAATAGTATATTCCTGAACACCACCTGCACTTTACCTTCTCTTCTGCTCCCCTCTAGGCTTGTGGCTAGAGTGTATTTCTGGTAATGGAGGTGAATTACGGGACTAAAGACCCCAGAAGTAGAAGGACTTTGGTCATCCCATTCTGGGTGACTGCTTAAACAACTTAGGACTGTTACAAGAAAGGATCATCTAGCTGTCAGTGTAGAAGAGGTTTGAAGCTCAGTTTCACAACGAAAAATCCCTTACTGAATCTGCAACATAGCTATTGCCCACACAGATTTTGAAATGCAATATTTTTCTCTGGTGTCAAATTGGTTTTCCTTGGCATGCCAGTCATCATGAATCCTGCTGCTCCAAACCCCATCCTAGGAAGTATATCCAGATATATATTAATGCACAAGTATTCATGGCTATCTGTGCAAACTTAAATTTTAACAGTGTTAAAGAAAGAAAAATAACCTCTTAGTGTCTCTCTCTCTCTCTATATATATATATATATGATTGATATACACTTATATACTTATGCACATACACTTAAATATACTTTGCCTTAGAGTTAGTTAATGCTGTGGCAGATTGGAAAAGGTAAACTGGGATAACTCAGTCAAAACCAACTCAAATACTACTGTTTTCTCAGCAGTAGCAGGAAAAAATATCACAAAATGTTCATGACAGAAGCTCTCCATCAGGTCTGAAAGGCTTCAGTGCTAAATGCCACCTATGAACAAAGGAGATGGTCATTTTCTTCCTTACTAGCATCCCCTATGCTCTACAGAAACCACCTGCCTTTTCTTTCAGAGGTCTTTGTTCTGGGTTAGAGACAAACGTGGGTAAGAGCCAAACTCCCACCCAGCTGCTAGCTCACCCTGCCTCCTCTGTGGGACAAGGGAGAATATAGGATGAGAAACGTTGTGGGTTGAGTTGAAAAATGGGAGATTACTTCGCAGTTCCTGTTGTGGGCAAAACAGTCTTAACTTGGGGTTAATTAAGGTATCACAAAATAAAGTGCTCAAGTAGTGGAAAAAGAGAGACAACCATTAAAACAACACCCACCCTCCCCCTTCTCTTTCCCAGGCTCAGCTGCACTCCTGACTCCTCTAACCACCTCCCTGTACAGCGCAGCAGCCTGAGAAGTGCAAAGAGGTTGTGGTGAGTATGTAGCAGTTTCTCTCTGCCAGTCCTTCCTTCCAACACTTTTCCTCTGCTCCATCTTGGACTTTTCCCAGGCTGCAGTTACTTCCTTCCTGTAAATCTTTCCAACCCTTATGTCACCTTGCAGTTGTAGGTATAACGGCTGTAAAACTCAAGAGCACTGGAGTTCCTGGAAAAGTGTTTCCACCTTTTAGCAAATAGCAACAACATCCATATATGGCATTTTTTTTACTGTGCAGGATCAAGGCAAGCATAATGGAATAAAGAAATGAAAATACCCCCTTACCTTTCTTATACACATAAGGTGCAGAGGTGCTTTGTTATTTCTACAGTTAAGTTACTACTGCAAACTGATTTACAATGAAATTTAAAAAGAGGCAACTGATTATAATCTATTTTGCTCTGTTATGATCTTATATACATATAGATGTAGAGAACAGTATTTCAATTGAAAATGGTAATTCAGATGGACATGTAAATTCAGATAGACATGTATTAAAAGTGGGTGAGAGAGAAGACTTTTCTAAATGTTGGGGAAAACATTGTTTGTAACAAAAGTATGTATTTTCACACATAAAAGCAAACTGTTACTGGAAAAGTCCACATAATGAACTATATATAATCAAAATGACTCTTAACATTAAACTTTTGCTACTGTAACATTGGTTGTCCTGACAGTTTAGTCCTTTATCTACTTTGTCTTGAAAGCATTGACTGCTATAAGCAAGTAAGTGGAATGCATCAGTAGTGATGTAAGGATTTAGCAATCTAAGTACTAGCTCTATCAACAAAGGGAATAAAGGGATTATCAGTTGGGGAGTGGTCTATACCTTTAGTATGAACTGATTCATCCTTTGGGATTTCATTTGTCTCTCTGTCACTTCCTATATTTTGTTATTTACTGTGATACTAGATAACACAACAAACAGCAAGAAGCATGTAGAAAGTCATCTGGTACACTTTTTTTCATGTTATCATGTTTCTTTTTTATGACTATCTTAAATCTGGTAAGTACCCACAACTTTGACTAAACTATAGACCAAAATGAAAAAACTGCTTGTTTGCAAAAAGAACCCCTAGATTTTCCTTCACTGCAAATCAGGGTATTTGACAACCTTTTCAGCAATTAAGGAGCCAAAGTCAAGTATGCAGTGAGTTGCAGTAAAAATTATCTCTTTGAAAAATGACAGGATCCTCTCTTAGAAGCCAAAGATACCTGACAATCCTGAATAAGACCTTGAACTACCCTCATATGTGAAGCCCAAATTAGCTAGGGAGTAGCACTGGTAAGAGAAAAAGATGCTAGAGATGAAAAGATGCATGCACCATAAAATAGTAAGGAGTGAAAATGAGTCAGAGAGACCGTCAGGCCAGTTAGAACTAATCCTTGTTAAATCTCAAATAAAATATGCAATCAAGAAAAGTTCAGCGTCCTACTTTTGTAAAAGAAAAGTTGAATGCAAAGTGTTGCTTTTGGTCTAGTACAGCCCGATGCCAGAATACATAGGCATGTTGTCTGCTCAGAAGCCTACAGCTGTTGTGCTTTTCAGTTTGGTTCACTTGAGTTCCTTTGTCATTCAGGTACATTGCCTTATTGAACTAAATCCCCATGTATTTGGAAGTCGCTGAAAAGAGGCTACATTTGTAGGCATTCTAACTGTGCTTGTTATTGTTTGTGACTTGAAGTGGGTTCATAAGATGGTGGAATAAAATATTAATGAAAATGCATTGGAAATGTGTTAAAGCAACCATTTCTGAAATATCTAAAAAGAGAGCTTTTTTGAGGGGAAGGAAGCAATTTAGTTTCAGTTTTTAAATATATTTATATACATTTAAATATCAATATTAACACACACAAACAAGTGCCCAGTCTTTTAAACAGTGATACTTTTTAATGTATCCATAGAAATCTAGCTGCAGTCATAGAAATTTGCTAAAAACTATCTCATTTTATTTGCTTGGATAGATTAATTTTCTGATCTGCAAATAATTTAATAACCGTCATAGTAGTGGGAGGAATATACTATACCAAACACATTGGATTTGTGTAAATCTCTTTCATATTGGCAAGACTTAACAAAGATACATGCTCCTATTACAGGATTTACACAATGCTAAATATTTTTAGATTGATTTCAGCAGAACTACTCAGAGGCAACTCTTGTGAGAGTCTCAGGAGGATCTAGTTTAGGATTAATTTTATACAAATGAAAAAATACAACAAATGTAATAGAATTTGAACATTTAATCTGTTTACCTTTTAACCTTTATGAAATGGTAGACCTTGCATTTTCAGTGTAATAAACCATTTGAAGAAATTCCTCCCTAATGTAAACCTAATATTTTTTTCTAATAACAATTGATTCTGCTTTAGTAATTTTGAATCCCTCTCAAACAAACGGTGGGGAGAGGAGTAACATGAAGGAAATGATCAAATGATTGCACAAAGATTACTGTTGCAGCAAGTTTTTCAGTTACTTGCAAATGTAACTGTATTAAACTAGAATAGTGCACATCAAAGTGACACAGAGCTCAGCTCTATCCAGCCTTTTTATTTCTGCTCAGATCTAAACATTGCCTCCTATGAGATAGAATAAGCAGTAAGACAAGGACATGCCATCTCATACAAAACCTACCCGCGAAGCTCGCTTTTATTTTATGAGGCTTTTGGATTTGAAGGAAGGTAGCTGGTATCCAGTAAATGTTACATTTCTCCCATGCTGTCTTTTCTCATATCTGTATTTTCACAGTGCAATCTTCATTTACTAGAAAATACAGCAGAAAGTTGTTTTGAGGGGAAGCAGGCAATGAGGCCAAGAATTTATATTTTGAGCTTGGATCCAAACTCAGATTTGTTCCCCAATTCACCTGTTACCCACATTAATAAATGTCTTATACAAGGCTATGTAATGCACACCTGGGCTCTTGGCACTCTAATGGGCAGAGGAAAGCTAGAGTGAAACCGTGATTGCTAACTTTATTCTT
This sequence comes from Margarornis squamiger, assembly GCA_035222235.1. Taxonomy (NCBI): domain Eukaryota; kingdom Metazoa; phylum Chordata; class Aves; order Passeriformes; family Furnariidae; genus Margarornis; species Margarornis squamiger. The sequence goes on along the minus strand of JAWWTY010000001.1, from coordinate 69,872,500 downwards.
TCTGTAGCATAACTAGATCAATGTGAAGTCATGGGCTCTGTTTATTTAAGAAATGGAAAAAAGAATAAAGTTTTCAGGTCTCCTGTTTCAGCTCTCTTTGAGCTATTGGGGACAGATGAACTAGCATGCAATAGCTGAGATAGATAAAGTTACCAGCTGAGAGTCTGTTTGCTCAGAGGTCTTCACTGAGCTGTGCCTTTTCTGTGGGCACATATTGTCAGTCTACAAGGACATCTATGTATCTCACCCCCTTTAGTCCTTTGGTATCTGTACTTTACCTGTGGCCGAAGAGGCTCTGATATTAAAACATTTCTATAAGTAAACCTGACACATTACAGCATGAGCTTATATTTCATGTATAGAAATTTATGGTGATTAGGATTTCTCTGGTGAATACAGCTTGTAGAACTATGCTTCTAGTATTTCATTTCTGCTGATCCTCTGCAACATAGGAAACTTGAATGCTGCTTGATTCCCAAATAAGCTGAAAGTGAATCAGGTGCTCTTAAGTCTTACAACGGTTCATCGTTTCCATGTAATTACTTACCACTGTGAGTGTCAGGAAGATCACTGTGATCATAATTCTGGATCAGTTGTTTAGTAATAATCAAGGTTTTTGAAATTTCCAGATAAGACAAGGTAAGAGATAATAAACTGAGAAGTTTTTCTTCATATATCCTGTGAAGGCAATTTGGTTTTTCAAACCACATTTGCAACAACGCTGAACACAAAAGGATACTTGATGAATTTTAACACTGTTACTAGAAATCATAACCAATTTTTGTCATTCTAACTCCATGATGGAAAAGAATCAGTCAACTTGTTTTGTTTTCCCTCAGGTCATGGTAAAGTGTTGTAAGGCTCACAATATGGAAAAGGCAATGAATAAGCAACTGAGTCATTTCTTCCTTGTTTCTAGAAATTAAAAGTGGTTTATTTTCACCAGCCTGATTTTTACTCTCCATTTGTTCACTTAAATTACTCTCTGGCAGATAGTGCGTCATAGCTTCATAGATGTGGCTGTGTTTTTCTTAGAGGCTATAGAAAACTGCAGCTGCAATTTTTATTGTAAATTGCAGTGAAGCATAAGGTTTGGCTTACTAATGAAACTGCTCACAGTCTGCTAAGACATAAAGAAGTAAGAAGCAGAAGGAAATGCAAAGCTGTCTGAAGACAGACTCTGTGCCTGGGTTAATTAAAATAGTAATAAAAGAGTAAGAGCCTGTTTTAAAGAGAAAGCAAAGTAAAAATCATAAAAATTCAAAAGAAAAATAAGGTATAAGTTATCAGACAAAAGAGAAGAAAGGGCTCAGGTTACTTTTTCAAACAAGTAAACTCTTTATAGATCAGACCATGACACAAAACTTTTCTCAGAAGACATTTTCCTTAAACCAAAAGAAAGATTGCTCCATGTGATGGTTGCATCTCATGATACTGTTGGATTCCATGGTGCAATGGCAACAAAGATCTTATGTAAAGCTACACAAATATAATTAAACAAGACCCACATCTATAAATTTGCTTTTCCATTAAAAAAAAAAAAAAAAAACACTCTGAAATTCTGTGGTCACCATGATTATATAGTTTTGCATTGTATTTCCCAACAGAGTGGTTAAAAGATCTGGTAGTATGAGGCATCTGATTTTTTGGGGTTTTGACAAAATATTTTGCAGCTCCTTTCAAGTTTATATTAAATGCCTAAGATCTGTTGTTATTAATTTTCCATAGACTGAAAACTAGGAAAAACACTTTGTTGGCATAAAATTCCTTATTCTCTGGAAATCACGGCAATAATGAGAGAATGAGGTGCCTCGAATGCTGATTCCTCATCATGTCCTCCTGCCTGCCCTTTGTTTTACCTGAACTCTCAAGTTCATCTTTCTCTAGACCAACAGATTTCCCTCAGAGAAAGCAGCAGTACACAGAAGGATTCAGGTACACCTTTTTTTTGCGTTTAATGTTCTGACTTTGCCCTTGCTACAATTTTAAGAGTCTGAACAGAAAGGCAAATTATAACAGTGATTATGACACCTCCACTTTTCCATGGTGCATAGCTTATGTGCATTCTTTCATTTGTAGAAATAAGCAGTGAGATTCTATAGTTTTAGCTCATTAAGCTGTGCTTACTGTTGAGAAATGATACAAATACAAAAAGTAACCACGAAGTAGCTGGTACATTGACAAGCACTTGCATACATGTACACACATACACTAGAGGCATCTCTGCCATTGCTCTTTTGAAAATGACTAACTAAAGATCCAGGATCTTTCAGGTTCTTCTCGTAAGGAGGTGATTAATTCTAGAGTCTTGTTTTTCTTTTATGCAATTCCATAATTTGATTTTTGGTGTGGGAAGAAACAACAAACCATAGCTGTCTTTAAATTACTTTTGGTTAACATCCTCCAAAAATTTTTTTTATGTAGACTTTTTCTTCTGGGTTTTCCCCCTACTCTCCCTGGACCCATGTTCTGTTTCAGCATGCTACTTCCAGTGTCTGAATCAACCCCTTCATGTATGTTTCAGCATGTGTATCCCAACAGTTTCACACATCAAGAGATTGAATTCTTCAGCAATCCTCGTGAAATGGCGTGTGGACAGGTGAGAGAGAGAGAAAGGGAAATAATCAGTGACATGAATCTATCTCTAGCAGTTATTTTCAAGGAAGATGTGTCTTTATGACCCCAGAATAGTGGAGTAAGGGCAGTTCAGTGGAAAGGCCAGCAGCTCCTTTAGCCCCAGTGCTTGACTCAAATTTTGTGCAGATGTTTTCCTGACCTAAAGGTAGGCATACCCAATGCCACAGGGTCTCTGCAGCAGTGGTATGTATTAGCCATGGACTAGTGAGGCTATTTTGGATTCCAGGTGTATAAGTCTGTGGTTTTAGTGAGAGAGGACAGAATTTCCTTCACTTTCTGGTGGTTTGAAAAGCTCTGTGCAGGCCTAAGGAGAATAGGCATTTTGCATTTAAAAAACAGGGAAGGAATTATGAGTTTTAGCATACTTTTGACCATTCTGTTCAAAATGAGTTAATTAAACTCCAGAGATGAGGAAGACCTATTGAAATGTTGGGAACATTGACCTTTTCCTTTGACTGTCACCTTATTTAAATAATTCCAGGTTTAATTAACTGACTTGGAATGAATTGATAAAGGGTTACTGTCACTTATAATTTCTCCTCTTTGAAACACAACAGTTCAGTGCAGTTGCTGTAGCCTCTTATAGTCACCCTAGTTATTACAGTGAATAGTTTTAAAAGTTGGATTTTTACTTTTATATGTCTAATAACTGGCTTATAAATACCATCAGAAACACTAAACAAGATAAATAATATTTAACATATACATAAACACACATAAATGTCAATATATGACAGTCTATAAAATTTATCTAGATCAGTCATTCTTAAAATGTTAGGGGTTTTGTTGAAGTTGTTAATAAATATACAGAAAAGGTGTTGGCCTTCTGTGAATTTTAGTAACCCTCCATGAAGATTGGAAAGTCACAGCTTCTCTGTCCAAGTAAGAATCCTATCTTGAGATCCCTTGAGAAATACCTTCAAAATGCTTTAGAAAATAATTCAGATATGTTGATCAAGATAGTCCATAGGCTGAAGTTACAACTTCATCTGAAAAAATAAGAGTTTTTCTTTTTAATCTTCCCGTTCTAATACACTCACAGCAGTTTTTAGCTGTTAAGCCATGGAATGACTGACAAGTGGAAAATTCATTACTCTTGGACAAGTGGAGGAATACCTTTCCAGAACACATAAATGATGTAGCCTTGGGGTATTTTTCTCCGAAACTAGCACAGCTCTGCTGCAAAGACCTTAAGGGTAGTAGTAGGAGCACAGCTGTACGTATTCCAAATAATGGGGTACGCTTTCTTAATGCGAGACTGTAAAGTACCCCGACGCTGGTTTCACTGGTATAAATGATATTCACAGGGCAACTGTTCACAGGTAGAGATCCTGGTATTGTACACTGCCAAAGGGCTCATAACACAGATTTGGCCTGAGGTACCACAGTAGGAGTTCTCTATTTAGTCTGAATTTCTGAGCTCAAGCACTATATTAGTTTTGTGGGTCATAGATGTATCCAGAGCCAAAATGTGAAAAAGATCCAAAATATGTATCCACTCCTAAAGCTGGATGGTCTATCTAGAGTGAAATCCTGTGGCCTTGTGTGAAAAAGTATGGCACACGCCTCTTCCCACACTTATGGTAAACATACTTCTGGGATGCTTGTCTGCTCAGGAAATTTGAAATTAGCAAAACTGGTTCTTATGCATATGCAAGAAATTTACAGAAAGCCAGATCTGAATGTGTCAAAACTTTTACATTTTCACTGAGTATAGTGCTTGTCTAGTATTGTGAACAGGGCTCTTTTGGTTCATATTCAGTAAAAAGTGCTCTAAATAGGCAAAGTTCTTTCTGTGCTTTGCCTAAGCTGAAAAAAAGAAAGAAAAAAAAAAAAAAAGGGACTTTCCCCTGGCCCTAGAGCTACAGTGCTGAGAGCTAGGTGTCAGAACTAAATGCTCTTACAGGGCTCAGAGACAGCAACTTCTAGAGCAGACTGGCCATGTCCACATTATACCTCCCTGTGATTTCCATTGTCTTCACACTATGCCCCCTGGACCATAAACCAGGTTTTTGGGGGCATGTCTTGATTTCTAGATAAACTATTTCCCAAATTGTGGTTGGACAAGAAGTAGTTTGACTAGTTGAAAATGTATCTGGGAGGCAGACAATTAAACTAGATAATTACTGGGGAGTGGCACTTAAACGGTGTGGACAGCTAGAGAAGAGTGTTCCTGTCTGTTTCAGGGGCATCTTTTTATTTAGCTGTACTGGCAAAGCTTTATCAGCACAGTAGTCAAGATTTCCAAAGTAATTTAAATGATTCTCACTTTCTTTCCCTCTCTTACTCTCTTTGAATAAATGTATATGATAGTGTGTGTACACATACATATAACTATGTTGAATACTATTTGTAAGTAATGCCATATATGTGAAGGCTATCATGCACGTGTGTGTTGATGTATATGCATGCATACGTGTGTAATTTGCTAGATTACTTTGAACTGTCAAATAAAGGTGCTTGTGTTTATTATTCATGACTCAGAAAGGCGAAGAAATAGCCTAAGGAAGAGCAAAGAGAAATGCAGAGCTTACAGAAAACACATCTCAATTTTATAGATGGGGATTTCAAAACATACTACTTGCTTTATAGTATAGCATACCGTGAACCATCAATTACAATAGTCAGGAAAGTGATACTGCAGCTTAATGACATAGCACATTATTATCTGACCTAAAGAGCTGTGAGACATAACCTCCATCAAATCTGCTATTATTATCACTTTGTACTTTCTGATCATGCAGAATGGATTCTCTGTCTCCTTGTATAACTTGCAGGGATTATTTTGTAATTTCCTGGTGCCATTTGCTGTACCTCATCATTTGCCTGATGAAAGGAAACAGAAAACCAACTTCATTAAACAGTAAATAAAACTCAGGATGAAGACAAAACATCTACATGGATGCTGATAATTAGTTTCTTGTTGCAAATTATTGTTTTGAAGGAATGTCTTAATGCTTATGTTTTGGGTTGGTTTCTTTTCCACTCCTTTCTCTCTAATGTTTTTCTGCTTGTGAATACTGATGGGGTTTGAGATTATTAGAACTTCTATTCTGTACCTTTAGACTGTATTGCAAATAAGAATATTATGATTTTTTTTTTCCCCTGCAGTGCTTACAACCTTTGCAAATCATTCACAGAATGTCTTTTTACACAATACAAATTAAGTCCTGATCATGACAAGGATTTATGACTATAAAATGGGATTTAGTTGCCTAAATATAGGTGTTCAATGACACACTATGTACACAGTGTTTCTGTCTTGATTGCCACACACTAGTCCTCTAGGTCATATGTGAAAAGAAGACTAAAGACCCATCTCTAATGCAATGCTATGTACAAAGCCCCAACTGACTTGGAACAAAAGGAGCTATTCTAGGCAGTGAGATCAGCTCCTTCACAATTCTGAATGCATGGAGGAGAGCCCTCGGCTATAGCTGCCTTTCAAAGTCCACCTGAGCTGGCCAGAGCCATAGGAGTTCAGTTGCAATATTAGTTGATAGCCAAACTGCACGGGTTAATTGTGAATGGGCACCAAGAGAAAGATAGACTGGAGTTAAGATTTATTCATTCCCATGTCCTTGACTGTAGGGTCAAATCTATTCATGTGTTTTGTGTCTCTTCCCTCTGGCCCAAAGAAACTAAGATATTTCTGCATTTTCAGCTTTATTTTATAAATATCTCTTCCTTGTCATGAACCATAGTGTTCAAAGGCACAGCGGCAGGCAGAAGGCTGCAGGAAGGCGCAATATCTGGAGCAGTTGCAATGCTGTTGGAGCTGTATGAAACTTTGTTTCTTGAGTTTGGCAGAAAAAGAATGAGGAATTTAAAATGCAATTTTGAGTCTGTATTGTATCAAGTTTATATATGCTCCATTTTTGTGGCCAGAGGAAGCCCTTTGCTGCAGTTTTCCTCAAGCTAAAATAGTCCATGCATCTCTAAATAAAGGGATTAGGTAATTTTAAGGAAAATCTTCACTCTCAGTTGCTTCTTGGACAGAAACAGTACTGCCAGCAGGAGATGAGATTCCCAACGGGTTCCTGGTGACCTGGCCTCATTAGCCAAGTTGTAAAATGCTGTGACGGGGGGAACAGAGTCTCTCCTGCAGAGGCAGTTCTGTTCTGATAGCTAATTAGTCATTCACCAGGGAGGAGCTGAGGCACCCAACCTTCTGCACAGGCACCCCAAGAATTAGTCTGACAGGTTCATTCTTATTCTTTCGGATCCCTCAGTCAAACTGTTGGATAAGAGGATAAGTACATGCTCTCTCTGCAAAACTTTTCCTGCTGAGTTTTGACTCATCCTTTTAAAAGGATATGAATGATATTTTTACTTTCCTCAGCTAGTACATAGGTTCATTAGATTATAAAGTGATTTTAAACTACCTTTCACTGCATTACTAGATGATGATTATTATTATTACTGCACTTCTAGTACTAATGTCATTATTAATATTTTTCATATTTACACTAACAGAATAACTGATTTCTATTTCAGGAATAAACACCTGAAGAATAGTATGAGGCCAAAAGCTTTCCAATGAACTTTATTGATATTGTCCAATTTTTCCCTATTTTGTGACCTTCTTTTTCCAATTTTAATGTAAGAAGAACTATCAGTACTTGCTGTGCTCCAGTCAGCTGCTTGCTCATGTAAGGCATAACTTCTGTAGAAGTCTCTGAATAGCCTGATATACTTTTCATATGTCCCTTTTTTATTGTGATCACTGTACTCTTGATCAAGCTGAGCAGCAAGACCATCAAGTTCTTTTTCCTCCTGGGCAACTTGTACTCCAGTTTTGCAGGAGCTTGGGTAATCATTTTGTAATCTGTCAGGAAGGGGTATTTTTCCACAGTTATTTGGCTCTGGCATGCACTGGGTCACAGAGCAGTGTCTGCATATGTGCATTAGGCAATACACAGAACTAGTTAAACTGAATGACTCTGCAGGGCTTAGTAGATCAATTGCCATTTTCATTTGGGACAGCACTTGAAATCCTAATGAGAATAGCAACATTTGCAATTAGGAGTCTACAAAATCCTCTAAAATAATCACTTAAATTTAAAATGTAAATGTGGCTGTAATTAATTAGTCTATTTAGAATAAAGATTTCTAATTAACAAATGTAAATTGGGAATTTTTTGTAGATTTCATAAGGAAAAAAGTATTTCTCGTGGGAGCTGAAAGGAGATGTGTTTCCATGTGAATGCATATTAAACCCTGGTGGCTCACACCTCTGCACAAGCCTGTGGCAGTAAGAGGAAGTGTCTATGAGAGGGTTGTATTAACACCTGAGTCATAAAGATTTTCTTAAGATCTGTAACTCAAAACCTCATTTATTAAATAGGAATGTCTTAAACCAAGAGTTATGTTTCTCAAAGCTGAAAAACTCAATTCTGATCAGAAAGAATGACTGACCACCACTTCTCTACTGAAGCCAGTGATCGATTATGGAAGTAAAGAAAAAAATTTCAAGAAATTTAAACTTTTAAAATCTGATTTCATTTCACATCAGGATCACACAAAGAACAAACCATAAGAAATCTGATTTTGATACTTAGTGCATGACAGAACCCTGAAATTCTTCTGGGAGTTTAATATATTTTAATTTCTTTTTCTTTTCAATTATATTTAAATTATTTCATGTTTTTCAGAAATACTGAGTCAGTGATCACCCTGTGTCATTCCAGCACAGACAGGAGAATTGAATCTGCAGTCTATCAAGATATACACTACATGGCTGGGAGGTAAGGTAAATTATGTGTAGCTCCACAGTGCCATGGCATGAGGTACTTTCAGTCTGCCCTAGGCATCCACATAGAGGCAATGGCCTAGTCAGCAGAGCCTGTGCTCATCTGCTACATAGGATCAGCCGAATAGCTTTCCAGAGTCCTCTGACTGACTTGTTCCCAACTGACCACAATAAGAGCTTAGATACCCATCTCTCCTTGACTACATGTCTTGTAGATGCCTAGATGTGTCTGAATGTAGGATGTCAAGATCTGCAGCTGTGTTCCGATGGCTCTGACTGTCCATGAAATAATGTCAGCATGAAAAAGATATAAAGCCCAAAGTCTCCAAACTGAAATACATCTGAAACTTTTTCCTCCTGCAGTTTTTAGCATCAATATGAGTGCTTTGTTCCTGCATCTGTTTGTGTTGAAACAACTTAGGAAAAACTGGTGGGGGGTAGGTGGGGGAAAGAGAGGGAGGGAGAGAGGGAAGAAAGAAGTAAAGAAACAGAGGCAGAGAGAAAGAGAGAATACCAACAATTTTTTTCCAAACTTGTATGATGATTATTCACAATCTATTATGATAATAGTCCTTTGGTGTCATTGCTGTGTGTCCATTAATAAACAGTTTTCTCTGTTTATTTGAGTTAGGCAACCAACTGCATTTCAGAAGGTGATGATTCCCAGTTGTTACTGGCTAGAATCAAATTAAAACAGTTCTATATAGATAACAGCACATCCCCCATTATCATTACTCTTACTTCCAAGATGCCAGCCTACTAATTAATTACTACCTTCTAAAGTTGTATTTGTTGCCAGTGAGTGTTTTAAGGCTGCTTCTCAGATCATACTGCAGCCTGAGGGGAGATGGGGATGCACCATCACAGTATAATACCAGTGATTCCAGTATGGTAAAATAAACAGGTACACATCATCTAGAGAGAGATTAAAAAAGGCAAATGAAAGCATCTTTCATTGATGAGAATGCATTTAAGTTTGAATATGTGCCTCAATTTAGTTCTCTGAAGCAGGTGGATTTTTTTTTTTTTTCTTTTACAATGGAAGCGTTCCATGGTATTTCTGGTCCAACAGTACAGGCTTTTGCCTAGTGAATGAGTGCTGTTGCAGGGGTCTTATGTTAATTCTTTTCAAATAACTCACAAGATAGAAAGTATTTCTCATTTTCAATATTACTTAATTGGAACTTCAGCAGTATAAGAAATCTAGTTGCTTGGACATATTGGAAGGATGATTGTGGTATGTCTGTAAGCCACAAAAATTCCCATGTGAAAAGAAAAGATTAATTGTACAGTATTTACACCTTTTCATTGATAACTTACACCATAAAACTGTTCAAATTGCAATTTGTTTCTTTTTCCCACAATCCCTTTGGCTTTTAAGGGATGTTCCTCAATTAGTTGAACTGTGTTTCCTCTTGCTTGCTAAGCACTTTTGGTCAAACAAGGAATGGCAGAGGTCCACAATTAGATCAAAAGATCAATCCTAATGTACCATTTTCTCCTCACCCTCCTGCTTTAATAAAGTGGCTGCTGTTCTCCAGGGGACAACTCAAAATCCGAGTACTGATATTTCTAAATTAGCTGACTCGGTGACCTTGCTAGTAATTGCGTTAGTTTATCAATGTTCAACACAATTTATTACTCTCCAATATGTACCAAAACGTTTATCTCTCAACACTAACAATATTAAAAACCTAAACAATCTGTTGAGAAACAAAGGACTATTCAATAAGAAAAATGCATAATAAACTGAAAAACACTACACTGATGGGCAAGAGGGTTAATCTAGGAAATAGTCATAAGTGAAATAAGGAAAGAATGTTGATGCTGTATTACATTTAGGGTACTTTTTAAATCTCTAAAGAGCAGATAATTTAAACCAACCCTTTCTTTTTGTTTTATTCATTCTCTTTTATTTTTTTTTTAATTTTTCTTCTTTCTTTTAAAACTGGGAATGAGCTACAGATTTTATATATCACTGAACATATTACCCAAGCCCCAATGAGAAAAATGAAGACTGATAAAACCTTATCTAAGCATTTAAAAGTCATTTGGACACATTGATCAAAACTCACTCTGAAATTAAACATATTAAATTTAGATGGAGGAAAAAAGGCATTAAGTTGATGGAACCCAATTTTTGTATGAAGCAAACAAATGGCATCATTTCACCAACCTTCTCATCTTGATCACATTGCTATGCATTATTTAAAATCTGCACTTGATTTGGGTAGTTAATAAGCTATCTGTAAACTTGGAGTAAATTTGATTGTGGGCAGTGCTGTTCTCATTCCTCCAGAAAGATTATTGATTTGTTTTTACTTCTGTGAGATGTCAGTTTGTGGCACTGTGCCACCAACCATGTGTAACTATCTCTGCTTATGGTGAGATAAGAATGACAAAGAGCAGAAATGCAAGAGTACCTGTGGTCTTTTAAATGATCCCATTTACTTACAGCTGTCAGCAGTTCGGGCCTTCTGTTCACCAGCCGCAGACATACACGATTCTGCTGTTGTGGGCATTGAATATTCTCTCCTTGAGGGGTTTATAATGAACCCCCAAGTCAAATGGAAGAAAACAACTAAAATTTGCCCTAGTCCATAGTCAACACAGTGAAAATGGCCAACGTGCTCTTCTAATTTCTGTTGTAGAGGAATACTGATCAAGTCTGCTGAAAACTTAGAATCATAGAATCACACCTGTAAGTTTCTGCATTCCTCTATAAATCAGTCATCTTAATTTACAAGACCAATACTTTGTCTTTTTGGGTTCTTTGGGACTATGCCTGCACTGGAAGGTGGAGCAATACAAGCAGACCCATGGGGAAAATGGTTGCAAGCGACCACTCTGCAATGACATCCACATTGAACATTTTGGGGTGGGAGTGGAATTTGGACTAGTTCTGTTCTCATCCTGAGGGTGGCCCACCTCAGCTGTCAAAGGATCTCAGATGGTTCCTGAAGAACAGCTTAGCGTTCAGCTCTTTCTGAAACAACACGGCTCCCTGTGGCTACACCACAGTGTGAATCAAGACAGCAGGAGAGGATGACTAGAACGTTTCAATTCAACAATACCATCCTGACCTGACCTAAAACAGCCAGTGGAACCTGTTACTAAATGGGTTTGCTAAATACTACCATGAAATTCTTCAAATTCAAAACTTTGAATGAAAATGTTATTAACCACATAACATGTAATCTTTCTAAAGACCAAAAGTGTTGGGTTTTTTGCAACCTTCTTAACATTTTCACAGAAAAAGCAATGTGTGAAGAATGTTTTAAAAGTGATATTTTGTCCATTTTTTTTATTACCAGACTGAAGACCAGGTTCTTAGAGTAAGAGCAAGGGTTCTCGACATTCACAGGATTTTGTACTTTCCCTTTTCTGCAGGAAATGGCAAAGATAAAAGAGTATTATGAAGTACAGTCATGGACATATATCATACATCTCAGTTTTGAGTTTTGCTCTCAGCTCAGATAGAGGTGAATCCATATTTAGTAAAAAAAAAAAAAAGTTTAGATGTAATGGCATAGGACTCATCTGTAAGGTGACATTAACATCAGCTAACTTAAGGTTTCTAACATGGGTGGTATGAGCTAAATCCTAGAAGTGCTCATTTTCCTTCATGGACAGGATCTTACATGATCAGCTTCAAAGTCAATAAATAGATTTGAAATAGTGAGATAAATTCTATACCAAAGTGGAAAAACCTTCATGGCAGGCATAGCTATTCCTACCTCCAGTGCGTTGCCTCAGAGATCTTTGTGCACATCTTCTCTTCTGCACATACATATTCTTCTTCCTTCATACTATTCAGAAGTCGAATTTATTTTGAGGAGTACTGATTTTTTAAGATGTAATACTTCTATATAAATCAGATTTGCAGAATTGCAAGGTGTTCTAATATGTTGTTTTATATATGTTAGGGAAAATCCTTGTTTTTACTCTGAACACGTTTTTGCTCAGTATGTATCTTATTTCTGTGAAAAAAAAATTATTTCTTTTCTAGAATTCCACCAGTTAACAGCATAGCAAGCCTTCTTCATGCATCATCATTTTATTTTGCATCTGGCAAAATAAAAGCCTGGAGATCAGGCTTTTTGTCTATTCTCTTTAGAGTCTGTTGGTCACATTAGGTTACTCTGACTGGATATATATAATAGGACATGACACATTTGAGACACATGACACATTTGAGAAACACACTGAATGCAAATGTGTTATGAGGTTGAGGGGGTTTTGAAATAAAAGCTTCATGATCTATTATTTCAGTCTATTATTTACTTATGTTGCCATACTTCATGATTATAGACTCACAGAATGGTTTGCATTGGAAGGGACCCAAAAGATCCAGCCCTCTGCCACGGGCCGGGACACCTCCCACTGGACCAGGCTGCCCAGAGCCACATCCAACCTGGCCTTGAACACTAGGGATGGGACATCCACAACTTCTCAGGGTAGCCTGTTCCAGTGTTTCACCACCCTCGCAATAAGTAATTTGTTCCTAATATCCAAACTAAACCTACTGTATTTCATTTTAAAGTCATTCCCCCTTGTTCTGTCACTAAATGCCCTTGTAAAAAGTCCCTCTCCAGCTTTTCTGTAGACTACCTTTAGGCACTGAAGGATGGTCTAAGATGTCCGTGGAGCCTTCTCTTCTCCAGACTCAACAACCCCAACACCCTCAGCCTGTCTTCACAGGAGAGGCACTCCAGCCCTCTGATCATCTTTGTCACCTTCCTCTGGACCTGTACCAACAGGTTAATTTCCTTCTTTTGGTGAAGGCCCCTGAGCTGGATGCAGCACTCCAGGTAGGGTCTCACAAGAGCAGAGTAGAATGGCAGAATCACCTTCCTTGACCTGCTGACCACACTTCTTCTGATGCAGCCCAGGATGTGGTTGACCTTCTGGGTTGCAAGCACACATTGCTGAATCATTTTGAGCTTTTCATCCCCAGACACTGCTAAGCCTTTACCCCTAAGGCTAGTTTTTATCCATTCTTTGTCCATTCTGTGTTTGTGCTTGAAATTGCCCCAACTTAGGTGTAGCACCTTACTCTTGGACTTGTTGAACTTAATAAGATCCTCACAGGCACAACACCTCTCAAGCCTATCAAAGTCTTTCTGGGTGGCATCCCTTCCTTCCAGCATGTCAACCGCATCACATAGTTTGTTGTCAGCAAACTTGCTGAGGGTGTACTCAATCCCACTGTTCATGTTGCTGACAAAAATATTAAACAATGCCGGTCCTAATATTGATCCCTGAGGAATGCCACTAGTCTCTGGTCTCCACTTGGACACCAAGCCATTGATTGCAGTTCTTTGAGTGTGACCTCCAACCAATATCTTCTGAGTGGTCCATCTATCAAATCCACATGTCCCTAGTGCAGAGACAAGAATGTTATGTGGGATAGTGTCAGATGCTTTGCACAAGTCCAGCCACCAGGACTCCAATGAGAGAACCAAAAAGAGAAGAAAATTATTTCCTGCTACATATACCTCTAGTAAAGAGTAATGCAGAATTCATTATACTAAACAAAGTGCCTGTGTTTCTTATCTTCCCAGTGTCCTTAAATAATTCCTGTCAAAGAGAGATGAATCTTAGTCTTTGGAGAGCAGCTAGGACCTGGTCTACCTCTTTATTTTTAATGATGGGACTAAATACTCTGGCTTTGTTCAAGAACTATATAATCTTGACTAATTATTGAGCAAGCCAATTCTCTCATTCCTAAGGTGAGTTGCTGAGATGTCAGCTGAGGTGGTCTTTGAAGGTAGTTGTTTGACAGGTTAAACTTCTTCAGGATGAGTTGCTTGCACAAGTCAGGGTACTTCGTGAGCTTCACAGTGCTCGTGTCCTGCTATGTCCTATAAAAACAGTAAGATTTTGAGGGGTACCTTTGAAATCACAGAATCACTTCATGCATCTAGTTAATTTTGATGGTGATGATATAACTAGAAAGTATGTAAAGACCAGAGTAGTTTTTAATTGGCATATATTGCTTAAGGAATTTGTGAAATCTCCATCTCTGACATTTTTTAAAGGCAAGATGAATGAATGACTGCCAGGGATGCATTGGGTGCAATTCATCCAGTCCTGCCTTCAGTCATGGCTTGTACATCTATAAATGCATTGACTCACTCTGTTGGAGTTCATTCTAATCACTGCTATATTATACCTGTCTCTTATTGACAGAAAGTAAATTGCAGCATGGGTAAACTAAAGCTTAACTTGGGGAGTTAACACCATATTTGTGAAAGAGATTGGAAAACAAAGTATTGCCATGTGGATGTAAGAAAGCAATTTTGTTTTTCTGTTTATGCAGAAAGTGTTTCACACGGTATAGGCAGATTTGTATTACTGTAGTCTTGCCCAAAGCATGGGTAACAGAGACTGACTTGTGTTATACTGTTGAAAGCCAACTATCTTTGGAACTAATCTGAATATCCACAGCACATGGTGTTTTTCTTTGAATCTTTTTTGGACTTCCATGGTGTCCATATGATTCTCACTTAGATAAATCCTGTTTCTGTGGAGGGGGAGGGTTTGTTTTTTTTTGCAGGTGAGAGGATGTTCAGTTAAAGGTTTCAGAAGGAGTGTGAAACTATGTATCCCTGGATTGTGTGGGGTGTAAGATGATATGAAATGTCTAGGATTGCAAAATCTGCTGGAGTAATGCTGGAGGACTGTGGGTAGAGAAAGAAACCAAGCCTCTCCTCTACTCTGTGGTTCATGCAGAGCAACAGGTCTCTTTGAAGATAATTCAGACACATCCTTGTACCCCTCCTTTATCTTCTTCCCTCCACTGTGCATGACTGGATAAGGTCTAGTCAACCATATCAGACACTGAAGACATTATGTTGACTGTGTCCCTAATCAACAATTCAGTCATGGATCAATAGATTTAGAGGTGTTGTGCATTGTAAACAATTTCTTTGTCACAGGTGCTAGTTCTGTTTTCTTCTGGTTCTTCTTTGCAAGAATCACAAAGAGTTTCTTTCATTATCTTCCACTCATGCCAGATCTACTGGATGCATCTCATTGAGATGTAGATGTATTTCAGATTTCACAGGTGGAATTACTAAGAGCATGTAAGGGGGCATGGCTCTGGTCCCATGGAAGTCGATAACAGTTTCAGAGTTGACCTCACTTGAAAGAGAGCTCAAGATAAAACTCAGTGCTTTTGAAAACCATACCCTACATATTTAAATTTCTCCCCTCCTTCCTCATGGACTTAATTTCATAACAGTTTTCCTTCTTCTGGGAAGACACTATCTACTATCTCCATGAAATACTATAACAAAACCATTTAAAAAATAATGATGTCTGTGCCCTTTTATTGCCTCTTCAATTTATAAATGATTTCTGCTATTTCTTAAAATCTGTACTGTCTCATAATGTTCTGTAACTTCCCTGAGTGTATAAAGATATATATTAATATAATGAACTTCATACTTTGCAGTGCTTAATTCTGAGCTGTTTGGAAATTTAACCAGTATACGATCATAATGAATTAACTATTTAAGAAAAAATCTTGATATGCTGAAATACTAGTGTTGCAAAATCCATCCACTTGGCTTGTAGCATTGTGCTAAAAGGAAGATGGCATACAGCATTCATTTTCCTCTGTTGTAAATAAAAGCACAGTAATGCCACTTTAGTGACTAAATTAATACTGGCTGAAAGCAGTGTTACTTTTTGCTTTAATTGATAAATAGATAAGCATAGTTCAGGTACACACACATTTCTTCCCTCACAAAGAAAATGTAATGTCATACCCTATAAGTTTGTGTTATTGGTCTCTTAAGTCAATAAGAACAGTCTGAATACAGCCAGAGCCAAACAGCCTGGGCAGTCATGTAAGTGCTCTGTGCTGCTGTCTGTTGGTCACATTGTAGAATGAGACTGAAAAACAATTTGATTAATTAATTAATGTATTTGATACTTAATACATTACTCAACATATTGTAAGTGAGTAGGTTGCCACAGGTGAACACATCTGAAGTCTAGGTGGTAAAATCAAAGCAAAAGAAGTATTAGAAAATCTTTGATGGTTTGGGGAGTGGTTGCCTATTTCAGGCTCAATGTGTCCCCAGGACTCAACCTTGTGTTTCGTGCTGACATCTAGCATCTTAGTGTCATAAAGTGCAAATTTTTCAGAGATTTGCAAGAGATAAGCTGAAAGAACCAAAGTCAAACTTCCTTTTATTTATCTTAAAGTCACTGTGACAGTTGGAGTGGTTTAGCTTGAGCCAGGAGACAGCATTGCCTTGTCCCAAGTGGGAACATAAACTCAGCTGTCATGGATGGAATCACTGAGGTCTTTGGACTAGTCCAGACTGAGAAGAAAATGGTATAGGTTTTGGCACAGTTTCTCTTAAAGAGAATTAATCAACATTCCCCCTGCTTCAAATGAAGACAAACTTATCTGAGAGGATTCGTGGGCTCTGGGCTTCACTGTGTCCCAAGAGCAAGCCCTGAGATGTACACACTTGAAAGTAGAGTAAGATAGAAAGGCTTGAAATGCCAAGGATGTTGGCTGCAGGTCTATTTATGTATTTGGTTCTGACTGTTTGTCCAGTTCATCCATTATTTTCCAGGTACTACTTTAAAATGCAGAGTTCATATTTTTATAAATTTAATTGTTGGTTCAAAGACTGAACTACAGGATGTGTTACTCTACTCCTTAGTCCAGTGAACTTCTATATATAACATGAGGTAGGACAATTTGAAGAGGTGAAATTGAGAGAAATTATCTGAAAACATGCCATATCAGTTCCTAGAGTGTTCCCTTAGAGAGGAACAGGAATTTGGATTAAATCACTGCTTCAATAGGAGGAAGAATGTGAACTAGACTATCCCTGAGATTCAGAATAGGATAGTAACATTTCACCTCAGTTTACTTCCAAACATGACTGATTTCATGCCTCAGCTTAATTGAGAGCTCAGGATTATAAATAAGAGATAGAAATAGATCTCTCTCTTCACCTCAGAATTAAACATAAATTTTTCAGGACTGATGCATCCTTCTCTTCAGTAGTTCTTGACTATTTTAGTCCTTCCCTTTTTCATACAACAATCTTCTTCATATTTCCCCTCAAAATCTTTGTATTTCTAGCAGAGCAGTCCAAATCAGTAGTGCAAATTTCAATAAGTTTAAGTGACAATAGGTGCCTATATGTTAGAATTAGCCCCTATGTCATAATTTTTCATATGGAGAGCAAGATTTAAGAAAACTTTTTGTAAGTGGTAACTAAAAAAGAGATTTCAAATGAAGGTAAATTTTCTTGTCCCTATCTTAGCCACTATGCAGCAGACTGCAGCCAGACTGGGGTTTTTACTCCTGTGAAAACAAGCACTATACTTTGGACCTACTCAACACCAAAATGTCAATCCCTCAGCAAAAAAAAACCCACAAAACCACCTAAATTAGATCCGTTATTTGTGCATCTCTGATTGACCCTTCTAAATCAGAAAAAATAAGGACCTCAAGTTTTTTGGTTCATCAGCTTTCTGTCTCTGAAATCAGAGCATGACTGGAGTCTTCTTCTTATAAGGACATTGTGAGAGAGCATTCATTAACACTGGTTCACAGCAGTGATGGAAAATCTGATGGCAATTATAGTTCTGTCTTTTGACAAGTATTTGAAACTTGAAAAGCAAGTTTTTAAGCTCAGTTTCACCAAGTTAGTACTTTAGAAAAGTTTGATATCCTTAACATGGAGCCATTTATTGTGCTGTGCTATTGCAGGGTGTTATGAGCAGTTGCAGTGCTCCACTCAATAAGAGGTGGCAATTTGGCACCATAGAGTTACCTCAAAGAAGCATTGTAGATTGTAATTACTTCATGTTTGCTTTTGTGTTTTGACACCACCAGGTGAGAGGTGTTGGTGGTGTGCACAGTGTAGTTGTCATTAAATATAACCAAGCTGAATGTTTGATGAAGTGAACAAAAGATAAAGCAAACTAGTCATGCAGAGTCAGACCTTTAAAAACAGTCCCGATGTAAATGAGGAGAGGCTTTGTTAGCAGATCAGCAGACTGCAGAACTGTTCAATCCCCAGTCTGCAATGAAAGCATTTCATGCTATGCTACTGTACCATGATAATTTTTGTCCTATGGTGTTATTGCTGAAGTTGTGATACTGTGTATATATAGTATCACAAATATCCATACAGGCAAAATTTGTGTAATGAGATTAATGAAAACAACAATAAATATGTTTTCAACATCATGGAGCTGGCAAAAAATGACAATTATATCTAGAAATGCATTAGGTCTACAAAAATAGATTAATTTTTAGAGCATTTATTGTTGTTATTATTTTTATTGTTATTATTTTTATTTCTAAGGCTTACTAGATTTCATTCTTTCAGACAAAAACATGCATAACAGCTTTGCAGTTTGATTGCCTTATGGGCATAAAGCTTTGCATATTTACTGCCCATGAATCATACAACTATGTGAAATCCAGTGAAGATTCAATTTTTCCTGCTAGATGCACCTCTAGCCGTTTAATTAAAATATGTATTATTAATAAAACTAGATTTAAGTCATATTTTTTACAGATATGACTGAAACATTAAGGGCAAATTGTTTCATACTTTCATAATAATTTGCTTTTAATGTTTTGTGCCTTAATCAAGATAATCCTAGGATAAGGTTTGTAGTGCCTGTGACTTCATGATGTTTGACTTACTGAAAACAGATTTAAGAGTTTTCCAAGACAAAGTCACGTTTTCTTATGAAATTGGCCTCAGAGTTTTGCTGCAGAGGGAACCCTATGCATCTGCAAAATGCAATAAAATATACCTATTTAGAAAACTGTGCTTGTTGCACAGATTGCAGTCTATTATATCCATCTTCATGAAAGAAGTGTCAGGTTATTGTTTTATTCCAACCATTGTGAAGCCTTAGATGTCACAGTGTCCTGTTCACTGAATTTGTCTTCCATTTCAAGGTAAATTTCCCTGGATCTCCTCTAATGTCTTATATGTAGATATACTGATAGCTGTGGTGTAACTCAATTGCACATACCTGTTGGTAAGGAATCAATAATACTCTCTGCTTCATCTTATCCTGTCTACTGTTCAATTCTGCATAGCTGTGGTTGTTTGTGTCTAATGAAGCTTTTGGCTGCAACAGGCTTATTAATTACTTTCAAGAAAGATTTTAATACTTAATTTTTAACTCAGAAGTTATATTATAATCCTAAAGGAAGTGTGACTAGTGGGAGTTTGAGAGGATATCTTCCCTGACAAGAGTGTGAAGTGTAATTGAATGTATCACTCAATTGTGATAAAATATTGCAGATATGAAAGTCTTATGTAAATTTGCTAATCAGAAAAGCAACAGTGATTAAGCGAATAAGGGAAGCATTTATATATTTTACATTCAATTTACTCTTTTTTTTCCCTTTGAGGGATCACTGTATTCTGCACAAGTCTGTTGGAATCTGTGGTGTATAATTTCTTCACATATTACTGAAATCAGTACACACTAGTAAGTTTCCTTGCTATTATAGGTGTAGTTGGCAGACTAGAAAAAAACCAGGGAAATCTGTAAGAAGTCTCCAGAGAGGAAACCATAGCTCTGTCATGTGACCAACCTCCAGAGAACTCATGAAAACTACAGGAGAGAAGATTCCAATTTTATCTCCATTTATCTCCAAATTTTAATACCATTGGGAGAACAAAAGTAAATGTTTGCAGTGAAAACATCTTTTGAAAGTCAAGTAAGCCTTTGCCACACAGTTACAGAAATTTAGAACGGTTTGGCTTGGAAGGGTCCTTTAAAGATCATCTGTTTCCAATCCCCGCACAATGAGCAGGGACATTCTACAAGATCAGACTTAAAGCCACATCCAGCACGGCCTTGAATGTTTACAGCAATGGGGCATCCACTACTTCTCTGGACAATCTGTTCCAGTGTTTTACTACCCCCCTTGTAAAAAACTTCTTATATCTGCATATAGAAAATACACTTTGTATTTTTCATATACTAATGTGTTTTATAACTGCTTTCTTTACTCTGATCAAAGGCTTATTTGACAGTATAGGATACACCAAATAAATATAGCATATACTAGTATAAGGAGCAAAAGTTGTATAAAAAATTTTGATTCATGCCTATTTATTAAAAACACAAAGTTTACTGAAATAGATGCAATGCAAAACAGAACAAACAGATGAATATATTTTCTTTTTGTTTGCCTGCTTATTTTCAAACCTTCGAGGGTCTCATATTCAAACTTTTCTATAGAAATATATAATTAGGAGAACTTTTATGTTAGAAAGTGGAAATCAAGATTCCCACCTAGTGACTTCTGAAACAGGGACTTTAAGAAAAACTGTCATAAGAATGACATAATTTTTTTAAGAATAGCAGTGCTGGCCTGACTGCCAGATCTCTTGTCAAACACTTATTTCTATAAATGAAAAGAGAGTATGCACACTCTATATGGATTAAATATTATAGAATTACAGATGCCACAAAGACAAAATATATTCAGAGTAACCACTTTGATTTGTTAGTGGCAAACTGTTCTTTGCTGTAGGGAGTCACACAGTAAAAAAACAAGACATATTCTTGGAAATTTGAAACTGTGGTGAAAATTCATCATAATTAGAAGTGGTATTAGAATGATACATATCTGTTATATAACTGTTTATACTACACTGTTATCTTAACATTACCAAAATACATTTAACATATTTTGTAAAAAAAAAAAAAAAATACTGACATATTTCCTCAACTAACTTGTTTAAAGAAACATACAGAGAATCTGTTACATTTGCATAATACACTGCAGAAATACCAAACCCACTGCATAAATGTCATAATATTCTTAAATGCATATTCTAACATGTTTATTCTAAATTCAGGAGACACATAATGTGTCATATTTGTACCTATCATCTTTCCTGTGTTTCTGTGTTTAAATGATAAAGTTGATCCCTCATGAATGCTAAAGGATGGTGAAAATCAAAGTCACACGCCTAACATCTTATGGGAAATTTTAAAATAAATCTTATATAGACATTAATTTTGGAAATTTGTTCTCATACAGTTTTGCACGTAGTTTTTACTTCTTTTTTATTTCATTTTTCATTTTTACTTCTTATTATAGTAAAGGGTCTTTAAAAAGGACTTATTTGTTTAGAATACAAAAATTACCTCTTCCTCATTCACAAATCACCCCTAAAAAAATCCACAGTATTATTTTAGTAGCAGTGCATCAATTCAAAACAGGACAACTTGCAAATATTTGTGATATGTTTGAGGACATTGGTTAAACAGGTAAACAAATGAAAAAGTTCAATTAATTATATACATTGTTTTTTAATGAATAATTCATCCAAGCCTTCTTTGTACCTGATTTGTCATTGTTTAAATTAGTGTAAAAACTTCAGACCTTTGTTGCAAAGCAATAAAAATGTTATTTTCCTACAAAATGCAAAGGAGTAAGAGAGAAACTCACGACATCAAAAAGAAATCATGCCATTGTAGTCACACCTATCAGAAAAAAACCTTTCTATTGATTTCTGCACTAATTTAGGAGAGGGATCATATTTCAAGTGTTCCTACAGTTCATGCATTTCATTGCCAAATATACCTAAGAATTTTATCTCTTATATCAAGATTTGTCCCTAGCAGTGGAACTGAAAATGCAATGTTATTTTACTAAATATGAATATGGCAGAATTTTTAAGTCAAACTACTGTTTATAACTTCAGGAATTGACTTTTTCTACTGATTTAGTTACAGATTTTGGAAATTCTTTCATTTCAGAACTTCTATTTTATAACAGATCTTATTGTTATTTTTTTCATTTTCCAGTGCAAGTATGATATGTGAAAGATCACATCCTACTTATCTGTATAATTCATCATTCCATTATCTGGAACCTTAGACAGTGCAAATGATCTCTTAAAATATCCAATGTTCTGAATAAAGCTATGCACACAATATATTTCCCCTTTAATATGACTGTCAGATTAGCAAATCTGTTTAATTCTTGCAGTTTTCCTCATTAATATTCTTCCAGTATTGTAAAGGAGCACCATGTTTGATGTTTAATTTCTGTTTCTCGAGTTTAACCTAACTACATGGGAAATTGTTATTAAGAGCCAGCACAGCAAAGAATGTCTGAAAATACTAAAATGACTCTGAAGTACATGGTGAGTAATGACTACTCCTCCTCCAAATGTTATTTATTTTCTAATATCTGCTAATAGATGAAGGAGAAGGTGAACAACAGCTGGACAGGAAGACAGCAAGTACAATTTGGCAAAAGAACTTAGACAGGATTCTTCTACCCAGCCACAGATATCTACATCTTACTAGTCCTTTGTAGATCCAATGAAAAGAAAGAAAAAAGAAACTTCCAGAGTGAAATTAATTTCATTCTTAAGGAGACATCTAGCTTAGCTCAGATGAGCAATGCCCTAGAATAACTTAGACAGTTCTTTGTAGACACTTACACAGTAGATGTGTAGAGATGGAAACATATCTTCCTTTCTGTTCATTTAGAGGATGGTAGCAACCTTATCTTGTTTTTTTTTTTTTTTTTTTTTTTTTTTTTTTTTTTTTTTTTTTTTTTTTTTTTTTTTTTGTTGTTTTTTTTTTTTTTTTTTTTTTTTTTTTTTTTTTTTGTTTTTTTTTTTTTTTTTTTTTTTTTTTTTTTTTTTTTTTT
>JAWWTY010000001.1:69809880-69849319 GCA_035222235.1 Margarornis squamiger | reverse complement strand
TGTTTTTTTTTTTTTTTTTTTTTTTTTTTTTTTTTTTTTTTTTTTTTTTCCCAGCACGATCTTTCACATCTGAAAATGCAAGAAAAAGCAGCTGTAGAGAAAAATCTTTGCTGGGACTGAAAAAAGTCCAGTCTTGCAGAGGAGGAATGGGTATCTCCTGTGTTTTGGGTTTGGTGCAATAGTCCATGTAGTTTATTTATCTTTAAACAGTGCTTGGTTTAGAGTACAGGCTCTACCAGAAAGTCAGCTGGCTAGAGAGATTGTACCATAGGTTGCAGGACTGAAGTGGTATTAGTTGTTCACGTTTAATAAGTGGAAGGTGCTTGCATGTTGCTGAAGATGTGTCCACTATTCCTACTTATCACACAAAGGTATTGGGAGTGAGTACACAAATCAGTATACACAGCCTTCCTCTTTGTACAGCAAATTTTATTGCACTGTTTGCGTTTTTAACCTCTGGCAGTGGTTTAAAAGTGGTATGAAACTAATTCACAACAGGGAAAACTTTCTGCTCTAATACTACCTCTGGTAAAACCAAAGAATATATACTCCAAACACTCACACATAGAAAAAATCAAATTGTTCCATCAATAGTGGAACTAATTAGTTTATTTTCCATTGGGTTGTTTTCTGTGTACTTCATACCTTTTTATTACAGTAATCTTCCATCCAGGTGACACTCGGGCAGTAATACTGTCTCTGTCCCTCATACCATAACAGATCAAGAACAATCTCAGTTCCTCACTGTGCCCAGTCCCCCTGCCAAAGCACTCTGTGAATTGTCTCATAACCTGCTCTGCCAGCAGGAGATATATCCCTCAACTGTTTGTCTGAAGTGTGGGTTTATGCTTTTTCACTGACCGAAAACTAAGGTACACGTGACTCTGCTTGTTCCTCTGTGGGTGGATTCCTCCATTATTTCTAGCTCTTCTTTCCCACTGTATGAAAACCAACATATTATTCAGATGTTTTTATGTATTTGAACTTAGATTCAAATGTATTTGAACTTAGATTTAAATGTCAGATTGAAGGACAAATTTTAGATTAATATAGCGGAGCATCCTCCTGGGCAAATGGGCACGGCACTGAGCCAGAGCTCTGTGGGATGTCTAGTTACCACTTCTCATCATTTCTTACCATTTTCTTCTGCAGAGACATTCACTACATGTCTCTTCCCAGCAACTGACTCAAGAGGACCAGCTTTGCATGGACTGACAGACCACAGAATGGTTTACTTTGAAGATGCTGAGTACAGCAATTTCAATGACTAGTCACTAGAGCTATACTCTGTTTTGTCTGTAGGGACATGGCAGGACTATGAAGTCAAGCATGCTCATTAATGGGATTAATCTGAGCAGAAGTAGATATCTATCCCATGGATACACAAATATGAGATAGTTACTTTAGGCTTCCCACATATGGAAATAAATCAGAGTAGTGACCTGTCACTAGTGGGATTCCACAGAGCTCCATCCTTGTGCTTTTCAGCGTCTCCATAAATGAATTGGACACAGGATTGGAAGGGACAGTAAGCAAGTTTGCAGATGACACAAAACTGGAAGGAGCTGTTGATCTCCTCGAAGGCAGGGAGGCCCTGCAGAGAGATCTTGACAAACTAGAGGGCTGGGTAATCACCAACTCTATGAAGTTCAACAAGGGAAAGTGCTGGATTCTGCACCTGGCAACCCTGCAGAGATTCTGCAGGGGAAACCCTGGATATTTGTACAGACTGGGGAATGAGATGCTGGAAAGCAGTGCCATGGAAAGGGACCTGTGGCTCTTGGTTGATGGCACATTGAATCTGAGTCAGCAGTGCCCTGGCAGCCAGGAGAGCCAACCATGTCCTGGGGGGCATCTGGTACAGCATCACCAGCTGGTCAAGGGAGGGGATTGTCCTGCTCTGCTCTGCACTGGGGCAGCCTCACCTTGGATATTGTGTGCAGTTTGGGGCACAATACAAGAAAGATAATAAGAAATTAGAGAATGTCCAAAGGAGGGCAACAAAGATGATGAAGGGCCTTGAGGGGAAGCTGTATGAGGAGTGGCTGAGGGCACTTGGTGTGTTCAGCCTGAAGGAGACTGAGGGGAGACCTCATTGCAGTTACAACTTCTTTGTGAGGGGAAGAGAAGGGGCAGGCACTGATCCCTTCAAATTTTGCATATTCTGGTATTCTGTGACTTTAGAAAGCAGTAGACAATACAGAAATAAATGGAGATATATGTATAGTTAATTAGATATCTGTATCAACTAAAGATGAAGGTTGGAGTCCCCACTTTTCCTATCCAGTTTGGGCCATTGGATATCTTTCCAATGGCCCAGACTGATGTTAGAAAAACCCCCTGGCTGATCATTTGGGACAAAAAAATATACTGAAATGAAGTTTCTATCTTGCAATGATTAGTTAAAAGCAAGAGAAAGAAAAATAATCAGTAAAGAAGGAATGGCAACTAAAGCATTTGAGCAGCAGACTTTATGCTAGCAGGCCTCATAGAAGATTGTAGGGCTATTCAGTAATGTGTGACTAGTTCTACAGGAGAACAGATCTGGTCAAAATGGTTCAGGAAGGAAAAGGTAATCCAAAAGTCCTTGTGTCCCTGATGAAGCAGGGATAGAAATTATATCAGCTGTAGAGCATGTTTTACTCTAACACATATTATATTAGGACATCTTAAAATTTAACTAATTTGGAGGCTAAAAGGAAAGGGATTGTAATCTGATTTTTTTGTTTGTTTGTTTTGAAGATGAAATACAAGGAAGCAGAAGATATCTGCTTATTGTTGGTTCAATAGATTAGAATTTGCTGCTGAAGAGAATGAGAAACCAGTAACAAAATTCCCTGAGACAGAAAAACTTGTGTTGTTGTTGAATTCATGCAGGGTTGAAGAAAAACAGATGTGCATCACCTAAGTATGAGAGAGTCATAGAATCACAGAACAGTTTGAATTGTAAAGGACCTTAAAGCTCATGTAGTTCCAACCCTCCCACCATGGACTAGGACATCTTTCACTGGGACAGGTTGCTCAGAGCTCCATCCAACCTGGCCTTGAAAATTCCAGGCTTGGCAATCCACTTCGGAATGCAAAAAACAAAGTGGTAGCTCCAAGACCTTAGGTTTCCATCCAGAGCCTGGTGATGCATAGTTCATTAGTATGTGACTTTAACATGTTGTTTTGATGATGGAAAGAGCCAGGTGTGCATTCTTTCTATGGATACCTCTGTGTTCTCTGGGTCTGGAGGTTCCTTCTGCCACAGTTTCTAGATTGCCTGTTCTTCATGGGACTACAATTTTCAGTGTTTCCAGGAGGAAATTATTCCAAAGACCCACTTCCATATGCCTGTAATCTACCCAAAAGGTTTAGGTTTAAATCTATTACTTGCTACAAATATTGCAGCAGCCACCACATCAGTGTTACTGCTCTCATCTCTGTACCAAACACCTTCAGTCAAAGAAGCCTAAACTTTTCATTGTATTTGGTTGTGTCTGACATCTGTTGGTTTCTGCATTCAATATTGTAGCTAGGGATTACTTAAAATTGAGTTTGCTTTGCACCTTTTTTTTTTTTTTTTTGAGTAACAGACTAGGAATTCCCATCCTGTTAGAAGTGTTGATATGCAGAATTGATGACGATAAAATCATCTGCTCTCCTGAGGTCATTGAAGAAACATCCAAAACTAAAAAGTAGAGGTTCAGTTCAGCAAAATCTTGGAAACAGCTCATTTCCAGAAAATTTTGTACTCATCACAGGAAAGTTTAAAGCTGTCTCTACTGAATAAGTCCTAATATCCAGTTATGTCACTGGATATAGCACTACTCTGCAGCCCACAGCAGGATTCACAATATCAAGAAGATTAAATTAAGTTTCCTGCCATAAGAGTACAGGGATATTTGATCATTGAACATTCTAGAATTTTGGTCTTCCTTTGCTTTTCCCCATTAGGAGATCTAAACACAAAAAAGCATTTAAAAAAATGCTTTTCAAAGAAAATTGCTTAAAACTGAAAGAGTACACTGCCTCAATGGATATACATCAGGTTAATGTCATTTTTAGATTCCTCACAGAAACAGCTGAACAGATTTAAAAATAAATAAGAAGTTGGTTTAGAAAGAGGATCAACTATAAAATCATTACTGTGTTATCAGAGAATGGCAAATCCCACTAGCAAATGCCCAGCTTTATATTTCTTTAATAGTTGGAAGTACTGCAAAGCCTGAATTAGGTCAAACTGCTTTTAACCTGGCTGAAAAAGTCTAAAAATGGGACTGCTCAATTCTATCAATTCTTCATTTCCTATTACCAGAAATCCTGTTTGGGGGTTTCAATATATGAAAGGTAAAAAGATCACAAAGCAACACTGAAGCAGGTAAATATTGACATATCCAAAGCACATATCAGTGTCCTACTGAGACTTAAAACAACCGCCTGTGCTGCTCAGGGACCAAGTCAATCCTGTGGATGGGAGCTGTCAGGGTAAAACTTTCACAGTTTTCTCATTTTTGCTGTATAAATGTGTTCCTTCTATTAGATTTCTTTATCCCTTTTAGCCTTTCTAAATGACAATTAACTTTGCCTACCCTATCAATAGCTGGTAATTTATTTGTTTTTACAGCTGAGACTGACTGTCATTGATTTTATTGGAGTAATTTGCTGGAAATGATTTTTTAATGTTAGATTTATTACAGAGGCACTTCATTGTCCAATAAATGAAGTAAATTGTATTTTTAAAGTAGCAAAAGGAAAGAACCACTAAAATTTGAATGAGTTTTTTACAAATGTATTAGTTCAAAACGTCCCTTATGCATCTCTTGCATGGACTACAGTTTGCACACAAGAGATTTTATTCTGGGCTTGTGCAGGCTAGCCTCCCAGAAGCATAAGCCTGAAGCACACAGAAACAGACCTGAGCAATGTGAGCAGCAGTGCTGTAGGGCCATTTGCCATGAACAGGGAGAAATTGTGCCCTTCCCACTCATTCCAGCTTGTACTGTTTGCATTCATTCCATTCAATGGGACTGATATTTGGTACAAAGAAAGACATTGAAGATGACCCTTTTAATTAGTTGATGTATTTCTTCTTTTATTGGCTTTCTCCCTCAGCTTTCAAACCTCTTGCTTCCTCTGTTTTAACTGGTTGCAGCTGTGGTTAGGATTTGTGACTTGCTCACCTTTTAGATCTGCTTTCTGTAGCAGTTCAATTGCTCTTCATAAAGATGCTGTAAACCAGCCTGTAGAACAGTAAATTATGAATCACAATCTCTGCCTCTCAGTGTAGTTTACAGTCAGATCTTTAGCTGAATGTGACATAAGTTTCCATTGTATTTAGATTGAAATAAGAGGATTTGTTATGTTGCATGTGCTTCGTTTTTCAGGCCTTTTTGTGCCCACAAAGTGTTACTGCACTAAGCTATACCAAGAAAAGTTCATTTCTAAGAACTTCCTCTGAGGCATTGCATCTCTGTGCCATCTGAAAGAAGAGCTCTGCCTTCAAGACGTGATTGTAGCCCTGCAGGATAGACAGTGGTGCTGAGCAGTATTGGCATATCCTGCATTCTTGTGTAACATGCCCTTCCTCCTGCCATCATTCCTTTGTGGAAGTAACACATGACATTTGCCATCATTGTATTGTTCATATCACTTAGTGAAGCTGGTGTACACACAGCTTCTCTTAGCTAAATTTACACATTTTGGTTTGCAAGTTTAGTTTACCTTTTTCAAGGCAGAAGAAAAAAAGTTAGTCTCGTAAAAGCTGTACTTAAACATCCAAACAAAAATAATCATCTCAACATGCACATTTTTAAGAAAACCCATGGTTCAGATGCTGGTTAGTCAAACAGCAGTCCTGAATGCTCTAATTTTTCTGCAATGGTCAAAGACACCATCAACAGTTAAAATGATGGTCCAAAAAAAGATTTTTTGATCAAATATCTTGGAGACCTTTATGTGGTACTTCAAAAAGGGACTCCTCTGACTACCCTGCTACTGCTTCTTTGTTCATCTGCCTCCCAAGCCAGTGTAATTCTACTCAAACAGGAAACTGTTGTCTAAGATTTTTACAGAAAGAAATTGAATCAGAATGTGTTGCACCTGAGGGAAATGCCAGTGCTAGTGAGAGCTGGTGTTTCTCTCTCCTTCTACAAAGGATCGTATGAAAAATTAAATCTTGGTTTTCATTTGAGAATAAGGGATTCAAATCTCTGGTATTCTCTACCTGAACAAGGACTGTGAAACAGCATCCCAATTGAATGCATTAACTATTGGAATCACAAACCTCTTCCTAATCTGGGAAAGAAAAAACAGTTGGGATTATAGGTGTTTCAGTGTTCTGGACATACGTGCCTCTCACCTGTCAGTGACTGATGAAGTGACTGATCTCCACATGCTACTTCACACTTCTTCACAGGTTAAATTGGACATCTTTCTGCTTATTTCTCTTCTGTGGATCCTTTATGTGAGTCCCTAACTGCCCACATGTTTCTACCTGGCTGGCTGATCCATAAAAGCAAACTTATTTCTGACACTCTTGTCTGCTGGTCTGTCAATGTATCTGGAAGAAATGTTTGCTCAGTATTTTTGAAGATAAAGTGACTGTAAAGTTAAATCTAACTTTAGCCTAACTTTTGGCCTTCAGATATGAATAATTTTAGGTTTTGCAGGTATTCATAAGCAGATTTTTAAAAATACCCCCACAAAACAGTTGAGGAATAGCGGTGCAGTAGGCAATCCCTTTCGCTATTTAAACAGCAGTCTCACTTTATTTCATACTGTGCATTTTTCTTGAAGATCAAACCACTGTGTGAAGCAAAATTTAAAAATACAAACTTATTAAAATATTTTAATACCAAAATTAGGGTACTTTCCTTTTAAATTTCCTACCTTGTTTCCTGTCTCTGTTTCTGTCACCATTATTGATATAAGGAATCCATCAACATATTTTTATGGATGATTAAGAAAGGCTGACCTTTCCTTTGCAGGTACAAATAGGTAGTTCTTCAGAGGCTGTAAATGAATGACAAGATAATTCTATCCATTTAATATTGAAGTGATGTTGATAGTATCATTCTTCTCATGTTTGAAACGGGAAAGTATAGAGACCTTTCTCCCTCACTCTGTTCTGCTTTATGTGATGGATTTTCTCTCTGACTAATCGCTGTCACATTAACCTGCACTATTTCATCCTTCAGAGCTGTCAAGATAATGACGATAATCGAAGTGGCTCATTGTAGGTAAAGGAAATTATATGAGCAAAGTAATATCATAAAACAGTGTTTAAATATTTTAATTTCATTTGTCAGGGCTGCCCCAACACTTCATTACACATATAACCATCTCTCATCAGTGGAATTAGTGCATTATTCATTACTGTTAATTATTTTCACATAATGGCTGCCCTGATATATTTAACCTCCACATTATATCTCAGATAATGGGCCTGTAAAATTGAATTGTGTGAAGAGCGGAGTTCTAAAGCTCATTTGCAGAACATCAAAGAACAAAGAAGAGGAAAAGAATTCTAAATGGGACATTTCGCCCAGCTGGGGCCAAACATTTGTTTCTGTCTGATTTGCATACAGAAAATAGGTGGTTCAGAAGTGGTTTAACATTGTACACGCTGTCTGCTCCTATTACATAGCCAATTAGAATTTGTTAATGTCCCAAGTGTTTGAGACAACTTACCAGCCAATCTATCGTCTCAATGGCAGTGAGCTAGAAAGTTAACAGAAGAAAGTAGACCTTTCTGAAGGACAGACCACAAAATCATATAGCATATTAGGGTGTCACCTACAGTTAATATCTTTGACAAATGTCTGTATTATAAATTAAGGAAAACTGCTGCTCATGACTGAGAAGATCCAAGAGTGAGAAATTCCAGTAGTGCTCTAGTAATGGCTTGATTTTCTGTGGGATAAATTTTCTGATGCTGCCTGTCATGTAGGATGTGGAAGTGGGCAAGGAGGAGAACGCAGCATCTTGAACAAGATGAAGGGATCTGAACTTAGTGTAGCAAGTTGTGTCAGCAGCCCTGATGGACTCAACCCCACCCAGCACATAAGCAATGCATATTATCACCAGGCTATCTCCGGTGGAGCTTAGCCGTGCTGGGGTTGATGTGTCTGCACTGCTCTTTCAGAGGACAGGAACTGTGAGACTCCTTTTCTATGCTTTGCTAGTTGTCTTGAATACACACCCCAACAAAGCAAAGTCAGTACAGATATGGGACTTGGGCATAGTTTAGCTTTTGGTGAACTATGAACTAGAAGTGATTTCAGCTCTAAGTAGCAGTTTAGAGTCCGCAGTATGTCCGCTTTAACTGCATGGATTTAACTGAATAGCTTTATTTTTTCCCATTTAGAGTCTTATCCATTACTCAAAGATTTCAATGGACCTGAGAAGGCATTGGCATCAAACACTCTAGAGAAAGAACATTTATCAACAGTTCAACATGTTATAAGGCAAAGGTCAGTTCAGAAAAAACTTGAGTGTCAGGGTGTCTGTGAAGTTCTCTGTTAAATTCCCACATAGATATAGGAAACACATTTTTGCTTTCATCAAAAATTTCAGGAGAATAGCTCTCCTTACATTCACATGCAAAATAAACCTTTATTCTGTTTTATGTCTATAGTAAATTTTAGAGATTAAAAAATGCTTCACATCTATTTCTTGGCTGTAACAGAATAACTTATGGCTGATGATGGGACTATGATCTCAGAGGTAACTCAGCGAATCAGAAGTCAGGAAATGTTTAATGACTAACAACACAATTCACTTGAGGTCATTAACATACTTTAGTCTTATTGGCTTAAAAGTCATATTTCACAAGAATGATAAATGTCTTTTTGCTAAGTGGCAGTAGGTTTTTGGCCATATCATTAAATATTTATGCAACATATACATAAATCTTCCTCCACTTGGCATCAGCTGGGATTCATTTGGAAGAGACCCATTTATTTCATTTTGTAATGTTTCAAGTTTTTTGCAGGCTTGAGCCTCAGCCTCCAAACTTTAGATACAGAGTTGATGAAAGGAAAGGAAAACCACATTTGCATGGACCTGGCTTAAAAGAAGAAGTCTTTTCTTCTTCTTTTTTATGGATTCATATACAATCTTTTATACATCACAGGAGCTGTGTGAGCAAAACCTGCTGATGGTCTCTTTCTAAACCATTTTTATTTCATACGATATTTTCAAGGTACCATAGAATATGAATAAAAAGACAGTTTAAAGAGACCACTACATGAACAAAGTAATTTCTAAACACCTTGAATGGACTTTGGTAAATGACATGAGAAATATTCAGTCTTCCCACAAACATTCATTTAGGTACTCCCAAAGAAATAGACTGACAGGAGTGGTCTGACATGATACAAAAGGCCAGTCTCAAGAAGGGCCAGATATGCTGGCTGTTGAGATGTGTTGGAAAAAGCTTGGTGCTCTCAACAATTTTAAAAGTGAGATAATCTTTTTCTCTGGAGGTTGAGGTATTAGAAAATTTTGCGTTGTTGAAAGAAATACACATGTGGGGAACATCATGATGATAAAAATTAATCTTGTAATGTTTTTGTATAATACATATTGATGTGTATGCACAAACAGACACACTCAAAATCAGGGCAGCTGTTTTTGTTAAAGTTTGTAGAAATTTAGGTACTAGTTGAGTAGAAGTGTGACTGGGATGTAACGAAACAGGATTTAAGTTGTTGTCTAAGATACATTTCCTTCCAGTTAATGATGCTGAAGGATGACTCTGTTTTGAAATTTTGCAGAGTCAAGGATTGAAAGTTCATATTGGATACTAAGGAAGAACTCACTGTACTGAGTCTCAACTCTATAACTATTCAAGTTTTTCCAGGTTGGCAGTCTTCAGTATGATTCCTGTTATAATGTGAGTTAGCATCATTTCAGAACTATACTTCACCTAAGACATGCATTTTGAAGGAAAGATACACAGTTTTACAATGGACTATCACTTTGAATATGGTTAGGTGTGCTAAATATTTTGAAAGCATGAATCAGCTCATACTTTCAGGATATTAAGGGGTATATCTAAATAAATCCTGCACCAAAAAATATGAACTATTGTATAGACTTCTATTATTATTTCTATTAAGTTGTAGTAGATAAGTTGGGTCCTCTGAAAATTTGCAGGATACTGCAAAAATTTTTTGTAAAAGGTTTTTCGAAAGCAACTACCAGTGTAAATTTAAAAACAAAGGCTAGAGTTGCGTTTGTGTGGTGACAAAATATGTCACTTCATGTAAAGGAGATTTTTACTTGGTTTTGACTACAACACTTTTTTTCTAACATAAAGATCATAAAATCCTAGATCCTCTTTCTAATATCTGTCTATACATGTGTTTGTCCAATCATTTTGCCATACATTGCAAAATATTTTTGCAAATGCCTCATTTTCTGTGATGGATTAGTATTAAAATGTATGTGTGGAATAATTGAATGCACAGACTTAATAATCAGCTACACTATGGTATACTATTAATGAAACTAGCCATCAGAGGGGTTTGAAGATAGGAAATAGTTGTGTCAGAAGTGGACGTCTCAAGACTCTGTGGCCCAATAGCAACAGCACTCTGCTGCTAGAGGATAAATGCCCCGTTTTGCATTGCGGA
Organism: Margarornis squamiger; assembly: GCA_035222235.1. Lineage (NCBI taxonomy): Eukaryota > Metazoa > Chordata > Aves > Passeriformes > Furnariidae > Margarornis > Margarornis squamiger. Next base: position 69,838,697 of record JAWWTY010000001.1, on the reverse strand, counting down.
ATTAGCAGGAGGAATGCATAAGCAGCATTGAGAGAAGGTAAAGATGATTCTCAAATACATCCAAGGTAGTGAATGGCAGAGTCAGGCTCCTTCTAGGTCTTTGTCTCTTCTATACACACCTGTTTGGACAGGATCTCAGCTTCCATGGGCAGAGGTCCCAGTAGATGTCATAAGTGGTTTGCCCTGGCCTTAAGCTGTTCATCTCACTCAGGAACCACACCAAGACGTGATATTCAGCTCTGAACGTTTTCCTGAAAAAATGATGTCTTCATGTTCCAATCATGCAAAAAAGAGGCAGCACACCGAGTGTAGTTCAGTTTTCTGAGTATTGTGCAAATAACAGATCCAGAATGAGTTATTCTATTTCTAGAAGGAGGCAGGAGTTTGAATGCAGTCCAAACTGGATTTAGAGTGCAGTCTTATATATAGAATGAGACAAAAAGAAACAAAAGGAACGCCTCTTGGACAATTTCCACAAACACTTCTTCCAGTCTTTTCAACTTACCAGGAATGGAGCCACCCTGCTTAGGTGCTCTGAAGGGCTGTGTGTAATCTGTTAAATGTTTCTATTAGTGAGTGTGCATTCTGTCACAAAGTAAAGATTTATAAAATTGGCACAGACTTGTGTCTTCTTGTTGTCAATAATTCTGACCAAGTTTACTCCTTAGAAGAATGGGACAAGCTTCAAATATGACAGAGAAGTGTGATGTTTCTTCAACCTTTAAGTTTCTGCAGAATGAGGACCATTCCTACTATAGATCTTTCAAAACTGAGTTGAAAGAAATCTATCACTCTCATCTCTCTTTTAAACAAAGACTGTCAGAAAAGGAAAATTGTAGAGAATTTTGTGTCAGATTTCTTGAAAACCATACAGGAAAAAAGGAATCGTCAGGGGATGGCTGTGCTTTGCAACCTGAAAAGAACTCTACAGGTCTAGAGACAGTAGTAAACTTGCAATCTCTAAATGTCATCTGAAAACGCACAACTTTTAATTATAATTAAAAGGGTCTGGTAAAAACATTTTAAAAATTATATTTTTATTTTTTTCCAAATAAAGCCTTAAAAATTTTGTTGTTTTTCCACATTTTTATTGCAAGTTTATGTAAGGGAAAATATGTCTCATGGAGGGATTTAGGTTGCATATAGTTCTCATATCATTATAAACAAGAGGATTTACATAATCCAAGATAAGGAGTGTACTGTGCACTCCTTAGACACATGTACATTCTTCCTGATACATGCACATCCTACTAACTGCCCAGACAAAAGATGTCCTAAGGCTACCTCTTCAGACAGTAAGGTACTTGCTGACAGCTCTGGGCTTTAAGACAAATTAAAATATCCCATTTTTTTCTGTCTGTAGGTCTAATAAAACTTCTGGCTTTCAGTTCTGTCAATGACTATGAACAAAATTACCTGAAAAAAAAAAAAGAAAGGAGACTGGATGCTTAGTTTTCTGATGAGGGTAATTTTAAGGTGAAGACCAATTCCTATTTCAGTTCTCAGTGAGAAACTCTTGTCATTAGAAAAGCAGGAACAAAAAGTTTTCAATTCCTACTTCTCCATTCTGGCTGCTCAACTCTCTTTTCACTACTGCCCTGTGAACTGAGTGCTATTTGAGGGTGTCATGTGGGCCAAAATTTATACAGGGCAGTTTTTTGCTCTCTCAAAGTTTAATTTGGTGACATGAATGTGTAGTTGCATTTATCATGTACAAATGTCACGCATACTCTTTTAGAAACACTGTGTTTGCCTTGTTCAGAGCTTCAAAAATATGTCTACAAGTTGATGCTTTCCCAGCGATGTGCATCCTCATGTCACTGGCGAGTCACGTATTAATTTCTGAATTTTATATTAATTTCCTTGTTTTAGAAGACATTGCTATGTCACCAAACCAAAGAATTCTGTAAGCAGAAGGGACTAAACTACACTTGGAGACCAGAAAATTAATTGAGAAAAAGGTTTTATCTATTTTGGGGAGCCAGAAATGTTTACATTACTAAGATACAATGGAATAACAAGTTTTTCAAATATTCAGTTACTTTTTTTCCTAAAAAAGTGCATTTCCAGAGTTTTGTTTTTCCTTTCATGTCTCTGTTTCACATGAGAAATTATATGGCTTATTTCCTTATTAGCTTAGGAGTCCTCTTTACAAATAATGCTGTCCAACACAGAGGGAATGTATTGACCATCCATCCTCTGACCTCTGAAAGGTATGTTTGTATTATTATTTTAGGTTGGATTGCAAATGTACTTATGGAGTAAATTTTCTGCTCATTCCCACACACCATGCTTTGGGTCACTTCACAGAAAAAAACTCACAACACATGAACTAGGGACTTCTTGGATGAAGTAACACCAAAGTTTTGACAGGCATCTGAGGTAACCCCTGAAATGTGTAGTATGGATATCAAGGTTTCAGTGATTCACTCTACAAACCTGTTCCTGTAGTTCTTGATAAACAGAGTGCGAAGAAGCCAATCTGCACCATAGACCTGTACAACAGAGATGTGGGTTTGCACACAGACCAAGTGGGAGCCCTCATGGAAAATATAGTTAGATAATTATGGTGGAAATGCAGCAGAATTATTTTGGATGCGATGTAAAAGACAGGAGGATTCAGCTTTCCTTTGTAACCAACTATAAAAGGCAATGTTTTTTTTGCTAACTTTAGTCCATGCTTCCCTATCTTCACTAGATATGGCTCTACATTCTGTACAGCTTTTTTGATTTCTGCAAACTCTTTCCTGACAACATCTTGTCTCACTCTCCACTGGTTCTATAGAAAATGATAAATTTCTCACTGTTAGATGTTTCTTAAGTTCACTCATCCAGCAACAAATTTGTGTGTACATCTCAATATCTACGAGATAAACTTCTGATTTCTTTCTTACTATGTAACTATTTTGCAGTAGTATAAAATGTTTGTGGTTGCAATATAAACACATACACATATATTAATCTCTAAATGGGTTTTACAGTATGCAAAAAATCATAAAAATTGCTGTGAAAAACCCAACAAAAAAGATTTCTTAAATTTTTTTCTTTTTAAAAGTTAATTTTATTGCCAGAAAAATAATACATTTTAGTGGTTAGTCCTGTCCCTTTTACAGAATTCTTATGAGGAGAAGAAACTTCCCACCAATTCCACTGCTAAGAAAATTCCTCATTTGGGAAAATATCCATAATCAATAGCATGAAGGTAAGTTTATATGTCTGAAAAAATTAAGGTCATATTTATATACTTGATTTTGTCACTGATTATCTCATCTAATAGGGTTCGATCTTCAAGACAGACAAGTTATATTACAATATTTTGCTATATTACAATAGTTATTACAATTATTCTTCATATGTTTATGGACCTTCATAAATTGTTTCTCAGCAAAGTGGGCTTGAATAATTCAAACATAGCCATGAACTTTAGTGTTTGCAATGTCTCTTAATGTAAGCATGTCTCTTAAACAAATGGTCAGTGGATACTAAATTTGTTGCAATTTGTGTTGATCTAAGAATAAAAGAAAAATAGATTGCAGCTGTTCAGCAGATGTGTCTCCAATGTAAATATAAGGTGCAGTGAGAGTAAATTCCTCTTTGGCGTATGAGACCAGTCCAGCAAAATTCCCTCACTTCAGCCTAAGTAAGTTTAAATTCATGTGAAAATAATTCTAATGAACTTTATAAGAGGGTATGATTCTTAATTTAAGAATCTATTGATCAAATTAATGTTTTAGTTTCAGTTACATAATTTCCCTTGTTTGATTGTCCCATAGGACTTTGAAATAGCGATTTATTTTCATCACACTTTTTTGACCTATGAATAGCCTCTGTCATTACACATAGCCTCTATGGGCATGTGAAGGCCCAGGAACCTCGCTTACCCAAAGTCATACATCTGGTGAGTGGTAAGAACATAGTTCTTACTTGTTCAACATGTGTTCTAAATGGCATTAAATAATGCTTCTTTTAATGGAGACTTATATTGCTGTGTTGTTCTACATAACCTGGAATAAAAAGGAGTATTTCAGTTGGAAGAGACCTAAAATGGTCATCTAGCACAACTGCCTGGCCAACTCAGGGCTGACCAAAAGTTAAAGCATGTTGTTAAGAACATTGTCCAAATGCCTCTTAAACACTGGCTTAGGCTTGGGGCATCAATCACCTCTCTAGCAAGGCTGTTTCATGGTTTGATCACCCTCTCGGTAAAGGAATACTTCCTATTATCCACTCTATACCTCTCTTGGCACAGTTTTAAACTACTCCCATGCATCCTACAGTTGGATACAGGGGAGAAGAGATTACCACTTCCCTCTCCACTTCCCGCCCTCAGGAAGATGCAATGAGCCTCATATTTTCCAGATAAGGCAAGTCCAAAGTCCTTAGTTGTTCCTTACAGGACATTCTCTGGGGCCCTCTCACCAGCTTTGTTGGCCTGCTCTGGATGGGTTCCAGGACCTTCACACCCTTAAACTGTGAGGCCCAGAACTGCCCACAGTACTCCAGGTGAGGTCGTACCAACGCTGAATACAAGTGGGGAAATCATCTCTTTTGGCCAGCTGGTGATGCCATGTTTGATGCACCACAGGATGCAGTTTTCTCTCTTTGCAGCCAGGGCAAACTGCTGGCTCCCACTGAGCCTGCTGTCCACCAGCATCCACAGATGCTTTTCTGCAGGTTGCTCTCCAGCCACTCTCCCACCTTCTTCTTGTGCTCAGTGTTACTCCATCCCAGGCCGTGAATCCAGCACTCGTGCTTGTGAAATTCAATCCTTTTATTCATAGGCAAGATCCCTCCTGCAATGCCTCTTTTTAACTTGAGAGTGAACAGCGTCTCCCAGTTCAGTACCATCTGCAAGTTTGCTAATGGAGCATTCAACTCCTGCATCCAGATCAGTGATAAAAGTACTGAGCAGAACTGGCTCTAGGTTTGAGCTCTGGAGAACTGCACCCATGACTGGTTTCCAGTCAGATATAACCCTATTCTCTGCCTTCTGAGCCCTGCCATTAAATCAGCTGGACAATATATCCAGAAGGATGCTATGATGGACAGTATCAAAAGCCTTTCTAAAATCCAGAAAACCTACATCCACCACATTCTCTTTATCCATGAAGAAGGTGACCTTGTCATAAGAGGATATCAAACTGGTTAAACAGGACTTTCCTTTCATCAGCCCTTGTTGATTGTGCTTGATGATTTTGTTATTTTTTAAATGCCTTTCAGTAATACTCAGTATAATCTTCTGCATGTTTGTTTTTTTTCCAGAAACTGAGGTTAGACTAATAGATCTGTAATTCCTTGGGTCTGCCCTCATACCCTTTTGTAAATGGAATAACACTGGCCAGCTTCCAGTCAGTAGAGACCTCCCCAGACTCCAAGACCTTTGGTAGATGACTGACAGGGGTCCTGTCATGACATCTGTCAGTGCATTCAGAACTCTGATTAGTTCTGATTCATGAACATGAAAGAAACACTACAGAGACACTTTTGGATTACCTCAGAATTGTCAGTCGCCCTCTGGGAATAGTCCATGTCTCCCAATATGAAAATCATTTATTCATCTCCCAGCTCTGTCAGTTACTGACTACTGACACATTTTGGTAAAAAACTGGCACAGGCTCCTGCAGCTCAACAGGCTAGTTGGGAAGGTCCATTTCCTGGGCTAGGAGGTGACACTTCTTTACATGGAGGAGTGACTTTTGAGTAAGGATTTCTCTTTGTTTTCTCTTTTCTCTGCTGTGGCATGATCAGGCAAGCCAACTGAAGGTGAAAGGGGGAAAAGCATACAGGCTTGGCACTAGTTTTAGACTGAGAACCCTAGTGGGTATACTCCGTGACCAGAGAAATTGTGGATGCCCCCTCCCTGAAAGTGTTCAAGGCCAGGTTGGATGGAGCTCGGAGCAACAACGTCTAGTGGAAGGTGTCCCTGCCCTTAGCAGAGGGCTTGGAATTAAGTGATCTTTAATGTCCCTTCCAACCTAAGTAATTCTATAATTCTGTGTGGTTTTCTGTGTGAGTGGATATGGATGCTGATTCCCTAGAAGGAAGCCCAGTAGCATGGTTCTTCTAGGTCAGAAATCCCTCTGCTTCCTGAGTAGTTATTCTCTTCCTGTAAAAGGATTCTTGCAAAGTTATCTCAGACTTCATCTTCATTTCTGGGAAAGACTGAGCTCGGGGTCAAGAAGTACAAAGCAATTCCTGTCTAGGTTTATTTAGCTTAAATGTTCCAAGTAAAAGTCACCATTGAAAAGGATACGACCATGATGAGACGAGAATTTGGACTTCAGAAAATTATGAGCATTACTTCCATGATGCCTGTAGTCATTTGAAATCAGAGAACCCTAAAACAAAGAGATGATTTTGGGTCATATTCAGCACTTGGGAAACAAAATGTGCAACACTGATATGTGTTTGCCTCAAGCAGCAGCACTGGTACTCAGGAGAAGGTATGACTTTTCAAAGTTGCCCTGCCATGCACACACAGAGGACAATCAGGTGCCCCAAACCTCTTTTCCAAAGTGGTTTCTCTGGAAGAAAACATTGAAGGTACTGGGGATAGAAAAGCAAATTAAGTCTCCCCATGAAAGGAAATTTCTCTGGGAAGAAAGAACAAATCCTGCTTCTCCATCACAACCTCTACCATTTATGTGTGCATGTGGTATAAATATATCTGTATATACAAAAGATGTATTTATAAGTTTATATAAAGGTGTGTATGTGAGTATGTGTGGTAAAAGTCGTGATGGAGAAGTAAGATTTGTTCTTTCTTCCCAAATAGACAGAGATACAGACACATAGTAAAATAAAATAATTTTGAAATGCCAGCTGACTGGAAAGAAGAGGGAGAGGGAGAAACAATGTATCTTTTATATATGCTTTATAATACTGGGAGGTACTCAGACTGAAGTGATAGAGTTTGTATAAGAAGTGACACCAATAAATAAATTATAGTTTCACAGAAAATGGTGGGAATTTGGAATATACTGTTAAAGTAGTTTGGGAATCACTAAACAATTTCAGTGAGATGCTTTATGTCCAGCCACTGGAGCCATCTGTCAGTTAAATGACAGCTCGTCTGGTAAACATAAACAATGTTGCTAGTGTAAATGTATGCACCAGCAGTGAAAGCACATACCTCCAAGAGAAATAGAGTGTATTCGCTATAAATCCGTATCACTCATGGCCCTATTATTATTGCAGGGAAAAATACCTATCGCATTTTAATACTTACATGACAGTATTCCTTATTTGTGTAACGACATCACTTGAGTATCTCCTTCCAAACAAACTAAATGATGCCATGATTAAGATAATATCTTCAAACGCAAAAATTATTGAAACTTTTACTCCTTGCTGAAAAAATGGATGCATGAGCTCATTCTGGAAAACAAAGTATGGAGATAATCCTTAATTTAAAATATGTGTCACATATTTTGTATTCTTATTCTACTCATTAGCTAGTTTAACTTTTTCACTTGACTTTAGTAGCAACAATAATAGTTCAATACACATTTTCACTCCTTGAGTTCTAGGTTCTTATAACTTTTTATAGTTATTAACAAATTGCTTGTAGTAAAATTAATTTGATAAATTATGTTTGATAATTATCTCTCCACATAACTGGTTTCAAAGCAGTTTGTAGTTTAACAAAAACATTTATCTGTAATAATGAATCTTTAAAAATTTCTTGAAAGCAGTTGTAATTTCACTGGTATTTCACAAAATACGTTCATCTATGATTTTATCATTCCTTATTTATTCGTACTGCTGTGTGAACAGTTACTGATAAAACGTTTTCTCAGGTGAGAGACTTTTGCTCTGATAATAAACAAGAGCAAAGTAAGTATAATTCTTTTGAAGAGAGAGAAGGAATTTGTATCATACAGGAACACTAGCAAGGTTGCAGATGTTTTTGAATATTTAAAACAGTTATCTTAATTTCTTAGACCTTACTTCATTACCAGCAAAATAATCTACTATGACCTGATACCCAACTTTTTTTCTTCTCATTGCCATTTGGTAGGTTTCCAGGGTTTAATTGATAGCAATTAGAAGATCTCTATTTGAAATCAGATGTCCATCATAACCTTTTTCAAAGCCTCTTTGATGAATTTAAGGAAAATGGCAAATGATCCTAGAGTTCAGTACTGCAAAACTGCAATGAGGTGCATGGCAGTGACTGAGTGTCAGTGGTGCCAGATACCTGTGGAATTCCACTGAGGTACATCAAAAGGTGAGCTAACATTTGCTACCTACTTGGTATCAATCTCAATGCTTTCCAAGCTGCTGTACAGTTTAATGCACTGTACTTTAAAGTTCAGATTCTCAAGGCAAAATGAGGTACTCACATGTCATTTCAAGAGTCTAAATCCAATACAGGAAAACACTGGCAACAATGACACTCAGGCCTGATCCTAAAAGCAAAGAAAACTGAATATTCTGTAGCTGGACATGTACATCTGCATAAGTCCTGGCACTGTTATGTTGTGTTGTTCCCCTTTTTTCATGCTCTTATTTAGGCCCTTCTGGGAGGCATAAAAGAGTTTGCTTGTATGAAGTGCAGGAATAGCCAGCTAAGCCTCTGCCCCAGTCACATCCACATAAAATAAGAACTTTTTCTACCTTTCCCCCTCATGACTTCCCTGTAGTCTTGTAAGTTGCAGGCTGTTCTGTTGCAGAGGATGATATTCTCACAGAAAGCAGATGAAGATGGATGTATAGATGAGTGGTTAGGAAACTCAGAAATCAGTACTGGTTCCCTCTTTATGTTGAAGGAGTGTTTAATGCAAAGGGAATCAGCTTAACAAGACCAAGAGCTTCAGCTCCAGTACACTGCTGTTTGCTGATGAAGGCATTCTTCGGGCAGGTAGAAGGCATGGAATACTGTCCTTTGGTCTGAGAGGGAGGGAACTTAATGCAGTGCTATAAATGTTCCAATCACTCAGGAGTTGGTCCCAAAGGATATCAAGGCTTTTAAGTATCTGAGGCAAAGATAATACCTGCAAGAGGAGAAAAGACACTACTGTGGACAAAGACTTTCTGTTTTCTGATAAATGGTGTTGAAATCACTACCTACAGAAGAAGCTGCTGAGTTAGACCTCATGGGTGATGAAAAAGTCAGTCTTTCTAAGTCCGCAATTATTCTGGAATTTAATGCTGACCTTTTCCTATTTTACCTCTTTTAAGAGTCATACTGGATTTGAGGATATGGTTTGAACTCATCTTCATCTCTTACCTTCAGCTCCTTGTCATTTTTTTAAGGTCTTAAATATTTACACCGAATAAAAAATCTCATATAACCCATCCCAGTTATCTGGTCTAGTTCACTTCCCCTGGCCTTATTTCCCACAAAACAGGGCTGGAAACTTGATTAGCCTTATACCTTTTTCTCTCCATGATCATGTTGGTTTACAGCAAGTACCAAAACTGAAAAAAGGGAACCATGGGAAACGCCCATTTGTTATTTAATTATAAACTTGACATTATACATTATGCAAAATTAAAATCTCCAGCTTGTTCTTGTCCCAGTTGTTGTAAGAACAGTCTCTTCGGAGTTTTAAAAGCCCTTTGCCATAGATGGCACAAATACATACACTTTCCAGTTGCTGAAATATGTTCATTTTTGGCTGTGGCCTTCATCTGATTTATCACCTCATTCTAATAGAGAGCAAGTCACAATCTCCAGCTGGTTGAGTTTCAGATGAGGCACTGTGTGTAGTACTCTTTCACATCTGAAATATGGCTGCAACAGACATGGGAAGTCCAGGCCACAATGGGGGCATAATTAAAGCACCTCAGGGCACAGTATTGTGTTTCACTGCCCAGACACCCTCCAATCTTACATCTACAGAATCAGAGAATCACAGAATGGCTGGGGTTGGAAGGGACCTTAGAGATCATCTAGTTTCAATCCCCATGATGAGGGACACCTTTCACTAGAAAAGATTGCTCAGTGCCCCATCCCACCTAGCCTTGAACACTTCCAGGGAGGGGGCATCCACAACATCTCTGGACAACTGCTTCCAGAGCCTCATCACCTTGGCCACCCTCACACTTACTATGGTTAAGTCTAGGGCAGCCCTAGTTTGGGCAATAGGAGGTGTCACCTCCAGAAGAAACAAAAAGCAAAGATGGAACTACTGTATTTGACACTTCTAAGAATGTGGTTTCCCATTTTATAACTGCCATTATAAAAAAGTGCTAACACAGCAAACTGCCACAATTAGTATCTACTAAATTGACCTTCCTTTTGGACTTTGCCAGAAGGCTTGATTCATTAAAGCTCATTGAGTTATTAGAGATATTTGGTTGAAAATTACTTTAGGAGTAAAAAGCCTTCATGACAGTCTGAATCATAACTAGAAGTGAACCTTGTAACTCAGGAGGTAAAGTTGACTCAGAATCCAGTCCAGCTTTACTGATTCATAGGTGAGCATGTCAAACTTGGATGGGATAAAAATATCTTGTATTTTTTTCTGTTTAAATCTGAGGATATTTTTTTATGCCTAAATTATTCTGTCTTCCTACTTAAAGTAAATTTTGACTTCAGTAGTTTACCATAAACTAAGAAGAACGCCTTGTACTTTCTTCAGTCATTAGACTCAAAGACTGGTCTACAAGAATGATTGCTTTTAAGCTTTCATAAACATTTACTGTAACATCTCAAATATATCTAAGGATTCTATTACATCACTACATGAAGCTCTGTGCTCTTATTAAATTGTGTCATCTTGTGCTCCTGCCACCTTAGAGACACAGGAGACAGTGCTCTGGAATTGTCAAGGGACATGAGAATGGAGCCATTATATTTTATACAGGATGCTAAATGATTAATATTTGTAAATGAGTGCATTTAAATCATATGTCCATGAGACACTCAAAACCTTGCAAATATATCTGAGATGCTCCTTTGAAAAAAAATACACCTGACAACTTCTCTTTTCCAACTGTATTCTATTTGGGCTGGTCAAATGAAAAAGAAAGAGTGACATGTAAGAATTATAATACTCAAGATATAGTGTATTTCTGGGCAATTATAACATGCCCAGGAAGGTGTTGCAAGGCATAAGGCTGAAAGGCCAAATGACTTTACCCACTTGAGAAATGCAATAATTCCCTGGAAATGCACTGCCTGGAGTATATTATTACTGTTATGAAATAGAATTCATGAATAGAAAGAATGAAAATGGTGAGGAGGGGGACAGGCCTATCCATGCATGTATGGGCTAGTATTAAAGTGGGTATGACATCAGTCACAGCCAATCAAACAGCCTCAATAATGTCCAAAGTACTACAGACATTTCATAATTAAGTAATGAGACATGACAGGGCATGAATTGTGTTGTATTAATTCTCGATGAGTGTGTTGTTGTAAGGCAAGAGAATGAAGGCAGGGTGCCATCGGTCCAGCCAACTGTGAATTAATCCTTTCCCATTCTCACAATGGAACCTTTTACTGTGGTTTTATGAAATGTTAATTTTTAAAATATTTATATTGTTAATTAAGTGATGAGTTTCTAAGCCATGATGGCAATCAGCACAATTCTTTCCATAATTCTGAGCAGTGAATTGCTCTATCTGCTACTCCCTGCTCACACCCTCCACAGTCAGTCAAACCAGCTGTTTTCTATTGTCCGTTTGCTAATGTATTCTAATATCCTGCCTCTTAATGCCTATCTCATATCTGCATTCATTTGCATATAAGAAGCATCTAGATATGCCAGTAATGGTTAGTGAAGTCCTTTGAGTATATAAAGTGCTATGAAAGTGCTAAATATGGCTTTTGTTTACTATTCAAAGAAAACACTAATGTAGTGGAGGGTATTGTGAATGTCCCTTATCAGTCAGGACTTTGTTCCGTTCACTGTGATTGGGAGCAGTTGGTTTTAATATTAAAAGTAATGCTTTTGGGGTTTTTGCCTTTGCAAAATTAGGACATCCATTTTTCTTTGTTAATAAGTGACTCCCAGTCAGATCCCCCTTACTTAGGGTATCTGTTTTCTATAGTATTTTGTATGGTATTCTACAATACTCTTTAATTCAGTGTAGGCCAATTTTCTGTGGTTACCCGAGACTGGCTCAGGGACCTAGTGCTGATGCTTTACATCTCCCGCTTCGCACTTCATCATGGAATCTACAGTCCTGAACAGACTGGAAAAGAATTATCACCAGAGGCATCCTGAAAAGTACAGCATGGTTGTTTGCTATATTAACTCATAAAGAGAAGTATCTAAGTAAGCAAGGAGATCTACCTGGGCCTTTTTCTGTGGTTGCTGTTCTGCTGTTATAGTTAGAAATGCTCAGTAACATGTAGAAGTCCCTGAAGTGCTACTGAAGAAGCAGAGTGGGTTCTATGACGTTCATTCATGGGAATGGCTGTCAGTGCATCCTACCAAAGGTCCATACCAGGACTGTCAGGGCTGGAGATTAATGACAGTGAGAAAACTTGAACTTCTGCAAAGAAATTGCAGACATAAGTGCAAAAACACTTGTTTTGCAGTTCAATATGAAGATAGAAATGCCTAGGTAATGTCACTGGAACAAATTAAATATATATTAAAAAGAATATATGTATTAAAAACTATAGATATTAAAAATTATTTAAATATATATATATAAATACATGCATACTATTTAAAAATATTATAGAAATTGCACTTCTACATGTTATTCTTTCCCAAGTCCTTCAAACATTTAACTCTTCTCTGACAGTCTGTCATTTTTGGAGAGGGCAATTATTTAATAGCATGTAGTAATCCAAACGTAATTGAAACTGGAAACAACAAGAGGTATTGCTCATATTTGAAACTGTCAGTGCAGTTACAGGTAGAAAAATTATAATTGCTTTAACTGAAATTTTTATTCATTATTGACATTGGCATAGTATTTGAGCTGTATCCTTTATTAATTTTGTTCCTGCAAACAAAAGAAAAAATTCTTGTTGTATAGTGTAATCATGCACTTGACATTCTGTATTTGGCTCCTAGCATTTTATAAAGTCTAGATTTATTTGTACTTTACCAGAAAAATGTTTTCTTTTTCACCTGGACACACACATATAACTTTATTTCCAAAATCAAAGGATGATTTAAATTTTGAAAGTGCCTCATTCTGAAGGGTGTTAAGTGTTGCCCTCGGAGCAAGGAACACAGCAATGGCATACTCAATAGTATGTCATATTGAAAATTGTATATCACAGTGTATATAAATGTATGTACAGGTCCATATACCTAAAAGAGATATATATGATGTTTTAAAGTTGATATATTACCCTAAATTATTTGAGTAACTCTTCTCAGCCCACCACTTTGAAGAACCTGCCTTCATCCAGTCACCTTGCAAGGACATCAAGCAGTTTTGTCTTGAAGCAGGCAGTCATGAATTAAGGCAATGCGGCATTGTTCAGTAAAAGGAAGCAAAATATTTCTTTTCAGTTTTGGGTGGCTTGGACCCTATCAGCATCTGAGTGGTGCCTACTAGTCCCCTTCTCTGATACGTATTTTTTTATTATGTCTTTGGTGACTAAGATTTGATCACACTGTCAGTGTAGGATCACTCTGGTCCAAACCTTTTTACTTCCATTATTTACTCCTTTGGGCAAAGGAAATCAGGCTGATGCCTTGTCATCTGGACTCATGGCCACAAGTTATATTTTAAGTGTGAATTATTTTATGTGAAGCATAGAGATACTTTTCAGTAATGGACATGCAGTAAATTGTTTAAACAAATAAATTAAATAGAATTAAAGTATATGTATATATGCATGAAATCAGAGTTCCAGACTAATATGTGCTTACTGTATATACATATTTTTTTGCTCTATGGGTTTCTCAAGCTTGTAAATTTCCCTTGCCTTTGTTTTCAGCAGGTTTTCTTGGAAGGTGTAATTACTGTTAAGGAAAAAAGCATAGTTTGTTTGGGTTTTTTTTGTGGTAGATTTGCACTAAGTTGAATGGTTATCAAAGTGTCAAACCCAATGTCTGACTTGGCTTACTATCAAGTGCTTGATAAACTTTTTGTCTTCCTGTGGAAACACAGCCTTAGAAACATTTTTTCCGGTTCAAATTCTTGTTTGTCAGAACACAAAGTAAATAGTTTGATCTCCTTAGTGATTCTTACTCTCCCAGATCACAGCTGGAGTCTGTTGCACATATGGGGGAATTTAGTGCCACTTAAAGTATACTTGGTTTCATCTTCCTAGAAAATGATTCAAAAGCCTAGGCACTGGTGCCTAATACCATTTAGATGCCTTAGGATATCCTGTGTGGCATCCACCCGTAGCTTCAGAAGGGCTCTGGTCTCCCACAGATCTTGTGCTGTCTCTGTCAGTCTCATGCAGAGGTTGTGAGTACCCCACGATGTTTAAAACTGTACTAAACGACTATGCAGAGGCACCTGTGCTACTCCCTGTCATGCTCCCTGCTCTCAGCGAGCATTCCTGGAGCAAGCAGCACACATTTATGTTCATGCTTCTGTATTTCTAAATGTCCCGTGTAGGGGCAAGCCATGACTGTTCAGGAGCATTTGAATAGTCATGAATATTTACATCCTTTTACCTACCGCACAATAAAGCATGAAGCCTCATATTCTCATTCCTTAAACAATCAAAACATACTTGTAGATTAAATTTAATGCACATATTTTTTCCATTTGAATACATCATGATTAAAAGGTCATGACCTTGATTATATTATGCAATTTAAGAAATTGTCAGCAATGTCCGTGGTGATTAAATATTCCACTTTGTAATTATTTTGTAACTTTTGTTCTGCTCTTTGCTCACTCCAAAAATTATCATAAAATTTTGAAAGATGTCCTCAGTGCAGAATATGTCCATAAAATATTAAATATTCAATTTTCCTCTATCATGGCTTGAAAAATTCATAATTACATGATGATCCACATAATAACTCATTCTGAAAAGTCATATATGGCACTCCCCCTGTGACTGAGTTAATAATTTACTGCTGTGTGGGATTTTCACTCTGCACTGTTAGTCTTGGGAACATTTATTAAGCAAATGTTCATTTGCAAAGATCAGAATGTGAATGAAGAGGGTAAGAATTTAATGAGGAGTGACAGACAGGTGAACTGATTCCATATAGTTCTTTACTACAGGAGAAAGCAGATAGCTTTATCTTTCATAGCCTCGATAGACACATGAAATGAAATATAGAAGACAGGGGGCAAAAGGAAAAAAAAAGGTACTTTCCTAGAAGGGCCAATGGAAGGATAAATCAGAGGAACTCATGAACGTGATTCCAACTAGTTGAAATGGCTGTTCATAATATGTGCCTTTGGACTTATATAGCAGCAATATTCAGACTTTTTATTTCTGAGATATTTGCTCTTTTTTTTTTTTTTTCAATTGAATACTTTCAGCATTAAAGAAAAACAAAAAAGCCCCCAAAAACAAAGCCAGTCCAAAACTACAGCATCAGCTTATCCAACAGTGATATACTCCTGGAGAACCAAGGCAATTTTAAAATTTTTGTTTCAAAATACATTGTGGTTTATGATTCCTCCTTATAATTTTCAGATGTAGGGAACACAAACAATATAATACAAGAACAAACATCACAACTTAATAAACTTTTTTTTTTTCCCCAGTAATTAATGGAAAGGTTTGCCACACAATAACTGTGTAACTTCTTAATATGATTTTTGAGTGTTGTCTAATCAAACATAGGTTTAATAATATTAATCCTGGGTTTTCTTTGTAAAAGAAATTTGAGAAAAAAAATAAATATCACAGGAAAATTTTCTAAGATTCAGAGTTCAGTTTTACAAAATACTGAGCATGAGGTTTCTGATACAGCAAACAGCTAATATACTTATTCAAGACTTAGGAAATAATCTCTTGTTTAATGCTAGGTGAGTAGAAATTTAGGTGTTTTATTGACTAAGAGTCACTTCATTACACTTGCTATGACTTAAAAAATTTCTCAATTTATTGCCACTGGAAGGTAAGGATATAGCTTAGAACTGTACTTTCCAATGATATCTAGATATAAGGTGCAAGTGTTATGATTTACACCCTTTTATACACAAGGAAAAAAAAAAGAAAATATGTTATCTCCCACATACTAACTGAAATTGGGCAAAACTAGGTTTTCCAGCTGATTTACTTTATTAATTTTGTTTAATTCCAATATGGATGCCTTTCAGTAAACTTCTTTTCCATGAAAGTTTAAATTTCCTGAAATATTTTTGGCCTTCAGAGTCCGTATCATTTTTGTTAAGTGCAACATTTATTTCTGAAATCATTGCCAAGATGAAAACAACTCTCATAAAGATAACAATTATTCTTTGGATGTGCTATATTTCTTTTTTATTTCTTTTGGGCTGTGGTGGATGGTTGTGTAATCAATGATGCACAACACATTTGTTTTTTGGTTTTTGTGCTTTTTTTTAAATGGAAATAGTACACTACAGGAGATGTAGGGAAGAAAAAGAAGCAAAACACAATTTTATGAAAAAGGTGAACAAAATAATTTTGTTTAAAAGTTACACATTTTGAAAAGAATTTTCAAGCAGTTGGTGTCAGAATAATTTTCCTGGATATACATTTCCCTAGATATAAAGGCTTCATGTGAGAATGGTCAAATTTGTTTTGACACTTGACTTGAATACAGCTTTTAATTTTCAAAGGTCAATCCATAGCTATGTTGGAAATGAGATAGGACTTAGGACTAAATTTCTGGTGGACAATCATAGCTTCAGCCTTTTTTAGTAGACAGTTACCTGACAAAAATGAACTGGGATATCATAAAGGGAGAATGAGATGACATTAAGAGCTGAAGGAAAAAAAGAAACCAGATTAAATTTAATCACACAGACTCAAGATATATAAGGAGAGTTTTTCCTAGAGCTTATTCACTAGGCATGATAAAGATGGGAAAGACCTATTCACTGATTGCAAGAAAGGAAACTTATTTGACCAAAGACAGATGTATGCCATTACAGTTAACTGAGAGAAATAGGCAGCCCTTTTATGGCATAGTCCATTTCACCCTGATAAAGAAATTTGGCAAGATTAGTTATTCCTTAGTGCGTGTTTCTGTAAATTGACCATAAAGGATCCCTAGGTCGACTACTTAGATATATCTGTGTGAGGTTAATTTCATCTGAGGGAACTACCAGCCGCAAAGGTGATGCGGCCATGAAAAAAAATGCAGTCCTTAGGTATGTCTGTTGTGGTATTCTTCAATACAGAGAAAAGGACGTCAATGTCTTTGTACAAAAGGTAAGTAAAATTTTGTCTGCAATAGCCTGCACTGCTTTGATAATTCATTTTCTGGAAGGAATAAGTTCAAACTGGAAGAGGCATAACTAAGTGTTACCAAGACAAATGAATGGGGAGACGACTTTGTATTATTTGGGGGTTCATCAGATGTTAAAAACCACTTTTGAAATGAAAGTAAAACATTTCCCCAAAAATATCATCATCATAATTTCATCATAGAACCATATTACTTTCTAATCAGGGATTCCCAGCCTCTCCTATGTGGAAGTCCCTCTATTATCTGCCAGAGTTCATCCATATTTTCATCATTATGTCAAATAGCTTGTGCTGAATTTGTATGCCTGAAATATTTCATAGAGATAGGAAAAAACAAAAAAACACAAACAAACAAAAACAAACAAACAAACAAAAAAAAAAACAACAACCCTAACCAAACAAAACCAACCAACAAAAAAACCCCAAAATATATTTATGAAGAGACAAACATATGGCTGCAAAAGAATAGTGGGTAGGAGCTGTATAAAAGGATTGTTTCATGTCATGGATACCTAGTAATGGGACTCAGTGATCCAAGAGTACTCATCCAGACCCTTTTATTCAGCGTTTGTTTTAAAATTAACTCTTAAATATACATATTTCTAAGCCAGAAAAAGTGTCTGGGATTAAAGGAAACCAACAACATTTCAAAAATTCATAATTTAAGTTTCTGATAGTTTTGCTGGGTAAACATTTAAAAAAAAAAAAAAGATTTGGTTGAATTTTATGTACCTTATTTGAAGACTTTATACTTACTTGCTTGAGGAGTTTTCTCCAGGCATAAACTCTACTTCAGCAAGTCCCTTCTCCCCAGCTGTTTGCATCTATGAAGAAGGTTAAATCTAGCTGAGTTTTGTGGTTTATATATTTTGGTGTAACTTTTATTATTTGCATTAAATGTATTTTCAACACTACCTTACTGAAATTAGATTGTTCTGTGCAGGGCCAGGAGTTGGATTTCAACCTTCCTTGGGGGTCACTTCTAACTCAAGATATTCTATGATTCAATGAGTCTTTTTCCTTTCTTTGTTTTGTGCACAAGATAGCAATGGCAAAGGAGAAAAAGATGGGTCTGATCCTGAAACCTTGTCATAGGTATTTTTGTGCAGTACAGCAAGAACTCACCATTTCTCTGCAAACTGTGAAGAGCAATAACTACCAGCCACTGTGTGAGCTCTGAACACTAGTTTCTGCTGTGGGAATAATATTATTCAGACTAGCTAGACATCCTGTCTCTTGAGTTATACAAATTTTATCGTCTCATGGTTGGTGCAAATTAGCCTTTTGCCACAAGGCCTGGGATTAACAATAACAATTAACAAATTTACAAAAATTAACAAATTTTACAATACCTGAGTTTAGTTATGTCTGCCTGTGAGCTAAGCTAACTCCGATCACAGTCAAAGGACATCCAGAACTGGATTCCTCTGCCTGAACAGAGGGGTTTGCAGGTCAGTGGCAGATCTGTAACTTTCTGGAGCAGCAGCTGAAGGTCATGCAATTTGTACTTGCTCTGCAAGCTCCCTCTCCAGACTTTATCAACTGCACAGACTAGATGTTCGTGCTTAGCTCACCTACATTCACCTACACACAGACTCCTAAATGCAGAAGTTTAAATGTCAGCCTGAATCTTGATCCTCAGACCTAATTCAGCTGCTTCAATATAGGGATCTAAATAAATATGTTTCATGACTCCACTGGCTGCATGCCAGGTTATTCTATCTGGTCTCTAGATTCTACTCGGCAAGTTCCAGGGTCTGCCATAAGTCCCATATCAGGTTTAGTATATCACTGCAGGTGACTTAGTTTCATACCTTAGACTATGTGAAGTGGCAAAAAGTTCCTATATTTAAACAATTAAATCAAGTCCTAAGTGTTTCTTGTGTATTTCAGAGGAAAGGAGGGAAAAAAACCTCCAAAGAGAGACTAATTTGAATGTCAGGGGCCATAAACAATGAAAATAAGGGCCTGTACCATTTTCAAACATTTTTACTACTCTATTTTGTTTGGTTTTATATCATTACCATTAAAATGAAATGTTTCCAAAAGATGTCGGTGTTGACTGTTGTCTTTCTAGCTCATGGCTTAAATGGTACATGGTGTCAAAGAACATTGCAGGCTTTGTGTTCTGTCTGTAAAAAACAAACAAACAAAACAAACCACAACATTTTCTCTAGATATCCTTAAATTGTTGCTTTCAAAAAGTTGTTTCATTATGCCATTCATGTATTCATGCATTACAAAAGAAAAGCTACTGGTCAGATATCCCTAGCAGGGACAAAATCTGCTCAGCTGCTATTAGTCCACTTTATAAATGGCTTAGCACAGAGTCCTGCCCAGAAAGTAATGCTTTGGGCTTTCTGCACCTAGTAGTGGACGGTGCCCTGAGGCCAGAGTTCAGAACATCACTATTGAGCTTTAAACTCCAGCAGGACC
Source organism: Margarornis squamiger (assembly GCA_035222235.1). NCBI lineage: Eukaryota > Metazoa > Chordata > Aves > Passeriformes > Furnariidae > Margarornis > Margarornis squamiger. The sequence continues at coordinate 69,818,983 of JAWWTY010000001.1, read as the reverse complement.
AAAAGGGAAAAGTAAAATGTCAGGATTAGCATTTGACAGTTCCAACTGTTTGTCAAATGTGGGGGGAAACAGGGAGAAGTGAGAAAGGTAGGCTTGTTGATTATATTGGGATATTTGCTATTTATGCTGTGGCATTTTGCAATGGCATATACAAACAGAAGTTTTTACAGGCTTACTGAAAGTTTGGATTGCATCTGTTGTACATATAAGAGTATCTGGAATTTAGGCATAAGAGTGAAATAAACATGTCAAGGCTCATTAGAATTAAAAAAAAAAAACCCACAAACCAAAGCAACAACAACAAACCCCACAGTGTTATGATTCCCTTAATGCTATAATGATGACCAGCATATAGGTGTACTAGAGATATTCTGAAGCTCTCCACCAAGGGATTTAGTTTACAAATGCATGTGAAAATTACATAGCTGAGGGGAAAATATACTTAGTGAGAAGATCAGATTATTTCGTCAGAAGTGCCTGTTGACCTCTACTCTGTAATTTGTTTCTATTCCACCAGATAAGGTATCTACTATCAGTATGGGACATACCAAGCATTTAGAAAGTTTACTCAATAATTACTAATATTGCATGTTATAGCTTTTCCTTTCTTAGGTGTAGTGTTACATTATTTCCAAGAACTTTGACAATTGTCATGAGACTACTTAGAACAGCTAACTGAAGAAATAGTATCTAATTTCCCTATCTTTTTCATTGTTTTAATCTAAAAAGCTACAGGCCATATGATTTAAAATTACTATCTTCTTTTGAGCTCATAACTCACTTTACTTAAAAATGAATAGAATAAAATCATCACTGAGATCCGAAATTACCTGGTAAAAAGTAGCCAAATAAAAATGTTATCAAATACATTAATAAAAGAATTAAGGAACTCAAAATTCATATAGGCCACATGGATATAATTAATGAAGAAGATGCACTCAAATGTTTTCAATCACCTAACAAAAATATTCACAACATGATGAAAAACTGTCAGTTCTGAAGTGAAGTATAGAAATTCTTCAGACTAGATTGCACTAAATGACTGTCTGACAGGATAGATCTTGTTTTACTTTGATCTTCTGATAATGCCTTCGCATACTTTTGAGGGGTCTGGCAAGAAACTCACAGAGGATCCTCACGTGCCAAAATCAGTAACATTCATTTCCATGTCTGAGACAGAAACGCTGGCTAATAAGACAAACATGCTCACTGGAGGCTGGGGGAACACTTGTTTGTGCCTACTTCAGTATACCAGACTGACTGCTGAAGAACAATTCAGCCTGGTAAAACTCTTACATGTAGGACTGTCACACTTGGTTTCTGTATCTGCCAAATCCAGTAAGGTTCGATTATGCAAGTGAGCTCTGCCTGAGGGCTTGTCTATCTAGAACATTCAAATTTCCAAAACATTTCTATTGCTTTCTTTCATGAATCAGTATTTGTGCTCTATTTTTTTCAGATTTACTTTTCACCTCATTCTTCATCTTTCTGGCTTGTAACATCTCTTTGGTACATGCAGTTCCAAACATGTGAAACAAACGTGCTGCAGAGCCAAATCTCTGCTTTTAATTTAGGAAGGATAAGTTACATGTTTTCCCTTTATATAAGAATATTTGCATACAAAAATTTGTTTTCTATGTTAAGCATGAAATAAATTTGTTGATGAGGACAAAATCTCTGTCTATCTTCCATATGTCTTGTTTTTTATGATGGGGTATTAGAGCTATGAGCAGGGTTCTGTCAGATTAGCACAAGTAAAAATAATGATTCTGTGGAGAATTTTCCTTATTTTGAACATCATAAAATAAAACTTGATAGCAAACACCTGAGAGCTATTAGTCTACACAATTTAATTTAATTCTGTTGTGCATATTTTTTAAGAAGTCAGGCTTAAGGATGTGATCACTTACTATGATCACTAAGAAGACTAAACACATTTTGTGCACAGTGCAAGAGTGCTCCATTAATGAAGAACTGGTTGGTGCTTTTTCTTCTCCTTATGCCACATCTGCAGCTCAAAAGACAGAATTCCAAATTTTCTTGTGTTTTTTTGTTTGTTTGTTTTTTTTTTTTGTGTTCCTCATCCACATCTGTTAGCACACTTTGAAAATTTGTTAATTTGTGTTTGTAATCTTTGCCTGAAAGGAGGGATGTTTTAGTAAGGAGACCTGATTAAATTGTCCAGTAATCTGAGATGCCTAGGATTTGCTCTTTTCAAGCATTTGGCTTTTTACCATGCTGTATTTTTAAAGCATAGTGGTATTTAGTTGTACCTGGGAATAATCAGATATTATACAGATCATATTTCTTTTCTTTCCTCCTTTCCTTACTCCAGTACCTTCAACTCCTTCTTCAGATTTTTACCCAAACATTGGCATCAAGTTCTCCCTTTCCTCAGTTTCTTTCACCTGTCAATTTCCCTGTCACGTCTAGGAGTGTTGGCTCCATCTCAGGTGCAGTCCCACCCTCCCTATGTTCTGCTCATTCTCACACGTTTGTCAGCTTCTTCCTATCTCCAGCTCTCAGCCAACCCGGCTACCCACCTCCCTTTGTCTCAGCTCTTTGTTTACCTATAAATGTTCTAGATGCTTTGCCTGGACAGTCTTAGTTTCAGTCATCCAGCTCTTGAGTAAATTTGCAAAGCAACTCCTTATAACTTCTGCTTTCTTTCTTTGGTGTAAATAATTAGAGGTTGCTGCACTGGTAGGAGGTTATCAAACAAACTCTGAAGAGATCTGAGCTTTACAAAAGTTTACACAGTGTTCAGATGGAAATAGATGTTCACAAACAGCAACAAAAGTTCATTAAGAATGCCTAAAAGGTGTATCTTTCCTAGCAGTGATTTTAAGAAACTCTTAAAGCCTTCAGCGGGAAAAAACAACCAACCAAACAAAACCAACACAACTCTGGGCTCAGCCTAAATATATTCACTGCTTACCAACATGTTTAGACTGAACTGTGAAAGAACAGTTAAACGCTGGCAAATTTTGTGATAAAAAGAGAATGACCCTTTGCAAGAAACTTAAAGTAACTTTCTCATTTTAGGGAATCCAATCAGTGGAGTGACTGCAAACACTGTTAGATCCCAGCTCAGGGCTTAAAAGTCGGAAAGGCTAAGTCTATGAGCTTAGAATGGTAGTACAGAATTGCGTAGAATAATTAGGCAGGAAGGGACTTACAGCAACCATTTGTTTCAACTGCAATTAGGTTTGTTGGAAGAACTGTTAGACTGACATCTCAAGCTCAACAAGAAGATATGAAGACAATATTATCTAATTGATTTTACTGCAGAAAAGAGCTGCATCTACCTCCCTGGCTGTGAACAGGGACCGTGGGACTGCAATACAGGGACAACATGGAAAGGGGGAAACTGTGCTTTTATATATTATAGAGCTAACTTCCAGAGGGACTGGCATAAAGTCCTTCACACTGTGTTTGACATTGCTGGCTGATTTGAGATGATGAACAACAAAGCAAATCACATGGAGCACTTAGGTCAACAACCACATAACTTGTTGCTGTCCTAAGAAAGAATTGAGACCTCCAAGGAGGTCATGGTACAGCATAGGACAATTCTGTAGGGCTCTGTTGTCTGCAGAAGTCTCTTCAGTAAACCTGATTTAGTCAAGCTTGCAACTGAGGCCACAATCAGATCCCCACTCTACAATAAACAGAGCTACTAAATGATTCATGGTTCATTGCAAGGATTCTCTTTTCAGAATTAATATTAAGTTAGTCATACATGTATGTCTAACAGTGTAAAAAACTGAACAAATTCCTTCAGTTTTGGATAAAGCAGTAATAGGATAAAGCAGTTCTAGTGAGCTAGAAGCCAGTTATAATGTACAGAAAATCAATGTATACATGTTGATAAAGAGGGTTAATTATGTATGTTATAATGAAGTGTATATTTTGAAGAGAGAGGGAAAATAATTTATGTATGTCATTGAGGAGATATATTTAGCAACTTTCTAAGTTCATTTATCTTCTATTTTTCCAGCAAAAGATTTTATTAGTTGCAATAAAATTTATTATTTAGACAAAATATAATAATTTCTGGTACATTTGATATTTGAATCAGTTCTCACACACCATTTATTGGTTTTGGTTGGGTTTTTTTGTTCTATAATTTTGAAAAATTAGTTCCAAATGAGAGATTTGTAAGTAACATGAGTTCTAGGTAGTTAGTTTTTAGAAGAAAAATATATTGTCTGCACAAAAATTTAAAGCTTCCAGCTTTTGTGGAGTTGGCAGGCTTCTACATTCACAAGGCTGTGGGCATAGATCACTGTTTCTAAGAAATGTCCCAGAACATATTGTTGGAGACTCCCTACCCTTTTTTTTTTTTTTTTTCTCTTTTCCCTTGCAAACAACCAATCTTCATATTTCTGGAGTGGTTGATGCAGAGATCAGCCTCATTTTCCCAAAACCCAGTAATAATCAATTTCTTGAGCTTCAGAGGAAGGAGGACTCCTGTGGGGGAAAAATAAAAGTAAGAAGAGTAAATAATTGCAAACAAATTATTGATTATCCAAATCTCTCTACCTGAAGATCTGTTAGTATGTTTCTCTCTATAGTGACTCCCCAATAGGCAGAAAACTGTTCAGTGTCAGGCAGCCTGGTTAAAAAATTGAGGTCAGAAAATGTATACACAAATGCTAAAGATCAGTATCCTATGTACAATGTATAAACAATAAATTTTATACCTGTGGTGGAAGCATGAGATATGTATAAATTGAATACAAATATGTATATGACATATATTTACATAGATGCATAGGCGTCTGTGCAATGACATATATATATACATATTCATATACATGCAAATGTTTCACTGAGGATTTTAGATACAATAATGACATAAAATAAGCTGTTCCTCCAAAAGGAAAATATTTAGTAAGGTATGTAAACTACAGTCAAGACTGCATTGAAGTACTCAAAAATTATTTGGTTAAAGGGTAAATACACCTTGTACCTCATAATGAAAATCTTATAGGTAGGGGTGGAGATTAACACTGCAGGCTGTCTGCAGAATATTAATAAAATTCAATATAGTTTCTAAAAGGTATAATTTATATTTGGTGGAAATGAGTCTCTTTTCTAATAAAATTTTTCTGTCCTTCATTCTGTTCATATAATTTTTCTATAAATCATCCTGTAGGATTTTTTTTCTAAATATTCATCTCAGAGAGAACCTATTTAAATAAGCCCTCTTAGCAAGGTATTTCAGAATTAAAATTACACCACAAGCAGTACTTTATCCAATATGCTTCCTTCTATAGATTTTTTTTTTTGTGACTAAACCAATATTTTGTAGAATTACATTATGTTAAAATAACTGATCTGAGGTGATGCTTCTAGTATATAAACACTATGTAAAAAAGATCAACAAATTACCTTTAACCATTTTAATTTAACGGGTCTCTGTGCAAAAGTAGCTGGTTTTCTTTCCACATCTACATATATAGTAAAAAAAACCTCAGGGCACTGCACACAATGAAAGAATAAGAAAGCAGAAAGGTGCTGCTGGTTATACTTTATTTTCTTGGATTTGCAGTAAACTAGAACCTTATGGTCTTTGTAGTCATGTTGAAATAAAGTCTGTAATGTCCCTGAAATTCTTGGAGAGATTTGATTAAAAAAAAAAAAAAAAAATGGGTAAATGGTATTTTTAGAATGAAAAGCTGGAACCAAAACAAAAGAGAAAACCTGGCAGCATTTGCTAGATGCTGATACTGATGCTAATTGACCATTCTCTTGCTCTTACAACTCTATGACATTGGACAAATAGATATGGACCACATTCTTTCTCTCTATCTTTCCCTATTTTATTGACTTAATATATAGTGTCATCTTTTCTAAAGAAGAATTTACATATTTACACCTTTTTTTCCCAAGCTTTTATCATCAAAATGTCCTATTCCGAATCTAAGGTCTTACACTTCTGCTGCTGCCAGAAGCCTCCTGTCTATATGGGACTGATAGTTTTGACCTCTGACTTATGGGATCACAATGAAAGAAGTGGGAGGTTGGATAAGTTACATAGAGGCATCTCAAATGACAATAGATGCCCTTGTTTAAGCAATTGAATTGGAAATATAGAGATTGAAATCAGTTGCTGTCTCAGAGGGATCTATCATAAAAATACCTCACACATCTACATAGTGCTGGCAGATATGTCATAAACTCTGCAGTAGATGTGTTTTCCTCTGGAGCAGCAGCTTGAGGGGAGGTGAAAAACACCAAGTCTCTCACACAACATTGAATGTCAGTGTATTGACAGCTAAACCGAGCCCAGAATCCCATGCCCTAATTCAAAATCGGGTAAATTCTGAGTCTTTTAATTTAGTTTAATTTCCTTCCAATGTGCTTTTCTCCTCAGCAGATCATTCTGCTACTTTTTTTTTTTTTTTTGTCATCAGAAATGTTAATCTTTTGCTTCCTTCTCTTCATGACCATAAACGAAGGAAATTGTGACCATAAAATCTTTATGAGAAATTGATGAAAATATAGTGAAGATCACAATGGGTAATATTAGTGTTTGGTTTGTTTGTTGTTTTGTTTTGGGGTTTTGGGGTTTTTTTGTGTGTTTTTTGTTGGTTTTGTTTGTTTGGTTTTTTGTGTTTTTTTTTTTTTTTGTTTTGGTTGTTTTTGTTTTTTTTTTTCTTGTGTGTGTGAGAAGCATGAAATGCTTTTATAGTTGCTTTAAATAGTATCTCATAATACTCAGCTTGCACTGTCTAGATAAAGAACTTGTACATAAAGGTATTTCATCCTATTATTAATGCTTTGTCAGTGTCCAGAGACAACTTAATCTTGAAGGTTTTTGTTTGTATTTTTACCCCTGCTTATTGTAAAAAACAATTATGGCTTTGACATGCCTAATCTGGAAGAACATATTTCTTCTAGGAACTATTTTAACTGTCCATTTAGATTCATAATTTTTTAGTGATTCAATATTCATGTCTTTTAAAATGTAGTGTATAATTCAGGTTTTTTGACTGGACCTGAATTGTAGATTTGGCAAGTTTTGATATTTTTGTAGTCTGTTTCTCCTTGATATATCATTTCAGTCTAAATTATGATAATTTTGTTGCTAGCTAAACGTTATTACCTTATTCTTTGGGGACTAGTCGGTTAAAAATCTGAATTTTAAAATTTGTATTAACACTTTTAATTAAAATTTTTAAATTAAATTTTAACAGTTTTAATTTAACTGTGAATTAGAAAGCCCTACCAAACAAGTTGTACACTCTAATTTTCTTTTGGGTTCCTATTGTACTGTGCAGTATTCACTAGGATCACTCACAGAATAGTATGCCACAAATACTATGCCTTTTAATATTTTCCTTCCTAGAAGACATTTTAACAAGGCATTCAGTGTATGATGGAATACTTCAGAAGCTGATTAGCTTACATTCCAAAAAGTAACTGTAAAAAGCTAGCATTAGTTTGTCTTATTTCTGTGGAAAATTGTCAAATCCTACCAGCATGTCTAATTTTCCAAAGAAAGTAAACCTTAAAACTCAGTCATTATTCCCTCTGTACAAGGAAGCTGCAATGTTTTGAATTCACATTTTCCTTTGAGGCCATGCTATAGGTAAAAAAGCAAAATTATCTAAGAAAGTCATTAAAGAAATAATTCAATCCCTTGGCTTTTCAGGTGACTAGAAGAGACCTTCAAATGACGTTTCAGTTCTCTCAGCTTCGTTTTTTAGGCTCAGCTATGTTCAGAACAATAAAAAAAATGCTTCACTGAAATGTCTGTGTTGGAGTGCTGGTACTTGGGTTGCTCCATGTAGTCTGTATTTATGCAACCTATGCAACTTATTTAATTTTTTTTATATTTTTTGTTCAACTTCATAAGATAGTGGTTGGTTTTAGTTCCTCCTAGGCCTTATCTGTTCTCTGTGGCAGATTTCCATCTTTTCAAACCTACTCTTTATTCTGCAGAATAAGATACAATAGTTGAAACACGGTCAGGTATTGCCACATCAGTTGCACTTCAGTCGCACTTCAGTCAGACTTAGCTCTGCCGCAGGTGTCATGCCATATCTGTTAGCTATATAGGCAGTGATGTAAATACCCTAAGGGAACTAAAATAGCAGCAGACCAAGCTTATGGACCTGGATCCACCTCTATGTTGAGTCTGTGTCTGTGCAAAACAGGCTCTTTGACATATGGGAAACCATTTAAAACATTTTCCCCCAAGGTAATTTCAGTGTTCTCCAACAATTACTGCATTCAGTCATCCTGACTTTATGCAACTTTCTGTTTGTTTGGCACACTCTAGTCACTTTTTTTGGTTTGTTCATTTTTCTGAGCACTGTCTTTTCTTGGGATCATACCCCATGCCATATCGATCACACCCTACATGATCTCTGTTCCATGGCATTGCTGTCATAATTTTTCACATTATTTTGTCATTACACTTGATTCTCTGCAGATTTGGCCACTAATGTCATTGCTGTTTCATCTGTCTCGTCATACAAATTACACATATTGGCACAGTTGAAATTGAAGGGTTTTTTGATCCATTTTTCATTACACCATTTTTGTACTGGTCATTTCTGAGAGAAAGAGAAGAACAGAAAGTGATTACTGAACAGTGTCTTCAGAAAATATGTAGGAAGGTCAACCTTCTCAGTTTTGAAAAGTACTTGTAGGAACAGAGCCCAAAGCACTCTGAAGAAGAATTTTTTTTTCCTCTAAATAACCTCCATTTCAAGTATTTTCCTTCTTAAACATCCTAAGAGGCTATTGCAAGACAACTTCTACAGTTGAAAGATAGGTGCTCCTAGAAGACAGATCATCTTGAGAAGCAGCACCTCAATTCAGTTGTCCATGTCCCTGTGTGAAAATCAGGTGCCCAGGGGTGTTTGCGTGGCCTCCAGGTACCATTTAAAAAGAACCAGTTTTAGCTCTTAGCTCCTATCTTAACAGCCTGGTGTAGGTGACTCAGGCCTGAAGAGTATTTCAACCAGGGATTGCATATGTTGGTGACCCTGTTGTATCATCTGTGTTAGGGTGAGTCTGCCTTCTGGAAGTAGCAATGCCTCTCTATTTATTATAAGGAGGCCTAAATAATCCTAACAGGTCTTTG
>JAWWTY010000001.1:69702747-69789647 GCA_035222235.1 Margarornis squamiger | reverse complement strand
TGTCTTTTTCTTTTTTCTTCTTCTTTTTTTTTTTTTTTTTTTTTTTTTTTTTTATTAAGACTGACAAAAATATCATATCAGCATCCTGGAGGAGATATGCTTGAGGTCTATACTACGAAGAAAAGGGGAAGATCAAGGGAAGAAAGAAATTCAAAAGAAAAAAGAAAATAGACACAAAGATCTTTCTGGTAGGGATGTTGTCATTGTTCAGTGTCAGCACAATGGTGTCCTGACTGTTTTCTAGATATCAGCCTAATACAGATGGTAAATTAAAATTATAACTAATAAGAAGACAATGGCAGAGGGAAGACATTCTCAAAAATAAAACATATTGCCATGATTGTAAAAGATTAGCATTTTTCTTATTAAATGATGAGCTTGCTTCTTAATATCAGTATTATAATAGACTATACTATGAATCTCTCTATCATACCTAAAGCACTGTTAATTCATCTTTCATGAATACATTAGAAGAGAGGGTTTTCCCATAGGCAAACACACCATACATATTTGCAAATGTCTTACATAATGATGCAAACACTATGCAGAGAGAGTAGCTGTCTTATAGTGAAAGGGAGAAACAGCACATGCACAGAAAAGGCTTTCATTCAATTTCATTAAATACTTAAACTAACAAAATTAAGTTCAATTTGTTGTATATAAATCTTGCAGTCAAGAAGAAGGCTGCTGCTTAAATTTATTTTTTAGCTTAAATCCAGTTATTTTAATTAAGGGTTGATGACTGTAGATAGAGCAAATCATTTGTTATCCCATCAATTGCATTTGTTCTTTAAACAAAACACTGTTCATTTTACAGTTATATCTACTAGCAAATTCCTAAATATCTACTTCTTTGGGAAAGAGTGCATGCACTGTACTCTGCTTTAAAAAATCTTATTGATATACTACAATATGGAAATGATACTAGAAATCACAGTCATGGACACAAAATAAATAGTAGTCATTTTATTTAGCTTGTTACCATCTAGTCTAGTCCAAGAATATTACCTTAGCGGCAGACTCAGGATTCATGAAGAGTTACATAAGGGCCCTGTTGTCAAACATAAAAACAACCCATTTAGTGCCTGTTTTGCATCTACACAGGAAGTTTTCTTTCATTATCCACCATCCCCTAGATCTTATTATAGCCATTGTTTAATTTGTGCTCCCTTTTACAAGCGACACTTGTACAGGCCTCATGGGGCTGCTGACAGAAGCGTGGCTGTCTCCTACCCCTGTGTCAATTCTTTTGTGAACCTTTATAATTAGCCACTTAACAAATTGAGGAAAATGAATCTGTGATTGTGAAGTGCTCACTGGTGCTAAGTCCACCATGTGACAGTTCAAGCTGATACCTAAAATCTCACATAGCTCGGCTGTTCAAAGGGTTAACAAAACCTCATTATGGTAGGTTAATGCACAGAAATGAGGTATGTGATCACCAAGAGATACTAGAAAAGTAAGAACCTCTTCCTTTAGTTATAATACATATAATTATCTGAAAATTATTTCAAAAGGGTTTCAAGTCTAATGTATTTGTAGGGAGAAATTACCGAATTATATAACAGTGAGTCACATATCATGGCTTAAAGCCTATTCTGTCCAACTCCCAGTGTTTTATCTATGGGATTTTATAAGCAAAACATCAACTCAGCAGTTGTCTCTTCCAGAGAAAAACGTGTCCCAGCTCTTAGCATGTCACATTTCCTATGTTCCTGTAAGATACACCACAGTTAATTTCCTGACACTACCTTGAGTAAGTAATGCCCCTTCTTGCAAAAATATAGTCTCCACCCATACACACTTTTTCAAATAATTTTGTTTACTTTTTTGCAAAATATTTCAGGGGTTTTTTTTGTCTTGTCAGTTGTAAAACAATATCTTGTTTCAGTTTTTAGTAATCAAAATCACACCTTTTAATTTTATTTTTTTTTCTGTGCAAAGGTGATTTAAAAAAAAGACTATTAGCATTTTTAGTCACACATTGTTACTAGGGTTTTTTATTGCATTATTTTAATTGGATTATTGTCTACTGTCTATTTTCAATATAGTAAAATGATTCGAAGGTGTTAATGTGTATACATATATACAAGCACACACATCCACTTGCATGTATTAATATGGATCTATGAACCTAGAGTTCCTTGTGCTTTTAATGTACCTGAAGGTGTGAAAAGTGATTCACTTCAACTGCATCTTACTGCAGAAGCAGCCTTTGAACCAAGAGTAGGAACCAGAATCTCCTCCACTCTCAGGTGAGTGATTTAACTACTGAGTCCAATTAGTCATGACATCTTCTTCCAGTGTAGTGGGAGGACACCAGCATGGGAAGTGAAGCAAGCCCTCCCCTCTTGCCCGGAACAGATGGTTGCTCATTGTTTAGGGCATCCCCTGAGAGGTGGGAACAGTGGGTTTGGACCTCAGCCAATGAAAGGGGAATGAAATCCAAGTCTTCCTTAAAGTGGGTCTCCTAGCCACTGAACAGGAAAGCTGCACTGTGAAGATGTTTTGCAAAAAAGACTTATTTTTGAAAGGTATATAATGCAGTTATCTGAATCTGAAAAGACCCATTTCAAAGTTGTGAGTTCAGACTGGTGTTGGCCCTTCATTGAGCTGGGCCCTGAGCTTCTGGGATGCAAAACACATTCCTCTTCTATGCATTTCAGTTTAACCAACCAGTGTAGTGTGACTCCCACTAAACTGGCTTTGGCAGTTGTTCTGATCACACTGTTGATATGAGGTATCTAACATTGTTCAGGTACTTTTGAAGGGGTTTAATTCCAGAACATGGCTATGTGGATTTCAGTCCAAGCTCTTATATATCTGACTTTCACATTTCCAAAATTAATTATCTACTATGAGAAAGCTCACCTGCAGTAAATTCAGCTGTAAAAGCACTCACTTTTATCTGTACATACTGTGTTGATATGGGCAGCCCCATTCCAACAGAATATAGAGAGATTTTAAAAACAAAGACCTATATTTCAGTAAAATAGTGAAGGAAGTATTTTTCTTCAGAGATCCATCTGGAGCAGAGAGAGATGTCAGTTTTAATAATAAGATGGTGTCTATTTTCATTCAGTAGTCAGAAGAAAAATAAGGGGTTCTTTTCCCACCCAGTGCCTAGTGGTGCCAAGTAGTTCTGCAAGAAGATGACACTTCCCACAGTCCTGGCAAATTCGAACCTCAGTGACTACACAGTTCAGTGATGGCAGTATGCTGTTACAATAGAGGCTTGATTCCTGAGCGCATGCAGTAGCAAATGAGAGTAAGGGTTTGTGCGTGTCATAAAAAAGCTGGCACATAACAAGATATGCAACATTTTAGCATTCTCCCAGCCTCTCAATGACTCACATTGCCTCAGCATTGCCACCTGTCATGAGGTCCTCCCTTAGTCAGTGGCAACTGGGCAGCACTTACAGGCAGGAAAATGCTTAAAACAGACACAGTGCAAAATATATCATTACTAATGAGAAAGGAAGGTTGATGGACAGAGCAAGCACACAGATGAGACCGTGAACATGGTGGGATTGGTTGTGGCAGAATAGGCACATATACAAGTTTTATCAGTGATTATAACAGTGAACATGATGTAAACAGCTTCACATGCTGGAAGTATGAAACAAAAACTTCAAGGTGAGCAAACTACTACTCATCACTGTAGAAAACTACTTGGTATGGACATTTGAGGAGGGGTCAAGGAGTGAAGAATCTGAAGCAAGAGAGAAGAAAAATAAGACCCACCAGCTCCAGTAGTAGTGAACACATGATAGTGAGCTATGCAGGGGCTAGCAGGTCTTCATCTTAACAAAAATCCTGCCTTACAATCACCTTCTGTAACACAGTCTATGTTGTAAGTGCTTTCCACTTCTTCTATCTTTTGAGTCATAAACTGCTAGGAAGCTAATGAGGAAGATAGAAGTATTATTTTCTCTGAATGTGGAATGTACCCACATTTTCTAACTTGATATTATTCCACTCAACTTCAGAGAACTAAATCAAAGGCTACTAGAGTAAACTCAAGCTAGAAACAAAACAACAGGAGAGATGAGCTATCTCCAGAAAAAGCCAAGTGACAGGGAAGAAGGCAGGGAGCTATTAACTGTGAGACAGGGACTTCCTTGTCTTCAGCCAGGCTAACAGGTGTATTTTCCCTGACCAAAGCCTCAGATAAAAAGAAAACTAAGTTCTTTAGGAAATAAATAAATCCGTGACTAAAGAAGTCTGGTGTGGGGAGTGTTTAGTTATAAGAAAATGCTTCAGGGGGGTAGTGAAAGTAAGGGAAACTGCAACTGCCTGTATCCTCCAGGTGAGGAAAAGGGTACCCACTCCGAAAAAAAGTTAACAAAACTCACAGGAATAAGCAAGATTCAGAAATAGGTCTTTCACTGCTTTATCTCCCTTCTCAAAATGCTGTGTGCTCTGTAATGAATAAGTAATACCTTGTTTTGAAGAAGCGACCTTGCAGGCACCAAATATGGCTGGATTTGCTGCTTTTTCACAGGTGAAAAACAGAGGGCTGTAGCCCAGTGGTCTAGTCTAAGGACTGTGCAAAAGTATGTCTAAAAAGGGGCTGTGAAATCTCTTACTAACTAGATGCATTTAGGAGAGATGAAAAGGATCTAAAATACAGCTTACTAAATAGTGATAGACATGCTTTTAACTGCTGAAAGTTGTGCTCCTTTGCCTCTCTCAGATTGTTGTGAACCCAAGACAATCAGATGACATCTATGCTGGTTGCCGTGGCATCTTCTATGCTTTTGTAACTTTATAAATTTCCAGGAGGCATGAGAGTATCACAAAAACCACAGAAGCAGCAAAAATAGTGGCTTGGTTTCCCATCTGCTTTGGAAATAACTGAAGAACCCATGCTGGAGACTTGCAATGATTTTGGGGCCCTGGAAGATGAAAGATGTTTTAATGAGAGTTCATTAGGGCTTTGAATGCTCATTGACCTGGTAAGCACTTTCGCATCTAAATAACTAATGAAATCCACTGCAAATCAGTAATAACCAAAAGTGGCTGCTGACTTAGTGCCATCTATAGCCTAGAAGATACATATGCATCACAGGAGCCTTTTCTAATCTTACATACTGAAAGCCTCAGCACTGAAACCATGATTAAAAGAAGAGAATAGTAACATATAATTCCTAAAGATATTCTCACTGTGGAAAAAGCAATGTTTTTCAGAATGATGAGGTGCTGAAGCTTCCTCTGCTACAAATCACATTTACTCTGTGACTAGAAAATATTTATACCACTTTGATTCTCAACCTATCATATAAACGCTGAATTCCTTTCTAAAAAAAAAAAAAATAAAAATTATATATACATATAAAATGACTGCACACATACATGCACACATATACTAACTTACTGTATAGTTTTCTCATCTCCATTTAATTGCTATGTTATTAAGCCATATTGACTTATATCTTTTCTAAGCATACATCATACAAGTAACTTAAAATTTTCTCTGTGTTATTAATTTCCCTGGCAAGTTGAAATTCTAAATAAAATGGCCAGAATATAGGATCATGATGAATTGGAACAAATTATATATATTACTCTATGTAGGAGGCAATACTAACCTATTCTAAAATGCATTATTGGAGCAATTTTAAGTAGAAGTATCACAGCAATTAATCAGCAGCTGTTGGAATGCATCTTACATAAATGTGTATTTTTGGCATTTTTCAGTATGCTGTTACAAGAGCTCATCTGCAGCCAAAATTTTGTTCCTCCCTCCTCCATCTAGCTTTAATATGTTTATCTGCTAACACCAAGGTGCAAAGGGGGAAACTCTCTGGGCTAGATTCTACTGTCAGTGCTTCTGACATCACTTAGAATCTAAATCATGTAGAAGGAAAGAGGATTATTCAGGATTCACACCAGCTAACCAAGAAATGACGATTATCCTTTGTGCTCCCTTTCAGAAAGAACTCTTCTGTGTTGCGTAAGATTCTCTTTCAGTGATATTCTTTAGAAATATCTTCAAAAAGTCAAGTAAAAAGAAGGAGGAAACTTGAGCTTTTACCAACTGCTCAGCTGTATCTACTCTGTACTCTATATTATTTGTGTGACTACTCATATTAAAAACAAAGTCATTGAAAATCTTCAGACCACAAAGTTACTCAAAGAGAAACAAATAATCAAAATCAATATTTGAGAGATATCCTTTTTTTGCCCAGTATCAGGAATAGAAACATTTGACATATTATTTATAAAAGTGGAAGGTAACAACAACAATCATCGTTTATTAATCTCTTTATTCAGTTGAATTAATAGCTCTTTATATGTACGTACAGTTTTTAATAAACACACAGCAATTTCTATCAGTTTCTATCTAATTTGTGTCAGTTGAAAAGCAAACGTTCCTGTGCTTATAAGGATAAAATAGAAGTAAACTCTTTGGTTAAAGATTAAAGGGCGTCTGTACTAGAACAGCATGAATAAAGTCGTAACAGTTAAATACACTGGATTCCGTTTTATTTCACAGATTTTTACATACAAATAAAACCTGCCTGTGTACATACAAATTTTAAATGTGCAATAAAAGGCATTTTTCGGCTAGAATGATTTGTATTTGTCATTTGGTACAAAGCCCCTTTCAGAGAAATTGTTGATTTTTTTTTTTCTCAGAAGCTTCTATACTTCTCATTACTTTTGTATTATTTCAATCAGCAATGGATATACATCTTTGTTAGCCTAATTTGGGGACCTACAGAGCAGGAAGAAGGAAAGCACAAAGGAACACACTTGACATATTGGTCTATTTGCTACCTCTTTTAAGCTCAATGCATACTAATGAAAGTGATCCAAACTATTCTTCTCCACTCCTCACTTAACAAGCATAATAATAAATGAATATTTAAACTAGCTGCAAATATATTAAGTGGAAACAAATAGGTTTCATTTGTAACAAGTGCACACAGGTTAATTAACAAGAAGGAGCTTTTGTGTTGAAACAAGGCTCCCTGATGCTGTACATGCAGGTGCCGTTAAGGGCCAATTGAGCTCTATAGGATAATTATGAAGTACCATTGTGCTCTACCGTTTGTTAACAAAGTGCTGCCTGCAATTTGCCTAAACCTATAAACCATCATCTGTGATCCTCAGCAGCAATTAAGTGACAAACATCTTCTCATCGGAGACTTGGGAAAACAAAAGAGACAGGATAGCATTTAAGGAGCCAGATGGATATTTCAGAATGTCAACCCTGACAGCCTCCCTTTCAACAACAAAATGTAAAACGGGAGCCTGCTTGGTACCATGCTGAGGGTGAGAAGTCACATCCAAATTATTAAGAGGAGGGCAGTGCTAGTAATCATAGGATTGCTCATTTGAACAGCTCTTAGTGGGAAAGCCTTGAACTAGCCAACAAGAAAAGGATAAAACCCTTTTCCCTCTCAAAACAGCTGTGGCTGCCACTCTATTGAGTTGTTTTTCAGTTTTGGGGTTTTTTGCTCTCCTTTTAATTCTTCTTTCTAATATCTTTTTCTTTCCTTCTGTCTTCACAGAAGATGAGTTTCTTCATATGAATAAAAGTGTAAAAATTCTCTTTTCTAAGAAGAGGACAAATCAACAGACAGAATTTTCTCCAGGGCATAAGTTACTAATTAGTTCTGCAAAAATAGCCTATATTAGGAAAAATGATGGATCAGCACAAAGAGGCATTTTAAAACAAGAGATCTACCCCTACTGTAAAATAATTGATCTAAAAGTTTTGAGGATGTAATCTTTAAAATGCTTCTGTAAGCTCAGCAATAATTCCAGAAGCTATAAACTTTATACAGGCTTGTTTGAATTAGTTCAATTAATTGCCTGGTTGGGAGACCCTGCAAAACTTGGGGAAGTTCTTGTTTTCATAGATAAGGATCTTCTGGGCATTTTGTTGCCTGCATTAAATGATGTTGTCTAGCTGATCTGTGTAATTGGTAGAGCTAAAAGGCTATTCAGAAACATGAAAAAAATTATAAATGCATGAGTTTCACTAGCTAGCCTACATTTTTTTTTCCCTATTGCCAAAACAGCAGCATTTACAAATGTTTTCTGAAACCATTTTGAAGCTACAGCTGAGTGTGTTTTAATATACCATCAGGTCAACAGCTCTCTTGAAAGAAAAAATCAACCCAGGGCCAAACAGTCAGACGGGCCTAATTAAGTACTTCAGGAGTGGGAGAAGTGCTCAGATAACTACAGCTGACTTGACCCTTTTCTTTGTACTTGACTCGGTTTCTGTATACCTTTGCCACTTTCCTTTGGATTTATGATTTTATGAATTATTTAAAAAAGGCAACTTCAGATGTACAATTAGTTTTCAAGGAAACGGATGTGAGAAAGTAATCGCAACTTAAACAGCTTAAAAACGGCTCTGATCTTGACAGAATGCAAAATGCCAGGCTTCCAGGTCCACAAAATTCATCACTTGGCAAAAGTGTCATTAATCCCTGCTTGCTTTCTGGCCTTTCCTTATGGTGCTCTGTCAAATGTCATGGATCACCTGGAAATCTAACAATCATGACAGAGTATTTCTTTTCTTTAACGGGGGGAAAAAAGTGAACTGTTTCAGTTTTAGGTAAAAAAAAAATAAATTAGATAAAACAAAGTTAATCCATGTAGGTTATGCTTTAGCTTTGCATAACCTTGCACTGTGTTCTGATGGAAAACTCATGATGAAGTATTTTGTCATGCTGAGGATTTTATACTTGCTTTCCACTGTGTATTTAACAAATATTTAACACAAGACTGACTAATCCTAGAGAACTGAGTTCTTTTGTCACTTGCGGTTGCAGACTTAATGGCTCAAGATTCATGAGTCAGTTTCACCTTTCTCTCCTGAAAAATTTTGTTCTTTGCCTTTTGAGAAGTTCTGCACGATGTTTGAAGATGCATACTGCAGCTTTTCTTTAGGCCAATTGATGAAGGCCTTCTTCCATCATCATGAACGTCACTGGGTAGTCTTCCATCAGTTACAGTATCCATGCACCCCAGCCTAACTCCCTTGGCACAGTAAGGCTTTGAAGTTTCATTCAGGGACGCTTGGACTTCAAAGTATGTATAGAGAAGAAAGCCAATCCCATGTACAAGGAGAGAGGTACCAATGGAAGCGAAAGCTGTAGCCACTGGCACCACCCTGAGGCACACAATGTCTGAGATTCTGAAATCAGGGGATGGTAGAAACTAAATCATTGCAAAAATTTCATTTAATGCATTTTACTCTTTTCTTTTGTGAGACCAGGCCTTCACTGCTGTTTTTAAGATGCAGATCAAAGAATGCGAGGTTAAAACACATCTTATCCAATTATTTACTTTGTGACCAAAATTGACGCATTTTATCCCTGTGTTTATCCTTTCATTCTTTGCATTGCCTTCTGATTAAGTGTCTTTAAAATGGGTACATTATGATCCATGATACTGGTGAGTTTAGGATAACTATAGACCTGTTAAGCTTTTGTTGGATATCAGGTACCTGGAAACAAAGCTTTTCAGGGCAAGACTGCAAAGCCTAATTCTGCATTCAAAATCATAACAGAAGTGTATTTTGCTGGAAAGTTCTGATTTTCATTATGATTCTTTATCTTAAAATGACCTTGGAGAAAAGCTCTTGTTTCATGCAAATTCGAGGAGGATCTTCAAGTGACCTGGATTTGTATTAATGCAAGGCTGAGCTCCAAATAAAATTTAGAATTGCATACATCTGGTGCAGCAAACCTCTCTGCCTTAACTAAGACACAATAAAATTGCATAACATTGGCTTACCATTATTCATATGTAACTGTCTCTGTTATCAAACTATTTACAATTTAGTATCTTCACTACTGGATTTATTTTTTTCCTGAGCAGAAAATATCTTTTTGTGTGCAATATCACTTGAATTTTGATAAAAGCTAGAATTGTTTCTTCATTGATATATTTTCTGAAACAATAGCTGAAAGAATCATTCATGTCTATGTGACTCAGTAAGAACAATTTTCAAAGTTTACAAAAGGGATGAATGTGTTACTTAAACTTCTTTTCAGTATTTAGTTTGCTAATCTACTCAAATTACTCATTAATTACTAGCTATGCAAATTCTGTTCTCTACTTACAGGATTTTTTTCCCACTGAGAAGAAATTTAACAATATCTGCTGTAATTTTTTTTATTCTCCACTGACTAGACCTTTTAGAATATTATACCCTGTTAATTTATAAACATATGGATTGTCACAGCCTATATAAAATAAATTTCAAACACTGTGAAAGAAAAATGTTGTGTATAACCAGAGATTTTTAACCTAGATAGCATAACTAAGCAAACAAAACAAAACAAAAAAAAAAGCAAAAAACAAACAGAAATTATGAAAAAATGTAAACAATGACTATATTTTAGGACTGTACAACAGTACAGTTAGACCAGTGGTTTGACTTATATCATTAAGGTCCAAAGAAGAAGGACGGTAAATAAATGGAAAATAAGTATTGCAAATATGTGTTTTGGGAACTTATATTGAGAGTGTGCAACCCAAATTACCCAAGTGGATTTAAATATTTGAGTTTTATTTAGATCTCCTGCATGTATTGGCTGGGAGGAGAGTTAATAACAATCCATTCATGCAGTCCTTATGCATAAGAGTAGGCAGCAGTACTAGACAGTGATGTGGAAGTCAATTAGTGGTAACATGCACAGGTACCATGTTTCCCTAGGGGGTCCTAACATCTCAAAAAACAGCAATGAAAGCAGAGAAAGGTGATCAAGACTGACAGAAGAACTTTTTTAAACTCATTGGTTGATACAAGCATAAGAATAAGTAGAATTTGGGGAGCTTGGCAGCATGAAAAAAAAAAGGAATTCAAGAGAAAGAAAGGTTAGGTCTGGTCTGGTTTTTATTTGACATGATGTACAAAGAATCTCTCTTGCCATATAATCCTCCTAACTGAAATAGGAAGTGGTTTTGTCCCTAAGACATTTTCCAAGTAATTCAGCCTTAGAGTTTCTCCTTTGGGACTGAAATCTGTACCACAGTCTACTGTGTCTTAAGGTTACTTACCAGAACAAATAATTCAAACTAATGTGATTTTTTAAAAGCAATTTGCCTTTGTGAGAAAAAAAATGCATTTATTTCTAGGAAAAAACACAGCATCTGTCCCTCCCTGCTGTTTCTACCAAGCAATACTTATTAGCTGACTTAAAGAATAGCTATGGAAAATTAGGAAGCTAAAATGAGATTTATCCAACTTGGAATTTGTGGAGAGGCAGCTAAAATTGAAGTTACCTGACTTGGAATTTGAGGAGAATTGTATACTTTACATTTGCCCTGGGACTAGTGGAGGAGCATTGTCATGATATTCAGAGCCATAGCAAGTTTTACCAGTTTAATTGACTTGAATATAAGAAAGAGATCTTCAGCCAGCGCTCAGCTCAGTAAACTTCCCCAACAGAGGAAAAAGCATCCCATTTCTTTGTCCCTCCCATGACATAAAATGCCTTAAATTGTACTGTCCTTTACATCACGGTGTTAGAAGGCATTCAGTTGGAAGCAGTCACTAAGGACATTTATGAAAAGCAAAAAGGAAAGAGCATCGCTTTTCATGACTAGAAAGCAAGTTTTGCATCAGCTGTTGAAGGCACGGGCCGGGGTGCGGGCAGCCGGGGCTGCCGTCTGTGTGGCGGCCAGGAGGTGGCACAGTCCCTGCACTGATTGAGGGCTGTCAGCTCCGATGCTGAGCACGGAAAGCAGTCTGAGCTGCAAGGGGAGATGCTTTCGGAGTTCTCGGGTTACAGACGGACAGACCGGCCCCTCAGGCCGGTCACAGATCTGTCTTTGCTGGTGGTGCCTTCTTACATCGCCACCAAAGGCGCTTGTTGGCTTTAGGCAACTTTGGCAATAACATCTATTTAGATTTTAGTATCAGTGCTTGAATGCATTGTGTTATCTTTTCCTTAGTTTTTAGTACATGGGTTAATGACTTTTATTTTCCCTCCCAGAGGAAAACAATCAACGTTGTCATTCATCGGTAGAGGAGTCATGCTGCCTTTTAGTCAACATGGACCTGATCCCAGACCTCTGGAGTCAGTGGGTATTTTCCAAAGCTGCCCCTGAAAGTGGTTTAGGTGCAGTCTTACAGCCACTCGCTACCAATTTATTCCACTTCCTACACTTCAAATATGGGAGCTTTTAGTGAGGGAGCTGCTAAGCTATCAGTTATATAGGCTATGTTATGCTGTTAAAATAAGAAGGCTCACTTCGGAGTAACAAAGATGTTAGCTTTTGCCAGTCTCACGTATTCCCAGAAAATTTACAGACTGATTCATAAAACTTGTGATCAGTTATATTCACATTTTCCCCTGATCTTTTCCTGCACTGTAAATAGGTGTAAATAGATCTTTCCTTGCCTATCTTTGGAAGTTTTACATGAAGTATACTGCTTAAAAATAAATCAAGTTGACTGTTCAATTGGCCAGTATATTTCCTATAGAAATGGGAATCTTTTAATTTACTGTTACACCACTTTTAAATGAAATATTACCTTTCTGTAAGAGGATTTACTTCAGAGAATAGCTACTTCGTTTTGTCCTTGAATTTGATTTCTTTACTTGCATTTCTGTAATTTGATACACCTATATGCCTTAGCATGGCCTCTCTAAAAGGAAGGAAAATGCAATGTGCTAATGGATTTACAGAGTTAATCTACAGCAAAGGGACTTTGGATCATTCCTCTAAATTTTTCTTTTTTTTTTTTAAAGTCCACCGAAAGAGTTAGAGAGATGGTTGTTTGAGTTTCACCATTTTCTTTTTCAGAAATTATTATGTCTTCAGATCAACAAGAAAAGTTTCTGTGCCTTTCATAGGCACTTATGCCTTCTGCTCTGGCTGTTGGTATAGCCCAGGTTTGCCTGAAAGCAAGCAGGGGCTCTTGTACTTGTGTGGACAGAGGAAAGGCAGCACAAGGGCTGCAGTAGAAAACAGAGGAAGCTCAGGGGCCTAGTGCTGCTCTGTAACTTCCTTGGCTTTAATAAGACCTGCATAGGTGCTGCTGCAGGACCTCTCTGCACTGGATTCATCACAAAGCCAAGTCTAGCACTGAAATGCCTTTAAACGTAGGAAAAACTGGTAATTTACTATCAGTGTTCACAGCAGTGGGAAAAAGTTATCCAAGAGATTTGTAGAAACATCTGCTTTGCTTTTCCTCTACTCAGCTAGAAGGTATCAGAGGCAATGGTCAGCAGTATTGCTGTCTGTCGTCTATACAGACTGGATGCACATCTGACACACTGCTGCCACAGACACTAACCAAGCACACAGTACCTGAAAGACTTTACACCGGGAATCCAAATCACATTTCACTAGTTTTTTAACTTCCCTGAATCTTCCAGTTTTGTTTAGAAATCTTTGATACAGAAGTCCCCTCTAAAAAAAACCACAAACAAACAAAAAATAAAACCCCCAAAACCAAAACAAAACAAAAACCCCTAAACAAACACAAACTATTAAATAAATGTTTCTAAGAATTTCTAGTATGGTTTTCTTTCCTGCAGTTATTTGTCAAAAGGGAGTGGGGATGAAGTAAACAAATTAGAGCTTTTATCAGCAAGCATTTTTTTTTCATTTTGCTGAACTAAAAGCACATGTCTTAATTTTAAATTTAAATGCTGAAAATTTAGGTAACATAACCATTTTAAAACAGCTAGCAATTACATATATACTGTATTTTAAACAACTCTGCTAACAGAATGGTATGCTGAGAGACAGCAAAAATTTACTTCTATTCTTCAGAGAGCCTCAAGTGCAAAATGTAACTTTGGAAAGAAAAAACAGGTGAAAACACAGGTGATTCACTTTAGATCCTCAATCAGATTGAGGTAGTCAATAGAGCCAGCAGTGTGCCCAGGTGGCCAAGAAGGCCAATGGCATCCCGGCCTGTATCAGAAATAGTGTGGACAGCAGGACCAGGGCAAGGATTGTCTCCCTGTATTTGGCACTGATGTGGTCTCACTTTGAATCCTGCATCCAGTTCTGGACCCTGCCTGTACAAGAAAGACATGGAAGTGCTAATATCATGTCCAGAGAAGGGCAGTGAAGCTGGTGAAGGGTCTGGAGCACAAGTCTGATAAGGAGTTGCTGAGGAAACTGAGGTTGTTTAGCCTCAAGAAAAGGAGGTCTAGGGGAGATCTTATCACTCTATACAACCACCTGAAAGGAGGCTGTAGTGAGGTGAGTGTTGACTTCTCCCAGGTAACAAACTATAGGAGAAGACAAAATGGCCTCAAGTTGGACTAGAGGAGGCTTAGGTTGGATACTAGGAAAAATATTTCACTGAAAGGATTGTCAAACATTGGAAGAGACTGCCCTGTGAAGTGGTTGTCACCATCCCTGGGGGTAGTTAAAAGTGTACATGTGGCACTTGGGCACATGGTTTAGTGGTGGACTTGGCAGTGCTGAGTTAACAATTGGACTCATCTTAATGGTCTTTTCAAACCTAAACAATTCTATGATTCTATTCTATGATAGAATGGCCTAAGGTATCAACAAGTTGCCTTGCAAAATGATTCTATGAACTTATTTTCACAATTACTGGATCTGTTAGAAACCTAAAAAAAGAAAAGTTAAATAGAACTAGATTGTAAATATGCAAAAATGAGTCTGAAATTTTTGTTTTGAAATTGTAATGCCTGCCATATGAACCTTCTAGAAAAAGTGACACAAGAGCTTCTATGTCATGTAAAAGCCCAAGGAACCTGTGCACTTTTAGACCTGTTTCACTCAGTTTCACAAGGTCTTACATTTATACCCTGCAAAGTTTCTTTTTCTCTCTACAGCCTGTTGAGAAGAACTGTTTAAAAGTATGAGGCACTAAGTCAGATATTCAGAAGTCCTTTATCTTCAGCTCTGCTTGGCTTAATTGGAGCAAAGTACCATTTTTTCCCCCTATAATCCCTCAAGCAACTCCATGTGGAAAACATCTCTTGTGCTTTGTGAATAAATCTTGAGGGTTCAAACTGTGAAGTGAAAGCAATTGGACATTTTTATTAAAAAATACCAAAGCACAAAAACAAAACAAAAACCCAAACAGATAAGAAACCAGATTAATTAAATGAAGCTAGGTAATGAACTGAATTAAGTCTTTGCTGTCTCTGTCCCTTGAAACATTCAGGTTTCTCCCTTTTATTTTAGTACAAAATTCAAACTGCTCACTGAAATTATTGGACACAACTTTCTGTGAAATATGCAGATTTCAGTGAAACAGGTTTTTTAAAATGTTTAACTTAATAAATATCAGGGCTGACAATGTCAGTAACATCTCCAAAGTTACTAAAATCCCTGTTGAAAACACTTAAATACCAGCAATGCAGATGTGTGACTCTGTAATCACTGACAAACTTCTGACTACCTAGTTGTTCTGTTTTTATTCCTGAAAATGAGCTAGATTTTTAACTTAATAAGTTATTAAATATTATTGACATTTCTTCCTTCTCATTACCCTACTGTGGGTGTCAGACCACTAGCACGAGAGGGATTAAGACCTTGATAGCAGATGAAGTTTTATTTAACAACAGATGTTGAATTCAGTATGCCAAAGAAGAATTATTTTTCAAATTACTACTTTACAATTTCTTTTTAACTTAAGATGTTTAGGCAAGATTCCTATGTATTACAAAGTTAAACTAATATAAGTCTTATAGGTCAACAAATCCTCTTTTTGACAGTGCCTCCTCAAAACTGGCTGGACGTTTTTTTCAAGCTGTGCTCTACATTAGTTTTTGCACTAGAAATTTTATTTTACATGTACCTATACACTGTGAAATTAGTATAATCTCATAACCTCCAGGTTAATTAACATAATTTAACTTAATTAAAAATAAGAACAGTCAAAAAAGAAAATAATTACTCCTTGTAAATGTATAGTTGCCAAACAACTTGTTACTGAAAATCTGGAGTCAATACATTATCCTAATGATGAAATTATCAAACCATGCCCAGCCAATGATGCAATGATCCTCATACAACCTGCTCTGGATCAGCCCCAAAAGAGCTCTCAATAGAGATGTGCTTTCTCTTCCACTTACCATATTCTCCAAAGCCAGACCTGAAGACTGTTGGAGTATCCTTAACCAGTTGCTGCTCCTGAGACAAATGATGCAGGTAGTCACTTGAATAGGTCAGACCTAAACCAGCAAGAAATCCCCTGCAAGTGGCACACGGCTTGGCAGACATACCTGCCACAGGAGCTGGCATTTCTGAGCAGTTTTCAAGGTTGCCCCATATCAAGTGCACTGCAGCAGTCAAGTCAGGAGGTACCAAAAGCTCAGATCCTCTGGGACTGCTCATCAAGATAGGAAAGTTCCTATTATCTGGCTGCCTGGGGCAACCAAAACCCCACTTAATTACTGCCCTTCAGACAAGGTGGAGACCTGCATTTAAAAACTGTGTGTGCACTGATTGAGCAGCACATAAAGCTGAAATGGAGAACTGGCTCCCTGCCTCAGAGTTTCCAAGCACATGTCCTTGAAGAGCAGAAAACTAGCAGGGGAGGCTGTCATCCTGCCTCCTTTTTCTTCCTAACTTTGTTTTCTCAGTGCAGACAGCCAGTCACCACTGAGACTCCATTTCAGAAAGTGGGGGTATGGAGGCTTCCCAAAATATGAGTCATTCATATCTTTCTCTCCAATAACAAATATCTGATCCATAATGTTTTTGAACAAAGCAGAATATTTCTTTTTCTCCTAAGCCATTATAAGTGTGTATGACTTGATCACTTGGCAAAATATTGCAAGCTGGCACTAGGCAGTCTGTGTTCCCCTTAGGTGAAGGAACAGTAATGTGATGCCACAGCATGTTGTCAATCAATAAGGAATGCCAAGTTATTGTCAGTGCAGCAAGAGTATTATTTGTAAGGAGTCTTAACTTCAACTTATATATGTACCTTATACTCAATAGCACCAATGTCTTTTTCAACTAATAAGAAAATGCAAGTTATCAAAATGTATTTTTACACAAGCACTTTTGTAACATGTTGACTATATAACCAGAATTTCTCATATTGCAGCTCCTTCATACATGAGTGGATTGATTAGGTAACAAAAAAGGAAGAATCAGGATGATTCTGAGATCACTGTCATGATATTTTCCTTCCCAGACCCCTGCACCTCTCTTGCAGAATGGAGAAGGTATGGAGGTATGGGTAGAGCTGTGAAAATTAATGCATTAAGAACAGACTCACAAACACTCAGAAAACCCTCATCTGAAATGCTCTTCATTATTGCTTTGTCTCATAAGGGAAATAAACCCATATTTAGATTTGGTGCTTAGTAATCACCTCCATCCCTCCCTGACTCCAAGTCTCCTGGTTAAAACAGTTTCCAAATGGCTGGGTTTGATCTGCATTGTACAGGAGTCCAATTATCTAATGCAGTCAGACACAAGTGCTCTTTGTCCTCTATAGTGTCTTGCTCTGGGCATATGAGGCTGGATCTAATGATGGCAATTGGTAATGCTGAATTTTGAAACTTAAATGACACCGCCATGAATCTGGAAAAAAATATTAAAGGGAAAAGGGCATTCATAAATGTACAGTATGGTTACACTGTCCACTTCCTCTTTGCTAATTTAGAGACTGTCTTAAATTATTAAAGTTAATCTTTCTTTTCTCTTATGAAACAATGACTTTTGTTTAATGCTGACTTCCACATTAACATTTTTGACGGTTCACAGTTAGTTTTAAGAGGAAAGGCTTTGACTGAGACAAAATACAAGAAGATACTCATCCTTCAAAACAGTCTTTGCCATGGAAAGGAAGCATTCAAACATATACAACTAATAGACATATAAATTAATTTTAGGAACAGAAATTGCAACGTATAATTCCACCTGTGATATTCAGAAAACAATATTATGTATGTAATGCACCCCCTTCCCCTCACAAATATGAGAATTTGTGTCCTGGAAGGGATGTTTTGATGTAGTATAAAGTGGGATTCACATTTTTCAATGTTTCCAGCATCCAAGACTTGAAAAACAACTTTATTTGGTCAATAATAAATAAACATTCCCTCCACCTAAATCATTAGTGACATTTGAAAGTGAAGAAAAGTTGTCAAAACTGATCTATTCTCTGAGAAGACCATAGGAAGACATTTATTTACCTCCCAACTACACAGGTGGTTTTCTGTGCAATTTGAGATTGCAGGGATATTGCTTTAGTTATCCCCTACAAACTAGCATTAATTATTACTCAGTCTTCTGATTTAACATTGCTTCTCCATATGTACCACAAAAAGGACAAGCACAGCGGGATTTTACTCTGTCTCACTTCCCCCTCTGTAATACATGCATCTCCTTACTTTGTGTGCCTACTACTTCATTTAAATGTTTCTTTTCTTCTCTGTTAAGAGACACAGGAAAAAAAAAAGTCTAAGATGGTTAGTGTTTTCAGATCAGCAAGTGAGCAGCTGAAAGTACACACTGTGGCCCAATTCAGCAAACCACTGGGACAGATGTGGAGGGCAAAGCATGCAGGTTCACTATGCATATGATTATTACTTATATGTTTGCCCTTAAGTAGGCTCTCAAAGGCTTCAGTAAAGTACAACTAACATCAGCAAACAACATCTATGCTAGATGTGTCCAGGCTTTTCATGCTGTAATGAACATAGGCTGTTATAAAACCATGTCCTCTTCTTTCATCATTCAGACATCTACTACCATCCTCTTCTAATATCAAAGGAGTGCCAAAGAAGGGGACAGAGAGGTCTCACAAGAAAGACAGATGCAATATCTAGAAATCATTCAGCTAAACAGAAATGAGATGAGTGTCTCTGGGAAGAACTTATTTCACCTAATATCACAGAAAAAGGGCAACAGAAAAGAACCACTGGGCAGCTTTTCAAAACATGTCAGGTTTTATTTTGCTAAATGTATATGATATAGCAAAAGTTATACTAACTGAAAGACATGGGATCTGTAAGAGAAGATAATCTTTCTTGACATCTATTGCTTGCACTGACTGCATGTTTGGGATTCGTCTCACCAGACATGGATGGCCACAAGCAAAACCTCCCAGGATAGTGTCCCTGGGGTAAACCTGTGGAGCACAGGGTGGGTCTGCCATGTGGCTCCTCTCCTCCTAATCGTAGAATCATTAAGGTTGGAAAAGACCTCCAAGATCATGATCATTGAGTTCAACCTCTGACTGAAGACCACCACGTCAACTAAACCACAGTACTAAGTGCCACGTCCAGTCCTTTCCTGAACACTTCCAGAGATGGTGACTCTAACACTTCCCCAGGCACCCCACTTCAACACTTAACCACTCTTTCAGTGAAGATATTCTTCCTTATATAAACATAAGCATCAGCACACATGAACTGCAGTTCAGGAGTGCTTATTTCCTTCCATTGATGTGCTTATATGTAGGCAACCACTATAGACATCTCTACATCAAATGCATTCCATAACCACAGTTTACCAGAATTACTGTTTTTAAATGAAAAGTAATTGTGGGCTTAGCTATTTTTTATGAAGAGTGGCATGACCAAAATTGGGTTGTTTGCAGTCTTTTGTTTCAATTCACTGTATGCAACAATGTCATAACAAAAGTCAAAATCACATTAAGCAAGCCTCAGAAATTAGTTGCAACTACAGGACCTGCAAAGGATATCTAACAGTCTGACAAAAGACAGGTGATTTATTGTATTTCTTTGAGTTATTGATAACCTTTAACTCATCAATAATGAGTGTGAGAAATGATGTATTCAGAGAATGTCTTCTATGCTCTGTTTATGCAACAGCATTTGATGATGAATGTGTTGCAAAGAAGAATGTCTTGGCATTCAGAGCTAGGGAAGTTTCTGTGAAGGACTTTGCGGTCACCAGAATGGAATAATGCCACGCTACACATTTTTCTAACTGAATCTCTCATGAGTTTCTTCTCTGTAATAAGTGTCATGTTTTGGCTGCCAGTGAATGACAAATAAACCCCACTGAAATTATCTGAAACTATAGAATTGGAACAGCATAGGAGTGTTCTCTGGGGTAGGTGAAAATGTGTTGAAAGACATATATTCTGGGTTTGTACATTTATTTCTTCCTTCTCCTGGCCAATATAGTTAGAAGTACTAATAAGAAAAAAAATTAATCATCACTGATAGAAGAGTTTTCTATCATAAAGAATTTGTTGGCTGAGACAAGAAAACCCTCAACCAAGCCCCAAAACCTTTCTTGGAAGGGAGTTAATTAAAGGACTTGGTTCAACAGAGCAAAATTCCTTCATTTATCTCTATAATTTTGACTTTCAAATTATATGTTTCCATAGAATTTCAGATTACATTTTCCTAAGTGTCTGATTTCCTAGGAAATTCTTTAAATTCCTTCTTTTGATTAGCATTGGAAAGAGAAGGAAACTGAAATATAATAATTCCTTACAAGATAGTTCTGTAATTTCAACTGTCATTAATTACTGGCAGGTCTTCTTCTTAGTAATTAGATCAGAAGGTGTTTTAAGAACAAAATGTATTTCTAGTGACGGAAAGATCTAATAATAATAACATCTATTATGAATAGAAATTTAAATTGATGAGAAAATAATCCATCATCATAAAATTATCTGTCTCTGCTGCTTTTTATGATTCTTTTTTGACAGAGCACTTGTGTTCATGCTTGGGATCCTCTTGGAGTATTTTAAATTAGGACTGCACAATACTTCAGCTAAATAAAGTTCCTCCTATCTGAAGTGTTTTCCTATGCTTTGAGTAATATAAACATAGTATCTCAGCATTCCTTTTGTAGAAGTACCTAAGGAAAGAAAACAAGTAACCCATCAAAACAAAAATTAATAGGAATGAAACAATTTTAGAGAAATGTGTAGGACTATGGAAACAGTTCCACATGACAAGCTGCCTTTAGAAATTAAAATCTGAACACTAAATGGAGTTTTCTGTAACAGTATCAACAGCCCATGTGAAAAGGGAAATGTGTGATTTTAACAAAAATATGAGTGATTTTAATGTTATGCATTGCATTTAATCTCATTGTATTGTTATGCACAGATCATGAAGTACTCAAGAAACGTGTGATCTGAGGCTCAGGAAACTTCAATCTCAACAGATAAGAGGAGTCTATAACCACTCACAGCTAAGGTGCAACAGATGAAATCCTTCAGCTGTGTGTGCTTCATGTCAGGCAGTCTCTCAGAGGTGGAGAGCTAGATGGTTTGATTTCATAAGGAACTGGATACTTCAACTTGGACCTCGGTACTCTGCGTATGATCCATCATGGATAAGCTTGAAAAGGGCGGCACCCCCAGGCACTGTTATTCACTAGGGGGAAACTGTGATTTTTCAGTTTTCATAAAGGTAACACTAGATTCTTTTTGCAATTTTTAGTGTCATGGAAAAGTGACAGTGACAAAAAGATTTCAAAGTTTTGAAACAGTAGGAATGAGGTTGCTAAGAAATGAGGAAAGAGACACAAAAATATCGAACATGTTTAATTTCTCCAGTCTCCCTAAAAAGTGAAAATCCCTTTTGTCTGAATTTTGAGAACCAGTGCACTCTATGTTTATTTCCTCTGAATGATCTCACACAGAATTAAAAATAAATGAAAAGTTAGAGAAAATGTAGAGCCCAAAAATCACAATGATTATAAATTACTAAGGGATTATAGTGATTTTCCCCTATTGTTGCTTGCAACCTAGAAAGGGGATATACAGTAAGTGCTGCATACTGTTAGCTAATGGAGATTCTGCTTTAGCTCAAGCGGTAGCGCTGTTGCTTTGGGATAGGAAACAAAGTGATTTCTTGCCTAAAGGGATATAAGTGTTGCCATTCAGGTCCCAAATGAGAAAAAAATCTTCACATTGGTGACCAATTAGTGATCTGATTCCTGGTGTTAAGTCTAATGCAATTTAGCACGCACCTGCTGAATAGCCTGCATGCCAAATACCAACAGCACTGCTCTGACTTTTTGTCTTTGTTCACAGAGAGTTGAATGTTTTGTTGCAGGGTAGGGAGCAAAGCATAGGAGCAAGTGGTATTTGTGAGAACAAAATCTGCAGATTTGCATCAGCAATGTTTCAGAGCTGCTCCGGTTTGCTCTGCAGCAAAAGGATATGGATATTCACCAAGCACATGACTTGAGTATATAACACTTATACTAATAATCAGACAATACCTTACTATCCCAAGTGATGATAATCTGACCTACTGACCTAAAAGACACCAAAAGAGACAGTTTCTGCCTTGACCTTACAGTTTGAAATATAGAGAAGAGATGGTCCCTCAGACATACTAACCTGTCTTATTTTATTCTTATTTCTTATGATTCTGGATTTCTTGCCGACAATGCAGAAAAATGCAAAGTTTGGAAAGATTTTGAGTAAGTACTAGATAAAAACTTTTGCAACATGTAAATTTGTAGGGAGATTACATGATTTTCTAAGGAGAGCCACAATTAATTTATTTAGATTAAAATAATTAAAAAGATGCCTGTCTAAGGATCTAAACTCCCTCACATATCATTAGTAATATAATAAAATCCCAGAAGAATGAAAATAATCATACCAACAGGAACTCAGCCAAGCAGCATCCTAGAGAGACTCCTTTTCAACCTTTTATCGTTGTGGGAAACATACCTTCAGCCCTGTTAAAGAATGCTATTGAACAGGTGTCATTTGAAGACAACTGTATAGAGTTATTTTTTGCCAAAAAGGGGGATGAAATATTAGAATCTCAGAGAGCCCCAGAAAGTACCCAATTACCCTTCCATGGTGCAATAAGTGAGAATTCAGTTTGGAAATAAAACACTAACCAGAGGTAACAACCCTAGTACAGAGAAAAAAGAAAAAAAAAAAAAAAAAAAAAAAAAAAAAAAAAAAAAAACCAAAAACAAAAAAAAAAAAAAAAAAAAAAAAAAAAAAAAAAAAAAAAAAAAAAAAAGCCAAAACCAAAACATTATTTCATATTCAATGTAGTTTCCAGTTTTAGAGGCTTGGCAATTTTTAACTAAAATATTAAACTACAGAGGACTGTGGAGGACTGTGAAACTCCAGGGTGATGATACAATTTTTTTGCTGAGATGTTCTGACCAGAAAACTAGCTGCTACATTTTGTTTCCAAAGCCGTCCTAAATTTAGCCTTCATGTAACACAGTGTAAGCCAGACAGCAGCAAAACCCTCTCAGATTATCCAAAACTCAAATAATAATCTGAGTATCAGTCAAAAGAAAAAGTTGTAATCTCTTAACTAGATGCAGCTGACAAAAAGAACAGGCAAATTTGCTATACACAGTTATTGTCAAAAATTGATGGAGGATCCCAAATGGAAGCAAGGGCACACCAAATTCTTGTAGGGATTGTAATTGTTCCTTTCCTCTTCTTGAGTTCACCACCATTGTTTACATCTTCTCTGATTTGGCAAGACTTTGGTGGTAGCTCCTTTTTTTCCAAGCCGCCATTCTAGGTGTCTGCTCACATAATATGATTTAGGATGAGAAGCAGCCAAAAAACATGAGTTTCTAAAAAAAATTATGGAATATAGCAAAATAGCCAAGTGACTTATGAGATGCACACCAGCTTAAAATTAATTAAAGACATGTATATTTCTGTGGTCTTTTAGCAATAATTGTTTCATTATAACAGATCTGGGTTAAAATTAGACCATATATTGCATAAATTAAAGCACTTCTGTGCTGTTTTAGGAAGTTCAGGTAAGAGTTTAGGCCTCTTTGAACTCTAATATGTGGTCCAGCAGAAGGAATTACAAGTTGGAAATGAAAGTCTTGAAAGTGCTGCCTCTGGTCCAGCACCCTGAATGGCTCTGATGGCAGTTTTCTCCTTGTCTGCAATAGTCCTGAAGTGTTAGCTTTAAAGCTGAAGTTTCAGATTCCACTCAGAAGTTAAATACACTCTGGTTGGTTGTCTTAAAGGAGAAAAACTCTCAGAACTCTCTATGGCTCTTGTCATTCCACAAAGAAACACTAAGGAAGTTGTTGGAGTTGGCAGTCATTCAAAGTGAAAAAAGATTGATACTTTCAGTAGAAACTATTTTAACAAATTACTAAGGGACTGTGTAATTGTGAAACAATGGAAATCTTCATTGCCTTCCTAGAAGATATGTTTAGTCAATGGAATTTGCATGCACTGAATAAAATAGATCAGGCTGAGACATGCAAGAATTCAAAGTAGATTATTTTAGTT
Source organism: Margarornis squamiger (assembly GCA_035222235.1). Classification (NCBI taxonomy): domain Eukaryota; kingdom Metazoa; phylum Chordata; class Aves; order Passeriformes; family Furnariidae; genus Margarornis; species Margarornis squamiger. Next base: position 69,765,475 of record JAWWTY010000001.1, on the reverse strand, counting down.
CTTTAAATTATTTATTGCATTCTTTAAGCCCATGAAGAATGAAGATATATTATCTAACAATCTAGTGTCTATGACCTAAGTCATAAAATCTTTGATTTTAACACAATATTGTCACATGGACAGACATCACTTACATATGCATATTCCTTTTTAAATATCATTCAGCAGAACTCCAAACTTGTGAAAAAGTTAACTCTTCATGCCACAGCTGAGAACCCTTCTCATTCCCTGCCTTCATAAGAAAAGCCAATAACATCTGCTGTCCACCCTCTGCAACATAACTAGGACACACGGTTTTGTTATTGCTTTTGCCTGTTCACTGGTTTCCACACAGAAAAAGGCCGTTTTAATTACCTGTGCAAAATTCAGCACACTAGTTCTGAGAAAAAGAAAGTTTTTCTTTAATTTCTGGCCATCTTTTGATGAGCCACCCAGTACTGACTCAGCGGTGCTGGACCTTCACTTGGGGCCCAGAACTCTGCAGCTGCTCTAGCTCTGCATTTGCCTAGAGCAATGTGCCAGCTGTCTCTGACTGTATTACACCACAGTAATGCGAACAACTGGAAGCAATAATGTGTCTCCCCATTTGCCTAACAATACCAACATGAACAATAATTCAGAAGACTGAAGATTTGTGCTGTAATTTAATAAACCCCATGCACATTTCTACAATTGAGTATCACATCTGTGCAATGGATCCTAGAAGTGTAATATTCTTTTATAAGGGACCATTAACCAATCTTAAGTTTATAGGTTTCCTTAAATCTTTTTCATCAGCTGTTAAACTACAGTAAAGAGAAAATTGCCTCTTATGAGACGAGGGATAGTAAAATACAAAGACTGTGATTAAACGTCAATCAATTAAGGATTATAATATAATAAAAATGCTGACTGATGATTAAAATGAGTACTTTCTGGCAGAATTTTATAAGCAATATTAAGAATTGTTTTAAAAAGTCAATAGAATAAACCCCACTTACATCTTATTATGTATCAGGGACACTGTCTATTTAGAGAAGAGGAGAAAAAAAGAATTGTCATTTTGACAAAAAATACCTAAGAAGCACTTGGTTGTCAATCTTCACATTAAATAGGATACATTTCTTTCTGTCATTTATTTTATTATACCCCCGACTCCTCCATTTTATATCCATTTCTGAATGGAGTAAATAATGCTATTTTATTTTTTCAGCTGGCATTTGGCAAGTTCATGCAATTGGCCTACCTTTCGTGGAAGCAGGTAAGAGATCATGCAGTAAATATTACAGCTAAGTGACACACAAAATATTATCTTATATAAGAGACCTAAGAGAACAACTCAGATGAGGGTGGGAGGAAGAGCAACAAATGCAATGTTTGTATGTATCTCTTTATTGAAGATATTTTAGTGATCTTTCAAGGAAAAATTCTATGAAATTTAGGCTTAAGCTAAATGGATTCTACAGAGACTCTTACATAGAAAGAACACTAATAACAAATAATAAGCTTCTATAGCCCATATGAAACTTCCAGCAAAAAGCTGTAGCAGGAATAGAATTTTCTATTAAATTCTATAGTCTGTGTCAAGAAAGAAATAGAAATGCTTTTATTTTCATAAGAGAAACTCCTATGCTACTGCTCCCACAATGCTCTGGAAAAAAAAAACACATTACCATGTACTGTCATTTACAATTATGTTTCTGGTTTTTTTCTTCTCCTGATTCACCATCTTTCAAAGCAGATAATTTTATTTCTCCATCCTCCTTGGCTTGTGCCTTATGCTTCTCAAAAGTCACGTTAACTTTACAAAACTGTCTAGGCAATTTTTTTCCTGCTTTGTTTCTTCTTTTAACTTCTATATATTCTTTAAATCTGCTCTTCATCTTCTTTTGAGTTTCATCTTCTTAACTAATTGTTTTAAGTGGATCTTATTCTATCATAAGTATCTCCTAAGCTTCACTCTATGAACTAGAAGCTATGTAAACCCCAAAGTGAAGGAAGACAAGTATCTTATGAATTTGAGTCTTGAGCTTGAGAGACAGGTATTTACAAAAGCACTTTTCAATTTAAACTTTGATTAAAATTCACCAAATTTGTTATAGCAAAAATTTGCTGAGATAGCTATGTAATCAAAATAATTTGCAATAATTCTCCAGTAGGTCATAACAGGGCAGAATTCAAATCATTCATCTTTGAACATATATTGCAGAAATCATATGATCATTTAATCTCCTTACCTTTGATTCTTTTTGTGGTGAAAGCATAGGGAAGGATTTCTAGAGAGATGAGTTTATGCTGAAGGTATTAAGTATTCTCTCTTAGGATCACCACAGTGAGTCAGCCTCCTGAACTGACACACCGCATGTTCACTAGACCCAATACCAAAGAAAGGAAGAGGAGAAGAACCTATGGCTGATGATGGAGGATGGAATAAAACAGGCTTTCCTTTCTTAGCAGCAAGTCATTTAATCAGTTCAACTATCAGGTCAAACCCTTCTCTAACTGGACACCAGATCTGAGCTGAACAGCATGTTCTGAAGGTTTTCAGAAGCTCTTACGTATGGAACCTAATGACAGAGCTACAGGGATTTAGGAGTAACACTCATGGTTATGTGGCATCATGAATGTAATCACGTTACAACATTTGGACATGTATTTTAGGTTTTAATAAAAACTACTGCACAAATAAGGATCATGTCAGCTATTGAAAACTATTTTTCAGCTCTGGAAAAATCTTCTACTGTAAAATCACGCTTGTTCCACATATATTGTTCTGAGTTTACACCATTTATTTGAATACTAGTCCTGCTCTTAGGAGTAGTGTAGAATAAGGTCCCTTTATGTATAAGTTAAAAAACCCCAACAAGGACATTTAATGGAGAAGTTATAGATGGCTGGTTTAGAAAGGCACTTCTAAAGTCAAAAATGCAATAACACCAATGTAAGATTTTACTATTTCTTACCCCAAACCCTTTTTAGTGACAGAGTAAAAGTGACTCTGACCCTAAGCTAAGCAAAAAGCTCCCTAGCTGACCTTTTCTACTATATGTCTTTCTCAGTTTTAGCATCTCATGACAGTAATAACATGAAAATTATCTTCATCTCCTGCCACTTCTTGACAAGCATACTAGAACATTTCCCAAGATATGTTGTCAGTTCACTGATGAATAATAGTCTTAACGATGATCTAATAAAGGAAAACCACTTAGCTCACCATTGTACGTGTATGTTTGTGCTCCGGAGGAGTGAAAATTAGCTGAACGACCATCCTAAAACAGCAAATGATCTATTCTTACATTTCTTTTGTATCCATAACCAGACTTTAATGTAAATTTTAATTGTGGCCAAGTAAACAAAATAGTGTATTAGAATATGTCTATTTAAAAATATGAGCTTGTTCCTTATAACTCTAAGCAGTAACTTCTCAATAATAAAGCACTGTAATTTGACATGCCTACTTTATGTCTCCAAAGTCAACCACACATGTGTCAATAGTGTAGTATTTTTTGACACATGGAAATGGAGGTGTTTAAAAACCCTCTTTAAATAAAAAAAAAAAATCTTTTGTGTTTTAGTCCAAGTAATTACACACATTGAAGTAATAATGATGACCATAGGTAAAAATTCTGAGAAACCTCTTTTGTGAGATAAAGTATTTTATTGAAAAGTCTAATAGTATTTGGAATAGTCTTTCTGAAATAGAGTTAAAGTTTATCATTAAGTTCTCTTTGCCATGCATCATTTATAGTAAATAAGATGGTGGGGGCTTTTTCCCCTTCACATAGTATCTCAATAAAAGGATTCTTTTCAGTTTTAGTAATTTTATTGTTTATATGCTGAACTGAGTTTAAAATTAAGTTTATGATAACGTGAAATCAGAAAAAAGCTCTCAGATTACAGACTGAACCATTCTCTTCTTCCTCACCACGTGGTTGTTTTTGCTGATGCAAGACATATTATCCAGCTATTACAGCCTTTTTCAGCTAAAGATTGATAACTGAAAATGCTGCACTATTTGTTATCCATCAGGTGTGCCTATGGATGACCACGGCCTTGTCTGTGATCTGTTCTTATCCCAATTAAGTTTGGATCCCTGCCAGCTACAGAGCCCTGTTATGCCACTCAGAGAGAATCAAAGAATCTGAATGATTTCCTGATTATTATAGATTATTGAATCCTTCCAGCCTACTCTTGATGAAGGCTGTACTCGAAAAAGACAACTCAGAAGCCAAAAACAAATGAGACGGAATCTGTTCTTTATAGCACGATTCACTTTTACTTGGAGCCAAACAATATTGTTTTGGCTTGGAACTGAGAGGCTTCAGAGGTAGTTCTGGAAACCACTTTTAAAGAAGCAAATAAGGATACTTTAAAAGTGTCTTTTCCTGAAACTTCTCTTCTACAAAATCCCTTGGGGGATACTCTGGGGATGAATGCAACTCAAATTTCAAATACTCATAATTCTCTGCCTAGTTAGTGGTTAGTAATAGTATAGTTTTAAGGCACAGAAAGATTTTTCCCTTGATTGTCTCAGTTTACTGTTCCTTATGCATTATCATTTGCAGTCATTTATCATATGTGTCAAATATAGTTGCTCATCCCAATAAAAACCACAAAAATTTAAAAGCAGAATGTAGAACAAGTAGGAGTTAGTGAGCAACACTGAGAACTACTTTTTGGTTTTTTTTTATAATTGGTCCCATGGTCACTTAGACATAAAAACATGATTGAATTTGCTGCCTTAGTGTTCTTTACTATAGGTCTGATCATCATTTACATCACCTTGACTGTGCAAAGGGATCTAGGCGGAAGTGAAAAGCACAACCCAAATTAGGAAGTGCCTGGTTTGTGATTTCATATGGGGTGGAGGCTAGATACCTATGCAGGAAAAGATTAAAAAAAATCAAGATTGTACCAAAATTCTGGATAGAGCAGTGGAATAAATACAACATTGAAATGATTTCTTAATTTCCAAGCAATGTGAATATTTGGGTGTCCTGAAAGGGTTTTTAGAAACCTCTTGTGCCCAACCAATTATTCCAGGGAACAGTATCCAGCATGGCACCATGGATCTGCTTTGGGTACAGCACAAATCAATCAAACATGAGAACAAGAAAGAAGAAAAACAGAAGGCCTGGGAATAGTCTAACTAATTGTGTGTTGTTTTATCTAAAGGTTTGATTTACCGACCAAGGATGGAGCTGGTCTTTTGGGCAGCAGCCTGAGAAAATGGTATGCACGGGTGAGATAAGCACCCTGGAGCACCAGAGTCTGTGTCCATGCGGCTGAGTGTGTATGTGGCTGTTTTTTCACTCTGACTGCTTAGCTCCTCCTCGATGTGAGCTATCCTGTATAACCCTGGACAATTAGCATTAAAACGAGTCTTGTCACTCACAGCAGGAGTTCATGCCTAATTCCACCACAGCTCTGGGTGACATTCCACTATGAATTAGAAAGGAATTTTTCCTATTGAGTTGAACTAGCAAGAAATCAGGTACTGAAACTTGTGTGCACATACCGTGTGCTTGTATCTCTCCTATCTCTGGCTTTGGGAATCTTGTGCCAATTTCAATCACTTTGACAGCAGTATAGAGGTCTCAGATTTACTTAAGTTTGGGCAGCTGAGCAGAGGAGACACCCGGAAGCAAAGGGCTGTCACACAGGAGTACACTGTCAATACATAGTTTAATAAACTCCACTAGTTTCTCACGTTTTTATGACTTCAGGAAGGTGGAATCCAGACAATGGTAATAATTTTTTCCCAGATTAATATTAAATCCATTAAAATACTAGCTTTTAGCTATTTGCAGGCTGTGAAAGACTGAAAAGGCTAATTTCCAGAAGGTCAAGGGAATTTTGGAAAAAGGATACACAGGGCTGAATCAAAATGAAAATGCTCACATCTAGGTACTGCATGTGCACAGAGATTTCAACTCAGCTGCACAGACACAGATGCAGGGTTACTATTTCAGATGTACCTGATCATTTGAAACAACTACATGAAGTTGACAAATGTTGAACAGGGCTTAGAGGAGAAAAACAGTCTGGGAAGTCATCTGGTGGCCAAGAGAAATACCAGAGCATCTGTAAAGCAGTAAACACATATATTTTGGCAATTTAATAGCCTTAGTGGGCTGTTCTACTGATTTTACATAAGTTCACTTTGGGTGAGCTGAAAAACTTCTTCGACTGCATTGACTAAATTGCCATTGAACATAGTGGGAACTTAGACACCTATACAGTCAGACGCAGGCACATTATAAACCTTAATTTAGGTGACTTAATCTGTGAACTGGATCCTGTCCTTCAAGCATCTCTGTTTCATAACTCTTTAAACAATAGCCAATCAAGTGATCAGCAATGAAGCAAGGACTCTCTACCCAAATGGCAGAGTTAACCCACACTGGATTTGTGAAATGCTTGAAATGAGAGAAGAAGTGGACATGAACTTTGAGTTAATGAAATTATGACCCTCTGCCTAAAATCTACCTGTTGTAGATGATGTTCAATTAACAGTCCATCTATCTTGTGTCCATTTCTTGTTTGAGTGACCTCTGCTTTATGCTGTATCCAGATTGCATGTGTTCCACATGGAAACAATAAAATATCTTCTAGATTTGTCTCCCCACAACTATTTTTTATTCTGTCCTATCCTCCCAGGCTCCCCATGCTATGTTTCACTGCATAACTACATGACACAATAGGTGTAAAGAGGTAATAAGGAAAAAAGAAGGCTTTCATTAATGAAAAAGTATCTGAGACCTCAGATCTGAATTCATACTGTGTTTGTGGTATCAAACAAGAGTAGTCAGCTGATCAGACTGAATTCTTAGATGATCACTATTCCTATTCAGGTCTTAAAAAATACATGATTTCAACTGTTTCGGAAAGTCAACTCTTTGGCTCTTGTCTAGACGTTTACAAAGAAAAAGATATTTTCTATTGTAATATTGCTACAGCCAATATTTGCATTTTAGTTGTTGTTTTACATAGTCTGATGCTACAGTCTGATTTCTATCTTGAGTTTCTGTAATCATGGAATTGTAGAATAATAGAATGGCTTGGGCTGGAAGGGAGCTTAAAGATCATCTAGTTCGAAGCTCCCTGCCATGAAGAGGGAGGAACAACTTCCTCTAGATCAAGTTGCGCAGAACTCCATTTATAATGAAAATATTTTTCTTTTCAATATATACAGATGTGAGCCTTGATTTCATATAAAAGTAGGTTTTGGAAACACAGACTAAATTTTGTTATTGTTAAATAATAAAGAATGTACAATAAATGGCTTTCTTTCCTCTCACAAAAACAAGGTCTAGGGAAGATAATTTTCTTTACACACCCAAAGACATGTTAGGAAGGCTTACACCTAAAGCATTGAATTTTTGTTGGTTTGCAGAAAAAAAAAAAAAGGTGTTTCTTGGTTTGCATTTTGCTGAGATTCATTTTGACACTGCTATGTATATTTTTATTTGATCATAATAGGAAGCAATACTTTTCGGCTATTTTTTACTGCCCTGCTAATCTCAAAGACAGAATCAAAACTCACTAACTCTCTTTCTAATTAAATCAGGCTATTATTAAGTACTTTCTAGGTGATCAAACAAGTCTCAAAGGAAAGCACAGTGAAAGAAATGTCAGGCATGTATAGTTTAATTTTTTGTTTCCTGATACCTTGCAGAAGATCCTGAGTGATGCCTCAGCACTGCCCACAGAGTAGGACCCTTAAATAAAACATAATTTTTTTAACACTGAAAGCTGTGTGCAGGGAAGAGACAGAATCATATGAAGGACGGATACGGTAAAATATCCAACAGTCTGATCACTGTTCTGATTTTTTTAAAATGTATTTTAAAAGGTCTTCACAGTCTTGTTTTGGAATGGTAGATTGCATTGTTGTAAAACACACATGGACGGATGGCTGAAACTGTGGTCTGCATACACTAGCTGAAATGTATCTATTGACTTACAAGCTGACTGCATGTGTCAAAATGCAATCCAGTATTTTTGTAATAATAGCTAGCAGTCATAGTTGTAAATTATTTATGGAGACTATTCAGTGCAAACAGGTTAGTGCACACATCCTCTTCAGCTTGACTGCCCTGGTTTTAGATCACTCAGACATTCAACTCCTTAGAGATCTGCTCTTATCATTGCAAACCCTAAAAAGGTACCAAAACTGCAGTCATTTCAGCAACTCAAAGCAGCTCAGCCATTTGCTAAAGTTCTACCTCAAGGTTCAGTGAATAAACACCATTTCTACCCACCTCTTTCACACCCACCCTGGCCCTTGTGATGTAAGTTAATACCAGACATGAAGAGAAATCGATCTCCAGAGCTGAGACTCCGGTGTGCTTCACTATCTTTGTGCAGAAACATGGAAGAATGTACATACCAAAGGCTACTGATGAACTTAACACAAAGTGACATTTCAATAATGCTGTGTTTCAGAAGACAGTAAATTGACAGCCATCCAATGAGTACTTCTGGTTAGATTTAAATGAGGAGAGCACCCTATTGCAAAGCGTTACACTGATTTTTCTACGCACCAGGTGTTCAACTTCATTAGAGTTTTATCCTCACCAGTCCATTTCAACGACCTAAGCCTACCCTACACAATCAGAATACTGGGGATTACATAATTTTATGTTTAAACAACTCAGGGGCAGACAGAACTAATCCATCACATTGAGAAAATTCCAAGGACTTGACTGCCCTGACAGATACAGTATGACAAAATATTTACTGTGTACTAGTCACTCTCCAGGAAAATTTCTGTTACCAAGAACTTTGTAGGGACTGGTTTTGCCATAAAATATTTCTGATAGCCCTGAACTTGAGACTGTGGTTCAGTTTAGCTCTGCTTGGTCATTAATTTGTAAATGGAATAATAATTTCAAATATGTTAATAGTACTGACCTCCACAAGTTTGGGTGAATTTTCTTGTGGACAGTTTCAATAACCACCATCTTCTGCCTCATTCTCAGGAATTTGGATTTTGGCCTTTACCATCCATGACATTAGGCAAAGTGAAAGTCTTAAGAGTCTGTGTAAGCAAATGAGAAAACAGGGGACAGAAACCTCTACAGAGACAACAGACATAATTTCTTTCTGGTTCTTTAGCCTCTTGCCTGGCTCTTGTTCAGCTTACATCACCACCAATTGCTCCAGCATGGGTCCCCTTGGGCCAAGAAGAAAGTTCCTGTCCACATATAAGCAGTTGCTTACAGACTAGCCAAAAGTAACTCTAAGGCATATTCTCAATGAGAAACTTGCCCGGGGCTGAGGAGATTAAGTACTGAAATCAGCTCTTCCTACTCACTCATATCTCAGAGCTCTTCTTGTCACACAGCTAGAATCGCTGGGGGAGAATACAGGGCTGCTAATGCTCATTCTTCCCAGGGAGTTTGTCCACAAATCTCACTTAATTCTCAATGCAGACAGCAAAAAAACCAAACCTAAACAGACCCAAAAAAATGCTTTGTCAAAGACATGGCTTGCACCCATGAAGGATGAAAGTGGACCCAATTATATATGCACAATGTGGCATGATGACAAGAGGTAAACACACAGCAGCAAGTAGGTCTGTCTGCAAGAAGAGGAGAGTTATCACAACACAATGTAGTATGTGTGTGACAAGCAGCAGTGCTAGAAAAAGTGTGATATTGAGTTACTAACTCCAGTGGCATGGTTATGGTCCTGGATTTCAAATGAACCCCATAATGGCAGGTCAAAGCCCATGCATGCCAGAAACTGTCATTGCATTAGCCATTCCCCTATTTTTCCTCTTTTTTTCTGTGATCCTAACAGTAAAACTAGATTACTGAAAGTATCAGACAGAAATTCTGGCTGAAAACGCACACAGTTAACTCTTTCTTGTTTTCCTCTCTATCACACCTTTAATATAGATGAGACCAGGTGGAAAACCTAAAAGTAAATTCATAAAAAAACCTCATACAAATAAATATATTAAAAAAATTTATATAAAAGTATAATTACTGAAATAGAGTTATATAATTGTCTAGTTCAAGACTGCCAAAGGGCAAACCTAATGCCTTGAATATATTTTGCAGGAGTCTGGGATGGATTCCACAAATCAGACGATTTCTGGGGCAGCCTTCAGGCACAATAGTTAAGAATAGGTAAGGTGGGAGTGGACCACAGTGGGTCACCTGCTCCAACCTCCCTGTTCAAGCAGGGTCATCCTAGAGGACATTGCACAGGATTGCATCCAGACAGTACTTGAATATCTTCAGTGAGGGAGACTCCACAATCTCTCTGGGCAATCTCTTCCAGTGCTTGGTCACACTCACACTGAAGAAGTTCTTTGTCATAACAAAACTGGAACAAGTAACAAACATCAGGAAAACAAACAATCAAACAAAACCAAGAAAAAAACTCCAAACTAAGATGTTTTTCCTTTTTCATACACTCTTTTGACTTTCATTACCAAACATCCCGAATCTGTATTCCGAATTAAGCATACAATTTCCATTGCCTGAGTGTCTTTTTATAGCTCTGTGTCAAGCCCAAAACATCTAAGCATGGGAAAAAAGCATAATACAGGAGGGTGTGAATTCAGATTGTACTGCATGAACCCTTACTGCACGTATATCCACCCCATGGGTCTTAGTGCTAAATTATCTGCAATCTTTCTTTAGAAAATGGAGAGACACCAGCATCTTCTGAGGGACATTTATGGCAGCTGAGATAGTAGCAGAAATTAATTTCCTTCTGCAGGCATCAGAGGGCAATTCAGTCCACATATTATCTGGAATTGCTTTTGGAGCTGCCCACAATTCTCTGTTCCCTATGGAAGGGTACTTCAGTGACTAACATAAACCAAAAATTGTTAAAGGCTGGAGTTAGGTACGTTTCATCCCAGTAATTTAATGTTCATGAATGGCAATACTTTATTTCAACAGACGTGGACCATTTTGTTCCTGTTCAAGTTTTGAATTTATCTCATGTATTTTTATTTTAAAGAGACTTTCTTTCCAATTGCAAAAATAAAGACAATTAAATTGATTTGAAGAAGACTAACTTCAGTCTTTATATGAGAATCTCAATAACTAAAAACTATTTTGAAGCTTCTTTAGACAACTTTACTGTGCTTTATTATTTTTTAATTTTTACAAGACATGATACTGAAATAGAGTATAACTTTCTAACTGAATTTCAGTGTTTTTAAATACAGCAATTTTCTGCAGAATTAATGGCCTGCTCTTGCTTACATCTAACTAAGCAGCAACAAATGTAGACACAACTGGCTTTATAAACTCTAAAATACATTGGACATTTATAAGGCAAAAGTCTGGCAATGTTTAAAACTGATAACATAAAAAGAAAGAGTTCTTCACGTGGGATTTTGAAAATTAGATAGTCGATAAGCCTAAGTAGTGCTGAGAAGGTTCATTAGTACTCTCACATTGAAAGTATATGCTCACCTAATTGTAATATTCCAGGTCCAGTTTAAGAAAAAAATCCCAAAACAATGACAAAAATACAGAAAATGTGGAAAATCTAAGATAACTGACATGTTATCTCCATAGACTATGTTAAGTCTTTCAGTCTAAGTAACTCTGCTCCTAATTTTTCTGAATATAGAAATGTATGTATATACACATGCACATCAATATTCATGTATGAAGGTCTAGACATATATATGATAATTAAATCTTTTGGTTGCATTCCTCTTTGACACAAGGAATTTATATTACATTGAAGCAAGACCTTACAGCAATGCTAATGCAGAAAGCTAAAGAGGTTAATATCCTCAGTAGACAGTATCATTTCATCAATAAGAGAACTATTCAATGACCCTGTATTGGAGTGAACTCAGCATAATCAATTAGCTTTGTCAAGTAAACAGATCTGTCCCTTTGGCTGCTTTGTAACTTGATATTTCTTCCTGTTCTTACTGACTATGTGAATGGGGAAATAAAATACCCTGAAATTATACCAGCTCTGGCTGAGGGAAGAGAGCTATTTAAAAAACAGTTTCACTGAAAGTGTCTGTCATTCTTAATCAGACGTTTTTGTCTTCCAGCAGAGAAGGGCGGTAGGACAGGACTTAGCCCAGCACCCCAGAACGCTTAAACAAAAACAGTATTTTCCATGTTAAGATGAATTAGATGCAAATCAGTTGGCAAGCAAAATAAAATAACTAATTTGCCCTGCGCCACTTGACATAGCCAACTTGAGTAATTATCTTCACAATGTACCATCCTTTGCTTGCTTTATCATTTTTCTCTCTCTTGTTCTTGTTTTGGCTTTTAAAAAAATAATAATGTAATTACTATAACACTAATTTGAAAGTAATGATTTCTATACACATTAGCAGGCTCTGAGACACATTCTATGATAGGTCATGAGACAGTGGTCGCAGACTGGACTCGTGCAGTTTGCATTATGAAAAAAAGGATGGGAAGGAGAGATCATTACTCTGCATAATTAGCAGGCTTAATTAAAAAATGGCCTGAGATATCAGCTGTAGCATCAGCTCAACAAACCCCCTAGGGCTTGTTCATAGATTCTGCTGCACTCTGATTATACTAGTATGAATCTAGAAATAGCCACCTGGAATCACTCTCTCAGATGGGCACTTGCTAAGTGCTCATACACTGTTATTAAATCGGTTTGTTTGTTACAATTTTGTAAAATGATACAGGCTTTTAGACCTTTAGTAATTTGAAAAGAAAGCACAGCCAGCAAGGTGGAGCAGATCTCTCTATGGGGTTTCAGTGTTCCTCCTTTCTATTAAATGAAGACCTTCAGAAATTTATTTGTCATAATTTCTCAAGTTCTATAAACTTTAATCCATTTGGGTTTGTCAAACAAACCCAGCTATGAGAGCTTTAAGAAATGAAATCACTTCAGGTTTGATTACATACAATTCAAATAAAAGTGGCTTTGAATTTGAATTTCTTTATACATAGCAGTTTTGTGATAGTCACATAAAATGATATTTAAAGATTAACACCTCTTGTCTGGTCTTGCTTTTGTTCATGATGGACAACACATAATACTTCCTTCACAGGTACACCTGCAAAACCTTTCTAGCACACCACTGATCATGGAAACAAGCCATTTATGCGAGACAGACAATTGTTTTTGCAGAATACATTGGTGGATGGATAGCAGCTGGGAACATAAGCAGGCATGTTAGGGATCAAAGATTTTTCTGTGTTATTAAAGGAAACATTGGTTTGATCTAGTCAGCGCATAATTGTCCAAGTGGAATGCCACTAGAACAGTAGAGCTAGCAACCTAATCTAGTGGAAGGTGTCTCTCCCTGTGGCAGGGGGCTTGGAACTAGATGATCTTTTTAGGGTTCCATCCAGCCCAAACCATTCTATGATGATTCTATGATTCTGTCATGATTAAAAGGCAAGTCTCCTTTGATAGGTACGTACTGGCACTTAAAAGGCAAAGTTGAGATCATATCAGAAAAGCAGACAACTAATATATCTTTTCAATGAAAGTTTGTAGGCTGATTCTGGCGTATGTTTTTATCATTATTTCTGTCATTTTTACCTATTTTATAAAGCTTACTACTGAAAGAAGGGAACCAGAGATACTGATTATTTAACAGCAAAGACATGACGTTGTGTTCTTTCCTGCAAAATGTCTGGGGCTATGAACAGGCCAGGAATAGGTTCAAATTCCTCAGGCCCCACCTGTGACACTGGACTCTGTGGCACCCCACTGGAAATGGGAAGACCTCCATCACCCTGGGACAGGTAAGCACCGAAGGTAGGGCACTCTCATCGTCCCTGCTCTCATGCATCAGGAACCTATCCTCTCCAAAGACCTATTTAAGTACAAATCCTATTAAGATATTTAGATAATATGGCAAGATACTTCTTTTTATTCTGAGCCCTTCGAGGTGATTAGAGAGGGAAATCCTTGCTATCTATTGAAGAAAATTTCTGGCATGTTTAACATCTTAGGAGCATATTTTTGTGTTTCTTTAGGTTAAAGATATCCTCCTAGGAACTTATCTATCAGATGAAGGAGGGACTAAGGAGTATATGTATCTGTGGGGAACAGAGAAATTTCTATTCCATGGGAGAATACTGAACCAACAAAGTCCTGAAAAGGAACGAATTATCTCACACGATATACTCTATACTGCTGAGTACAAATAGTGTGCTCTTTAGCAGGAATGACATAGATTCCCTATTCCTAACAGAAAGACATTAAAGAAAAGTAGAAATCACCTAGAAAAATGACTGAAGGATAAATCAATATGAGGTGAAAGGTCAACAAGCGGTCTGCTGGTAGTCTGCCAAAAAGTGTTTAATATGTCCATTTGATATTATTCACTTTCTTTAAAAAACTATGTGAAACAGAGAGAGAGATGCAAGGATACAACCTTTTTGTCTCTCTGAGAGAAGAGGCTTTGCTGAGAAACATACACTGATCTAAAAGTAGTGTTTATCCCTACAGCTTCACCATCCCTTGAGGGTTAGCCATTATTGTAAATGCAATGACAATCTTTCAATACAGACAAATTAGCTATTTTCTACAGAGCTAATTCAGTTCTTTAAGTTACATTAATTTATCACAGTTTAATTACCATTAAAATTATACTAATTCAAATTAGAGGTGGCAGTCTTGTAACACATGTTATTGGATACCTCATGTGAATACTTGAAAAATAACGTTTGCTGTTTTAGAACAGTATGCAGTAATTTTCAGGGACAAGGACGCACGCATTTGATAAAAGTTTCTAACAGCTCACAGCTAAAAGAGTTTCTATAGGTTCCTGTCTTCATCACACTATTCAAATTTTTTCATAAGCTGCAGTTTAGCCTTTTCTCTGGGATGGAAAGTGTTTCTTGACATTTTTAAGACTTTGTTTAAAACTGTTAAGCTTTCTTTAATTAAAATACTGCTCTAATTACAAGGAAAAAATTACGAGGAAAATTAAAAAAAGTGAAAACACTTCAAAAATATTTCCATAATTCAAATACAACTATATTTCCCAAATGAAACAGGATCGATATTAAAAAAAAAAAAAAAAAAAAAAAAAAAAAAAAAAAAAGTCAACTCAAAAAAAAATAGCAGAGAAGAAAAGCATGGAAACCAACCATAAAATGGCAGGAGGGTAAACAGCTGACACATACGTAAGCCCAGCTGAGAAGAACATAGGAAATAAGAAGGAGAGAAATAGACCTCTTGGGTCAACACAAATACTTGTGCAATACAAGCTTTATGACAAATGGATCAGGTTGCTGTTTTATAACTACTGAGGCTTTCCCCAGCAGCATTTGTGCCAAAGAACTGTGCCAGTATCCTGTTTCAATGTGTGAACTTTCTCTGATTTCCAATCTAAATTCAGGCTGAGCACTTCTAAATTCACACTTTCTTTAGCAAACACTTTGTCCTTTGGAGTAAACAGGTATTCCTTACCAGCCTTCCTGATATACTGAAAACAATATTTTCCCCTTTCACCTTCCTAGTGTGTTCATATTTCCTTTTTTTATTCCCTTGATTGTACTAACAGACTTACCTGCTCTAGTAACTGCCTGGACTCTTCTTTCTTACAACTGGGGGAATCAGAACTGCATTTGATATTTCATTTCTCTCATGAGTACCTTGTACAGATGACCCATTAGTTCTTTTCCCCTGTGGGGAATATCTACACCATATACTTGTTTGGCTTTGTCCCAGCAAGGGCCAGCTGGTAACTCACAGACATTGAGCGATCGGTCAGCAGCACACACAGATCTTTATTCTCAGTCTCTCCCACGTGGTGAGCTCACAGCTTGAAGTTCTTCTTAGGGGTCCCCCCCCATGCATGATTGCTTTGCTCCATTGAACTGAAGAACTCTGAAATTTAAATGCAACATTTTAAATCTGTGTGTTTCAAGATAAGCATTAAAATCCGCATACAAAAAGGAATTTAGTGGGATCTCCAAAGAGCTCATCTAATCTAAAGCCTAATGGTTTCTAGGTACTCAGATATTGGCTTTCATAATGAAAACAACATAAACAAGTCTTTTTACTCTTCAAGTCATAACTTAGAATTCTATCCTCTAAACTTAAGTACAATGTTGCACACAAACAATTTTATTTTTTTTCACCATTTGGAACATTGCTGGTCTTCTTTATTTCTTCAGATGTCTGCTTTCTAAATAATAAGAAAAAAATCTGCATAATAGACCTCTAGAAAATTCCAGAGGAAATCTTTTGTTTAGTAAATCTGTCTAAGACAAGCTGACTTCATTCATTCTTTATGTAACAAAGTCCAAAGATGTCTGTAATTTGCAGAGCCAGATTATAAAGACAAATGACTGAAAACAAAGTTACTGAGGAAAAGTTTTCTCCATTTGGTTCATATTTTTTTCTTAGTACATCTCTGAAGAGATTCCAAATATCTCGTGTGATTCATGTCACCTAATTTTACCCATTTAAAACCTATTCATGTTATCCTAGATGGTTTTCTAGGCTGCTTCTGTAACCAATGGAGAGAGACTTCTTAGTCTTTCCAGTCTAAAATAGGTGTTTAAGATAGATAACATTTAATGTTTTATGATTCATTTTTCCTATCTTTAGATTGTCTAGAAGTCCATATCTTTCTTCAGTGGCTATAAAAGGAGTGTGTCCAATTAGTACAGATGTTCATGAGTAACTTGGGGACAGACAAGATAGACAAAATGAACCTTAATCTTTGATCTAATATGTTATTTGAAATAGGAACAGTAATTAAGGTTCATTCTGGTGCTTTTGCAAAATCCAGCCTTACCCTTTAATGAAGCAGAATTGTTTGAAACGAAACAAAGAAAAATGAGCTAAAATAGCAGACTCTTCAAATGGTCAAGAAAGAGAGACTCAGAAAATGGTGGGCCATTTTGAGAAGGCGAATCTATAAACTAGGCACTCTGAGAATTCTATAAGTGTGAATATACATTTAAAAAAATAAATGCTAACAACTTGAAAGTCAGAGGAGCTTCCCTTAGATAGAAAAATCATCAGACCATAAACTGAAAAGTACAGCTCTGCAAGATCTGGGGGGCGGGCCTCAAAGTGAGATGTAGATATAGTAAATATTAAGGAAAAAGCCTAGGATGTTCCTCTTAAGACCAAGTGTGGTAAATCAAGACTACGTTTTCTCTGTGGGCTAGTAAATCCTGGTGAGTCCATGGGAGCTATGCATACTTGCTCAGAAGTGTTGTAGTTGTAGGAACTGATCCTAACAGGTTAGTATTCAGCTTGACCTAAATTTAGCCTTCAAAAAGCCATTGATTTTGGGCTAAACTGTGTCTGGTTCCATCACAGAGACTAGAGAAAGATACGATCATTTGTAGAGAAACTTTGTAGCTATTTAATTTAAATATTTGGGGAGATTATAAGGTAAGATTCAGATACAACTGATTTTGTCTCTGTTGTAAATGAGTGTTTTAGGTCTCTTGAAAGAACTGACTAAAACCAAAATTGAGATCATAATGCACCCTGAGAGAGGTGGTGCACCACCACAGTCTAAAGACCACGTGATATCTGACTGACTCCCATTAAATGTGATAAGATTCTGAGCACCTTCAAGCATAGGAACCACAATTCTTACCTCACTGCTGTAGGCAAAATCCAAGATCATAAGCCACTGAGGAATTTTGAAAAAAAACCCCAAAAAACTTCAGTTTTAGAAATCCCATTACCTATGATCATAATTTTTTTCAAGGCATTCATTTCAGTTTATTTTTGCTTGTGCCATTTATTTTGAGTAGTTTTATTAGAGGATAAAATTATTTATTTCAAACAGAACAACCTTTCTGGTAATAATAATAACAGTATTCAATATAATGTAGATGGGTATAGTAGTATTAGTGTCTGATTTGAGCTACAACAGAGGGCTAAAGACATCGACAAACTTCCAGTTGAAGGAAAAAGAAATAAAAGACCCAATTAAGATTTTACACTGACCCTTTCTCTGGTTTGAGTCTCACAGTCCAGCCACACCTGTGAATAGCAAAGACGAAATATTCTGTTTCATAGGATGAATGGTCACCTCTGCATCCTGCAGCTGGCTTATTTTGGTGCTCTTGATGTTGTTGCAGTTTTGTCAATCTCCAGTGCCTCTACACAGTATCAAGTTAACAGAAGACGTGTCAAGGGGCACACTACAGAGCTCTGTATGCCACAATTAGGAAAATCTATTGCACTCTACAAAAACAGAGACATTACTGCACAAGGTCACCATACACTAATAACAACTTCCTGCCTCTGAAATTTGTAAGTAAAAATCTTCCTCAAAAATACTTGCATGGAAATCAGCAACTTGCATTCCATTAATACCATGGACAATGTAAAGATACTAATTTAATTGTATTTACAAGAATAATCTTTTTGTTAACTATGATGTGTTCAAGAATGAAAAGCAGCAAAAATGAACACAGAGGATAATTTTTGTTACTAATACACCTTCTGTGAAGATGCTGAAGAATCAAATTTTTGAATACACATAAATAAGCATGAGAAACTTAATTTCAATGTCTATTTCTGACTAGTTTTCTGTTTCCTGTTAAAACAAGTGGCATTTTTTGCCCTTCACAAATGCAGAATTTGCACTATCAAATCAGTCCATAGGTCTGTTATATCCTCTACCCTTTCCACGGCGATGTTGTTACAAGAAGCAAAAATTTCTGTAGCAAGCACCAAGTTCATTACACAATGCTGGTTAACTTAAAAACATATCTGCATGATTTCCTCAGACAAAATTTATCTTTTAACATGAATAAGAAACAGTATTTATTTTGAAGAGCTTTCGTTTTTTTTCTCTCAATTTTATCTGTTTTATAATTACAATAGTCATTTATTACTCTGTCATGCTGATTACACATGCCACAATCCTCACTAGGGTTTATGAATAACAGGGTACCTTGGTGGTCTGTTACACATCACAAATATTCTTATGTGCAATTATTTCCTCGTTCCTTTCCTCAGTGGAGAAGATTTTGCAAATTATTTATATACATATGTGTTTAATTTATATTTGTATATTTTTAGATTCACAGATATTTAACTACACAAAGGACTATTGTAATCTTCTAATGTGACCTCGTGCACAACAGTGACTCCCTCAGTAAACCCAGCCAGCTAAGCTGTAGCTTATTTTTTAGTAAGACATCTACACTTGCTTTAAAACTGCATATGAGGATATATCACACTCCTAGGTAAATACAATACACTGTGTGTATTTATTTTAGAAAGAAATATTTTTTAAAAAAAGTTGCATTTGGAACTGAAAGCTAAAAATGGAAAAAAATTAGACTTACACAGAATTTTATAGACAGTCCCAATGTGTCAAGCAGTGAAATAGAAGCTTCTTACTGTGGTTCAAGTTTGTAATGCATTCAGAACATTATAAACCTTGAAAATGTGAAACAAAAGCATGAATATAAACATTATTCTTCAGAAGAGCAAGCATAGCATGTGTCAGGCAGAACTTGCTCACTATTTTATTGAGAGCTCTGTATCTCAAAAGATATGCATTATTGTGGTCAACACTGTGGAAACTTCTTCAAGGCACAGATTATTCTAATAATTTGAACTGTTCAGACACATTTTAAACCAAAAAAAGAAATCACAATGTTGTGAAAATCCTATCCTCTGCACCTATGGATTCAACCTCACAGTCAGATTGAGTTCAGACTGCACAATGACCCTGTGAATGCTGCAAAGTGACTTTTCCCATTTGTGGGTACAGAGAGTTCATCAACTGACAATATGTTTCAGGTAACATTTTAATACATTAAAATTGTCTAGTTTGTTCATATGCCATTTTAGCCTGGTTTTCTTAATCCAGTTGTGTGGCAATTGTGCTCTTGAACTTCGCAACACAGCAGAAGAGAAGGACTCTCTGTATGGACAGGCACCTCCACTACCCTTTCATATTTTCACAAAGTGAGAGAGACTAGCTGCATCCTTGCTGTTGACTTAGTTGGCACAGACATATAAATTGCCTAGCAGAGAAGTCATTGTACTGGAATTATTCTTTGCAAGACAAATAAGATCAATCTTTCTAACCACAATTTTTCTAAAATTATTATTTTTTTAGCACAAGTAGAAATTTCAGATAAGTGCAACATGCACCTCCACTGTAGCACTTCTGAAATTCCATCCCACTGGTGCTTTGACTGAAAAGAAAAAAAAAATCAACACCTAAAACTGTGTAGAATAAGAAAAATCTCTTAGTTTTAAAAGAAATTCATGCTCTGGTAGTGTCCTTCCCCAACCAGAGAAACCCAGCTGCAGAAACCCTAAGAATTCTGTATCAACCATTTTTATCTTCAAGTTGAAAACAAAATAAAAATATTAAAGCACGTTTTGACTTTTGAGGACAATAATGGATAATCTTAGTAATGAAAATAACAGAAACTAGAATATTATGCTGAAGATCATATTCTAAAACTGTATGAAATCCATGATAACTTGAAAGGTAAATTAAAAGAGATAGTGAGCACTAAGTCTGGTGATTCCAGACAGATATATTTCATTCATTGTAAAAGTAAAAAGAACATTTTGTGGCAGTCAAACATACATTTAATCCAGAGTCTCAAGTTAAACTGTGTTCCCTGGAATTTTGAATCTGAATTGCTAATAGGGAGGTAGGAGAGCTGTTTAAACTATTTTTATTCAGTGAATTAAACAAATACATCTCAGAGACTACACATATTTCAAGACTCTACTGAGAAAATACTATATCTATACAGGCAATTTCAAGAACTGTAACAAACATCAAAAAATCTTAATATTCTCAACGTGCCTCAAACCTTTGAAATTCACCTGAGGATGTCCTGTGCCTAAGTCTCTGCTCCTGATTTATGATTTGTTGAAATATAGAAAAATTAAAAATGAACAGACACACATAATCTGATTCTAAGGTTTTGCCTGTCAATTTAAGTCCAGTATTCCTGTGTAACTAAGAGTTTTCTTCCTAAAATAAAAATAATTAACCAAAGCGAAAGCCACTGCATTTTCACTTGAGTCTAATCCACTAAATTCTAATTTATTTATTTTTTTTAACCTAGAATATGAATTCTGGTAATAGTTTAAAAAACATTATGGAACTAAATCTCACAGAGCATGCTGAGCTGAAGGGACCCACAAGGATCGTGGAGTCCAACCCTTAGCCCTGCACAGGACCATTCCTAAGGGTCACAACATGTGCCTGAGAGTATCATCTAAATGCTTCTTGAACTCTGTCAGGCCTGGTGCTGTGACTACTTCCCTGGGGAACCTCTTCCACTGCCCAGCCATCCTCTGGGTGAAGAACCTTTTTCTAATATCCAACCTAAACCTGCCCTGACACAACTTCAGGCCATTCCCTCAGGTCCTATCACTGGTCACCACAGAGAAGAGATCAGTGCCTGACCCTCGTCTTCCCTTCACAAGGAAATTGTAGACTGCAACAAGGTCTCCTCTCAGTGTCCTCCAGGCTGGACAAATCAAGTGCCCTCAGCCACTCCTCATACGGCCTCCCCTCAAGGCCCTTCATCATCCTTGTTGCCCTCCTTTGGACACTCTCCAATAGCTTAATATCTTTCTTATATTGCAGTGCCCAAACCCGCACACAATATTCAAGGTGAGGCTGCCCCAGTGCAGAGCAGAGCGGGACAATCCCCTCCCTCGACCGGCTGGCGATGCTGTACCTGATGCCCCCCAGGACAGGGTTGGCCCTCCTGGCTGCCAGGGCACTGCTGACTCATACTCAACTTGCCATCGACCAGAACCCCCAGATCCCTTTCCATGTCACTGCTTTCCAGCATCTCATTCCCCAGTCTATACAAACGTCCCAATTACCTCATCCCAGGTGCAGAATTCAGCCCTCTCTCATGTTGAATTTCATATGGTTGGTGATTGTCCAGTCCTCTGATTTGTTGAGGTCTCTCTGCAGGGCCTCTCTGCCTTTGAGGGAGTCAACAGATCCTCCCAGTTTTGTGTCATCTTCAAACTTGCTTGGTATCCCTTCCAGTCCTGTATCCAAGTCATTTATGAAGATGGTGAAAAGCACAGGGCCTAAGATGGAGCCTTGTGGAGCCCCACTAGTGACAGGTCACCAGTCTGATGTTATCCCATTCACTATTACCTTTGTGCTCAACCCATAAGCCAATTGTTCACACAGCATATTAAAAAAATTGTCTGACTTAACCTGGGTCATTGTCAAAGTCAAGCTTGTTGTCCTTGCCAGTGCAGCGGTTCAAGCTCTTCCAAGGAACAATTTATCTGTTCATTAAATGGGCCAGCAAGACAGCTGAAATGTGTGCCACTGGCTACAGAGGGACCTGTAGTGTGAAAATGATGCAAGATTTTTGAGTTTGAATATTGAAGGAACAGTGTTGGCTTATGGCCTCTCCCACCACTGCAAGCAGCAGTGCTGGCAGAATGGCAGCAGACTGCCCTGATGTACTGAACACACCCCTTTGTAAGCTGCAGGGAAGAACAGGCACTTAAATAGCAAGAATTTTTCATATTTTTACATGATGACAGCAAAAACCATAAGGTTGCAAGCTGAAGCACAAAAGACTGCTGTTAAGAGCTTACTGGATTGCTAAAAGCTATTAAGAAAATGGAAGCTATTAACATCATGCCAAAAAAATGGTCCAATAAAGTGACCTAATGTGAAATTGAGATACTTTTCATCACTCCAAAATGATCATACAAATAATGAACTACAGACTCTTCAGCAGAAGATGGTGTTTTCCCACCCATGTGCACTATTATGCTTTTGAAATGTGACACTTTACATAGTTGGTTATTTTGGTGCAGATTTTCTGTGAGCTGTACACCTACATTGTAGGAGTAAAGTCCCTTCCCTATGCTCTTTTTCAGAGGAAAATACTTTTGAGTCCAGTTATGAGCAAGAATCAACAATCAGAAATCACTTAAAATCTTCAGCTCATCAACTCTCAGTAAATGTCTGCCTTGCACTAAGTTCAACATCTTTTACTAGAAAGTTAACAACTGGCTTTGAAATCTCAAATAGGGGCTACATAAGCTGTTTTTAAACTATTCTTCGTTATACTCTATTGGCCAATGCACATTGTCTCTAATATGAATAATATATATTTTAATTTGTGTAGTTTATATACTAAACATAATAGTAAATATGATAAGAATATATATGTAATATTTACATTTCAATATCAACTATAAATCTAATATTTCACACATCTATAAACATTATAGTAGAAATAACATTTAAAATTATTCTCTAAAACCACTTCAGTTGGTTACCAACTGCATATTGTTAAATGACTCTCTAGAAATAACCCTGAAAGACACCATAAATCAGATTACCAGAGAGCTTCAAAAGTGTTATCAGTTTTAAAAGTATATTGTTACAATCGACCTCACATAGCTTAAAGCGATAGTAGTTTTACTGGTAATCTCCTTTGTCAGGTCTCAGTCTAACAGTCTGTACTCCATTCCCACCCAGAGTACTGAGACAAGGAGACATGAAGGAAAAAATAGACATACCCCCAATGGAAAAATCTAGCTGAAATTATTCTTTTGTGGGTTCAAGGCATTTAAATTCTCCCCCATTATTTTAATATGTGCCAGTATAAAACACATTAGGTCCTCCCTATCCTACTGTGAAAGAAAAGTCCACAGTATGAGAGGATGACTTGTACAAACATATTTACCTGAGATGCAACAACTGAGAAATCGGAAGATCTAATTTCAATTTCTGTGCTTTTCCTGACCGAAAACATCTGAACTTTTCAATATGAAACAATCTTAACCTCAAAACAGTATATATAATACAAGTTGAACTATCTTTTGCTAATTGTTTGTTTTAGTCTCTCCAAGGTAGAAAGGAATTAGAGTGCTTTGATGAGAAATAATGGTCAAATATATTGATCTGTACTGCAAGATCTGCAAGCGAGCCCAAAATGAAATTATCACAATTTAAAATCATATAAACTAAGTATTGACTGTCTCCAAACTGATTCAAATATGTCCTAACACAAAACTGCTAGAAGCACTGGGATCGGGCCAGTAGTCTGATAAATGATTTGGACGAATCCTATTATTAGACAATTATTCAACAGAAATAGAATGGAACCATGGAGTTAATTATGATGACCAAACACTCTGGCTTTGACTATTTTAACAGAATGAGCTACACATTGTTACTTCTTTTGCAATAAGGTGATGTTCTTTGAGGTCATAATTGTGCCTCATGTGCCCATATATGTATATAAAACTATGCTTACGTGTAGATTGTCAGTTACATACTCATACAGTACACATGGCATTGCATTTAATCAGGGCTGTGAACAATGTACAGCCAGATCAGATTGATTAAGAGGATTTTTACAGGTTCACCAGGAACCCTCAGTAGCACTTGGCTATAATCAAAACTTTAAATACAATAGCAGGAATTGAGTAGGAATTGAGCTGGCACCAGAGAGGCTAACTCTGCACATCGATACTCAAAAATAAGAGTTGTTGTGTGAAAAAAGAGTGCTAAATTGGAGAAATGCCAGTTGTTGAAAGCCTACATTTAAGGCTGAGTCTAGGACTGCCAGTGTTTGTAAAAGAAGATTGGAAGAGCAGACAATGGGTCTGAAAAACAGTGTCCACCCACAGCATGTGGAACTCAGACTGGCAGTCCAGGACGCATACACCACCACCTACTGTGTCATCCTGGGCTTAATTTTCCTGTTTCTCCATTAATCCGCCTAAATAGGATTTTCCTTTTTATTGCAAAATGTTGAATACCTGCACGTGAAAACATGACAGAGCACATCAATGCATTTTCAGAGCAGTGCTAAGGAATTATGACAATTTTTAATACCTGACCTGCCCTGATAACTGCTGAGGCCCTGATCCTGTGAATAGCGATATCTGTGCTCGAATTTACATGCTGTAATTAAACCCAAGGAGACTACTTTCAAAGCCTAGAGTTAAACAAGGAAAAGTTTGTAATGAGAAGTCATATCTTTCATTAGAACTGCAGATATAATTGGAAAAAACGGACATACTTCCTTGCATACAAGCCCTGTTTCATGTCTTCAGGACTTGGCAAAGAGCCAGGTCTTTGCAGGATTGAAGCCTTAATGTTATTAGTAGCATTTCACTAGGTATAAATGCCATTGTAAAAGATGCTTGTTAAAAACTTGAGTCTAGTTGCTTAGAACCCTCCACAAAATCACTAAAAATTACAGTTTGTTCTTTACCTTATTTCTCAGATCAGTAAGAGAAATATTAAAATACTTATGAAAGTATTGTAAAGAGTCAGTTTGATCATTGGTTGTAAAATGGTTTGTTTTGTTCAAAAATAATTAAAAGTTAATTGAGCAAAGCACAAGGGAGAAATTGACTCTATAACCCAGCATTTACAGAACTCATCAGGGATATGGGAGACCAACACTGAAGCCTCTGCTTTAGCAAACATCATTAGTTTTACAAATCAGAACAACTTTATTGAAGGAGATTAGTGAGTTCTACTTTAGAAGAGCCAAAATCCCAGTGATGAGGATTCCTTTGGATGTGGGATTCATTTCCTCAAAGTCAGAACACATTATGAATACTTCTGAATACTTCTGAACCTTTTCCTTGTGGGCACTGCTGCCTAGAGAAATAACTAGTTCCTTTTCAAAATTCATTGGGCCATTAAAAACAGGTAACTACTCTTTTTTAGAATCTCTTTTAAAAACTATGAGAGCTGCTCATTTTTTCAATGAATTCAGGACTTTCACGTTTTTGCCTCTGGTTATTTCCTATAGTTTCTAGCTCTAGCAAATTCAAATCAAGCTGTCTCTGCCTTCAAACACACAGTCACAGGTGCATCTCACCTTGAAAAGGAGCCATGAATATGAACAGATGTCATCTTCAAAGGTTTAACACAAAGCTGGGTAAAGTTATTATTTTCATCAACTTCACTGAACTTTGGGTCGCCGCCACAGGTGTTGACTAAAGAAGATGCTGAAAGACATGAGATAGAATCTATTTTTTCAAAACAGGGGAATGAAGATGGCAATGTCTATGACCAAGTCCAGTGGCCTGACAACATCTCCAAGAGCATTAACTCTGCATAAGTATGCTCCAGTATGTTCTAAACAGCAATCTAATTTTGATAAATTGTGACTGAGAACCTTCAGTTTCAACACAAAGCACGTATCTCTCTAAGTTTAGACAGTGTAGTCTCTGGCAGTGAACGCTCTCTTGAACTTGGATAGAGAACAAGTTAATTAGGTCAGTGGCTTATCTTGAAAAAAAAAAAAAAAAGAAAAAAGGAAAGTACTTTCAGGTATAGTTTTCATGGAGAACCTGAACTGCAGTTTACTGAAGGTTGAGGTCCCATTCTGCATAAAGTGTAGATAGTTGCTCATTCTGTTTGTATGTTCAGCCCTAAGTATCATAATTAGGAACCAGAAACTGGACAATGTGCACTTCCTTCTCATCAGATCCTGAAATTTTTCTATTCTTTATATTGATGCCTGAAGCCATCTTCTGCCTTTTGTAGATGTACAAGCATAATTTTTATCATGTTTATTTTACAACTTCAGTAATATCTACCATATGCCCAGACAACATGGAAAGTGGTACCCAGGCTAGTACCACCAGGCCCAAAGATTTAGGAAATGAGAAGAAGGAGGGGTGTCTGGCTGGCCAGGGGTTCCCTTTCTTTTGCCAAGTTTTAAGCCAACTCCAATCTGTTGCCTGTCAGTTAAGCAATAAATCCAGGGATATTTTAGATGAGCAAGACATAAAGCCTACAGGAGAATGAAAATTGTCTTTCCTATATAAGTGTTGACATTGTAAACAGCTCATACAGTAATGAGAAGTTATGTCAAACTTCGGTTTTTGAAAATTGATGTTGATTCCAGATCTGCTGCCTCAGTTCACCTTGATGAAACATTGAGACAAATGTATCCCTGAGCAGTCACTGAGTTTAGCTTATTTTTGGCACATTCTCCAAGGCTAGTAGTCTCATGAAACACTGATGTGCTTTTGTTACTCCTATCCCTCAGAAATCAGCTTCAAGTGTGTCTCCATAGCCTGACTTCTGCTCTATCTCTTTTGCCCCTGTGAAAATTCTTCACATTGAATGGCTGAAAAAGTTAACAAGTAAGTGATAAAGAATAAATTACATACACGTGCAACAAATTTTTTTCCATTTAAGCCTTAACATTCAATATGTGTTTTCTGTCTTTAATTTCCAGCTGTCAGTGTGTTACACCAGCTTAAGGCCTGGATTCAAGCAAAGGAAATTTAGTCCTTGGTTTTTACAAGACAGCCAAACACAGAAGTTTGTACATAAAATTAGACCATGAGGTCTTATCAGCAAGAACTACCAGCTTTACACACTTGGTTCAGTTTTAGGCTGTAGTTGTACAGTAGTGTTGTTTAACTGGCACCACCAATATGCAGAAGAGAGCTGGGGAAATGGGTACTTGGTACAAACATAGTACAACACTATCCTGAATTTTATTTACATTTACTCTAATCATGGTCATCATGTTCCGGAAAACTATCCAGGAAAATACCACTACCTAGTGACTACTAAGACTCATGGGTTGGGAAAAGAAGTTGCTTCCTACAAACAGCAATAATTTATTTCTTGAAAAGAAGAAAGAGAGGGAGATGTATAAAATTGTACTGGGGGCAGATATTGATATACATCATCTTTCAAGGTATACAACCTTTTCTGCATTGTTAACATGACATTGGCATCAATTAACACTTTTTAATCATAGAATCATAGGATAGCCTGTGTTGGAAGGGATCTGAAAGTTCACCTAGTTCCAAGCCTCTTATTGTGGGCAGAGACACCTTTCACTATGCTGGGTTGCTCAGACAGCCATCCAGCAAGGTCTTGAATACTTCCAGTGCTGAGGTATCCACAATTTCTCTGGAAAACTTGTTCCAATGCCTCACCACCCTCACAGTAATGATTTTTATCTTAATATCTAATCTAAGCCTATTCTCTTTCAGTTTGAATCCATTCCCCCTTGTCCTGTCACTACAGGCCCTTGTAAATTATCTCTCTGCATCTTTCTTGTAGGCTCCCTTCAGGCACTGGAAGGTCACAATTAGGTTATCCAGAGGCCTTCTCTTCTATCCAGTACTCTCAGCCTTTCCTCACAGGAGAGGCACTCTATCCCTCTAATCATCTTCTAGCCCTCCTTTGGCCTTGCTCCAACAGGTCAATGCCACAGACTCACAGAATCAACTAGGTTGGAAAAGACCCTTGAAATCATTGAGTCCAACCTATGACCCAACACCACCTTGAAAACTAGATCACAACACTAAGTGCCACATCCAGTCTCTTCTTAAATACCTCCAGGGATGGTGAATCCACCACCTCCCTGGGCAGCCCATTCCAAAGTCTGATCACACTCTCTGTAAAGAATTTCTTCCTAATGTCTAACATAAACTTCCTTTTTTTCCATGGGCAATAAACTCTCTTTTTCCCCCTAATTTCCTGCAAAATCTCCCTGTTCAGCCAGGCCAGTTGTTTCCCCCACCAGCTCACCTTTCCACGCACTGGGACAGTCTGCTCCTGTGTTTTCAAGATTTCTTTCTTGAAGTATGTCCATCCTTCCTGAGCCCCTTTGTTATTAAGGGCTGTTTCCCAAGGTACTCTCTGAACCAGCCTCCTGAGTAGACCAAAATTTGCCCACCAGAAGTTCAGGGTTTTGTTGATACACTTCCTTACTTCGCCGAGTACTGAGAACTCTATCATTTCATGGTCACTGTACCCCAGATGACCTCCAACCATCACACCTCCCACCCTTCTCTGTTTGTAGACAGCAGGTCTAATGGGGCCCCAGCCCTGGTACGTTCGCTTATCAGCTGCAATAGGAAATCACCCTCCGTACACTCTAGGAATCTCCAAGACTGCCCCTTCTCTGCAGTGTTGAGCTCCCAGCAGACATCCGGCAGATTAAAGTCACTCACAAGAAGAAGGGATGGCGATTTTGAAACATCCACCAGCTGCTTGTAGAATAATTTATCACCCTCTTCATCCTGGTTGGGCGGTCTGTAACAGACTCCCACCAGCGTGTCAGCCTCATTGACCTTCCCCTTGATTCTGGTCCACAGGCACTCAACCTTATCGTTGGTGACCTTGAGTTCTACAGAGTCAAGAGACTCTCTGACATACAGAGCCACCTCTCCTACCTCACCAAATTCTTCTAAAGAGCATGTATCTATCCATTGCAACATTCCAGTCATGCGAGTCATCCTACCACATTTTCATGATGGTGACTACATCATAGTTTTCCTGCTGCACTATGGCTTCCAGCTGCTCTTTTTTGTGTCCCATACTACATGAATTAGTGTACATGCACTTCAACTGGTCTGCTGATTTCATTCCTAACGACCCTTAGGCTCATCTCTGGAGAACCTGGTTTCACTTCCCCCTTCAAACTTAGTTTAAAGCTCACTTGATCAACCCAGCCAATTTATATGCTGGGGTTCTTTTGCTCTTGCTAGATAGATGAAGCCTATCTGACTCAAGTGGGCTCAGTACCATAAAAATTGCCCCATGATCAAAATAAACAATACTCCCCTGGTGGCACCAATCCTTTAGCCACCTATTGATGAAAAGGAAAAACCTACTCCTACTCCGCTCCTCATTCATTCCTGCTTCTGCAGGAATTGAGGCGAACCCAACCTACAATCGCATCCCATCAACTCATCGACCCAAAGCCTTAAAGTCTTTTTTAATTACCTTGGTACCTCTTTTATCAATCTCATCACTGCCAGCCTGGACTACCAAGAGTGGGTAATAATCAGGGGGCTGAATTAACTCAGGGAGTCTCCTGCTAATATCCCTCACCCAGGCAGCAGGAAGGCAATAGACTTCCCTGTGGGATGCATCCAATTGTCACACAGAGCCCTCAGTTGCCCTCAGAAGAGAGTCACTGACTACAATTACCCTTCTCTTTTTCTTAATAATGGTGGTTGTGATCCATTTCATAGATGGGATGCAACTGGGAGACACTTCAGACAGATCTTTTTGTTGAGTGTCATCTGGCTGACCCTCTAGATCCAGGGCCTCATACCTATTCTTTAAGAACACCTGGGGAGGTGGTGAGGGTTGGGAGGGGATTCTTTACCTCTCCATTCAGAGATCAATTTCCATTCTCCTGCATCTGCTTGGTCTGTTCCATCTGCCTGATAGCACGAAGGGTAGGGCTTCTCTGACTCCTGTTGAACTTCTTGTGGGGTTGAAAGGGTGCAATTCCACCAGTCTATTTCCCTTTCACGATCCTTAATACTCGTTAGCCTTTCTGTTTCTTCCTTAAGCTCCTCCACTAAACAGAGCCAATCATTCACCTGATCACACTGTGTGCAGCTGTCTTTTACACTGTCCTCTGGTACTAATGCCAGGCTCAGAGACTCCCTGCAGCCAGTGACCTGGGCAGCTGAGTCCTTCTTGAGGGATTCTGTCTGGGTTAGCACACTCCTACTGGCAGCAGCAGCAATGACTTTCGATCATTTGGAAGCCATTACTGGGTCTGGTTGAGCTGGAGAGAAAAAAAACAACAACAACAACAAACTACAAGAGAAAAATAAAACCCCACACCAAACCAACCACACACACCTACCACATAACTCACCAGCAAGAGCCAGGAGAGGGGCAGTGTCCTTCCTGTACAGGGAACCCCACAGCTGGATGCAGTGCTCCACGTGGGGTCTCACTAGAGCATGTCCTAGTAAATAGTCTCTCTCCATCTTTTTTGTAGGCTCCATTAAGGTACTGTAAGGCCACAATTAGGTCACCACTAAACTTTGTCTTTTCCAGGCTGAACAAACCAAATTCTCTCAGCCTTTTCTCATAGAAAAGGTGCTCCATCCCTCTAGTCATACTGGTGACCTCCTCTAGACTTGCTCCAACAGGCCAATATCCTTCCTCTGCTGGGAATCCCACAGCTGGATGCAGCACTCGTGCTTAGGTCTCCCCAGAATGGAAAAGAGAGCAGAATCATCTCCCTTGACCTGCTGGCCATTTGGTTTCTGATGCAGCCCAGAACATAATTGCCTTTCTGGGGTGCAAGCACATATTGTTTGGTCACATCAAGCCTCTCATCCACCAACACCCCCAAGTCCTTCTCATGAAGCCTTCCCTCAATCAAACCTGAATCAAAAAAATTCACCCTGCCCCTATCCTGTATTGATACTGGGGTTGCCCTAACACAGATGCAGCATCTTAATATCTTCAAATGCTACACCTTTTCCCCATTTACTAATTGAGCCTAGTTACTCACAACAGACTATGAGAGAGATTTGTTTCCCTATGAAGATAAGACATTTCTTTCAACCAATTTGTCAGCCCCTGATTACTTACTGGAAAACACTGATTCAATTAGCCATAAGGGATCATAACCCAGCATTTTACTGAGACTTTTCAAGGAAAACACACTTCATTCAATTAGAACTGAACCTAGAAAAGGATGCAGATATTGAAATTTGATCCAGTGATTGTACAGGGGATATCTTATAACTAAGTATTAATAAGGTTCTGCTAAGCTGTCTGCAAGTGTTATGTTTTTTCGTTTTTTCTTTTTTTTTTTTTTTTTTGTAGTTATCATGCTTTTACATTATCTTAAAATATGTTGATGATATACAATGAAGGTTTTGTTCATGCAATAAAGGATAAACTGTAGGAATATAAGAAATGTGTAAAATATGGGAAAAGGCAATAAAAACCCTGTTTAAAGTGGCAACACATGCTAAACAAAAAGTTTGTATGGTTGAGTTACAGAGGACTAATTCAATTTATCTGTCAGTGAGATTGCTTCCTGTCAGCTACCTCTGGCAACTCAATAAATAAATCTATATGCAAATAAATAGTGAGACAACTACTATCTTTGCCTTGTTCAGTAAATGCAGAGGAATGAAGACTGACCCAGAAGGGAAGCTTTAGAGGTCATTGTTGCAAGTATAGCAATTGTGTAAATGGTGTTGCTAGCTGATCAAAGGGGCATATAAGTAGTATAACTTCTATTGATTCATACAAATACTATAACTTCTGATTTGGCACTAAGTGTAAACTGGAAAAGTAAATTGTGTCCCAGTACTTCAGCTCATGGCAGGGATCAAGCTACAACCCTGGTATAACCTGGAATATTTTTCACTGAAATTAATAGCAATTATTCCTGTTTCATTCAAATGTAAAACTGATCTGCAGGAAAGATCGGAAAGTTATGTCCAACAGGGGTTGTTCTCATGTTTGATGCTACTATCCATCAATGCTGACAAAGTTTATACCCTGGTCTATAGAATAGTTTTGGTTTTCTTCCAAAGCTAAGAGAAAATCCAGAAAATCATGAAATCCTGCCACTTAGGTCTGAACTTCCTCCTGTGATTAAGGTTCTCCTCTTCTAAATTTGTGCTTCCCCCAAAAGATACAGTGTCCTGAATTGAGATCACCACAGCCACTTCAGACAACAGTAATTAGAGTGCAAAGTTAATTCTCTCTAGCATCAGAAGGATTGTTTATTGAAGAGCTGAGTGTGTGATACCAACAGGTTTTTTTTCCTCTGTTAGACTGAAAAATTATCTGTTTATTTCTTTGTACTCCTTTCACCAATGGGACTTATTTACTTAAATCATTAGTTTGAAACTCTTATGTGAGATACCTAAACCCCATGCTTTTGCTTCAAGGGCAATTGTAGTTTGATTGAGAATCTGACAAACAAAAAGCATTTTCAGGCCTATAATAAAAGTAGTGTTCAGATGTCATTTCAGAGATCAGATTTTATACAAACCTTTAGATTTTACATCATTCATGAAATTTGGATCTGAATCTACACTTCAGAATTCAGGACATTTAAACACTGAAAGCATTTCCAAACACTTGAAAACATGAGAATCCATCTTTTTTTATGGCAACTCAGTCGGCATTGACCTGTTCTTTAATTCCACAACATTAGAAACCACCACAGTGAACCTGGCACTTAACTTGACCTTTAGCTAGAATCATAGAATAGTTTGGGTTGGAAGGAACCTTTAAAATCATCTAGTCCAAGGCCCTTCCATGGTCAAGGACTCCCTGCACTAGACTGAGCTTCTCAGTGCCCTGTCCAATGTGGTCCCACTTCCAGGGGTGAAGCCTTTGCAACTTCTCTGGGAAATCTGTTTCAATGTCTTACCACCCTCATTGTAAAAAATTTCTTCCTTGTATCTGGTCTAAATCTCCATTTAAAAACATTACCTCTTGTCCTATCACTGCAGGTCCTGCTAAAAAGACTGTCTCCAGCTTTCTTATAGGCCTCTTTAGGTACTGAAAACCTGCTATTAGATTTTGCCAGAGTTTTCCCTTCTCCAGGCTGAACTACTCCGATTCTCTCAGCCTGTATTCATAGGAGAGGTATTCCTTCCCTCTAATCATCCTGGGGCCCTCTCCTGAGCCCATTGCAAAAGGTCAATGTCCTTCCTATTCTGGGGATGCCGGATCCGTATGCAGTGCTCCAGCTGGGGTCTCCCCAGAATGGAGTAGACAGGCAGATTCATCTTCCTTGACCTGCTGGCCACGCTGCTTTTTATGCAACCCAGGATACCATTGCCTTTCTGAGCTGCAAGTGCAAGTTGCTGGGTCTTGTCCAGCCCCTCATCCACCAGCACCCCCAAGTCCTTCTCCTCATGGCTGCTGTCCATCTGTTCAGCCCCTCAGCTTCTATTGATACCGGGGGATTGGCCTGACACAGGAGCAGCTCCTTGCAATTGGTTTTATGGAAACTCATGACATTCCCATGGGTTCACTTCTTGAGCTTGTCCAAGTCCCTCTGGATGGTATCATGTTCCTCAGGTGTGTCAACTACACCACTCAGCTTGGTGGTGAACATCTGCAAACTTGCTATGCGTGCACTTGATCCCTTCATCTACGTCATTAATGAAAACATTGAATAACACTGGACCCCTGAGGCACAGCACTTGTCCCTGATGTCCATTGGGACTCTGAGTCTTTGATCACCATTCTCTGATGTGACTGTTCAGCCACTTCCTTACTTGCTTAACAGGCCACCCTTCAAATCCATCTCTCCAATTTAGAGAGAAGGATCTTGTGGGAGATTGTGTCAAAGGCCTTACGGACACCCAGGTAGATAGCATCTCTAGCCCTTCCCTTGTCCACTGGTGCAATCACTCCATCACACAAGACCACTAAGTTGGTCAAGCAGGACTTGTTCTCGGTGAAGTCATGGTGGTTGTCTTGAATCATCTCCCTGTCCTTCATGTGCCTTAGGACAGCTTCTGGGAGGATCAGGCACAAAGGTGAGGCTGACAGGTCAGTAGTTCCCAGGGTCCTCCTTTCTATCCTTTTTAAAGGTGGGTGCAAAGTTTCCCTTTTTTCAGTCATCAGGGACTTCACCTGACTGCCACAGATTTCACCTGACTGCTGTGACTTTTCAAATATCATGGAAAGTGGCTTGGCAGATACATCAACCAATTCCCCCAAGACTTTTGGTATGTGTCTTGCCAGGTCCCACAGATTTATGTATGTCCAGGTTCCTCAGATGTTCATGAACCTGATCTTCTCTTACAGTAGGAGGGACTTTGCTTTCCCAGTCCTTGTCTTATAGTCCATCCATCCAAGGGGTGTGGAAAGAGAGTACTTCAGCCTTCTCCTTGTCTGTTGTTATCAGTTTGCCAGCCTTGGGGGAGGAAGGTAGATATTCTTTGACCTTCCTTTTCTGTCTGACATACCTTCTAGTCATTCTTTGCGTCCCTTCCCAAGTTCAGCTCCAGCTGCACCTTGGCCTTCTTCATCCCATCCCTAGAGAACCAAAGAGCATCCCTATACTCTTCCTAGGATACCTGTTCCTGCCTCCACTGCCTCTGCATTTCCTTCTTTCCTTTTAGTTTGACAATAGGTCTCAACTCAACCATGCCAGTCTCTTGCCTGTCTTTTCTAATTTCTTACATCTAGGGAGCAAGAGCTCTTGCACTCTATGGAAAGCATTCTTAAAGATCTACCAGCTGTGTTCTGCTCCCTTGTCCCTCAGGACAGTTCCCCATGGGGCCCCATTGACTAATTCCTTGGACAACTGAAAGTTTGTGTAGTGTGTTGTGTCTTCATTGTCAACCACATGGAAGACCAGTAATGGATAACAGTCTGAGGGCTGTACCAGAATAGGAGGTTTCCTAGTCATGTTTCCTAGAATCCTAATTGAATACTACCAAATAATATCACCAACGTATTCAAGTGTTTTATCAAAACATTTGAAGTTGAAGCATCGCAGGAGACCTAGTGCTGACCTTTTTGCCTGAATAGCATCCTCTCTCTGAAACAAAAGCATTCCGTTGTCTAAAATAGAATGCCATATTACTTTTCAGGGAGGCTTTTTGCTGGCAGTATTTAGAAAAAGTAGATCAACACAGGCTCTAATTATATTTAGCATAACAACCTTATTTAAAATGTAAATGGTTATAGTTATTCTTTAATGTTATTTGCAATAAATCTACACAGCATTAATTCCCCAAGTAAGGGTGTATTATTTAGTGCATAAATTAAAAATAAAAAAAAAAGAAAAAAGGTATTTAAAAGACATTTACTCTTTACAAATAATGGTAAATACAGGTACAGAGCAAATTTACAAAACAGGAAGGTTTTTTTCTGCCTTGATTAGAAGGGATCAGTTTTATCTTGTTGATTTCAGAATTTCTTGTTAATGTGTTAGTTGTTTTCCTTCTCTTAAAGAAATCACATCAAAGACCTAAGACCAGACAGACCTTGTCCTGTCACAGAACCTTTTGTCTCCATATGTATTCAGCAGGTGTCAGTGATAGTAAATTCACTATACTCTCAATTTGATTACACACAACATTCTACGCTCTAGGTAATTGTAGAGGGGATGCATGGTATTAAATATCTCTTAAGGCAAAACCTCCTTAAAAGAGGAGTTATAGAACATTTTGGCTGCTTCCTCAAAGCCGTGAGAAGGCACTAAGGAACAAAAGTTGGTTTACAGTAAAAATGTGTCCTACTCTCTTTTTTCAGGACAGTACTTAACGTTTTTTTAAATTTTAAATTTCAAAGTGGGCATTTTGTTATAATGAATTGTGCTTATTATATTCCTTATATGGGAAGGTTTTGCAAATTCTCTGTGACACTAGAGATTCCATTAAGAATGCAAATGCATTTTTCTGTGGTCAAGTTTTACTCTGTCATTGATGGGGTAAATTATACTAAGATTACCTTCTACAAGGAAGAAGCTGCTAATTTTAGACCATACTTCATTTCACAAAGTCCACAGAACTCAGTTGCACAACTACCTTCAATTTTCATGTGCAATCCAAGCTGTTACTATTTTTCTCTCACCCCCCACCATAACTCATCAAGACAGGTTGTCCACACAATCCACCAAGTTTTACCTGAAAAAGGGGGCAAACGGGAGTTCAGCTGGTGATCACACGTTTCCATGGATGACTTCCTACCCTCTGTGTGACCTTCTCTTTCGCATTCAGTTACTAACACAATACGTGACAAGGAAGTAGGCAGGTGAAATAGCACATTAAAATTTCATTTGGATTACACCAGAATTGCAGTATTATAAAGCACGCCTTTAACATTTAAAGTGCGGAAAAATCATAGTGTTTGGGACACATAAGTCTTCTATCACTTCTTGATACCATAAATACCATAGCTGGCACCTACATGTGTATCAGGTTTGGGTGTGAAGTTGCTGTCAAGGGTAGCATTGGCCAGAATGAAACAGCCATTATACAAATGTATGTGTTTACTAGAATATACAAACTACAAGTATGGAAATATGAGAAAAATCAGACTGTCCCTCATTTTCATTTTGCCTTTTTCACTTTAGTTCCAGATTTCTAGCAATGCATAAGGAATGGGAAAACTGAATCCATGCTTATAATAATAATAATAATAATTTTAAAAAATATAAGAAAGAAGAAGAAAAAAAATCAATCCCTGTGGATTATTCTACTTACAACAATCTACTAAAAGCATGAGGGTCGCTTGCACTCTTGCCATCAGAATTACTGGCACAGAAAAACTGACACACGTTCACAGCCACACCAGCTGCACATCCCTTACTCTTTGAAACACCAATTCTCCATTGCTTTGGGGATGTATCTCGTACTACAACACAGTCTTTATTTATTATTATATTTGCTTATGTTTTTATATTTAATCTGATTTGTTTAATGATTCTCCTGTGTTGTTTCCTCCTTCCTTTGCACATACTCAACTCTGCAGTTTAGTCAGTCTGAACGCAAAAAGCACTGGAAATATCATGTTTGAGATATTTCACATAATTTTGAACATTGTCAGGTTGAGTTCCCATCAAAACACAGAACATATTTTTGACAAAACAAAGTTTAGCATTTGGTTAATAGTTTGTTTCTTAATTCCTATTGTGCTCATTTATGAATGTTTACGTGTTCTTGTAATGAACACTGTCCCTCCATTTTTAGGAAGAAAAGCAGGATAACTTGAGACAGAATAATGTTCCAGGTTTCTCAGTCCAGTGTTTCTATACAAATAAAATGAAGACACCTTCTTAGACTCATGGAAAGATACAGTCTACACATGAATTAATAGAAGCTGCTTGTTTTCTCATTTTGCACATGCAAAACCAAGAAGATTATTAGCTCCAAACACTGAGAAAGTTCTGCAAGAACTGGTATTTCTTTGGACAAACCTGTGGCCAGAAAGAGATGGCAGGAATGTGTCGTAGAAAATAAAAAGAAGAAACAAGGCAGTGCATTTCATTTTAAAGGGCTTCTTCCCAACACTAGGCTGCATGAAATGCTAGAAGGTCTTTGTGATACTAGCTGGAACTGCTGTGAGGTAATTATATGTAGTTACATAAAGCAGCCTAATGCAAGGCCAGCAAATTGTCTGAAAGAAGGGAATGTATTCCTTGTTAAATGTTTTGTCATGATGACCATGCCCTTTATTTATCTCTAACACAACATGCTTATTCTGCCCCATCCACTGTTTTCTCCCTGCAAATTTATGAGGCTCTATTAATCTTCTGCCCTGCTGACTCTCTGTGTTGCAAAGTGTCAGCAGACTTTTGTACCTTGCTAATGTACAAAGTGCTTCTTATGAGTAATATCAGCATTTTGCCTTTTAATTGCACATATAATTTTTAGGTCTTACAGCTAATAAGGGAATTGAGACCACGGTTCATCATTGTCTTGAATGGTACTCCAGGGGTGTAGGGACTGTAGAAGCTCAGAGAAGAATATACTTGTCCTCGTTCCAAGCAATAGTTTCTCTCATTACAGCAGCTCCATTCACACCAGTACAGTTACAGGTTTGCCAGCACTTCCATTATAAGCCCAGCTTTTTGGGGTTTCAAAACTGTTGTAAAAATTTATAAAACATAACATGCATTCTTTCAGCTTAGTCTTTGTGTTGTTTTGGTTTTTGTTGGTTTTTTTTTTTCATTATTATTATTATACATTATTGTTTCTGATGTATTATTATTACTGTTGGGTTTTTTTATTGTTTTGATGGTGTTGTGATGATGCTATTATTATTATTTCTACTACTGTTATTATTATTTTTTTTATTATTATGGTTGCTACTACTATTGTTATTATTATTATTTCTATAGAACTTTATTTTACTGTTTTAAATACCTCATTACTTGCAGAGAAATGTTGTTTTGTAGTCAAACTGAAAATTGACATTCATCATATTTGAACTAAGTCATAAGTTTCGTAGCTGCTTCCACCTTTTCCATCCAAAACCAGATTAGAAAAGCTATAGCATGTTGCTAACTCAGAACAATGAACAGTAATTTCAAAATAACAACCTTTAGCAAGGAGTCATATCTAGAGGCTAGTGGCCAATGGCTCAGAGTCCTGATGGACGTCAGTAGGAAGTGGTGTCCCTCAGAGGTATGTATTGGGACCACTGTTGTTTAATATCTTTGTTAATGACATAGATGAAGGGGTTGAGTGCACACTCAGCAAATTTGCAGATGACACCAAGCTGAGTGGTGTAGTTGACACACCTGAGGAACACGATGCCATCCAGAGGAACTTGGACAAGCTCAAGAAGTGAACCCATGGGAATGTCATGAGTTTCCATAAAACCAATTGCAAGGAGCTGCTCCTGTGTCAGGCCAATCCCCCGGTATCAATAGAAGCTGAGGGGCTGAACAGATGGACAGCAGCCATGAGGAGAAGGACTTGGGGGTGCTGGTGGATGAGAGGCTGGACAAGACCCAGCAACTTGCAGCTCAGAAAGGCAATGGTATCCTGGGTTGCATAAAAAGCAGCATGGCCAGCAGGTCGAGGAAGATGAATCTGCCTGTCTACTCCATTCTGGGGAGACCCCAGCTGGAGTGCTGCATCCAGCTGTGGGATTCTGAGCACGGGAAAGACATCAGCGTGTTGAAACAAGACTAGAGGAGAGCCATCAGTATAACTAGAGGAAAAGCTGAGAGAAATTGGTTTGTTTAGCCTGGAAAAGAGAAGGCTTATGGGTAACCTAATTGGTTACCTAGAGAAGGCTTATGGGTAACCTAACTGGTTACCTAATATGGGTAACCTTCAAGCCTTCCAGCACTTGAAGGAGGTCTACAGGAAAGATGGAGAGGGATTATTTACAAGAGCATATAGTGACAGGACAAGAAGGAATGACTTCAAACTGAAAGAGAGTAGATTTAAGTTAGTAGGAAAAAAATCATTACTGTGAGTGTGAGGAGGCACTGGAGCAGGTTTTCCAGAGAAGTTGTGGATGCCCTATCT
Source organism: Margarornis squamiger (assembly GCA_035222235.1). NCBI lineage: Eukaryota > Metazoa > Chordata > Aves > Passeriformes > Furnariidae > Margarornis > Margarornis squamiger. The sequence continues at coordinate 69,725,803 of JAWWTY010000001.1, read as the reverse complement.
ATGGAGGTGTTCAAGGCCCAGTTAGATTGGGCTCTGAGTGACTTGCTCTAGTGGAAAGTGTCCCTGCCCATGGCAGGGTGGTTGGAACTAGATGATCTTTGAGATCCCTTTCAACCTAAGACATTCTCTGGTTCTATGACTCTATTGAGATTAAGGAACTGCTTTGAGTTCCTGGCCATAATGTAGGGAGTGTGGGAGGCAGAGAGGGACTGTCACTACATGGCTTTCAGAGACACTCTTCTATGAGAAAATGAGATACTTCTGTATGATCTGAGGAGATCTATGCCATGCAGATCAGTTTCTTATTTTCATTTCTCCTCTTCCTGCACACCATAATGTCTGGGTGAGAAAACAATTTAGAACACCTCATGTCTTCCCTCTGGTTTCCTTATTCTTGCCCCACAGTTTACAAACATTTGCATCATGTTGGATTTTAATCTAAAAGTTTTTAACATTTCGTTGTTCTATCATCTCCAGTTCCAGTACTGTTGTTATAAAGTGATGTATTATTCATGCAATCCAGGGTTCAATTTTCAAACTTGTAGACTTCATACTATATTACCATCATAAATATTGATTTCAAGGCACCCACAAGCATTTTTAGTCCATCACTGAAAACACAAAAAAGAGACATCTGTACTCTGTGGAGCATAAAATCAAAAGCTGTATACACATGACACAACGGGATGCCAAGCTAGCAATCCCAGATAGATGTCTAGGCACAAAGTGTGCACTTGTGCAGATATGTATCAGGGCCTACAAGCTGTGTAGCCACTTCTCCACACCTTTGGGAGCTTAGACTAAGCAACCATGACCTCTTAATGAGTTTGGACCCTTCACTGCATTGATACATCTACACTGCTTCCTCTTCTGGGGTCAGCTCGCTGAATGGTGGTGGCATGTTGACAGATGGCTTTGATTGACAAGTCAGATTATAATAATACCAAAAAAAAGGACAGGCACAAAGACCATAGTTTACATAATCCTTGCAGTAATTTTGAGTATTCAAGTGTTTTTGTTCTCTTATGAAAGCCCATTCTATTTCGTTCATTTGTGGGGAAAATGATTATGAGATGAACAGTAAAACCCGAATTACTGAATGCAAAGTGAGAAAAAACGCAAGGAAGCTTCAGACAGGCTCCGTGTGAGTGCTCACAAACTTCCTCATTAACTGTATCCTCACTCTGGCTTCCTGGTTCCTTGTTTGGTGGAAAAGGCTATCCCATTTTCAGTTGAACAGAGCCTTATTGTTACCACTGTTATTATCGTTCTGAGGAAAAGATCCCAACTGTACTATTTCCAGCCAAGTTTCTCGGCTGAGTTAAGAATGATGTTGCCATTATATCATCAATGACACCTATAGGATCTGGAAATCCACTGCAAAACAGTCTTAAGTGAAGTATTTGTTCTGTATATACATATATATATATAGGTATAAATAGGGTGGTGTTTAAAAGATCCATATATCAGACATAAATAAGGTTCACTACACAGACTCTCACTTCATCTCAGCATTACACTAAACCCACAATCCTTTCTCCAGTACTCACATCTCCTGAACTCACAACAGAGTTACAGGCCTTACACTTTCTATCATCCCCTATTTATACTACTTAATTTAAATAGTAGTGTAACAATTCCTACTAACATAGCTGCCACTGATAACAGGAATAAACCTAAAAATTTTCATTTGGTAGATTTCAATGGAAATTAGAGTACCAGAGAAAAAAAAAATAGTTACCATAAAGATGTAACTAATTGTTCACAGTACAAAACATTGAGGAAATACAGATATTGCCATTAGTGTTTCTAGAAAGGTTACCTAAATGTTCAGTACTTTATTTTCTTACATTTATATTTCCTTTATCATTGCAGTTTTTTTGGGTTTTTTTTTTTTTTTGTCTAACAGTTTGAAATAATTTTATCTTAACAATCATAAAAATGCCTTTCTTTCAGATTTTCTACTGTGTCTGCCCTCGAAGAAGGGCAATATCACAAGGTCTTAACCTTAACTTACTTCTCTGATAAAATTCAAATTGTTTCTAAGCTTCTGAGGCTTATATTCCTTCTGTTCTTGATATGTTCATGAAAAAAAAAAGTATATAATTCTTTCTACACTGACTGCATGAACTTGACTTCTTTATTTCTTTTTTCTGGCTCCTCTTTTTAAACTGGAAGCAAGTACTGCACATAGCAGATTATCAAATGCTCTTAAAACAAAGCTAGACTACATTAATTAATGTTGTATGTGCACTTGAAGTGGGTAATATAGTTCATCCTCTGGCACTCAGCTCATTAATTTCAAAATGTATGTTACTAAACCTCTTATCTTGGTTTTATCTAATTAAATTATTAAGATGAAACTTAATAAAATCAGAGGTTTTTAAATGTCATTCAAGGCACAGATACAATTAAGAGATCAAATATTCATAGTTTTAGAAGACTCAACCCAGCAAGATCACTTTTTGTGTATGATCACTTTTGTGCTGATTTTTTTCCAAACTGAACTGTTTTTATTTCAATAATGTTATGATTTGTAAAGATAGACAGGAAATTAATACATACGACTCTGAATGGATAGGTTAATTGAGGTTCAGTCTGGTATTGATACATATGTATTATAAACAATATGGAATCACAGAGTAACCTGGAATCACTACTTGGCAATCAGTCAAAGTACCAGTCACAGAATCACACACCTATTCATATTGGAATGGACCTTGAAGGCTTTTTATTCCAAACTCCTGCTCAAAGCAGAAGCATCTCTGAGGTCACACCAAGTTGCTCAGAGCTGTGTCCAATCAAATCTTGAAAACCTCCAAGGACAAAGACAACCTCTCTGGGAAACCTGCTCCATTGCTCGAATATCCTCATGGGAAACAAATCTTTCCTTATATGAAGTCTGAGTAGCTCTTTTTCTTCAGTTTATGCCCATTGCATTTCGTCCTTTCATCATGCAACACAGTGAAGAGCTTTGCTCTGCATTCTTGATGGCATCGTTGATGGCATTTTGGAAGTCAACACACAACAGTTAGTCACTGGGTCTGGCAGAGCTCCCTTCCCTGACTCACCTAGCACTGGAAACCTTCACAGGATTCAACCAGGGCTACAGCGTGTGCTTCTGGCTGAACACAGAAGAGCTATGAGAGCTCAAAAGGTAGCTGCCATGGATACACAGTAGAAGAAGATTTAGTGTAACACCTAAGGTGCAGTGGTAAAAGGATGGGGAAAGATAAGTTCTGGGGCCACTTTATCACTATTTTGGCACATATCAAGTCAGAAAGTTTGGGTACTCCAAATATGACATATTCTAACACAGTTTGTTATGCGTATCTGTACTGAAAAAATGTCCCCACAGAAGACAGAGACAGTCACAGCTCGTGCCACCTACATAGTGATTATTATTAGCAACAATATTAGCAACTACAGTCTTCTTGATCTTTTTCTCCGACTGACACCTGAAACAGGGGCAGAATAGTCTGTACAGTTAAGTTAGGTGGCCTCATGATCTCATATAAAGTGTCCTTACCTACAAGGACTATTTAGAAATAACTGTAAGTCATGTTATGTAGGTACATTCCAATCTGTGAACATAAATAGTTTAGAGAAAAAGTTCTCTACACAAAATAAATTTGAGGGCACTGTACAAGAGAAGAAGCAACAAGGCCCACATGCACATCACAAGAGAGGGGAGGTATCTTCATTGTCTGGTCATATTTTGACTTTTGAATCCTTTACACTGACAGTTCACAGTACAGGAGTTGTGCCACAGTTAGCTGATGTTTTTTTGACACTGTACTGAGAATTTGGGGAATGGCTATTCTTAGGATTACAAAGTGTTTTTCTTAGGATTACAAAGGTTTCCAAAATCCAGAAAGTGTAAGGATTTGATACAGTTAACACATTATTACTCCATAGCAATCCTCCTCATGCAGGCTTAACAAGACAGTGATGGTGTATATGTATATATCCTAGGGTTTCACAGACAGAAGAGAAATAAAATGGTGACAGAACTGTCTACAGTCAAAGGGATTACCTCAGACCAGAATATTTTTCCTAATACTCAGAAGTTTCTTCCTTCTCTTCCATACCTTGCAAACATTTCATCTCACAGGCTTACCTCTTTTCTACCTCCAGGTCCTAAACTTTCTGTGCCCATACTCAGCCTCCATTTTTCAGACTTTCCATCTATTGTCAGAGGTGCAACTTGTGTAGATGGATGCTGCTACTCAACTCTTCTCATCTGAATTTCAGTGTCCTCTTTCCAATCCTGTTCTTAGACCAGATGAAGGAACTAGAATTTTCTGTGATGTGAATTCCCATCTACAGCAGTGAATATGCTGCCTGCCACAGGGTGAGGCACATGTCTGCTTATGTCTTAAGCTGAACACAAATGTAAGTGTCAAAAGGCTCGTCAGGTTAGGGCCCAGGGCATGTAATGAGCTTTATAAATCTGGCGCTAAAAGTCTTAATGCATGATGGACTAGTATATTTAATGCAGCCTGAATGGATGCTGTGTTAATGCCTGTGGAATATGTGTGCAGCACCTCTGTAACTTGGGTTAAGAGAGGATTCTCTCACTTTTCTGCTTTCCCTTTGCCCCTCAAAATCTCCTTCAACATTTTGTCTTCACAGAAATAGCTGGATTTAATTTTGACTAGTGCTAGAGTCAGCTACCTATATATGGCTGCAAATATCACCTGTTACAGGGAAGAGCTGGTGCATAAGGCAAACTCAAAAACGTGGTGTCTGGGGATGTGCATGTGGATACAGCAGGTTCCAGACACAAGAAACTTCCTACCATGAAGTCAAGAGCCAGGACGTTAGGTGGTTAACAGACTCTCACCTATTTAAAAAGCACCATTTCTAAGTTCTTACTTGATATGATGGAGTTATTTTCAAATTAAAAGGAAAAAAATCCAGCACTGACAATAATGTCTTGTACATAAGGCAGAACTGAAAGGATAAGGAGATAACTTGAAGGTTATAACTATAGATGAAGATCCTGTTTTAGCAAGATAAGTTCACCAAGTCATGATACTGGGCAGGGCATGGCCTTTGCTGAACTACACAGGATTGGTCACATATTAAACTGTTGGTTCAGGATTGGATCAAAGGTGTTAATTTAGTCAAACTGAAGGTGTCTTGTATTTTTGCCTGATCTATGAAGGCACACCCAGAAAGAAGTACAGTTACTCACACAGGAATGACAGTTGTCATTTAGCAACAAAACATTAAAGTGTATTGCTTGTATTTAAAAATAAAATAAATTGTTTGGGGAAGCCAAGGTGTCTGTCCTGCTTTGTCTACTTTTGTCTTCTGAGGATGCTTAGACAAACAACCACAGTCTTCCAAAGGACAGACCAGCTCAGTGAGTAAGGTTGTTACGCTATAAAAGACTCTTGTCTATATTCATTTTAGATTGTACCTACAGAGGATTTATAGAAACAATACCTAGGTGGCACTGAGGAAGCTATCAGTGCTATTTGCTTGCAATTTAAAGGAATAAACCTGCAGTTACGCCTGTGTTTGCTTTCCCTTGTGGTCTCCCTGCAACGCTTTCTAATCCTATTGTGACTTGATTGTTTCAGAGCAAAGTGCTCCACAGAGGCCAGTAATTGGCACACAGGTTCAAATTAGATTGCTGTGTGTTTAGGAAAGCAGGGGTCATTTCCCATCAGCACCACTCATTAAGAAGCAGAGTGCTAAGTCTTCTATTACAAAAATACTTGTATGTAAGTGTGTGTGTGTGTGTGTGTGTGTGTGTGTGTTTGGAAGAGCAGTTTTATGTATAACCTACAGTAGAATTAGACTGTGATCAACAATATGCAAAACAACTTTGGTAAAGAAATATATTAACTATATATTCAATAACAATTTTCTTAATGCTGCATCTGTCTGTCCTTTGTAAAAAAAAAAAAAAAAAAAAAATCATTTTCACCTTGTAAATATGTTGCTAAAATGGGTGAATTCAGAAGCAGTCTTAGAGACAGTTGGAAAGCTGGCCTTTTGTGTCCCTGGCTCTTGTGAATTTTAATCAGGCTCCCAGCATTAATTGCACATCAGCCAAGTTTCAGTTCTGTTATATTCGAGGCCCCAGCCAGCTCCTGAACATTTGTGGTGGTAAGGAAAGAGGAGCTGGGGTTCAGAAATGAGTCTGTTGAGCTCCAAATTGACTGAAGAAAGAGAGAGAACTCCAATGTGCACCAGAAAAGCAAATAAAGGGCAGATAGAATAAAGAAAAAAAATGAATAATTAAAAGATCTGCCAAAATGTGCACTCTATGTAAAAAGCTTAATTGATTCTGGCAACAAACAGCTAATCATCTGATAATGTTTAAACAGAGGAGAGGCATTTGTGTAATTCTTGTCCCACCTAAGATACCCCGGGCACCTGAGTTTCTTCAAACACTGAGTAGTGTCCTTTCCTCTAGGATGACTAAGGGAGGTGCCTATCTATGACGTGCCTGTGGCTCCTTCAGTACAAGAAAGTAGGCACTGCTGCACTCACATGTCTGGGGAAATGTCACTTGCTATGCTTGCATCAATCATTTTTAACTCACAGAGTATCATTACTGTGGTATAGCACCTGTTTTGCATAATAGCCTAGTGGTTAGAGCTCTCCTGCCAGAAAGAGGACACTCAGGGTGCAATTCTCTACCACCTCCCTGCAAAGGAGTCCCATGGGAAGAGAATACCAGCATATTTCTAGGGAAAGTATTTTCTGCTCCTTAATGAACCACAGGTAGAGGGGAGGGAAGGTCACTGCATGGAAATGGCACAAAGGTGGACAGAAAAATGGTTGAGTATGTAGGGCTTGGTGGCAACAAGTTCACCCAAGACCAAGCAGATCTTATATGCTGGTCCATGTCCCGAGGAATGAGCAGGTATTTCACACAATGCCTTGCAATTAACCCCTGGAGGACCCCCTGCCCTGCCTGGTCACTCCATTTCATGAACCTGTTTCAAGTTTCAAATCCCATTTTCACAAAAGGAATCAGGTGGGATCTGGTATATGTACCTCATACTATTGCCTGTTCCATCTCTAGTGGGTCTTTCTGTAGTGGAACCACATCAGCATCTTCCTGAACTCTTCCTCCATTTACTGGGTTCAGAGCTGATATGTTGAAGTCAGCCATGTAAATTCTGCTCCTAGGGCACCAATCACAGGGTGACCCTTTTCTTAAAACTGCTTTGTTTTTCCCCTCGTGATTCTATTATTTAAAGTTTCTTGCACTCTACCACAAGTCCTAAAGTTTCCCATGCTGGGGTAAGAACGGCATGAGAAAGGCCAGAAAGGACAGACCAGTGCAGGGCCACTATTTTGGGACTCTAGTAGTGTTCAAAAAAGCGTGATTAAGAAACATTGTAAAGAGAAAGTATAAGAACATACAGGGTCCTTTCCCTAGTCCTCTCCTGGTCTCCACCTGCTTCCAGCTGTGGGGCTATCTGAAATAGCCTGAGATTCTATTTCTCTAGTGAAGATCAGTTAATTTCTTTTTCAAAGTATTTATCCATAGTCCTTTGAACCTTTGCAAACTCTTCTCTTTCCAGGAAAACTCTTATGTTCCTGAAAACATTGACATCATTAAGTAAACTAACTCATGCTTCCTTTTGCCTCTCCTCTAGCCAGAGAGAGAGATTTTTCACACATCAGAATCAAAAGAAATCTGCTGTGTGCGTGAAAAGCAGATAGCACTCTTCATTCACTTGCTCCCTCTGACGTGAACCTTAAAGGTACACTATAATGATATAACCTGTCATGGAGAGCAATATCAAATCCAAGATGATGGTACAAAACAAGTAAAAAATTATATCTATCTGTGGAGTTTTGCTGTGTAAAGTCAGTGCTGGCATTTCTTTTCCCCCCTCTCTAGTCACCATCAGCCCATGCTGTGCATTATGATTTTTTTATCTTCATTATGTTTTATATCCAGTATGGATATCTCTTTATATCCAGTCACAGCTTTGCAGAGACCCCTTATCTTTAGATCAGGACTATATTCCTCTATCTTCTAGCCATATACCTATTGAAATGTTGTGAAATCCACTGTGATCTCTGGATTGAAAATGTGTTAGTATGTGAAGTATTAAACAGGAATACAGTTGTTACTTCAGTTCTGCTGAGATTTGCCTTTGTCTCCCTAGGATTTTACCACATATTCACTAACATGCTGAGAATACATCTTTTTTTTCTTGGTATGGCAACAGAAACACTGCTGGTCCCTGAAATCCCATTCACTGTTGTTGGACTTTCACAACTATAAACACGTGGGGAGAAAAAACCTGCTTGTCTGCTTTTGTCCTGCAGAAGAAAAACCATGAGAAGCCAGAGTGGTATATCCAGAAATATACACCTGTCATACCAGAATGAAAGGCACAGATGCACTTTCAAGAAACTAGGGAGGGAAGGTGGCAAAGAGAGAAGGAAAAAATGAACACAATGGAAATTTGAAAATTTGTATAAATAAATGGATTTGTAAGGTTTTATTTTATGATACAAATCATCATAAGAACAGGAGAACTGCAGCATCTACTGGATCAAAGTCTCATTTAGTCCAGTATCTTGCCTCCGAAAATGGCCAGTAGTGGTGCTCTAAGTGTATGCCCATGTTATAATAGATCAACAACTGATAAAACTTCTCCTGAACAGTGTCTCAGTTACTATTGATTTCCTGAATGGAGGTCTATCTGATGGTCCAGGGTAGATTTGTCTTCCATTCTTTCATGCATTTCTTTTAAACAAGTGACATCTTAAGCATATACAACATTCACTGACTAGTTCACAGCTAGCAAACACCTTTTCTCTCTTTTAAACCTTCTATTTGCTAGTGAGCAAAGTACAAGCCCTGCTGAGGTCTTTGCGTTTCCTCATACGCTTACACATATGGGTTATGTTCAGAGTGAGAGGAAGATTCTAATAAACTCCTCTGATGTGTATTGCTCAGAAGTAACAACTTTTCAAAGGTTCAAAATATGGTATAAACCCTGTTGGTCTCCCTATCACCTGTCGAGACTTTTTTTATCTCAAATTCACTATTTCTAATTTATCTCCACTCTTTTTAATTTATTCTAGAGCTACCATGAAGTCAAAATAATACAAAAATGCAATCAAACAGTTAAACACAATAATTTAATCAATAGAAAGGACAGTATGTAGCTATGAGACCAGTCTAACTTATGCCACATGACAGGTCAAAGAAAGTTCACTCCTAATAACGCAAATCACAAATCAGTGTCTCAGGAACAGCATATATGAAACTGTGTCCAAAACATCCATAACAGGTTTTTTCCCCTATAATTATTATTAGCTTGGTAATAGTCGTTAGTGACCTATCTCCTTCTGCTGATTTAGTAAAGTACACCTAATAACAAACAGGGGTCAAATGTACAAACTAAATGACACTCTATTCCCTGGGTATATAGTGCAGTTTCTAATGACGTAATAAATGGCTTGCAGTGTTTTTGTCCCACACACCAAAATTAAGCCTATTAAAGTAAAATATGCCTGTTGAAAACATTACAAATCTTGCCTGTAATATAAAATAAATCATCATAAACAGTGATAAAATAACAAACTATCTCTTGTGTTAGAGAAGCCGAATATCTAAAATAGCTTTTATTTCAGTTCTCAGTTCAAGAGCAAGAGAAAGAGAAAGCAGTATCACATTGTTGTCCTTTTGTTGCAAGAGGAATTAGGGTTTTTTCCCAGGAATTAACTGCAACTTCAACAAAAGTACAATTTTTGAGAATCCATTTTCATGAGAAGGAGAAAGTATTTTCCTACAATTTTAGACTTCATATGAATATTTTAGCACAGAAGAGATGACCTTCTCTTCGTTGCAGAGTCAGTTCACAGTTCAGGGAAAAAATAACGGTAAGAATAATGGTAAAAATTCATCTCTGTATAAAGGGTAGCCATAAAATCAGATAGTCCCTCACATAACTGCTGAAACCCACTCAAGCCATTGAGCTTAAAACTGTGATATTATTATTCTTTGATGTCTACAGTTTAGCAGCACAAAGCTGGTCTCCAAGCATTTGCTCTCTATAAAGAAACACAAATATTTGGTCTTTGCTGTAAATATTGTGTCACCATTGATTTTTAACATATAAACTGTATTTTCTTGAATGTCAAGTATTCTCAAAGTGCAGGGACTCCCGTGAGTCTGAAGTGTCAGGAATTAAAGACAGTATAAAAGCAGGAGCTACAAGTAAGGAAAGAAGAAAGTAGTAGCAAGAGACAAGAGAAAGAGGAAATGAAAGAACGACTAATATGAACTTGGCTAAGTATTATATTAACATTTATGTCCCAGATGAAAATATCACCTGGGGAGCATATCCAAGATACTATCAAGAAACCTTGCTTACCACATAAGATTCTTTTCTTTAAGGATTTGTGTATCCCAGGCACTAGAGAAGACTTTTTTTTTTTTTTTTCCCCAGCTATGTAACAGGCTTGGTTTGGGGATCAGACATGCAAACAATGAAAGTGTCAGTACCTGCATGGAAATGTACCTCTGAAAATTTGTTATTATCGCTTTATAGCACTTTAGAGTTTGCTATTTTGTCTTTTATCAGCTTCTTTGATGCTACTTTGCCAAACTGATCTCCTTGAGGAGGTGTTTCAGAGCAGGACCCTAACTTTTCTGACTCAGATGAACTAGAATCTACCCACTCTATTCTCTGCATCAAATCCAGTGATGTCTGCCTTACTGACAAAAAGTAAGAGGGATGAGTGGAGGTGAACATAGCTGCCCCTCTAAAATAGCTGGAACGAATCCAGACTGAGACAGCACCTTGATTCACACAGCTAGGAAGAAAAGCTGAGAGGGATTCAGCCTACTAGATGAAATGTCTTTTACAGTGTAGCCTCAGGCAGTGTGATTCTGTAATGTCCTTTACATAGACTCATGGTCAATCACCATCCTACCCAATAATGAATAAAAAACATATTCTTTTTTGGTGATTATTCAGAGCAGACTCATCTCCACACCTGATTTCTATAATCAGTGCAGAAAGCCAAGGTTTCTGAGGGGGCAATGCAGGGTATCTTGGGTCAGGTTCCTCCTCTGACTCTTACATCTCTCCCAGAAACTTGTGTGAATATTTCCCTAAGCCAGATCTTTAAACAGCAAAGTCAGTCCAAACTGAAGGAGAGACACTGTCTTTCCTCTCCCAAAAATGTTTTCACGCAGCTGTACTGTAAAAGTTGTGGTTTGCCTTTTTCTTTCCCTATACCAAATCCATAATAATTTGAAGGACGTTACATACCAGATTCAGAGATTTCTTTGAACTATTTTCTCATTTATTGTGTTTACTAGATGCTTCTTTTGGAACTTCAAAAATAGTCTGGCACCCATCTCAGTTTTATCTGCCTAAGAACAGTCAAGCTGCTGTCACATATTATCTCAGATATTTATGTAAATATTGACTATTTAATGCAAAGCATTCCTTAAATATACAGGCACATATGCCCACTCCTCCTAAGAAGGTTAATGAACTCTGAGTTCTGAAACATTTTAGGAACATTAAAGGAGTCTTTTTGATAAAGGCTTGAGAGATGGTGAGAATTTCCAATTCCCAGTGTTAAAGCACTTGTCTTAGCAGCAGACATCCAGGGCCTGGAAAACCTGCCCTAGAGACCAAAGATACTCCTTCTATTTATTTTATCAAGGTGAAGATTAAGAAGCTATTTGAAAAGTATAAAACTGTAACTATAGCAAAAGACTTCTCATAGCATGTTCTTTACATGTAAACAAAAGTGTGCCAGTTTCCCAGAGCTAGAAGTAACTATGTTCAGAAATAAAACCAGGATCTGGTCTATTCAACTAAAGATCAGGAATTGCATGTATACCAGTGACAATATTTGAGATACCTAGCAAATTGATATTCCTAATGGAAACTTATCCTACCTCATAAATCCTGCTAAAAAAGAAAAAAGGTCCTATTGGTCAAAGTTAGAGACAAAATTATTGAGGTGTTTTCAAGTCTAAAGAAAGCAACTACTTTTTAGGAACCATTACATCAGATATTCTGAGAAATCTTTCTTCTTTTTTTTTCTTTTTTTTTTCTTTTTCCTGTTGATTGTAAGAATTTGTGTAAGAATTTAATTTAAGAACACTTTTATTAAACACCAAAACATTTAAGTCAAAATTAGGTAGACAAGAGCTCCCCAAAAACATTTGTATCAGCTGGATTATGTCCTGGATAACAGCTACAGTTAATGGTTTCATTAGACATTGGAAAAGTGAATGCAGGACTGCATTCTATGTCTAGAAGTGACTCTAAGAGGCGCAACCTCAGCTATAAAGTGTGATGGAAGGATCCCAGGGTGAAAATCTATGTCTGGTGGTGATTAAGAGATAACACAAGATGCATCTTCGTCTGGATGTAAAACATTTATGAAGAAGAGCAAAGAAATTGGTGATCTACCTGCTAAGATATGTATCTTATCAAGTTACGTAATATCACCTCTTAAGTGCTGCCAATTGATTTTGGAGTACAATTTTAAGGTGTATTTGAAGCACTCAATTGGGCCCACTTGATTCTGGGATCCTCCTTCTAGATGATTGACTCTGAAAGAACAACTACCTGTAGTCACCATGATCTCCAAATGGCACCTAAGTCTGCTCTTGATCAGAGCTCTGCAGTTGCGGGTGGGGACCCTTCCTCTGGATTTTGCATGAGGAATCTCTGCTGCCTAAATGCTCATACATATTTGTGGCATATAACTTCTGATCAGTACAGATGGCTTTAAAATAAGTACTGTGGATTAAACCAAGAGAAAATAAAGCCTAGTGATTTGTCAGAAGCAATTATTTTAGCTTTCAGTTGTACTCCCACCACAAGGGAGATGTATCTTTTTTAATAAATTAAAATATTGTGAGCAACACCCACGTAATGATTTTAAAAAAAGCCTGGGATCCACTAAAGATTGTAAAGGTTACAGGTACTCCAACACATTTCCAGAACATTGTTTAACTTTATATCTAAGCACTAAATTTGCCTTTCTCTCTCTGTCTCTCTCACCCACTTAGAATCATGATACCAGCATTTTATTCTACACTGAGAAATATGACAATAGTTCGTGTTGTGCAAGAATAGTTTTGAAAATCTAAAATACATCTATTGATTGTCTCAAACTATTTAATTTTCAATTAAGCATTGAACTTTAGAACTGGTAGAATATACAAGGTTTTTCTATTCTTGAGTAGCAGTTCATCTTTGTCTATGAATAATACATCTTGCTACAATAGTGCAGTCAGATACTGGTATAATTAGATACATTTCTGAGGTCTGTCTATGGTTCATGCATCAAACACTGATCCTTCAGGCTGCCTTGTATAGGTCTATAGGCTTGGGACACTAAAGAAATGAACACAGTCATGCTAACAGTGCCCTCACTCCAGTTACAGATGTAAGATGACAGTGACTGCTCCAAGGCATACTAATTACAAAGTATTTAGCAGTCAGTCTCTAGCACACACCTGCCAGAAGCAGAGAGGGGGAAATGTGATATCCTTGTTTCTTATGTTACACAGATCCCAGCTGGAAGTTAAGTTCTTAAGAGCCCAAAGACTGTACAAACCATATGCTATCACAGTTCAATCACGCCCATAAACTTTCCTCATTTTGGTGTATGTTTGGCATTACTAGATAATGTGACATCTTCAGACTAATCAGATAGATATCTTAACTGGTGGGAATATTAACATAATACCATGCTACAGATAACATCAATTGTATTATGTTAGCTTGTATTGCTTCATAATGGCTCCAGCTCCTAACCTGCTCTAACTATAAAATTTGTCAGGATGCAGCCCATTTAGTTTAGACACGGATTTTGTTATTTCAAATTATGCCTACTGTAGATCTTAATATTTTGAGTCCAAAGAGCTCCTAGAAAAAAACACCAGCTCTGTCTGAGTGAAAATTTTGCTATGTACATCTACCTTTATCTAAAAGGAACAATACATAAATCAGTTAGAAGAGTCTAAAAAATTTAAAAACATAAATTAGATATGTCCAATCATTGTTTTTAATAACTAAAATCAAAATAATACCATCTTTAAAATCATACTTCTTCTAAAGTTCTATAAAGATTTATACAGAGAGAAAAGGACCAGAAGAGAAAAAGGAAGAGCACACACATTTATTGATGCTTTTCAGTTTAAAAAGGGAAAAAGGGAAATAATAAAAAAGAAAGGTTTAACAGCACTGCATTTCAGATGTGTGCTTATCAAATTCTCTGTCCACAAGTTGTTTCAAGAAGACAGGCACTTTCAAAGTGAGGGAAAATTGATTTTTTTTTTTCTTCTGACACTGGTGAAGAAGAGATCATCTTTATCAGAATCAGGGAAATGTTTTGTTTTCACATCATAATATTCACTTATGTCAGCTGAACCCAATGTTTTCTACAGCAGTATTTTCACCTGAATTCTTAGGCACCTCACCACAGGGCTAACACAGTTGCCCAACATCACTCCATGATGCGATCAGGATTTGAATCTACAAACTCTGATTTCACATCAGACGCTTAGTCCTCTGGCTCACAGTGACTGCATTAATACAAACCCATATTATTACAGAGCTGAAGGCAAGAAACGCTTAGAAACTGTTTTGTATCTGAAGAGAAAGATTCAGAACCACAGTAGCAGCAAGCCACTTCAGTGTGGGCTTAGAAAACCTTTTTTCATATACACTGGTTCTGTCATTAGCACACAGGGGCACAGGGTATTCCACAGGAAAAAAAAAAGTTCCCTAGTGCTTCTACACATTTCATTTCAGTCTTAAGGACTTTGGGAAGGGAGTCCGTCTTGTATATCAAAAATTTTCAGCTAGAAAGTAAAGATGCAATCAAAGAGCTTTCAGCTGAAAGTTTTGAGAGAATATTTCTGATGAGCAAACTAACTGGAAAAGATTTTAGGGATTTTGTTTTCATTCTCTACTCATCCCTGCAAGTTCATTACTCTTTCTTGCCTTTGATTTTGTCAATGAAGAAAGGGGAGAAAGAGAAAATTGTATAAAAGTACAAAGCATATTTTATGACCAAAAACCAGAAGCTCTTATACATATGACTTACATTTAACAAAAATGCCTGTGTTTATTTTTTGTTTCAGCTGGAAAAACAGAAATTATTTCAAACATCATTTTTGATGTTTGTAAAACCCAGCTGTTTGCATTACCATTAAAGAAATTTGGAACTCATGCAGTTCAACTGTTCTGTCTATATGTCAGTTTTAACTGATTAAAGGGAAATAAGAAAAGTAACCCAGCTTTTTCCTTCCCCCTATTTCTTGCTCCTCATCTTGCTCAAACCAAACAACCAAAAGTCAGTCATAACTCACTGAAATCTCTTGATGACTTGGATGCTGGTTCTTTTTGAGAAAGAACTAAATTAAGTCTTTAGGATTTCATCTATTAGGTCATTTTATCTCCTTGGCTAAAGTGTATTTTTCAGTAATTTAGATTTATGTATCCTTCTGCGTAGGTGGATAATTCAGGCTCTAACACAGTGCCTTCCACCCTTTCATCCTTTAGGTACAGATAACTATGGCAAAAGAAGACCTAAAACAGACAGGTGGAAAACAGAAAAGCTGAGACAAGAACAGCCACATATCAGAAAGTTATTGCATTTTTGAAGGAAGAACTCACAAAGAAAACATATTCTCACTTTACAACTTGTCATGCTACTACAAAATCTGTGCACACATTCAATTCCCATCATTTAGACTAACACTTCCCTTTGGAGAGCTCCGCTCTAGCTATCAGCATTCCTGCCAATTGAGTTTATTCAAATTAACAAAGGTATCTCTTTGGACCCTTCCTCACCACAGTACTGGTTGTTGTGTTGTTAGAAAAGGCAAATATAGACCCAAGTATAGCTAGGGTGCACAGCTGCACTCTTCTTCCTCTTTCATGATTGCATGGGCTTTACTTGCTAGTGAGAGAAAGGCAAATTCATCATCCTTTATCTCTGCAAGATTGACACTTTGCATTTAACTGTGCCTGCCTAGGAACTTGCCATACCAGGGTTTTGCTGGAATAGAGTACCAGACAGTAATCCCAGGGTGTGACAGTTGGCAAATTGGAGTTCAGCACTCTTCCCTAAAAGCAGGACTTGAGCTGCCTAAAGAACCAAGCAATATCTCTTCCAAATGGCCTACTAAAGATCCAGACTTCTTAAATTACTTTCTCCTTTTCCAAGTGGTGCCCTTGCTTCCAAACTACTTTATAAATGGAGCAATAAGAGCTACAAGAAGTTGTATTAGATTACCATTAGATAGTCTCTCTTCTCATAAGGATTTAAGTCTGTTATTCTCAGTGTATTTAATTTATGCCAAATTCTAATTAAATACTTGATTGCGCATTGCATTTCACTGCTTTGCATGAAGAATCTCATCTGCTTGAACACTGTGTGGAATAGATATACTAATGTGCAATTACTAACAATATTTTATATAAATCTGCACAGTTATAACTAAAAATGAAAACTAGTGAGGTTTTGTGATAATGCTACAAAAAAACCACAACAGAACAGAGCAATGTAACCAATGACAATGGCACTTTTCACTGCTTATGGATTAGTAAGATAGGAAAAGTGTATGTTACATGTATAATAATTATCTGCCTGTGCAGCCATCTGAGTCACTACCTACAAGCAATGGTTTCTGCATCCAACCCTTCTGTGACATCACAAGCAGAAGGCACCCAAATGGCCTGAGGCACCTGAGCTACTCAGATATATTCCACACCTTCTTCCTTAGCCAGTTTCCTGAATGTCTTCAATCATGGCAGCAAGTTGTCCAAATCCTATCAATCACATTAGTAAATAATAAAGCACAGAGTACATTCTGTAGAATTGCTTGAGTTGAAGCTAAGAATGCCCACAAGAGGAACTGTTAATTGAAAGTGGTTTGATAATTTTTTTTAATTTTTTTTTTGCTGTTACTAAAGCACAACACTCCTTTAATACTTTAGACAATATTAGGGATTTTCTTTCCTAAAATTGACATTTATTATGAATGTTTCTTGAGTATACAGTGGTGTGTTTCATCTTCATAAAATAAAATATCAAGCTTTGCTTCACATTTATTATTAATGCAAGATACACCATTCTCTCTTAAAACTGTTGTATCAGGTGGTATTTGCAGGTGCAATTGTTTTGTTTAGCACACACTGTTTCAAGAAAGGGAGAGAGATAATGTTTCCCTCACAGTCCACTGATTGGTATCTCAACAGGGAGCTGGACACATACCTATATTTCATAATATGTGCTCAACTACAGAGACCCCATTCCATGGTGCCCTGCCTCCAGTGCCACAAAACTGCATTCACTCACATATTCCTATCTCCAGCTTCATGCAAACAACACATCATACATATCCCCATTATGGGAATGTCCAAGGGGAATAATCTTTACTTGCAATCAGAGATCAGAAAACATACTGTAGTGTGATTTTAAAGACTGAATACATGCACTGCCAGTGTTGGTGTAGCACATCTGGAAAGAAAGGGAACCTAGTAAAGCTCAGATATTATGCTGCCTGCAGAAAGCAAAGTGCTGACCTTTTTAGGAAATCTGTCTAGAGAAATATAAGTTCTAAAACAAGAGAAAACCTCCAGTGGAAAAACTCTGCCCTTAAAGCAATATGCACTTCAGAAATGTGACCCAGCTACAGTGATATATGGAGAGAAAAGGCCAGCGAATTTGAATTGCCACTGTCTTGCTGGATGCATCTGAAGAAATCAATAGTTACTGGGTGATGTACAGAGAAAAAAGAAGATATTTGTTTTTCGGGCCTTTTTTGGTTTTTGGGGTTTTTTTTATTGTCCAGTTATTCATAGGAGTTATAATAACATATTGTATCTAAATTTTTTAAGGCTTTTTAGTGGTGAATATCTGTTAGTCTGTTTTGGCAGTTATGTCTTGTTTTGTTTTTTTTTGGTTTTTTGGTTTTTTTTAAAGACAGATATTTTTCAAGTCCAGTAAAGGCAAACATTTTATGTTTGTATTTTGATTATTGTTGTGTCTTAACACCTATTGACATCATTAGACTTTCTCTGTGTTTTGAAATGCTAACAGTGGGAGCTAACATTTAATCCCTATGTTAGAAAAGCTAAAAAAAATCATATGCCAGGATTTGCTGCTTATCTCTTACTCAACTGATCAGTGAACAAAAAATCAAACCAACAAAAATCGACCAAGCTGGCATTATATATTTAATGGACTTAGAGACTGATGTGAAAGCCACTGTAAATACAACTCATGAAATCCTCCACTAAAATCAGAGGTAATGCAACCGTTATGTCTTGAAAGAGTGGTTAAGTATTGTTCCTGATGATTCAGACATTGAACTGATGACAGGGCTTCATAAAAACAAGATATAAAACTTTTTTAAATCAGTGGGTACTTTGCCTGTATCTGAACAGCAGAATTGAGAGAGCAAGACAATACTATGCCATAAGACAGAGGGAATTTTTCAAGGAAAGTCAGTGTTAGAAAATGCTGACCCTCTGCTAATAGCTGATAATTTTAAAAGGGACTTTTAAACTGAAGTATCACTGTGTGGAAGAGTTTTCTGAAAGCCTTGTTCAAACTGCAATGGGTAGGGAGCTAATTTTCCATGTAATATTATCTGAGGTGTGGAGGATCCTGAGACGATACAGCAACACAAAAGACAGCACATGACCACAGTATTAGTTTCAGTGAGTTCAGTGGTACCATCTACAAGACAGTACATTAAGTAATGAGTTCTAGCAGTCCAGTTGCACTGCTTGTGCCATTTCCCCAGTTAAATATTTTATATATAAAGGTATCACTGGGACCCAAACAATGAAATTATAACAAGAAAGCATGTATCTCTTTAGTGCCATCAAACCAAATACGTAGTGGCACATACCATGTGTCTTTTTTAGTGGGTTTAACAGGTTCTAAAGCTTTTTCAGCACTCTTTCATGTGAAAATTGAAAGAAACTCATTTTTTAGTTCAAATATCTAGCAATAAAGAAATACACTCTCCTCCTCTAGGCAAGATAAGGAAAGGTATTTTGTTAATATTTGTGCTATCAATACCACTACAAGGTGCTTATAAATAACAATGGGCCTCCGAAAAGGCTACCTCCTATCTCAGGATGTTTTAAGTCAGGAAACTTAAGTACTTATGAAAGGAATGCAGGCAGAGAAAATTAACTCTGTAACTAACAAATTACGTTAATGAGAGAAGTTTCAAAAAAAGAAGATGGAACAAACAGGATGGAGATTTTATTTTTATATGTGCTCCAAACTTGTCTTTAATACTAAAGAATCTATGGAACACACTGTCCAACTGTATAGAAAACTGCATCCCATACCACTGTGATCATTAGTAGATATAAGAGAAAAAATTACTTTTAAAACAGAAGCCTACAAAAAGCACAGCAATATTTGTTTACCTTTGTTTTCCTTTTTCGGAACATCTTAAAGATTGCTAAGGAATCAGTCTAGCTGCTTGGGTCAGTTTGACCTAAAAATAATTTAAGACTTCTGAAAATGTTAATAAGGGTGTTAAAATTTATTTTGTTAATTGCTGGAATAATCAATAACTAATTTTCATTCTAAACTAGGTTCTTCATGTGTCTTAAATAACCCAACAGAAGATCATTTACATCTCAATAACAACCCTTAACAGTGTCATGTCATCAAAATCCAAACTAAATCTCAATAATGTAGGTTAGTGACCAGTAAAGGACTTATTACCTGGGTCGAGTCTCTGGGGGCTATGGTGAGCCAATTGGTGAATACTTTGCTTGTGTGTGGCTTTTACTTCAAAACATGAGCATAGCATCCCATAGGAGTGATCCCATTATTTGGTGCTATGTCATTTTCTAAATGGTTATACATTACATGTATTTCAGGAGCCTGCAGCAGATTTGTAATATGAAGGTCAGCCAGCCATAACAAAACAAAACAACAACCAAAAGAAGAAGCCAAAACAGACAACAAAGTAATATGCGGTAGAGTGCTTTAAAACAAACAAATAAATAAGACTTTGAAAGTTTACTTAGATCTTCACCTTGCTTTCATTAAAATGTTTCTGTGTAAGATGGTAATTAGCAGAAATGGGAAGTAAATGTATATTAGTCTTATGTACTATCTAGGAAGAGAGAAAGGCATAACTATTTTAAGATGCATTTTTAACAATGCTTTTGTGATACCGACACACTTGCTGATGATATTGAAATTTTTATGTTAATTAAACAACCCCTAACCACTCAGTACATCTCAGATATATACACTTTGTAATTACCTCCATTATTGAAATAGCTAGTTTGATTTATCCTTGCCACTGTAACATTCTAGCTTCTGTTATTTTTGTCTTTAGAAAAACATAGGTCCCAGTGAGGGAATATAAAACTATTACTGTAAATTAAATATTAAAGCTAACTTATTTTTGCATAAGAACACTGTCAAATAATGGTGATAACTGTTCCTAAGAAATGAACTTTTTTTTTTTTTTTGCATTTTTTGGAACACAAATTAAAATCTAATTTTCAGTTCTTTTGTAAATTCATATAGTTAGCAGGTTTAGTTCTACTGATGGCAGTATCTTAACAGGGAGCTATTATAGTCTTAGCTTAGTGATTAAGAAATACAACATTGGTTGAAGAGCTGGGCCTTTTAGTCTAGAATGGATTATCACTTGATCCTTCCTTAAGCATTTTTATACAGGAGTGCATTATCCTTGGAGCCACCCTGGGCTCCATGCCTCATTAACCTGGGTGTTAGATAAATCAAAGGCAGCCTCAGAGACAAAGATAAGCAAACTGCAGGCCAGCAAGACGATGATGTATGGATCCAGGAGGCTAATAGGAAAGTATTGACATGAAAATGGTGTGCTTATCCTGCAATCACTGCATATTGCAATGAGAGCTCCCAAAAGCAGATGGGATACACTTCAGGGAATGCAGGAGTAGGAGATTGTTAGGCAGAAATGGATCTTCACGTCTTAAATTCTAACAAGAACTTTTCTTCGCAGCTGCAGAGAAGCAGCAGAGAAAGCACAGCAGAGAGGTTAGTACCCAGGCATTTGCAAACTCTAAAAAGTGAATTCATGGTAGGAGTAAACATTATTATTATTTTAAGATTGTAATATAACCACTAAAGCTGAATATCACATATGTCAAACATTAAAACAAACACACTTTGCAGAGACAATACACAGAACAAAATTCCATATACTCAGAAAAACAATTTCTGCAGTCTTCTGCAGAAAACAACATTTCAGCTGTTAATACATTTCCAAAGAGGAAGGCAGTGAGATCAGCAAAAAAATCCACAAAACAGGGTACATTCTGTGTTTTCCCTTTGTGCTTGTTTTTCCTTCAGTTTGAAAGGTAACATTTTCCAAAGGATCTAAGCCTTACCCAAAAACCATCTCTTAGGTCTCTTAAACAGTCAGTTTCCACTATTTGGAAAAGGTGAAAAGTTCTCCAAGTTTTGGAAGGCCTGTTGCTGGTTTTCTGGGGTTTCTTTTCCAAGACTCAGTTCACTTGGATTGATTTTAGAAGGATTTTTTGTGGGTTGGTTTGTTTGTTTGTTTGTTTGAAGCATGGATTAAAACATAGCTGAATTAAGGGAAAGACTCAAAAAATTTCCAATCAATATCAGAAAATTATCAGTATAATCATATAGTTCTTTGCTCAAGCACCACATGATGTGTTTATCTAGCTGTGCTGGACATTTCGTCCAGAAGGATCTTGTGAGAGACAGTATTGAAACCTTTAATGAAATCCAAAAAGATTACAGCAGCTGGCTTCCCTTGATCAGTGAGGTGGGTTACCTTGTCATAAAAGGAAATCAAGTTTGATAAGCAGGACTTTCCTCTCATGGAGCCATGCTGGCTGTGACTGAAGAAGGTGATGTCTTTCAGGTTTTTTCAATACCTCCTAGAATAATCTTCTCTATAACATTACCAGGCAATGAGGTGAGACTGACAGACCTGTAGTGTCCAGGTCCTCCTTCTTGCTCTTCTTGAAAATCAGGACAAAGTTCACCAGATTCCAGTCAGCTGGGACCTCTCTGAATTCCTAAAACTGCTCAAAAATCATTGAGAGAGACTTTGCAATGAAATTAACCATTGTAGTGGTTTTGGTTTAGGCCTTTCCTGGTAACTGGGTCCTTTTTGAGGACTCTGGGATGAATCCCGTCAGGTCTCACAGATTTGTAGTGATCCATCTGGAAAGCATTAAACACCTCTGCCTCATCTCTGTCCCTCTTTGTGAAGTGACCATCTTCATTCTTTAACGGCTCAATGATATTTCTATACTGCCTTTTGCCACCAAGGTATTTGAAAAAAATCTTTTGTTTTTCCTCACATTTCTGGCCAGCTTCAGTTCCAGTTGAGCCTTGGCAGCATGAATTTCTCCCTACAGCAGCAAGCAGCATCCCTGAATTCTTCCCATGTCACTTGACCTTTCTTCCACTGAGTATACACCTTCCTCTTTTGCTTTATTTCCAAGAGAAGATCCCTGCTCAGCCAAGCTGACCTTCTGTCTCACCTGCTTGACTTCCAGCATTTGGGAATTGCCTGTTCCTGTGACCTTAGGAGGTAATGTTAAAAAGTGACCAGCACTGATGGAACCCAGCACCCACCAAAGCATTTTTCCAGGGGACCTTACTTACTAATTCCCTGAGCAGTCTGAAATCTGCTCTCCTCATGTCCAGAGCTGAGGTTTTGCTGGCACTTTTTGTCCTGTCAACAGAGATTTTAAACTCGATCCCTTCATGGTCTCTGTGGCCAAGACAACCACCAATCTCCACTTCATTCATCAGATCCACTCTATTGACAAGCACCAGATCAAGGAGATCTCCCTTAGTACCTATTTCATAAAGTTATCATCAAAGTTTTTTAGGTTGAACCAGCTATATGATGCTCCCAGTTAATTTCTGGCAAGTTGAAGAACCCCCTAAGGACAAGGGCAGTTGACTTGGAATTGTCCCTTAGTTCCTCAAAGAATAATTTGTCAGCATCGTTGCCCCCCTTGGGAGGTCTATAGCAGACTGCCATAATGAC
>JAWWTY010000001.1:69668061-69702647 GCA_035222235.1 Margarornis squamiger | reverse complement strand
CCAGTGGTGTCAAATCTCTGGGACTGGGTCAAAGCTTCAAGCTCCTCTTGTTTGTTCCTCATGCTGCATGCATTGGTGTAGAAGCATTTCAGGTGCGGTACACTGTAGCCAACACCTCATGAGGCAGATTGAAGCATCCCATGCATGCTCATTTTCTCAAGTTTTGGCACACCATCCCATCGCTCATCACTGGTGAGCCTGGCTTTGTCCCTTTCCAAGGTAGTTTAAAGCCCTGTCAAGAAGCCACAAGCCCCACTAACTGTGTTAGTACCCTTTTTCCCCTGTAAGACAGGTGCATCCCATTAGGTGTCAGTAGACCAAGTCTTGAGTAGATCATCCCATGGTTAAAAAACTCAAATTTTTTTCCTATTACACCACTTATTGACCTGGTGGATCTGCCTATTCCTATCAATATTATTCCTTGTTACCAGAAGGATCAAGGAAATTACTACCTGTGACCCTGATCCTCTCTACCAATCATCCCAGAGCCCTGAAGTTGCTTTTGAGTGCCCTCTGACTTCTCTGTTATTTCATTGCTGCCAGTTTGAACAACCAATAGCAGATAGTAATTAGAGGCTCTTATCAGACTGGAGAGTTTTCCAGTAATGTCCCTTACCTGAGCCCTGGGAGACAGCAGACTTCCCGGTGAGTTTTGTCTGCTCAGTATTTCAGGTTTTCCCTTCCCCTTAGAAAGGGGTCTCCTATTACAACTACCCTTCTTTTCCTGTTAACAGATGAGGTCTTTATGTAGGGTACAGGTGGTGTGGTTTTAGGAGGCCCTATTACCCCAGAAGAACCTTTGCCCACCTCATCAGTCATCTGGCTTTCTAGTTCCAGAGCCTCATACCTGTTGTAGAAGGTACCAGTCCTACCTGTCAGGTTTTGAGAAGCGGGAGGAATTTTTCTCCTGGAATGGGCCATGACCAGTTCCCAGCCTTCATCTTTAACAGACTCTTGACCAATGGTCCTTTGACCAGTTACCCTGTTTGGTTCTAGTCCACCATAGTGTATGAGTACGGGTTTGCACTTGGCACTCCTAAGTGGAAACGCAAGTTAATGGAAGCTTATATATTTGTCCTTTGGTATGTTGCAACAGTTTCCCTTCCTCTATATTAATTCTTTGTGCTTCTGCCTTCCTACAGCTTATATCCAGCTTCTCTTTTAAAATTCCACCTGGCTCTGTGGACTACTACCTCCTCCTCATACATATTCTGAGATAAACTGCTCCTTTTTTGACAGCCTCGGCATCACTAGAGAAAAGGATGAGAACGAGGGTGAGCAAGCTCCTCTGTGTTTCCTTGGCTGATAAAATGGAAAAGCTTTTTTAACAGGCTCGGGATGGTCCATGATTGCAAACTTGACTTTGTGCCTGCTACAGATCCTCACAGTGAGGAGAAGGACCTGGAGCCCTTAGTGCTGACTTCAAACATCAATCTCCTTTCCCAGCAATTCTGTCAGGCCCAATGAATCTTTACTAAGCAAGTGAAATAAAGCAAGCCATGGATTTATAATTTGGCTGAGACTGGGGAGGTTTAAATAGGAATGGTTAGAAAGCATTATCTGTTGTTTCAGCAGCATATCTCTTCTCTGAGATGCTTGACCTTTTCCATAAGAGGTTGAACAAATATCATTTCTAGGAATATAATGGTTTTTTAACCATCAAACCTAGTCCCAAAAATGCTGAACAATCTTTGCTGGTTTTTTTGCAAACCAATTTTGCTTCAGGCAAAAATATAGCATAGAAAATTATAGTCCTAATAGTCAAAGAGCAACAAAGTTAAAACCAACTGAACAAAGACTCTTGTAAAGGAAAATAGCACAAAACATAACCTATGTGTTCATGAGAGACCCACCTTGAACTATTGTAAACACCCTACTTTGAAAGAACTGCAGAGCTTTGAAAATTACTTTCTCTTCACTTGGCTATTCTGAAACAAGATTCCAAGGAAATATCTAAGTACAGAATCACCGTGAGCCACCACAGAAACATAAATACATTATTTTGTAATTCTGAAACTTCTAGTAGCAACATTCTAGTAGTATGGAGCTTTTACTTTTTTTCTGGTTGCTTTTTCATCTGCTCTCTCATTACCCTTTCTCTCCCACAGAATAAAACTGCTAAATTTGTGATGTGCGCTAAACGGCAACAATCTGGGAGTTTCCTCCTTGTATTCCAAAAATCATCTTTGCCATTTTCATCTGGAGAAATACCAGATGTTTTTTCTTCAGTATAATATATCTGTTTTCTTCTGTGTGACAAAGTTTTGTATAACATTTTCTATGAAGTTTGGGCACTGTCAAATAGGATGAAACAAATCCTACAGGAATATAGTTTTGCAGATATAATTACGTTTATAGACATGGTAATAGTTATGACTAGATATTGAAGGAGCTTGGTACATCACAGGTCCTATTGCTTTTCTCTGAGACACTGACTTCTGATCAGTTTTGGAAACTTGACCAATGCCTATTGAGTTGATTAATCAGAAATTAAGTCCTTTAGAAAATCTGGCCTCAATGTGGATTCTAATTATACATTTTAAAAGGGGTATTTCTTGAGTTTTTCATTACAAATCATTATTATTCCATCAATTAACATGATAACAAAATAGACTTTCCTGAATTACAGATAATATTACTACTATATTAGGCAGTGTAATATTATAAATGTCTTCCTGTGGAGGGACACATGGACCATTTGTCTAAGTTAGATACATTTAGAACTGAGCTGACCTTCAAATTTACCCACTAGGTTAAACAAAAACTCACTTTATCATGTATGCTCTAGAAAACTTCCAGTCAGGCCTTCACACTAGTGATAAAAATGCAAATCACATCACTTTCAAAGCAACATGCTTAATAAATTAAAACACAAGTCTTATTTACCTACTTACTCACTTCTTAGTCAGCATGGGTCGATTCCCTGACAGGTTTCCTAAAATACCACTTACTTTTTTTGCTATCGTCATTGACAGAAAAAAAAAAAAAAAAAAAAAAAAAAAGACAAGTGTATTTAGTGCATTTTGCCCCTCAGCATGTTGCTAGATAATTTTGCAAGACTTAATTTTATATACATATGTATGTGTGTATATATATATAAAAGATATATGTTGTGTATATTATATATTGTATCTAGAGTAATATAATTTGTGTAATAATATATATTAAATTTATATTGTATGTTATATACTATATATTATAGTGTGTGTGTATATCTATGTGTTTGTGCGCATGTATGCATGTATATATATATGTATTTCTAACAGTAATTCCCAGTGTGAACAAGGCATCCTGTACATTTCCCCCCTCTGGATAATAGACCAAAATAAAATAACCTAAGCACGGTGAAAATGCTGTGCATTTTCCAACCACTTCCCCGGTTTTGATTTGTTTGCTCTGCTTTATCTGGTCTCCTACATGATCCCAGGGAACAGCTTGATTAATGCCCATGCAAAACAGCAGTGGAAGGGGCAGTCGCAGGCAGGCAGTTACTCAGAGGAGCGGCAGGTAGTCGGCTGGGGTCCCGGTGGTCGCGGCGCCTTTAACATCTCTCCCAGGGTATGACTGTTATCTGCCTGCCCCTGTGGCCAGCAGCTGTGCTTCCCGATGGCCTGATGGACTGGCTCATGTACCTGGGGACGCAGGCAGGGTGCATCCATTACTCATTTGTGACAATAACCAATCGAGGAAGATGTAGAACTCAATTCCGGCAGAAAGACCTATAATGTTGGAGTCAGGAGGTTATCGCTGTGGGACCTGCACCTTGCTCCTTACCCCTCTTATCGAGAGCTTTATGGCCCCTGCTGGAGCAGCATCTTGTAAAGCTGAGGGCTGCAGATTTGGAGCCCAGATTAGCATGCATCTTCCTAAATGCTGCAACATTTAATTAAAAAGTAGATGTTAGTCAAATTGTTACTGGCTGGGAAGATGCTTTTGGTAAATGGGAGGAAGAAGATAAAGGATTTTACCACAGAAGGAGCTGGCAAACCATTTCCTTAAATCATATAATTATAGAAAATCATATGTTTATCACTATTTTCATGTCACAGTGAAACTTTATACAAAGGACCAGACCAGCATAATCTCAAATCCAAGCCATAATGTTTGTCAATCCAGGTGAAAATCTGTGATTATGGACAGCATAAAAAACATAACCCTTGAAAAATTACAAGGGACATATCTTTTGATAAAACACAGATGTTGTTTGATGGTTCTCTATTCATATTGAAATGTTCTGAGAAAGAGTCTGTCTTTTAGAGAGAAATTAGTAAAAAAAAACTCAGGAAAGTTCATTAGGATATGTGCAATGTAAAAAATGAAAAATTCACTTGATGATTTAGAGCATTTTCTCTAAATATCTTGATCATAGGAGGATCCAGGTGGACTTTTTAGGCACCTTAATTGTTTAAAACAACTTAAACTTCTGAAAGAGCAGATAGAAATAGTACTCATTTATCATTAATGCCTTAAATTATATTTAGGAATCTCATTTAATCAGCCATACAGACTAGAAATTCTGGCAGTATTTTAGCAAACTGTGCCTGAACTGGAAATAGAAAAAAATAGTTTAAAAAATGGTTTTATCAAGAACAGAAGGTGCTGGGTTAACAGTGTAAAACTCTTAATTATCAAATTACTGGTAGATGATATCATCATCTGCATTACCCTAATACTGTATAAGACTTTAATTTTATTCCTAGAGAAGAATATAATCCTATTCGCCTAACTTTAAGTCATTAGATCTAATAAAAACAGCATTCAAAAATAATCTGTAATTTTTGTACACCTTTTAAGAAAACTTACATCACATTTTTAAACTGGAATGAATGAGAAGGTTCAATCACAGACTATTTAGCATAAAACTGACAATTAGTTTTATGTCTCTCTCTCTCTCTTTATATCTACTTTCTTTAGGAGAGTACTCCATGATATATGAATAGCATTTTAGCATATCTCATTTCAATATGCTTTCCTCTATACTTTTCCTGGGTTTATTAACATATTTTAACCTTTTTTCAACATTACCAATGTGGACTTTAGCAAATATTAATTATTCAACAGCATCAGAAACCCTGTAAAGGTAGGATGAGAATAGAGACAGCAGTAAAGAACCTTCTACTTTGCGACCCTAGAATAAAATTAGCCAAAGAAAAAATTATACTGCATCAGACGAATAAAATCAGGAGAAGCAAGACTTCAAGAAATATTTAGGGCAGGGGGAATAAATCCTTGAGACGGTGAGAGACAAAGAGAAGGAGACAAATAGATTTTAAACTGGAAATAAGCACAGTGAAACAAGAGCTCTGGGTATTGAAAATTAGGATTCGTATGAACAGACAGAAGCTTTGTAAAAGAAAAAAAGGTGGGAGAGGGAGATGGTCATATAGTTACTGAGTGAACGCTGTTACAGCTGGGCTATTTTGCACAGGGTTGAAAAGCCAAAGCACCACCATACTAAAAAAGAATAGCAAGAACTGCCAGGTGACTGGCAACCAGAGTGTTCATTTCCTCTCTGGAAGGACCATATCAACCACTTTATAATACTGACTGAAAAACCGGAAGAGAGTTTCAGCAGTTTATACTTAAGAAAGTAACACAGAGGAATGCAAACAATCACTCCTGTTTGTCATCTGAGAAATCAAACTCCATTAGAGCATCAGGAATGAGCATAGCTAAAACAGCTACAGCTTGGCTGAGGATCTTACAGCACTTTTATCTGCAACTGGAGAATATGAAAGAAGTGTCCAACCACAGTCTTGTGAAACATTAAGGACCCTTCCTCCTAACTCTCTCTTGTGAAATGCTTACACCTTCAAAATGCTGGAAAAAGCCTTAAATATCATCCAGTCCAACCATAAGCACAATGTTGCCAAGTCCACCACCACTAAACCATGTCCCTAAGTGCCACATCTACAGGTCTTTTAAACACAGTCCAGGGATGGTGACTCACTCACTTCCCTGGGCAGCCTATTCCAATGATTGACAACCCTTTCCATGAAGATGCTTTTTCCTAATATCCAGTCTAAACCTTTCCTAGAGCACCTTGAGGCCATTTCCTCTCATCCTATTGCTTGTTATCTGGGAGAAGAGACCAAATCCCTCTTTGCTATAATATCCTGTTAGGTAGTTCTAGAGAATGGCAAGGTCTCCCCTCAGCCTCGTTTTCTGCAGGTTAAACAACTCCAGCTCCTTCAGCTGTTCCTCATAGGAGCTACCCTCTAGACCCTTCATCAGCTCTGTTGCCCTTTTCTGGACTTGCTCCAGTACCCCAATGTCTTTCTTGTAGTAGGGGACCCAAACCCCATTTTGAACATATATGTATGTTGTTGTTAGCATCTCATGTACAATAAAAGTACTTCTGATGAACTTTTCAGGCAAGATTGATCTTCCCCCAGTTTAGATGTCTAGAAGTTGAATATTTAAGTTTGAGGCAGTGATATACAGTACTTTAGAATCATCAGAGAAAAGTTAACTTCTGAAAGTGCATCCAGACAGCTCAGTTTTGCCACTTAGAATGAGGTTGGTTGTTCCCTGAATGTGTTGTTTCTCCTTATTAGTAACACATAAAACTCAGAATGATGAGATCAGCCAAGATCTACCAATTTTAGATGGCTGACCATAGGTAAAATGAGTTTTACTTCTCTGACTCTTTGGCTGTGTGTGAATTGCAAACAGGTCCCTGGTCTTCTCCTCTCACACACTGACATTCCACTTCATTCTCCCTAACACTGAGATTTGGCTCAACAGGACAAAACTAAGTTCTTTTTTCCCAACTCACTCTGATTTGAATGCAGCAAATCCAAGAAATACTTGTGAGAGAGTGTCAGAAAACATTGAAAGGAGAGGTAACATAGTGGAAGAATAACCACAATTCAGGGGCATCTGAGACCAATATTCACAAGTTGATTTTAAAGATGTCCATTCATTCATTTGGTACTAACTAGACAGGAATATCTCAAAATATAGAGCTGAGTTGGCTTCAATTAGTGCACTTTTCTGAATCAGGTTTCAGCCCTCTAAGCAAGGGATGGATCTGCAACAACATCTTTAAAGTAACGTTTAGGTCATCTGTAGATTTCTTTACATAAGCCTATGAACTTCAGCTTAGAGATGAGGCAAACAAGTTCAGACCAAGTGGTTAGATCCAGTCAGCTCACTTTGCTTTTTAATTGAATACATCATAAATATTTTAAATCAGTATACAATAAATTTACATTGTTTTCCACCCTGTTTGTGATCACCTGGTCTCTACCTATGACTAGAATGTTCATGAATGTAGAAAGATCTACCCAGTTCAGCAGCCTAGTTCTAAGCAGCAATATTACACCAGTGGAAAGAAAAATGCCTGCTTGTTGATTCTAACATCTGTTGGTTATTGTTGGTTCTAACACTGAGCTTGTGCCTTTTTTTCATCAACAATAAATGAAATCATGATCAGAAATGCTCTTTGTAACTCTGAAATAAAATTACTCACTCCTCATGACTAATAAAAAATGAACTTTCTAAAGGAGATCTGGATAGTGCCTTGCATGTACATTGCAAGTGGACAGCTTTGAAATAGTGTGTCCATAACAGAAGCCTAGTTAACTACAGATCAATAGCATGTTTAAGCGTATCAGCTGTAGTGATAGCTGAGCTTTCTATAAGGTACCAGTGTGTGAGAGTTTAGGTTTTTTTCCTTTTAGGATTCTGAGGTGGCTCCCTTTTTTTTTGTATTATCCCCTTTATTTCAAAGATCAGGAGAACTGAACTGCATCACAGCCGAGTAATGTCTTCAAAACTTCAAGTAAAAGAAACAAGGATATCCTTAATTGTAATCTTATAAGGAACTCACTAAGAACAAAGTGCAAGGCTGATATTTCATGATACAGTGTGCCTTAGGAAACAATGTGTTTCCACCAAAAAGAGAGTTATTATCTATCTATCCATCTATGTGTGTATGTATGTATGTATGTATGTATGTATGTATCTATCTATCTATCTATCTATTCCTCATTGGGCATAGTTGTTGGAAAGCTATTTGGCAGAATTTGCCTAGAGGTCCTCCTAGACACCAGACTGAACAGGAGCCAGCAATGTGTACCTGCTGCAAAGAAGGTAAATGGTATCCTTAACTGCATTAGAAAAAGTGTTATCAGCAGGTCCTTCCCCTTTATTTGTCACTGATGGGACCATACCTGAGTGCTGTATTCAGTTCTGGGCTCCTCAGAAGAGAAGAGACATGGACATACTGGAGAGGGTTCAATGAGGAACCACAGGGTTGTTGAAGGAACTGGACCATCTTGCATATGAGGACAGGCTGGGAGAGCTGGGACTGTTCAACCTGGATAAGAAAAAGCTTGGAGGGGATCTTACCAATGTATACAAACATCTGAAGGGAGGGTACAAAGCGAATGGAGCCAGATTCTTCTCAGTGGTCCCTACTGACAGAATCAGAGGCAATGGGTACAAACTGGAACACAGGAGGTTCCCTCTGAACATCAGGAAACACTTTTTTATTCTAAGGGTGGCTGAGCACTGGCATGGGTTGTCCAGCGAGGCTGTGGAATAAACTCCATCCTTAGAGATATTCAAGGACTGTCTGGACATGATCCCAGCCACCAGACTTGAGCAGAGTGTGTAGATCAGATGATCTCCAGAAGTCCTTTCCAACCTCAGCCATTATTTCATTCTGTAATTTTGTGAATTTTTATTTAGAAGAGTTATCATACTCTGTATACCAAATAAACATTTCCCCCAGAAGTACTCACACAACACATACTACACAGCTTGTAATACAGTTGTACTTTCTGTGACAGTAGGATGCACTTAAACTAAGGCTATATGCAATCTTTGACCACATTCCATTGACTTACACAAAAGTAGAGTTTGACAAATTCTAGATAGGTTTTGAATACTTGATGCCAAAATTTGAAGTTAAAAAAAATCAGGTATATATTAAAAGAGCACTTGAATTCTCTTAAAAAATTACTTAATTACATCTCTGTCCTGTCTGGATACAAACCTCTCAGAGATCACTGTCTTCCTGGAGATAGAATAAATGTATATACAGCTGAGTTTCAGAATCATTGTATTTGATAGAACACAGAACTTCAAAGACATATTCAAATCTGCATGAAGCATAATATGCCAGTTCTGGCACATATTGGCAAACAAAGAGATATTCTTACACTTAGTTTAAGATAAATTAGTAAAAACATACAAAAAATTTCAGATCATCACCACCTTTAAATGAAGTTACATCAACAAAATATTCAGTAGCACGGATTAAAAAAAGAAATCACAATCTCCTCAGGTCAAAGGTTCCACTTAAAATCAAGAAATCATAGTTTGGATGGATGGTGAAAGTTTCTTTGGAGTTAGACTCTGTTACCACCAAAGGAAAAGTGAAGGCAAAGTCAAAAGGGTATATCAATAAGAAGAGCTATTTATTATGTCTCAGACAGCTGAAGAAATGCTCAAAAGTCTTAGTGCTTTTTCTGTGTCTCTCCATGATAGATTACACTGTCTAGGTGGATTGACATTGTATCTCAGATAAAAATACACCTGATTGAAATCTGAACTTTAAATTTAAAAGTTTAAACTTACTGTGAACTAAACTAAACTTAGCAGCTTAAAAATAAAGTTCCATTGTTTTGATTTTCTCAAGAATTTCCACATTAAAAGGTGGGAAATTATACAAGTTTTGACAGCTTATGTTTTCAAAAACATAATTTTATATAGTTTATATTATTTAAGATAATTGGAATAGTAAGATAAAATATAAAACCTTCAAATAATACAACAAAATAGAAATTAATGATAAAATATAAAATACAACACCTTATGAAACAAAGTGTGGAAACAAAACAAAAAAAAATAAAGACTATATTTCAGATAAAACCTAAATAGACTTGGCTGACTTTTTAAAATTAAATAATTCTTACTGTTTTTCAAATAACCTATCACTGGAACCAATACACTTCTACAGAAAAGCTTGATGAATCCAGACTTTTCCAGAAACCTTTTTCTCTCCTCTATAGCTCTTTCATGGGAGTCATATTGTTGACATTTTGGTATCAGACTAATTTATAAGGTACTGATTGAGTTTTAGTAAGTAATTAAGCCAAAGTGTGAGACTTCTCTCAGGCAGAATCCCCACTGAAGCTAGCAGTTCTGTTCAAACTGAGGTGAGAAACCTGATCCAGCGTATTGAAGTTTTAATGATTCAATAGAATTTGCAAAAGGATCCTAATAAAACCTAACAAGAAAGAATTTGTTAGTTGTTTGTTGTTGTTAAATGTCACCATAATACTTAAGAGGTGGAGAAGCTTCTCAGTTTGAAAGGAATTACTTTTAGAAAAGAAAAATGGGGAGGGGATTTAGCAAAATGGCAGCAAGCTAAATGACTGCTATATTTGTAAAATAAATCTGTCCTTTGCAAATCTCCAAACTTCCCTTTGTAGATCGGTATGCCGCATTCACTGTAATTTCATTTAATTCTGCTCACGGAAGTTCAAAGAGACCTCCCTTATCAAAAGTGTGATTCTGTATGGAGAAATAATTATATAATTAAATGTGATTTTCCTTTATTTTCTTCTCAATGTATTTGTCTGACAATGTTTCATTCCCCCTTTCCTTCCATTACATCCATTGTAACGGAGATGAAGCAGCCTTGGTTTCCAATGAAATGGAAGGATAGCAGCAGGTTCACAGGAAAAATTCAAGATGCTTGCCATAAACCATCTACCACATACAGCAAGCCAGGATTTTTTCCAGGATTATTCAGAGCCAATGGAAGCCTGCAACATACAGTGAAACGTTTGTCTTGAACACCCTATGGTGATTTTAATGGAGGAACAGTTGTCGAAAAGTATGTGGAACTTCCCTTTCTCTCTCTATTTGGTTTTTTTTAATCTTTTCCTCAGTTTTGCTACAGGATCTTAACTTTTAAAAAATTTCCAGGTTATTGCTTTAAAAGTACCTTCATAACTGACAAGTAGAGATTCTGTTTTATAATAACTTTTGGCAAGATTTAAGTCCACAAGATGTTCTTAGCAAAACCACAATGTACATCTTGTATTTTTTTAGTTTCAAAAATAAAACCTCAAAATTTACATAAAGTTTGTCCAAAGTTGCAGAGACACCAGTGAAATACATACCTCATATTGTCACTGGTTTGATTTGTTGATTTGGGAACTCACATATTTTATGTTTTATAATATTATTTTTTTAACTGTAAAGGGAAAAAAAAAGAGGAATAATAACAATAAACATAATTTAATTCTACCACTACATAAGGTAACAATAAAATGTAGAATACATACTTTCAAAACAAAACTTACACTTGTGTAAGAAAATCTCTAGACTCTTGAAGACTAAATGCTTATTTTTGATAGTTTGGATACTTCTTGGGCAAAACCAGAAAATACATGTAAGTATTGCTCTAAAGTTCAGCTCATATGATTGTAAAAGCCTATGTACATCAGCTAAATATTTATCTGAAGAAAAAGCTGTGGAGTAAAGATTTGGTAATTCCTTCTATAACATTCCTGAAATATGTAATTAATTGAATTCACCTTTTGAAATACAGTCACAAAGAAAATAAATCTATGTCTAATGAAGAACAAAATGTTTGGTTTATATGACATTGATTTACTGGCTGACCATTTCATTTAACAGATACACTCTTCAATACTACACAAACTTATATCTCTGTTAACACTAATGCAGAGAAATACATTCGTTGAGATCAAGGACACAACCTAGGCTGGACCTTCTGCCCCTCTGAAAAGTATTAAAAGCTCTGAGTCTGGGGACTTTTTTCTTCCAAATGTGTGAGCCCCCTGTGCTTTTTACCTAGAACAACACGTGTACCTGAATCCGCAGAGAACCTCAAATAACACCACGAAACATCATGTTGCCAGCCACTTAGATGGACTACCCAATAGAGCAAATGGGCTCATGAACTATCCTTTTCTCTCCTTATTCAGCTCTCTGTGTAACAATATACAAGCAGAGACCAAGAAAAAAAGGCCCAGGGCCTATCCACCACTTTACTTATCTGCTACAAAATGTGCAAGCAGCTTCCTTGATCTTGAGATGTGCAGAATGGAGCCTCCCAAGCTATTTCAGGGGAGGGGACCTAAAAGCCAGGACTAACACCTCACATCACTCCGTACATAGAGCCTCAGATTTCCTTCCTTGAAGCTGTACCACAAACATGTCCAAATGAAGTTAAACAAATGTTTGAACCAATACAGGAAAGAGATTTTAGGCAGAAGAGAGAAATATACACCATGTGCCAGCGGCCTCTGTAGTGACTTACTGTGGTGCAGGATTTAAAATTCTCTACATACAAACAGTTAATCACCACAACCATTTAAAATGTCAGTAGAAAAAGAAATGGTTTCCAAGAGCATATAACTGCCCAGATAGCTTTCATCAGCCCAGCCACATGAAAGACCCAGAGGCAACTGCAAAGCCACCGTCAATACAAATGCCTGTGGAGTCTTCTCTGGTGCCAGATCCTGCTGCTTTGGCTATAAAAAATATCTCCTATAGTGCTGCATCCAGGATCTCTGGCTGCCAATCAAGCAGGAAGAGAAGGACATGGAAGAACTGTCTAATGCACTTGAGTAAATGTACTATTGCCATTAAGTGCTGTATTTTATACCTTTGTGGAGTAAGTGGTTTTGCAAAAGAGCAAACCTCCAAAATGTTAAAAACTCATTGCAGAGAAAATGTAGTGGCAACATTGATGCCTAATTTCTATGAATATGAACATTTTTATAGACTTCAGTCTGCCCACAAAACATTAGGCTAATGGACACAAGGCTATTCTCCTTTAGTAACTTTATGGTCAGTCATTCTTGCATGTTTGGGTCAATCTGGGTGATGCTCATAGTGAGCAACAAGCAGCAAAGGACGTTTGCAACATGCATCTATTTTCCTCATTGGTCCTGACACAGGTGCTCCCATTGAGAGCAGAGTTTATGTGCTGAAAGTGGTCAGGGAAGCTGTGGTTTTAGGCTGCACACACTGCTTTTGCCCTTAGCAGTGCCGTAATTTTGCACCTGTGTCTGAAGCAGTTCATTTTGTTTCACTGTGAACAAGGCTAAATGTTATGCTCAAACTGGGAATATCTGCTTTTGGTGCCCAGTTTTGACTGGTTTCTGGTCTGTCTGTTGAATTAGGCTCATATAATGGCTCAAATTATCATGAGACTCAACCCAGGCATTGTATTTGTGTTCATTGCCAACTCAGGACATAATCAATTGCAAAAGAGCAGACTAGGCTCCAGCCTGCAAACAGAAACTGTCTAGTTTTTATTAGGGAGCATGTTTACCAGAGAGGCAGTGATGCCACTTCCACAATCCAAGCTGAATAAGAAAGGTGTGACAGACTCAACTCCTGGATATCTAGTCTATAATTACTCTATATTTATTTAAACATGTCAGCAATTGCATTTTCATCAGGGGCTAATTGCCCCTTCAGTTTTATGCTAGTAATTGACTGCAAGCCCAGAAGTGCAGGCAGTAAGAAAAAAATAGGAAGAAAAAAAGGTCTACTGAAAGCTAAATACAAAACTGATCTCTAATTCCTCTGGTATTACTTAGATAAAAAGAAAGCTAAGAATAATTATTGCTCTTTAATGTCTACTAATGAAAAAAACCACACCCAACACAAACATATTCAACAATTGCAGACTGTGGATGAAATGGTAGTTTAACCATGTTTCCCTTTCTCCTCCTAGCTGTAAGCTTTTCTTCCAAATTGAACTAACTTTTCATTTATAGTTATCTGTTAATATTTTAGGCAAACAGCTGATCTAAATTGGCAGGGCTGAATTTATCACGCATTATAGAAAGGTTCAGAAGATCCTGGCTGTACGTAATTAAACAGCACCTTGAGTCCTTCTTTCTCTTTTTTTTTTTTTTTTTTTTTATTCTCTCTTAAAGTGACTGGCTAAGCTGAAAAAATAGAATTTTCCTGTAAGTTCTTCAATAGGTCATCTGAATGTAGAAATTAATGCCTCAGTGACAACAGGTAAGTGTTTTTTTTTCCAAAATCCTTTTAAAATTATACATTTCTAATTTGTGATATTAAATATAAGAAACATAGACAGGTAAATTATATTAGCAATTAGTTGTTTTTCATATTGGAATTCCAAGGTCCCATCAGTTCTCTACTGAGAGAGCATTACTGAAGGACAGAAATTTAGAGTTACAAGTGAGATGAAATTCATTCGGTATGTCCCATGCTATTTCTGTATCAAATAGATATTGCACAATTCAAACCCAACTGTAATATAATACCAAACAGCACAGATGATTAATACTGAAGACTTGTTAATGCAAAAAGTGTTAGCTCTGTCTAAAAAGGATTATACTGTGAGACATTTGTTTTATTTTTATCAATTAGCTTAATCTTTGATTTGAATTCTACACCCTCTGGCATGGAGAAGATGCTTGTTTCTTTTTTTTTTTTTTTCTTTAAACAAAGGATTATTCTTCCTCAAAAGGGGATTGTCTAGTTCTTTTATTGTTTTATGTCACACAGGGGAAAAATGCTTTTGAGGCATTACCTCTGAATTTAGCAGGGACGAGAGTTTACTGCTATATAATCATTAGTCAATGCAGTAGCTGAAACCTTAAACAAAAGAAAACAAACTACAAACAGGCAAGCATCCCCTAAAGGCACATCAGAACACCAGAGAGAGGAAACATGGATTTCAAACACGGCTGCCCAAGCATGTGCTAAATATTGCTGCTCCTGACTTTAAATAGCACACGAAGGAATACAACATCACCTTCTAGTTTTTGAAACGATGCTAGGAAGCAAGAGAAAAAGAATTGTAAGGGTTTAGCAAATGTACTTGACTTCTACTCTTTCTTTTTTTATTTTGAGACTTCATGAAAATTATATCTCTCTCCTAATAAAATCCTTCAATATAAAGGAAATCTGTCATAAAGCTAATAGAAAGATATTATTATACCTCAAATGTCTTTTGTCATGATGATGCTTCACCAAAACAAGCAAACTGTCTGATCCTTGTGAATTGTCTCTGACAATTACTGTTCACTCTGTGGTTGGGAGCCACAGGAAAGCTTTAGAAAGATTTTTACAATGGCTGTCCACTTGCATGTACAAACAATCACCAGGGCCACATTTGCTTTCATATGGGTGATCACCAGCCTGGGGTAACTGTAAGTACTTGGAAGGAGCTAATTAGAGAACTGTATTTCATCCTGATATATGGCCAAATGCTATACAAATAATACATACAGTGAAAAAGCATCTAATTTATGCTACTTTTGAAAAAGGAGGGTGGTGTCTCTAACACAAATTAGAAACATTCTATTTTCTTAATAAATTCTATTTTCTTAATTTCTTTCTACTGGCATATTAACTATGAATTTAGAATATATTGTTGGAGCCTTTCAAGACAATGATTGCTTCATTAATATAAGTATTTGTCAACTCAGAATAAATTGTAGGCCAGTGATTTGAATACAATCTACATCTATAATGAACTGAGACTGGATCCAGCCCTCTCTGTAGAATCATTTTGACAATTTAAAGTTTCAAGCTGGAGCCCAAAATACACCATCTTATGACTGTTCAGTGATCTATAGAACATGAGCTCCTCTATAAAGATAGGTGTCCAGTGTGCAAAAGCTTTAACCCATAAGTAATTGACTGGAAAAAAAAAAGTCTGTCATAGTCTATCTACCCAGGAGAACTGCCCACCCACCAAAGGATGCTGGTGTAGGGGGAGCTTTGTGATATTGGTACTTTATACACTCTCTGAGCACAAGACCTCAGAACTGCTGCTTCAGTTTTCAAGAATGAAACTCACTACTTTTTTATCTGTAATGACAAGATGATTTGCTGAAGTTACTGGGAAAACAGAGAAGGCAGGAGGCACTCAAAGGGATTTACCAAATCAGATGCAGAACAATAAACTGATTCCAAGAAAAATTAGGAATATAACATGTTGAGAAAAGAAGAGTTCCAGGAAAGGATAATAGTTTCAGAAACCATGGGTATCAGTCACATCTTTAGAAAGAGTTTTTCTGTGTTTGGTCTTCAGCTATTTTTGAGAAAATTTGGAAGGGCAAATAGAAGCTGGATAAGGTCTTTTTCAGGGACAACTCCTGAGACAAATGAGATATTTTGCCATATTTTATTCCCCATATTGATTCTTTCTGAAGAAAGCATGACCTCATGGAATGATCTCTATACTCATTTTCAAACCTTATGACCACAAAAAATCAACAGAAAGCAGAAGAGGCTTCCCTCAGAGATAGATGTTTTGCCCAGGGTCACAGCACTGTGACTGCATGGGAGCTGCAATGCCAGGTCCTCTTTTCCATCACTGATGCTGGACACCTGCTCAAGTCAGACCTGTCCTCTGCTTCCAACAGCTTCCTAGTTTCTGCAGTGGGACAGTTTCAGTGTGACAGCAGAGCAACGGGCAAAAAGCAGCCCACCTTTTTTGTATATAAAGACATGGGAATGTCAGAACACTCTTCATTAGGTAATGAGAGAAAGGTTCTACCCAACTCGCACAACAGTTGACACCACTCTCAATACTAATGAAAAGCAAGTGTTTCCTTATGGTCAAATTTTAACATATAAGGCTTAGGGCTAAGCTAACTGCTATTAAAAATACCATCCTTGAAAAGCTTACTTTTTAAAGGTATTTTAAAAGACTTTCATTTGCTGGAAATGCACTAAAGATGATACAAACCATATGCTATGCTACACCCTTGCAAAACAGACTTTTTTATTGGATAATGATGTGGGATGAGAGATATTTCATCTTTCATACATTTATTTGACAATGATGAATTTAATTCATTCTATCACATTGAATGATACATTTATATTCAGTATGTAGTTTAAAATTTCATAAATGATTAAAGTCCTTGCCGTTTTAATTATAATATGAAGAGAGCAGCTAGAACTTATTTGCAGAGAATAATGTGCAAGTCAATAAATTTGGTGAGTACTCCTGACAACATATAAATGATGACTTTAGTTGCATGACTACCTGTGGAAGACAGCTAGATAGTGAGAGTCCTTTTGTTTCTTTTCCAGCAGAAGCTGGAGTCTGCTCACTTCCAAACTGCAACTACCTCATTTCAGCAACTGGTAGCAAACAATTCACAGAGCTTTAAAAGTTGTTCTGTGCATCCTGCACTAATGAAAAAGGTCAGCTTGCCAAGCAGAGGACTGCAGACAGCTATCATCTACCAAGCAGTGAGCTGTTATTTACCTCACTCATGTAAAGAAGTAGATTCTTCATCCTGTGAGAATCAATAAGGGCTTTGAATAGACAAGACAAGTAGCTTTTGACCTAGCCTTGCACTGTGCAGGCAATAGTTTAGCTTCCTTCATGCTCACCCATCATCTTTTTGAATCACAGAGACCACCCCTAGTTAATTCACTTGCACTAAATGCCAGACAAAAAGCCTAATGGAAAGATTTCATTGACTTCTGGCTTTGGATGAGACTCATATGTATCAGCCACTATGAGGGGACTATCCCAGCATCCAGTAGCAACATCAGTACCTGTCAACAAGGAATCGAACCAATAACAGTAGTACACAAGTCAGACAAAAATCATAGGCCTGTTATTTCTTTTTTCCTGAACTTCAGCTTAGGCATTGCAATAGTGGAAGAAACTTTGGATAAACCCACTCAACTGAACATATATCCCTCTGGTCCATACAGAGTAATTGAAGAAAAAAACAGTTGTGATATTGATGTTGATTCAATTTTCTTCTTGCTGTTTACAATGTGGAACAGAGTAGATCCTAATTTATTCTATTAACATTCTTTTTTGACTTAAGAAATTTGCACAAACTATGACACTCAGAGTGTTTATTTTAGAAAAAAAAATATTCATAATCTTGTCAAGTTGGAACCAATATAAAAACTAAGCAAAACATTATTTTTCCTGTTATTCTAATTTAAAAAAAAAAAAAAAACACAAATGAAATAATACTATAACTAAAGCAATTTTGATAACATTTTGTTGAAAAAGGAAAATGGCTTTAGACTGAGGAGTCATATGCCAAAGTATAGCCCAAAGCAGGTTAAGCCAAAGGAATCTGAAAGTCTTCTGGTAAAGAAGGGCATATAATGGAAACGATGACAGACCTTTAACTGTAGCAGTGCTGCTGGGTGCCACTATAATGAACTCAAACATATAATCTCCTAGGGTTAATAAGACACCTGTCTTGAAACTAGCAGTCATATTGGTTTTCCAAGCCTGCCACAATACTTAAAGTCTTGATGAAGTTCTTACTGTGCCAAAGGAACTTACTAACAAAGCCACTGAGTCAATTTAACCTAGTGAAACTGGACCCTGTAGACTGGGTTATCAGAGTTTTGTGTTGAGATAATTACAGCACTAAAGAGAGCATATGGGCTGTCAAGGCTGGCACATGGCCTGCGCCAGCTGTTACCTGGGTGCTTTGGAAAATCTACTGAACAGCATTTTGGACACAGAACAGCTATATGTAAGTTTTCCAAGATATCTAGTGGGAAATCCTCATA
The DNA here is from genome assembly GCA_035222235.1 of Margarornis squamiger. Taxonomy (NCBI): domain Eukaryota; kingdom Metazoa; phylum Chordata; class Aves; order Passeriformes; family Furnariidae; genus Margarornis; species Margarornis squamiger. The sequence goes on along the minus strand of JAWWTY010000001.1, from coordinate 69,684,098 downwards.
ATAAATTTATTTTTTATATGGGGGTGGATTGCACCCAATAACATGACTGCAAGAAGTACAACCTGAACTTCTAAAGGAAGCTACGAGAGGAAAATAATCTTGCATGACAGCAAAGTGTGCAATAGCAAGCTTTACCTTGTTATACAGAATAAACTATCCAAGAAATTAGCTATTGTATAGCCCAGCTAAAAACAATACTGAAATATACATATTTAGAGGTTTTCTAGAAATATGTCTCTGAGTCAGTGGGATTTATCCTATTATTCCTGGTATTGCTATTCTATGAAAAATAACTTCCAAATGCAATGTCATAGCTAATCAATTACTAACAGCAATTATTATTGATTGGCTGTGACACTCTTACAGGGCATGCCTTTGTGAGGTAATATTACTGAAACAAAACATTTCAAATAGGATGTGTCCAAGGAGTTAGAGAGAAAATATAAAGAGAAATTAAACAGAAATATGCCCAAACAGAATACAACAAATGTAAGAACACATACAAATTTCGTAACATGGAATTACTGGAAATCATGGTTGTTAGATCCAGGAGGATTATAGTAAATTATATTAATTATTTAGATAAGTAGACTTAATTACCCAAACTGAACTTCCTAAGATGCCAGGTCATTCTAGCTAAGTCTGCAGTCTCTGGAATGTCTGTGACCTGAGAGAATGACTGGGAGATGTGGAGACTGACGAGCCATGAGGAAGCCAATGTTTAATTTCCAAAAGCTGACCTGGTGTATCAGTTTTGTGAGCAAAAGTGTGTGCCATGACTATGTCTGGGGTTAGTGGCATTGCACAACTCTGAAATCCACATGCAAGATCCAGAATCTCACTTTCTCAAACCAAGTTAAACTTAGACAACTGAGGTAATGAAGGCAAAGCTTGAGTTTCGTCGCCTTATCATGCAAAAACACAGACTCATTCCTGTGACATCATTACCTTCATGGACCTAATGCAAATATATCACTATTTGTTTCACATAATTCAGTTTCATGTCTTCATGAATCTCTTGAGAAATTAATGCATGGAAAATTTAAGATTTACTATGTCTTTGAATATGTGATTTCACTAGGAACATAGTTAACCCATATCTCTTCTTTTTCTGACTCAAAAATATAATGACTTCATTGCTTGTAAAGAGGGGTTTGTAGTATGTTGGTTCAGTTAATAATTTTCTGGATGCTTAAATTCTTAACTTACCTTTGTTGATCTGCATCTATTTGAAAGAATTAGTAATGCATAGAAAAACTGAATTACTAACAGTATTAATACCATATTTTCTTCAAAGCAAAATCTGCTTCTCTTTTTGTTTTAAACCCCCTATTTGATTGAAAAGGAATGTATTCTGGAGTTGAAAAATTCAGTTAATTCAGTTATTAATTAAATTTTTTTAAACCCTGTCCATTAAAAACATTTAGGAAATCCGTCTGTATTACATCAAAGTAAGTTCATTCCCATATTATATTTTGCAAGCTTTAGCAAACAAGGAAAAAAAAAATAGAAAATCCCCCCAAAGAATCTTAATTTTTATCTATGGAAAACATTAAACTGCTAAGTGCTAACAACTGGAATTAGTCCTTAAATCTCTAATGAGAATAATAAAACATGAGTGCAGTTTGTGCTGTAACTTGATAAGGCCTGAATTTACTTGCTGTTAGTAAAAGTTCCTGATCCAGCAGTATGGCATTTTACTCCCTGAGGTACAGGAAACAATATCTGTCCTTTAGGAGCATCCTCTGTGGTAAGCACTTCTTATCAAGGCTATCAAAGGACTAAGATAGCAGGGTAATATCTAGTAACAGCAGCTTTATGAGCAGATCCATTACTGATTTAAATCAATCTAAAGCAGGTAGTTTTGATTAACCCATTCAGAGCAAAGCTGACCTCCTCACAAAATTATTTCTTCTGAAAGTAATGCAGACGGTTTCTGTGCTACCAGATGTGACACATGGTGAATCTAAGTAGCAGCAGCAACAGAAGAAGATCTTTGTACTAAAAGCTTGTTACTCTGCAAAGATATAATACTTTGCAATAGTAACATTTAATATTCTTGAAAATTCTGACTTGAACTAAACTAGGACACTATATGCAGAAGGAATTTAATTGAGCCTGTCTTGCTGTCAATTTGTCTGAAAATCTATTTTTTTATAAAAGTCAATATCTAAATACTATTCACTGAAATTTTCTTGCAAAACACTTATTGGAACGCAGTCCTCAGATTTTATTTGTCCATGAAGATATTTTTATTCTTTGCAATGGAAAATGCAATTGTAACTTTTCTTGAACTTCCAAAAGTAAAATGAAAATAGTTATTAGTCAGCAGTTTAGCAAGCTACAGCTATTTTAATTCTTAGTGTTCTCACTACATATCCATGGAAATTCTCTCACAAGTTTCAGTTAAAAATTATTAAAAGCATTGATTATATTTTTTTTTTATATGCAATAAGAAATAAGGCAGTTAGACACAGTTTTAAAACATTTCAAATGTAATTTATTTAAATGGTGATTTACTAATTTGGCTAGTAATTAGATAACAGAGGTCTCTAAGCATTACTTTTTGATTAGTGTTTAGAAAGACAAAAAAACCTACTGCACTCAGTTTGACTCAGCTGGGAAATGTCAACCGGCTCCCAGCCAGGAGAGGCCCACCAGACAAACACGGCACTTCCAGAGATTAGAAGAGCACATAAACAATACACATTGTCAACACCCTCTCACTACTAACTTCAGCTCAAGCAGTTGTACGTACTAAATGGTCACCTTCATAATTATCCTGGGCCCGATCCTGTTCTTTCCAAAGTCAGTCTGAGCTAAATTATTGATTGCCACAGTCAGTCCCTTGTGTCTTAGGAGTTAATGGGATCGAAGTGACATATAATCAGCATGTGTAATCTGAGGAGCTCGAACTTCTTGGATTCCCTCGTGACTTATTTTGGAGATGTTGCCTTTATTTCTGAACTATTCCTCTGAATAATAATAAGAACAAAAAAGAAATTCAGGATCTAGTAAACAAGTTGCTTGTTTCTCAACCTAATTTTCTCACAGCTTGTGTAAAGACTGACCTTGTAATCCTCCCATAACCCTTCCCTAGTGATCCAAACTGTGCACATACTTTCCTACGTTTAGCTTAAATACATTTACCTACGAGAAATAGAAAAAAAAAAAATCTTGGATAGGGTAAATACATGTAAAAACGCAGCATTTCTGTTTCTGTCTGAATCACAAAGGTTCACAGACCAAACGAAAAACCTTGCCCATATGAACTATTTTAATTAGTGCAATTTAGTATTCTCCACAAATGCAAAAGGTTATACTCTTACTGATTCTTTGATTTATACATTTCCTATTAAACTGTGTAATTTTAGTTCAGTAAGTGCTATTGCAGTACTTTATGCAAACGTGAACTCTTTGAGATAACAAAATCAGCATGAATTTTGTATTAGAAATATATTGCAACATTAATAAAACAAAACAGTGTATTTTCTTATGATAATATAGTTTAAAGAAATACGTTTATTTTCAAGGTTCATACCATACAGGTGACAAACTATTTATTTACTCCTGCCTTTATTGGTAGCTGTATATTTCTTATTAGATAATATATTTGATCCTCCAAACTATTTTGCTTGAGCATCAGAAAACATCCAAGTGCTAAAGGGAGAGACGGCACCTAAAAATATGCTGTGAAGTTCTCTGTCTTGATAACACTGGAAGCTGCTCTCTAACTTGATCAATTTCTTGCATCTACAGAAAATTGTTTTTCAAGTCTGGTATGGGAGAAAAAATATCAAAACTGGCAGAGATATTCTCAATTCTTCAGAAAGAGATGAAATTAAAAAGCTCTACCTTCAGTACCTTTTAAAAAAATTAAAAAAAAAGAATTTTTTTTTTTTCTTCTTTCTGATTCAGGAGTAAAATTTATGCTCTTTATATCATATATTGCTTTAACACTAGCAAAATGAATGCTAAAACCAGGCCCAGAGCAATGCAGTATAGTTTTTAGGAGTATGCAAAATGATCTTCAATAACCATTTTTTAAATAAAATATGAAACCTTGAAGCAGACAACAAAGAATTGTATTGATGGTAAAATCTTTCATTTGAACATAAATTTAAAGAACACACAGCCCTGAGTCTTAAAAAAACACAGGAGTATTGTTTTCTAGTTGTCATAGCATGAATATACCAGTAGTATGAATGAATTCCAGGTGTCAGTTTTAACAAAAGTTTCTCTACATTTATCTCTTTAAACACAGTGCCATTTGGTTGGTCTGCAGACCTACAGGAACAAATGAACAGTAGTATTTATATATGCTTTTTTTTTTTCAAGGCTGTAAATGTAATCCTACATTTCAAGGTTACCAAGAGGGAGGAAAGCATTATCATTGTTTTTTCAGTCTTATTGTCCCATTTTGGTGATGTACATACTCTGAGCAAATTAATTGCTTTGCATTTTGCTTATATTTATTAACTGAGATTAGGAAAGGCAGTAAAACACTATATCAAAGCATAATGGAGAAAACAACCAGAATCAATCTTTCTCGTTTGTCACAGACAGTGCTTATTTAAATCTAAAATATGTTCTTTGCTGTCCTTGGTCTATTCTGGTAGATAATAGCTTGTACCAAATATAGGGCTACAGATTCCTCTCTTCTTTTTGAACAGAAAAAACACAAACAATAAAAAAAAAAAAAAAAGAAAGAAAGAAAAAAGATGTAGCAAACTTCTAATAATAGAAGGACAACAACAACAAAAAAAAAAACACCAAAACCCTGTAGTCTGTTAGATCTCTGCTTCTTAGCTAACTGGATTTTATCTCTGCTTTCAGAAATCCTAAGGGCACTATTTCTGCAGGGCTACCTCGAGAATTTGATCACTATGCCCCATCAATAAATGTCCAGACATTTATTTGGGGACAAATCCTGAAATAACAAGAAATTCAGAAGGGCCTTGTAAAGAGGAAAAGTCAAAATTTTTAAATAATACAGTGCATTATAAGTCTCTAAATAAGTCAGCTGCACATGACACTTCTCATTCAGACAATTGTGCAAGAAAAGCATTACCAGACTGTAATTGTTTAGACTGAGAAATTAATCTAAAATAGACATGCTTGCAATGTATCCAACACTGATTTGGTCTCCCCAGTTTTTGAAAGTTTGTTATCTGAAACACTGCAACTCCATTGCCTGCTCTTTATTATTTTTTAAACAAAGTAACACTGAATCCCCCACATAGGAAGGAAGGTAAGTAACAATATAGTGCAGGCTCCAAGTTAAATCTGGTTCAGACAGCGTAATAATGATGTCATTAAGGCTCCGAGCTGAATGGGAATCAGACAGTACCGTAGCACAGCTGCAGACATAAATCTGAAAGAACTTTTTTGGCTACATTCTCAGACTTACCTTGAAAGATATTTAGGAGCTCCAGCAATGCGAGTTGAAAGAAATGTTCTCAAAGGGAGGTTTGCAGACTGAAGAACCTATGTAGGCCTTATAGACACTTTCCTCTGTGTCACAGGAAGGAACATTTTGTTAAATGAATAAACTGAGAGAAATAATTTCAGAAGAAGTGCAAACCAGAAAACAAATAAACCTTAATACTACCACAAATAAATGAGACTAAGGCAATTGTGGGACTGCTCAAAGCCTTTTTGCCTTGCTGAATGAAAGCAATCCCTAAGACTGAATGGGTAATGAGATCCTGGCTCCTGAGATTTTAGCTTTCTTAATCATGTTCATAATTAATTCAAGAACATTGATAATTTCATTACATTCTTTTTGTCTTATCAATAAATGATGTGCCTGCACTTTTGGTCCTGTGTACAGGGAGAAAGGAGATGCTTTGGGTAATATTGCACCAGGAATTGTGTATGTATATATGTATATATATACACATACATATATATATATAATCTATATGACCTAAAATACGGATGTGGTAGTTATTATCCATAACCAGGCCTCTATTATCAGAATATGATGACAAGAAGTTACAAATAATTAATAAGCTTTTTATGCAGAAATGCAAAACCCTTTAAAGAAAAATATGCTGCAAATAGAATTCCTGTCTGAAAGATGGGTACCTAGGAAGAAGTCTATTTTCAGACATATTTAAGAATGGATTTTACATGAACTCAAACTAAAAATATACATTTTTAAGTATCTCTAGATATCTACTAAAAAATATATCATTTAAAGAAAAACCTAACTTCAGCTCCTTTTTCTATTTGGAGAGATATGCCCTTCTGTTTGCCCTTCCAAACACATTCCCAGTATCAGCTTGCATCTAACACCAGCTGTACTCACCCACTCAGTTGAAAGTCTGAGACTTTCTGTATTGTCTTTTTTTTTTTTTTTTTAGGTGTGTGTTTGTTTTTGTGGGGTTTTTTGGTTGGTTTGTTTGGTTTGGATTTTTTTTTTTTGCTGGGGGAGTTGTTTTGGCTTTTTTAATGAAGACTAAAAGCCTTCTTTTTATCTAACAGTCAGTCAAAGGGGAAGCATCCCTTTAGGGTTTACTGCTTTCCCTGTGTGATCTTCAACAAAGCAACAAATCTGTTTTGCTCCCTTTTTTTGTTGTTGTTGGTTTAGAGGTATCATAGGTTTTAGACAGCAGAGTCTGTAGAAGTAAAAGTTTCTGACCAGAAACAAATACTGCTCTGATATTTACTCTCACTTGGACCTTACTTCATTCTGCCATCAATGAAACCATCCATGGAATACATGGCCCTGTGCAAAAGAAAGCACCATAAATGGGTTCCAAACAGTTTAATAACTGACTTCAGAACATGACCTACACTCAGGAAATGTCTACTGCCCTGTAGGAAACAGTGCATTTTAGCTGATTATCTTTTAAAAATAATAAAACCAGGCATTTCCTCCTTAAAATCAGATTAAATGTCAACTTAAGTATGAATATATGCTACACCAAATCTTTTCATTGTCCATTCTGTTGACACCGGCTTCATGGGGATGCTACGGTCCTGAAGGTCTGTGTGGTTCAACCAGCCCCAGAGGTGGCTGTTAGCCAGCATGGCATATGAGAGGTCAGTTGCACGCTACATGTAAGGAAAGAATGCATGGATGCATGTACAGATAAAGGGTTTCCATTTCGAGCATACTTATGAGGGCTAGGGGAGGAAAAAAACCCATGTGTGTGTAATGTTTTGGGGTCATGAGTAACTACACACATATCATTTCTACCACTAAAAAAAGAGGTCAAGGAGTAATCCCTGGTGCAAGGCCAAATGACACCAACAGACTGCAGCCCATATTGCTCATAGATAGTGCCTTCAAACAGAGGTGACTGGGGACACCTCACTCGAAGAGCTCAAAATACAGCTATGGAACATGCTAGCAATGTAGAGGGGTAGGCAAGGCAGGGCACTCTACTTAGACTAGTCTCCCAGGCTTCACTTTTCTTTTGTGCCTCTGATACTCAAAGGTGTTAAAAACTCTGGTATCAATTATCTAGAGCAACCCTAGGATTTAGCAGCTCAGGAGAACTGTTGAGCAATTTTGTTTTGTTTTGTTAGGGGATTTCTCAAGGGATGGGAGAGGCAGCATAAAGGATCTACTATAATGTAAAACTAAAACTTTCCCTCTTCAAGTTGCAAGCAATGCTATATGAGGATAACAAGAGGCAAGCTCAGGTAAACACAGCACAGATTATTTAGTATGCTTGATGTGTTTAACTGAAAAGACAGGGCCTGAACCGCCCTATGTAGCGTCCCTCACAGATTACCAGCACTGTCTCTTGGGGCTGTAAAAACAAATCCAAATTGACTTAGGCAATCCAGATACTCTTATTCCCAGTGGAGACAAGAGTGTGCAAGTCTTGAAGAGGCATTTGTCCCAGTGCTCCTGAGCCTCAGAAAGCCATAGCCATAAACCAGATGGTCTGAATTGCCTCATGGAGGAGGTCATCTCTCTAGTCACAGCATAAAAGGTCTCTGACAACACTCTCAATTGAGGTATTTTAAGAGAATACCTGGATTTAGGTGGGATACCATTCCTGGATGTAATGAATTAAGAACACTGAATGAATTCAGTTAAGTAGAAAATACTGTCCCTTCATTCTTGCTGTTTTCAGAGGGCAGAATTCAAGAAAAGTGGGCTCAGATCCTGGATTTTGATTAGGTTGCTCTTGCTGTAGGTCACTGTAGTGCCTTCAGGTGTTAGAAATCCAAGCCTTATTGCTGAGATCAGCAATTGTAAGCCCTCTCAAATTTAGGGCAACATTTCTTTGAAGCAATTCTGAACTATAAATAATGTGGAAATCTCTCTGAACATGATTATAACTTTTGCTGTAAGAGCTATTTACAGGATAGTAAGCATCTTTGGCTGGCCTGTGGAGTTTTTCAAGAGGGTAGGCTCAAAACTGAAGCAGTTAATATGCTTGAAATACCTGACTATTTTTTTTATCTAGTCTTAGATCATCCATGCGTTACTCCTAAACTTTAAAATGTAAGTACTATTTGGTATTGAGAATGTCTCATTAGAGCAGAAACTTTAAAAGGTTCTAAGGGATTCAAAGAACCATCCTGAAAATCATGAAAAGAATCCACAACACAGGTATTCTGATAGCTATCAACAGTTTTTTCCAAGGTAAGCCACCTATAAATTTATGACAAAAACCATTATAGTCAATTTTATAGAATTGTCGTTTAAATCCACTCATATAAGCATGGGCAAAATTATGCAAGTTTTGTAGAATGACCTGATTACATGAGAAAGAAGTCCAAAAAGAGCAACTCAGAATCACTTAGCAAGGCAAGCTGTTGGCTGTGACAGTGATGTATGAGACATAGGTGATATATATACTGGGTGGCTTTATCAGTAAATCATTGAGTTATTTACTTCCCTGAGGAACTGGACCTGTCCCTGGAAGAGACTGTACTGTGAGATGCACCAGTGGGGAATTAATATTGGCAAAAGAGTCAATTTTGATTTGTTCACACAAAAGAATCATAAAATATCATTTAATAAATGATACACCACAGATGAACTGCCTCTTCTAAGTACAAGTGTTTTAAAAATTATAGAATCTGTATCTCCCTGTCATTTTCCTCATTAACATGAAAGGAAAATATCCACAAAATCAGTTAGTTTTAAATAAAGTATTTAGCCAACACATCTCTAGCAGGGTCTGAACTGCTGCACACTGAAAAATAAGAAAAAAACCAGAGTATGGAGCTCTGAAACTGAAAATTTATAATGCCACTTTCTTTTCTATACATTGCATATTAAAGGTAGAAGACAAACTCTACCATCTGCAAGGAACAACTGTGAGACCAATTTCAATTTCAGGCTTCTGCTGTGGACCTTTGCTATGGGGCCATACACAGGGACTGTCTAGCACAGTAATGGACAGGGTGCTCCTCAGAACTGCTCACCAGGCAAAGCAGCAATCAAAGCAGATGCTTGTGTTTCACCCGTTCCCAAGCTGCTGCACTTGCGCAGGCAGGAGCATCCCCTGTGCTTTGCACCTGGGCTGCAATGTCGTGCCCCCAGATCCACTGGGTGGATGTGCTGCAAACATAGCTTGAGAGAGAGCTCAAAGGGCTATCCTGTCCTGACACTGATCTATAAATCCTTTAGTTCCTTTTCTTGTGGTAATTTCTTTGGCATCTAATTTAAACAAATCTAGTTAAAACCATGTAGACTGAAATGCTATAGAATATATGTATGGTCAAACTGCAAAATAAAAAAAAGAAATAAAAAAAATGAGCCAATCATTGACACAAACACTGCAAATATTGCTACTTATCATATAAAGAATAAAGAAAAATGTTCAAATGCTGAAAACAGTTTCTGTGCAGAAAACAGCTCAACTTGATAGAGTCTTATACAAAGTGTTTCTGCTAACATTAACAAGATTTTCAGACTATCTTCATACAAATAAAGGAAAATCAGAAATAATTTTCTGTGCAATAAAAGCAGTGAAAACTTTATCAATGTTAATGTGCAGAAAATGTTGTGATACATAGCATATTATGGCAGAAATGCAAACAAAATACTCTTTCCTCTTTAATTCCCCCACAGCATGGCCAGTTCTAGGAATTACACATCTCCAACATCATAGAGTGAATTTGCTTTATTCTGATTTGGGGATGTTATTCCTGTAGGCTTTTTTTCATGGTTTTATGTGAGAGCTTCAAAGAATCTCAGCATAAACCCTACACATTCCTGATGCTATATGCCAAGATTTTCAAATCAGAATTGTGTAGTGGATATGTTACTCATTTAGGTCATGAAAATATGACTGGATATGACTTGTGGAATGGGCATGACTTGGCCAGACTCAAAGAGTAGTGACTAGTAGTACAATATCCAAGAGGTATCTGGTTACAAGTAGTAGTCCTTAAGGCTTCATGCCAGGTCCAATAACATCTGGATTGCCATCCCAATGAGGTGAAAGATATCCTCAGCAAGTTCATGAATGACCTCCAAACAGGAAGCTCAGTCAGTATGCTTGAAGCCAGCCATTCTGAGGGATTGCTTTTTCACATTACACACAGTGGAAATCCAGTCACACTCATCTTATATAGACGTGAATTAATGTAAAAAGGATGCATGTAAGTCACACATAGATGAGCCAGAGGGACTTAATGGATGATGAACTTGTAAAAGAATGCTTTTTATGCACAGGCCACATTTAAGAAGGCAAGCAAGTATGCCATTGCTAGTTTCAAGGAGCAAATGGGTTAGTACATGCATCAATAGTGACACAAACTACAAAAGGTAAGATTGGTCAACAGTGAGAAAAAGCACACAAAGGTTGAAGAGGATAAAAATACAAGAAAAGCATGGAGATTACCGGAAGGGTAATTAGAAACACTAGAGAGAGAAAAAAGTAGTTGTTGTGGAAATAGAAATCAGAACAGAAAAGAGCTGCAATAAATAGAAGTTCATACAATGCCATAATCACAGAAGGTATTAAGCATTTGCATTTTAAAACAAAAAAAATCTTCTGATGTAGCTAGAATAGTAGTCTTCACTTATATACTCCTGAAACTGGAAGCAACATTTACAGTACTTTACATTTTAAAAGAGAAAAAGCCACAAAAGGTTGCAGGAAAGAGAATAAATTCCAAATGCTGTTTCATAACTTTCTACACAATAATAAAATGAACTGCTTTTGATTGAATTTGAATTGACAGCAAAAAATTCTCATTTACCGTTATTTGATGCTTCATTGAGTGACTTGTGTTTCGTTACCAGCTTTCTCAATTGATATATCTCTTTGCAGCCAAATAATGGATAAGTGACACATGCTATGAAATATGCATTTCACTAAGAAACTGCTTTCCACATCTTGAGAACCCTGGGTAGTATTTATGCTTGAAATTAAACCAAACCCTGAGCATTGATTTTAATATGTTTAGATGAAATCAAATTGCCTTAACTGTGTTAACACTGTGGAACACGCAGTAATCCATGTACTTTATGGGCTGATAAATCTGAAACTACAGTAAATGCATAATTATGCCATCAGTGATATCTGTTTCTTGTGCCTATTACTCAGATATCATACTATCTACAGCTTTATGCATGAAGCCAACACCAAGGAAGCAATTCTTTTTCTTCACATGTTACTGAATCAGTTTAAATCAAAAATCAATGGCATTAAATCAGCTGCACTTGTAATTTCAAGGAACAGCCTTTTACTTCCTTGCCTATGGAGGAGCAACTGACTTTGGGGGAGCTTCTTGAGGTAAATATTTGGAGAACTGCAAGTCTGTTGAAGCCCTGCACATTTCAGTTCCTAATGCTGTTGTTCCACCCATGCGTATTAGCATGATTGTCTCTAGTATTTTTCCATGTTAGCCAGAGAAGCATTGTTTTGCTAGTTTCCACTCCATGACAAAGAAAAAAAAAAATTCAGACTGCATATTGCTCAAATGCAAATTGGTTCTAATACTTATACATGAAGTTCATCTATGATAAAGGAAGAGAATAAAGGAAAGGGGGAAGGGGCTGAAATGGGAGGAAAGAATGGCAACCAGAAGAAAAGGAGGGCAACAGGAAAGACAGAGAGGCACAGGAAAGGGAGTCACCAAGCCATAATTTCCAGATGACGTCATATAAGTAACTGCAGAGTCTGTGGTGTTTTTTTTTCTTCTGATGCTGTTGGAATGATATTTTTGACTCATTGTCAAATGAAAAAAATATTAAATTATTTTGATTTTTTTACAAATAAAAAAAAGCTTTCACATGAGATCTTTTATAAAAACAAGTCTCATCTGTCAGGGAGTTTTGAATTACTCTCAAAAAGAAGGACTTAGCTGGGAACTCAGGTCCAAGAGTACTGGGAAGGGTGACAGTAGCTCCTGGGCTCTTTTTCAAGATCTACATTTTCTGGAAACTTATAGGGATCACTGTGGCATTCCTGGGAACCCTCCAAGGAGCTTCAGGTTGCTGGTTCTGCCCCCTGAGGATAATAACTACATGAGTCTGTATCTAGGAATCCCGAGATCTGGGACACTGTGGAGGAGCCTCTAAGGCTTATCTGAACCTCGGACTATTACAGTCTGAAAGCATGGGAACTCAGGCGGTTTTTCTGCTCCTTCTTTCCAGAGAGTGTGAATTGCTGGAGGAGAGAATGGATTTTGTGTATTAAGAACTTGTTGCACAACTGGTATTGACAGGGGATTCTGCTTTAATGCCACAAGACCTTCTCTGAGGACCAAGGAACCCAGTCTGAGTATCTCTAGTAAGGGAGGAAATCCATCTGAACAAGCAGAAGAAAAACATCTTTGCCAGTATGCTGGCCATTCTGGTAAGATCTTTAAACTGGGAACAATGCAGTCAGGAGATGTCAACTAACAACCAAGTGAGGGGGATGGCAAGCAAAGGGTGAGCAGAAGAGACCTCTGTCATCAAAACAGGGCTTTAGGTTGACCACCTCAACCACATATAAATAAATATGGGAGTGACTACACGACAGCATCATGGAAGAAGTTCTCATGTCTTTTCTGGGAAATCAGTACAACTAGGTGTTCCTGCAATATATGCACAAGGTGTGCATAGCATGGAAAACAAACTAGAGGAACAAGTGGTATGTGTGCAGTTGTAGGGTAACAATTGATTGAAATACAGATATAGTGGGGTAGCTCTTTTTCTTTCTTCCTCCCCTCTCCCTCTCCCTCTCCTCTCCCCTCCCATCTCTCTCTTCCTCACTTTCTCTCTTGCTTTCTTTCTCTCCTTTTTTTTCTTCTTTCTACTTTTCTTTGAGATGAGGAAGATAAGCACTACATTTGGAGATGATTGTCTCCTCGTTACCGAATTTTTACATAGCTAACATGATATCCTTGAGACACAATACAAGCATCCAACTGCAAATGCACTTACTGAAATGCTTATTTAGTCAACAAAAAGAAATAGGCATTGTTATGCCATGTTCTTCTTCTCCTGAAGAAGGGATACATTTGGCTAACCAAAATGCTCCATGGAAGCACTTTTCCTTTTTTCTCATAGTGATTGCTCAGATACAGAGATATGAGTTTGTGTTTGAATAAATGTTGTTTAAGTGTAAAGCAGTATTAAAAAAAAATAAAAATATTGTTTTCTTTTCTTTAACTAAGCCCGTGAAACAGAAGTGTAGCTGACTTACACCTGTCAGGAGACACAAGAGGTTTTGTGTTTTTTTTTTATTATTATAGCATAAGCCATACTAAAAACTGCTATATAACTGTAGCTGTTTGAAGGAGCTTGACATTACTACCTCACGATAATTCAAACTACAATACTTGAACAGTGACAATTTTCAAATACACCAATATGACATTTAGTACCAGGTTTGGTGATGAGATAAAATGCATAAGTTCAGTGATTTATAACATGGTTTCATATGAGCTTGCTCAAGAAGAAGAGGGGCCATGAGCTAACAGATTCTTTTGATTAACAGATTTCAGTTTGGTATGGAATACAGAAAGAACACATTCATATTTATCTTCAAATGACCATGTACACCCCTCATTATCTAGGAGCCTAGCTGTTCTTGGCTCCTACTCATTCTTAATGTCTGCAGAGGAAGCAGAGAATAATGCTTCTACCCTAAGTGTCCAGCATGGCTCCTGAAGGAATGCAGTTTTCAGTCCAAAATAATCTACTTTAGGCACCATAAAACATCTAACCAGATGGGATCATGAACACCTAGAATTAACAGCCTGTGATCATTTTCCAGACACAGAGTGTGTGGTGTTTCAGAGAACACAAGTTACAGAATTAATGTTTTACTGCCCAACCACCAAAATAATTTTTTCAAACTAGGACTAAGCTGGCTAATTATTTTGAAAGTTAATAATAAGATGTTTCATGCTTAATTGCATTGTGACTGTACCTACAATATCAAGCTATTAATCAAGCTGTTATTATGTTCAGTGCAGTACAAAGATAACATAATAGGATGGCCCTGATCCTTTTTTTGAAACTGCCAGTGACTCTTACCATTACTTCTAGAAATTTATGCCTGGATCAAATTAAATAGTTTTTCCCTCTCTTTTCCTGCCTGTATTCCTTGCTGCATAATTCCTTGCTATTTCATTCTTGATTCTAAAACAAAAACAAATCCATGAAGAACAGTTCCACAAGGAATGCTACTGTAATTTTTTACTCCATTGCTGGAACTAACAAGATTTTTTTAGGGAACAAATTTCTTTCTTGTAAAACTGCTACCAAAATAAAAATATAAACAATTATTGCAAATATATAGTTACAAAAAACATTAAATTTTTCTCTTAAACAGTTTTATTACTTCATTATATATTTGAATAAAAATTTGTCTTCTATAGCTTTGGCACAAGTGCAGATTTATTTAGTTTATAGAAACAATTATTTTTTCTCCATCACCTACTCAGAATGGAATTGTTCAGGAGATGTGCTTCATCAAACGTTGTTCTGACAAAAATAATCTGTTCAAGTATATTTAAATCTTTTAATAAATATATAGGTTTCAATATTGTTTATGGTTTGTTCACAAAAGCTTTTAATTTATCAAACCTTTTTGTTGTACATCACTGGAAGCAGATTCAAAAGTGAGGCCTCACCTACAGGATCACAGACTCATAGAATATGCTGAGTTAGAAGGCACCCACAAGGATCATTGAGTCCAAATCCTGACCCTGCACAGGACCATCCCCAAGAGTCACACTGAGTGCCTGAGAGTGTTATCCAAGCACTTCTTGAACTCTGTCAGGCTTGGTACTGTGACCACTCCCCTGGGGAGCCTGTTGCAGTGTCCAAACACACTCTGGGTGAAGAACCTTTTTTCTAATATCCAACCTAAACCTCCCCTGACACAACTTCAGGCCATTTGCTTGGATCCTGTCACTGGTCACCACATAGAAAAGATCAGTGCCTGCCCCTCCTCTTCCCCTCACCAGGAAGCTGTAGACTGTAATGAGGTCTCCCTTCAGTATCCACTTCTCCAGGTGGAACAGACTAAGTGATCTCAGCTGCTCCTCATATGGCTTCCCCTCAAGACTCTTTAGGACCTTCGTTGCCCAACTTTGGACACTCCCTAATAGCTTAAGATCTTTCTTATACTGCAGTGTCCAAAACTGCCCACAGTATTCAAGGTGAGGCTGCACCAGTGCAGGGCAGAGCAGTTCAATCATTTCCAGGTGATGTCCCCCAGGACATGGTTGACCCTCCTGGCTGCCAGGGCACTGCTGACTCAGATTCAGCTTGCCATCGACCAGGACCCCCAGGCCCATTTTCTTGACACTGCTTTCCAGCATCTCATTCCCCAGTCTGCAAGTACATCAGGGGTTGCCCCATCCCAGATGCAGAATCCAGCTGCTCTCTTATGTTACTTCTTATCTTCATATTACTGACTTACTTAGCAATCTTAATATTACTGACAGCATATACAGTGAAATACACACAAACATAGCATCAAATTTAAGGGATGCCACCACCCTGAGCTTTTGGAAGCTTTAGGGGGTGTTGCTGTAAGAAAGGGGAAAAAAACTTCCAAGACAACTTTATGTGGGTAAAGTAGAGAAGAGTTCTTTTACTTATAGAATTT
>JAWWTY010000001.1:69634109-69667961 GCA_035222235.1 Margarornis squamiger | reverse complement strand
CTGGTACATGTTTTCCAAGCATGGTGTTCCAGCTATTATCTGACCCTTAAGACAGCTAGCACAGGGTTAGAGGTTGTCAGCTGCTCTATACGTGAGAAACTACCTAGAAGTATAAAAATCTTCAAATTCATGAAAACCCTAAGGCATCAGGGGAAAAAGACACTCCTGAAAGTTGGGCATCTTACACTGAAAAAAGTGTAACACAGGAAGAAGCACAATTATCACTCCTGAGACTGGTATGACACTCCACATTCCTTTACAAAGCTAAACCTATAACATTTTCTTTATAAGATATTACTGTGTCACTGTCACCCAGAAAGTTCAGCACCATAGGAATAGATGAATATCACAAATGTGTGATCATCCTTCCTTCTGTTACAATTTTTGCCATTAAAACTTAATTTCCCTACGTGCTACTACAGTGTGAGAATGAAAAAGGAAACACATCTCTTAGTTATATGGAGTGCCTGGGATGTAATACGTATTTATTCTGCTTTGCACACATATTTATGCTCAAATTCCTGAGGAGAAGGCAGACTATATAATGCATGGTCAAAGCAGACCAGGTAAGTCAATGGGCTTCAGCCAAAGGTGCACTGGGACCAAAGGGAGTCTTGCCATTGACTTTGCTGGGCTGCAGGTGAGAACAGCCATTATTTGCATTTTCACACACCTGATGGCAGTAAAAACAAGCTCTTTTTTATGCCTTCCTTTAAAAATGTTTAAAAACCAGCTGAGAAAATGGCTGTTAACTACCAGCACATTTAGCAACCTCAGCTTCTAATTCCTAGTTCTCAATTTTTTATCCAAAGTTTACCAGAACTGAGAGTCCTTGCATTAAATAGCTCCTGCACTGGGGAAACTCCTCTCTCTGCCATTGCTCAGGAAGCACAGGGGATGAAAAGATCTCTCTTTGGCAGCTGGTTCCTTCAGTCTGCCAACCAAGCATTGAGTGATTAGCAGTGCACTGCAGAATAGAAATGGGTAACTGTACCAGTGGTGCAGTAGCTACAGAATCCATAATGACTGAAAAAATACCTTCAGTTTAGATTTCTTAGCAAGCCTCACACTTCATACAATGGTTGGAGTTACAATGTATAGAGAATTACATTTCCCAGAATAACTGCTGACTTAAGGATCTTGACTCTCTCAAAGTTTAGCAGGTATGTGTCACTTAAATTATGTTCCCTTTAATGTACTTCTCTTTTTTTATTTCTTGAGGGCTATCCCTCTAAATTCTTTTACCTCACATTTTGTACTGTGAAAGCTTTCCTCTTTTTTTTTTTCTTCTTTCCAATCTGAAACGATTCTGTCCCTTCTACAGTGGATGGTGTCCCCCTGCCCATGCCAAGTGGGTTGGAAATAGATCATCTGTGAGACTGCCTCCAAACCAAACCATTCTATGATTCCATGACATTTTTCATTTTCCAAATCAATTACCATTTACTGATTTGGTTTTTCTCATTAAGTAAATTGCTATTGTCTATTTTCTTACTTCCAATCTACTTACCTTGTGAATATTGTGATTATTTTCCTTTTCCCCTCTTGTTTCAACATAACTGTGTAACAAGTTTTATGCTCTTTTACTTCTTCTACCCTAATACTCTTTCAGTCTCTCTGCCATACTTCATCACTCATTTCTTTTTATTTATCTTCATGATTTCTGAAATGCTTCATTTCTACCTGATTCTGTCTTGTTATTTAGACAGGCATTTGACACACAAAATACAAAATTGTTCAGCAGCTTGCTCTTCCACACATCCTTTCTACTGAAAATTGACATAGTTTAGGGATTTTAAATTCATTTTCTGTAGATTATTGTCCAAATCATACATGTTTTTGTGGGTATGACTTTCTTATTCCAGGTAATAAGTTGTCCTTTGGGTAATATGAATGGCAGGTCTACAAAATATTACAATGTGAGTCTGTTGAGATTCTATGACGTATTTTATTAGCAATAAGAGGTTAGAAAAAAGGTCTCACCTGTTATTGTCATCTCCTTGAGGAAGAAAAAATTGTTTTGTGATAGAGAACTATAAAACATTCAGACAGTGCACAGTAGGCAGAAAAATTGTACCTTTGTTTGAAGATATGATCCTGCCCTTTAAAGCTAATCTAACATTTTTGTATGGCTTGTGTTGATTGTCTAGCCTGTGATCCAGTCAGAGTGTAGATAGATAACTTCCCTGTGTTTGTTGTGATGAAAAACTACTAAGATAGGTAATTCAATCCTTTTATACAAAATAGCAATCATCAATCAACTCAAATACCTGTTGAGTGATGCATTTCTTTTGCACCCTGATTTGGATAAGCAACTCAGGTTTGTAAGATGATTGAAGTCACTGACCACTATGTGGGTTAGAATTATCTTCTGATTCCTCAGTTTTATGCTACAACCTCATTCTTTGGCAAAATTTTTTTAATATCTTTCTTCCAAAATATTTGGATGGACAGCCTCTTGTTATTATTGGATTGCACCATTTCCAAGAAAAAGATTAACACAATGTTGTCCATCCTTCCCTTTTCAGGAATGGTATCAGAAGGGTTGGGATATATCACTGCTAAACCCAGCTTAGTACTGGGCAGTAGGACTGACTAAACTCTACTTACACTAGAAAACTAAGTGGACCAATGCCTGTTTTCTGGCCACGATTGAAATGGTAGAACACAGTGGGAAGTTGTACACCAAAATTTACCTACTTTCTTTTCCAAAACACCTAATAAGAACCATTTCTGTCTCAGTCTGTCTCCTGAATAACACTCAGTCATCATCTGGCAGAGGGCTAGTTTACACAGCTTCAAAATCACATGTATTTATCAGTTACTCATTCCAGGGCTCAATGTATGCCAGTGCTGGAGTCTGTAATTTGTCCCTGTTTAGTTTACTGGTAAAGATGTAGTTGACCTAACAAAGCTAAGAGTGCAAGAACCTTACTCCACACAATGTCACTGGAATTGAAGAGAAGCACAACTGGAACTGCCACAAAAAGTGAAAGAGTGGCCTTCCAGCTCTCAGGGGAGAGAATAAGAAGTAAAACTTTTCTCCTTAGAGCTCACTCATCTCTAAAGATAGGCAGACTGAGACTATTAGAATGACTGTGAATAATAGGCTATTAATTCTTGCAAAAGGAGACAGTATGATACCATTTTTTATAGTGATGATAAAATGGAAAAAGTCATTATTACTTTGCCAGTTAGAAACTAGTCTATGTTATGGACAAATTATTTTGCAATGTCCTCTATATAGGTAAGTGTGTGCAAATGGCACAACTGGATGAAACAGAAATTAAGTAAGGCTCTTTCTTAGAAAACAAGGCATTTATAGGTTGTTACAGGATCTGTAAACTGTACAGCTTGACATACCAGCCATAGTTTCTCTGGACTGGAAGCCTATTCAAATGGAGAAGAGGCCAATATAACTAAAGCCTGAGTAAACGATATCCACAGTCCTTATGGGCTGAGCTTCTCTTTAAAGAAAATGCATTGCTTCTTCTGGTTAACTTTGGGTGACTCTTAACTTCTATGTGAACTGGGAAGATATCTTTGCAGATGTGTCTGCAGATGAGGATGCACATTCATAGTAGAGATATTGATAAGGACACAGATTAAATTCATACATACATGTGCACAAACACATATGCTTCCAATTGTGCACAAATGGGATGAGTTTTCAAAACATCTTTCAAAGAAATTTATTTAGCTGTTTTTCATGTATCAGGTGAGTTCACTAATACATTAGAACCACCTTATAAAACTGGATTCTACATATCACCTTAGTAATATAGTGGATGGAGAGACAAACATCATGAAACAGGGATTTGATTCCTGTTCTAACTGGACCTGTGTCTTCAACACTGTAGTAAGCTAACCTTGGTCAGCTGGCAAACATTCACCAAGTCTCTCTCACTACTTTCCCTCAACAGAGTGGATGAGAAAATAGGATAAGGATCTTATGGGTTCTGAGATAAAGACAGGGAAATCACTTACAAATTATTCTAATGGGCATTACAGACTCAACTAGGGGAAAGTTAAAATAAAAATAGATTTGGATTATTAAAAAAAAAAAAAAGAAAAAGAAGAAGTAGGAGAAGAAACCTTCCACCCTTCTCCTTCCCCTTCTTCCCAAGCTCAAGTTTACTCCTTCACTCCTTCATTCCCAACTCCTCTATGACCTCTGACTTCAAGCAGTGCAAGGGGAAGGGGGGTTATGCCAGTCCATAACAGCTTCTCTGCTGCCCCCTTCCACATTTCCCTTCTCCAACTTGGGTCCTTCCTTCAGGCTACAGTCCTTCAAGAACTGCTCCAGAATGAGTCCTTTCCATGAGATACAGTACTTCAAGACCATGCTACTTCACTGTGGGTCCCCCCCACAGGGCACTCGTGCTGCCAGAGCACCTGCTCCTGCCTGGGCTCCTCTCCATGTGCTGCAGTCCCTGCCAAGAGCTTACTCTGTCTCAGGGTCTCCATATGCTGCAGCATGGTGTCTGGTCCACCATGATCCTCTCTCTGGGCTGCGGTAGATATCTGCCCCACCGTGGAACACCTCCTTTTCCTACTTCTTCATTGACCTTGGTGTCTGCAGAGTTGTTTCACATTTTCTCAGTCCTCTCTCACAGCTGCAGTTTTTAACCTTTCTTAAATATATTATCACAGAGGTGCTATCAGGTGATCAGCTCAACTTTGGTCAGTAGCAGGTCTATCTTGGAGCCAGCTGAAACTGTTTCTCTGCCACTGGGGGCAGCTTCTGGTGTATTCTCAGAAAAAAAATACCACTGCAGCCACTCCTGCTGTGAACGCCTTGCCATGAACACCCAACACAAAGACCTGGCTCAGAATGCTATGGATTGCTCTGAGGCAGAAGCTGGACATGACCCACCAATGTGCACTTGCAACCCAGAAAGCTGATTGTGTCCCAGGCTGAATAAAAAGCAGTGTGGCCAGCAGGTCAAGGGAGGTGATTTTGCCCCTCTGCTCTGCTCTAGTGAGACCCCATCTGGAGAGCTGCATCCAGTCTCACGGTTGCCAGCACAAGAGAGACATGGGCCCTTTTGAGCAGGTTTTGAAGTGGGCCACAGAAGTGATCAGTGGTGTGGAGCACCTCTGCTATGAAGATAGTCTGAGAGAGTTGTGGTTTTTCACCCTGGAGAAGAGAAGGCTCTGGAAAGACCTTATTGTGGTTTTTCAAAAACTTAAAGGGGGCTTATAAGAAAGATGGAGAAAGATTTTTTTTAACAAGGCCTGTAGTAATATAACAAGTAGCAATAGTTTTAAACTGAAAGAGGATAGACGAATATTTTTAGGATGATAGTTGTAAGGCTCTTGAACAGGTTTTCCAGAAAAGTTGTGCATGGCCCATCAGTGGAAGTGCTCAAGGCCAGGTTGGATGGGGCTTCAAGAAACTTGATCTAATGAAAGACATCACTGTCTGGGACAAGGGGTTTGGACTAGCTGATCTTTAAAGGTCCATTCCACCCAAAATGGTTCTATGACTCTATAATAACTACAAGATAATTCAAAAGTCAATTCTTCTGTCATTAAGGAAAAGAATAGTACTTTTTCAGGACAAAAACTGTTTAGAGGTCATTGCACCCAATGCTGAGACTGGGACAACTCAGATATGTTCAATTTGTTGACAATGTAATTTTATGAATGGGTGATGACCAACAATTAAGGCATTGATGCTGTGTGACCCCAGATAAACAGCAGTTTGTCCTCCAACCTATTTCTTGTCTGTCTGCTTGAAATCTAAGTCTTCTGGGAAGAGACTATCTTTTGTCTGTATTAATCGATATCCAGTATAATATGGTGTCTCCCAGTTAGAAGCACTAGATGCTATTGTGACACAAAAGCAAATAACAGCATTCTAAACTATTTCAATTCTTCCTGGCTATTCCTTAAATTAGATATTATTCCCAACAACTTTTAACATTAGAATTTTTCCCCTAAGATGCAATGTTCCCATCAGCATTGACAGTATAAATTTTTATTGTGTCTGTCTATATGACATTTTCTATCTATCTATGAAGGATGTATTTGCATATCTTAAAAATATCTTTTCCTTGTTTTATTTTTAAGTCACACAAAGCAGAGGCTCCCTTCCAAACAAAGAAATGAAACTTGTAATAACAGATGAAGTGTATTGTCAATACATATTTTCACCACTATTTTACAGGACATTTAGAAGCATCCATCTTCATGGGTTTTTTACCTCTTTCTTGACAGATTATGGCAATCTGTGTTCAAAGGATGAAAGCAATCGGTGGAAGTCCACCCACCTCCAGTGATGTCCTGTTTTTTCTATCCATTAAATACTTAGCAGTTCTCTGGAGGTGCTTATTTGGCCTTTTTATTTTCTCTTTAAAGCTGATCTCAAACACAAACATTTTAGATTTAGGATCACTGTACTTTCTCATGAGTGGGACAAGCAAACTCTGCAGTAACCAACCTGCAACTCCATTCTTTGATTTCAAATGTATGCAGTGGTTAACTGCTTGCTTCTTATTTCTTCTGCTGCTTCACCATAAGAATATAAGCAAGTGCATTTTTGACCTCCCTTCTTTCCTCACACCACCACCTGCCAATGAGGATGTTTTACAGGATAAATAATTAATGCTGTCATCTTAATTCCTAGGCTGCTACCGAGAAGCGTGGCCTCTTCACAGTTTCCTTTCTGTTTCCTCAGTCATTGCTGCATCCATAATGAAATGCAACATGAATGTAACATTAAAGCTGCAAATTTAAACACACAGATGTTTAAATACACCCTTACAGTAATGCTAGGTGAGCAAAGCTGAATATGTCTGCTATTTCTGACACTTAGCAGACATAAGGTCTTGCAAAAAAATCTGCTAGTTAGTAGGAGAAGGAATTTGACTCCATACAGGAGGAAGATTCCCTCATTATCTGTGATAAAGATCTTATGTCTCTTTTTGTGATATCTGGAATGTTGCTGGCAGATGCACTGTGAAAGTTGCTTCCCAGCTTGCCTCCAAAACCTCCAACCCTCAGAAGCAAGAACATAAGAATTTGCTTTCTTCAGCAATTAGAAGATAGACTGATATGTAGCAGTTTCAGATTTTTCCCAGAAAAAGATAATGGTCAGCACTGCTTATGAAGCACCATTAACTCAGATGCAGCATCAGAATCATTAACTGTTCTCTGACGGATTTTGGTATTGAAACAAGTGCTTGCACAAACACACTCCACAGCCTTTCAGAGTTGTTGTAGTGTTGTTATACTGTACTGTTGTGTTGGTTAGGTTGCAAGTAGTCAGGTAAGAGATACTGCCCATAAGATTACATGAAGATGTTAGAGTCATTGCTGCTGGCACAATCACGAGTTGATAGGGAATATGGGGGTGGCACCTACTATCAAAGTTAGAATTACCTATAGAAACCCTAAATATACAATATGCCAGGGAAGAGTAACCTGAAGAACCAGTGAGGCACAGTACTGGTACTCTCAGAATTTGAGAAAGTACCTCTATTTTTTCAGGGCTTCAGGCAATGGCCAGTCATCAGTTTACATTATTAAAATTTTGATGATCCCCTTAGCTTCAATCAGTTACCTTCCACAGGCACCTAACGCCATTTGAGATGACCTAGGGCTTGCTACTACTACAGAGTGTCACCAGTGTTCCATAACTCCTGGATCATATTTCCCAGACCCTCACACACGTTTGAGATACTTTAGAGCATTTACAAAGGCCCTGTGTATGGATGACTACCTTGACCCCTTAGCAATAGACTAGAACTAATTTCATGTAAAACATACACTCAGTCTAAGTGGCTTTCCAAAGTTCTGATATCATTGGAGAAATGCAGGTATCACTCAAAGGATATTTTTTCCTTATTAGAGCAGATGTCCAAGGTGACTGAGATGACCTGCTATAGTAAGTGACTATCTACTAATGCAATTTTAAATGTTTTCATATGGATAAGTATATTAGAATTAGCATGTATTTGTTCCTAAATATTTAAAATATGTCAGATGGAATGTTAAAGTTACTAAACTCTTTCAACACAGTATTTTGACTTTTATTTATTACCTTGTAAAGTTTTTGACTTTCAGCAGAACAAAGTACTTTTTCCTTTAATATTCAAAATACTGTTTTCACAGTGTGAAAACAAGTTAAATTTACAATTTTGGGAAGTACCATGAGGCCTACTCTTGAGTTACATCTCCCAATTCCAATTTAGTGGTGTACACAGATGGGCCTGTCGTTAATTTCTAAAGAATGTGGTTTTCTAAGGCAGCAGTTTCCAAACCTTTTTACCATACTGGAAATCCCTCATATGTATTCCAGTGGAGGTTTCAATCTATTAAAAGAAAAAAATATGCAAATTAAGAACAGCAGCATTTTCTTATTTAATTTAGTATGTCTTCAGATTTGTTGATGAAATTCTTAATACAGACTACTGGTTGAAGAAGACAGGCTACTAATATCCAATTTCAAAATGCAGAAGTGTAACAACAGCTTTCAGATCTACATTTTAAATATAATTAATCAAAAAACAAGCACAAAGGAACAGAAGTATGATCAACCCCTTCATTGGAAACTGGAAGTTAATAAATGTGAAACCATATCCTATCAGAAGCAACACCCATTAAATGAGTTCAAGTTTCTTTTTTGTGTTCTCTTTTTGTAAATTAAGATTTCTTAAAACTCTGAACAAGATTTTTATAGTTTTTTGGGTTTTTTTTTCCCTACAATCAAATGAGATGACTCCTACCCACCCTTTTTTGTCTGAAAAAAATTATATATGTAAAAATAGCTGGAAATCTCATCACAATATCCATAAGTATATAAGAAATATTGTTAACAAATTTAACAACATAACACACTTTGGATTATCCCTATAACTTGCCTTCAAATACAAAAAAGAACATTCTCAATCTAATATCATTATTATAAATTAGTAAGGCTGTGAATCTTATCAGAAGAAAGTCAGTAAAGTTTACTTAGAGTGATCTTCATAAAACTTGAGAACTAAAGAAGTAGATTTCAGAGGAAAAGTTCATGTGACAGTGGAAGGAGTTTCTTACTGTAAAACCTTACTAACCTCCTAATTAAAGTTATCCATGGGAGAGAGGCTTTCAAGTACTCCATTGTCTTTGCTTGAGTGGAAGAGAATTTGCAAAAGGAAATAAAAATAAATTTATTGCAAAGCTAATGTGGGCAAGAGAGACAATCCTGTTCCAGAACAAATGGTTCTTCCATAACTGTCCATTATACTTTGGCTCCTGTGTGTTCTTAATGAACTCATGAATGCAATACATAATGGGTCACAGAAGTTAGATACAGTGTCCCTTCACATTTTGATGATGGTGACATCTCAACATCTGCTGTTGAAGCTTTTGTGTACCTCCAGCTTCTCACATGTTAATGAGTTAGATAATTGTAATTTCATAAGAGATTAAAAGATTGGAGACACAGAGTTATTCTGGGATTCTTCAACTCTATAAAAACAAAAATATCACAATAAAAAGATTGCATGTATTGCCCACCAAAACCTGAAGAATGTAAGGAAAGAAGTACAATACAAAACCAATACCAGCATGTTATTTAAAATCATAGAATGAAAGAGAGAAAAGGAGGCTAAACCATCCTTCCCTTGTAAAGACTACTGAAAGGAAGATATATGTGTTCATGTATGCAAGAAGACTAGAGCTCAAACATGTGACAGCAACAATGAAACTTCTTGACATTTATGTCACACATTTTTAGGACAATATCTGACACATCTGTTATAACACCCATCCTTCACTATGTGGGCAAGCTACAGTATATTATGATGAGTCTACCCCATCATATCGGGCTGTCCAGGGCCTGCTTTCTCTAAAGACAAGGCGATTCAAGGGAGAAGGTGGTTGCAACAAATACTGAACATGCATTAGACACCACTGGCATAAAAGGATGTGCATCCTTCACTGCCTAGTGAACTTCTGCAGAGGATTCACCAAGTCTTGTCCCTGAGCCAAAAACATGAAAGAAAGATCATGTTCACCTGAAGAGAGTCAGGGATTCACCACTTAAATCCTGGATTAAAACACAAGTCAGAACATTGGTATTATGCAGAGAGATTTCTCATTTTATGTTGGTTAAGTCTTGACAGTTTGATAAAGGGAAGAGTTACACACCAATTAATTTCTCAATATGTTAAAATCATGGGGTCCGTGGAAATATGTTGAATTTCCTTCACTCCCCAATGCAGTTTAATATTATCCTTAAAGCAATGATTTCCATTTTGCCTTTTTAGAATAACCCTTGACAATATCAAGTCTGTTTTATTATATCCAACAAGTGTGCTTAATAATAATTTGATAGTTTACACAAAAATGTTTGCTTCTCAGAGGCCATGCATTACTTGTACCCAATTTTTGTCAACGACCCATCTCATTAAGGGGAAAAAATCAATTGTAAGTGTGCTTAAGGGTCCTTTTTGAAAGGAAATGCTGCCTTTTACTAAAAAAAGCTGAAAAACAATCATCACAAAAGGCAGAAACACAAGACTGAAGAACAATTTTCTTCCATATACCCTTCTACCTATTAGTCTGACAGATTTGCACTTCAGGAGGAAGGGAAGATATCCAAATTTTCCTCCAAAATACCTGAAACAGCACAAGTCACAGGTGGCTAATGAAGGATTCCTTGTTCTCAGTTGATAAGAGCTCAATGGTCTGTGATCATAAATTTGTCAGAAGTATATGGGAAAAAAAAAACAAAAAAAAACAGCAATGGATCTGCTCGATCTGTAAGATAATACAGACAAAAGATGGTAGATGGCATGATGTAACAGCCACATGTGGATTGGCTTAACATCTACCTCACAACTAGGCATACAACTCTATTTAGACAGTCACATTTAGGTGTCCACTTTGAAGATGAATCCCATCTCCAAATTCCTAGCCTCAACTAGTGCCTTGACATAGACATTTAGTGCTACGGTTCAGGATATCTGAGACACCTGGCAGATCTGACTTGAGACCTGTAGGAAACCTGAACTCTTTTGGACTTGTGGTGGGAGGCCAAGCAGGACAGCTAGGTTGCCCAGGACTTTTTAATTGTCCCTAAATGCTATGTTTAGGATAAAGGAGTAAACACCTATTTATTCAGCATCTGAACCTGAATCATGTCCACTCTTGTCTACCTCGTTTAGATCTTCACAAGCAGACCCACATATTAAAAGTCTCTTCTTGTGACAGCTGCCTGTCAAAAGACACCAAGTCTACAAGGTCTTTCAAAGCAATTTTTCAGCTGAGGACCGATTAAAACAACCCATTCTCTAATCCTGTAATAAAAATGTGAACATGGATCCCCTGTGACATGCCATGCTTCAGTAGGGTGGAGGCAAGCTGTCCCTCAAAAGTATCAAAGCAATACTAAAGTCCAGTTTGGGGAAAAAATTGTGGCTTAAAAATTTTATCAGCATAAATATATTCTGTTAGTGCATGGATATCTTACTTCTCACCCTTATCTTTGATAACACTGCTTGTAAACAGAAAGTTCCCAGGGTCAGAAGCTGGCAAGACCCAGCACATCTCAGGAGTCAAGTCTTTCTCACCTACTAAGAAAATAAATCTGACATACATTTGCCAGTGTCACCCACTGATACATTTCATATCGAAGCATTGTAGCTGGTTTGGGAACTCAAAAACAGTACCACTACTTGGAAGATTCCTCCTTCCTCCTCTCTTTTGCTGTCACAACTTCCCAGGAAAAAATACTGGAGTATGGCAGCACACTTACACTGCCAGATAAATGAGCTCCCTTGCTTACTATAGGATCCTGAGTCCTCTGAGAACTCAGGCTGCAAAACAGCTACTTTGCTGCTGGCACCTCTAGGAATGAACTATCTACAGCCTTCAAAATAGAAATCATGTGAAGACTAGGGGGTAGTTCATTGTGGGGACCACTGCTAAAGTACAGCACAGACCAGACTGATACCAAGATGACTCCCTCAACCCTGCACTGTCCTGCTACTGAAAAATAAATGTGCACCACTTTTCCCATGGGCTAAGGATCATTCTCTAAGGCAGATTCATCAGACAGTGTAGATTTAGCCTTAGATACTATCTCCGATGGGGAAAAGCAGTATTTCTTCAATTCTTCATTCCACTGAGATTTTTCATTGTAGACAAGATGGGAATAAGCCAGATATACTGGACTGTCTCAATGTCACACTTTAGTCATATGCCACAAATGTGGAAAAATTCTGTGCTAGAAAGGTATTAGGCGAACTGTGTGTGCTGAGTTGCAAGGTGCAGCCTGTCACTAGCAAGCCTGAAAGCAAGCACTGCTGTTGAAAGCAGCTGAGAAACCTTTAGTATATGGGGCAAAACTACCTGACACAAGGATAATGATGAAATTAGTGAATGTTGCAATTTTAAGGGGCAATCTACCTAAACACTGAGTTACTATAATTCAGAAAGGTGGGAGTCAATATGTGGCACGTGGAAGAAGGAATTCAGGGTAGGAAGAAGAAGGAAAGGAGGAAGGTAGCTCAGGTTTAGGAGTCCTCTGGCTTTCAGAAGAACCAAAGAGAAAATGCATCACTGACATTCAGTGTGCATCATTCACAGAAACACACGGAACCAGCTTGTTATTTGGGGGATCTTTCCTTTTTACAAAGGGTGGCTTTGCTAATGCCTTGTTTGACCACAGAGGAGAAATAGAGAAATACTGTCATGGTCTCAGCGGGGACTTTTTAAGACTCTACAAGGCAAGCAACGAGTACAGTCACTACAATTCTTGTGTTGTTTTCTTTAGTAAGCTCTTATATTATTATAATAATTGAAAATTACAGTTAAAAATTCCCCATCTGGAATAGATTAATTTCACTTTAGTTTACAAGAATTGCCACCACAGTGCAAACTGTTTCCCTATACTAAGTCTTTATTATAAGATCACTATCTAAGAATTAAAAAAGAAATCATATGATGTTTAAGAAAAAACACAAGAACAGGTCAACATCCCGGTATACATTAGCAAAGTCTGACATAAATTAGAGAAGTGATAAGTGTATAATCACAGCATTATGCACAACAGTCCATAATGAAATCTTTTAAGTAACATCAAAAGGAATATAATTATTAAAATATAAATGTCTTTTTCTACAATGCAAGGGGTCTCCACTGTATTAAAGCATATAAAAATAATGGAGAAGAAAATTGACCTATGAACACTGAGATTTTCTACACTTGTTTATTTTTAATGTAGAATTCGGGCAGATGTCTAAGGCAATATACTAATTTCATGTATAAATGACGTGGTAAGTTTCAGTAATTTGAAAATAATTTAGTTTACAATTGAAGTTAGCTCCAAATGGAATTGAGTTGTGAAATAGTCCTGTCAAAAATTAATGGAGCTAACAGAATAACGGAATATTGGTTAAAGACTGTGATTTGAAGCCCATGATTACTAAAAAACAAGCCTTTAAGAAAAAGTATCTGAGGCATGTAAGACACTATTTAACTTGTAACCAAGCTAGCAACATCTGTTTTTCTTCTTAGTTTCATAAGTATAAAATCACCTTTAAAATGCGACCATACAAAATTTAATCTGATTTTTATGCTAATACTTCTAAAAAAGGTCATAAAGTGAAATATTTCTTTATCTACCAATAATGCTTTTAAACTCTGTTTTTACTTAAAAACAAGCAAGTCAGAAACACCTCAGTTTCCTTATGACAGTAGTCACCAAACCATTTGTCTATTTTATTAAAATATACATCAGTAAGAAATGTTAAAAATCAGAAGTGACATTATTTTGGAGGGTGAATTGCTAATAAAGCAACACAGATTTTCATCCTGTGTGAAACAGCTGGACCATGACGAGATCACATTAGCACTAATTAAAATGATATTTTTTTTGTGCAGTTTTTGTTAATCCAGCTTCATTGGACTCAAAAGGATTTCTGAAATCTGTAATAAAAGCTATTATGTAATCTTACTCTAGTTCTCTTGCATCAGGTTACTGTGTGAAATTTCCCTATAATAAACAATATTTTCTTAAAACTCTCACTCAATAAAATCAATATTAACTTTTTACTATTATAGCTGTTTTTTTCCAATATATGATCTTCATTTAATTAAAAAAAATTAAAGCTTTAATTTATTTTTGCTTGATGAACAAGAAAAATATCATATTAAAGGCAACATTTTGCCATGTTTCTCTTTCTCCCTCACTTTCCCAGGTCCCTGTTGTTCCCAATGTATAATTTGCAAAACATATTGCTTCAATACTTACAATGAGAGAGGCGGCCCAGCTGTGGGAGGGAAAGGACAGCAGTCTCCAATATTACCATAATAATCTGCCTAAGGTCCCATGAGCCCTCTGGAGTATACAATTCTCTATACTGCAGGCCCCAGCTGGAGAATGTTCTCTTGACATGTATGCCAACCTTTGCCTGCAGGCAAAATAAAAAAAGGCAGAGAAGTAATCATGAAAATAAAAAATCTTGTCAACTGTGGTAGGATGCAGTTTCCATGTTTTTTTGCTCACGTAGGCAGTCACTGTGCTAACAAAATGATAGGAGACTTTAAAAGACTGCAGCTGGTACATGTTTTGCTGGAGAGGGGAGAACATCATATGCCACGCTAATTCTATAATTCTAACTTTGGGGGAAAAAATGAGCAGTGATATTGTATTACTGTCAATATGCATGACAGCTTTATTTACCTCCTCTTCTGATGGCTTCTCATTACAGGATTTAAGTAGGAAAGTGAAACCCTGACAGTGTTGAGCTAATTGCAAAGGGCTGGATTGTGATCTCATTGTTTTGTGTTGGATGGCTGGGGTTTTTTCACGGTGATGAGGGCTCTCAGGCAAATAGTCCTACTGGCTCAGTGGGACTAATTGGGAAGTAAATGCCCATCATTGTGAAAGCCATGCAATTGGCTCAATGAACTTTCCAAGAAAAAAAAAAAAAGCATGACTTTAAATCAAATAACGAAGCAAACAGAAAAGGTGGTTGGAAGACAAATGTAAAAGATCAAAGACCTAATATATGCTTTTGCACTTCAGTTTCAAAATCAATTTGAACCCAAGAACCCAAGGCCTTTCTTCTGATTTCATTCAAACAGAAGAGGTACACCAGAAACACAGAGCTCAAGACAAGCTTCACATTGTTATAGATTTCTGAAAAAATAAAAGCAATCTTCTCTAAACAAAGAAAAATGTGTATGCACCAGTTTTGGGTCAGAGGTTGCATTTTGAACACAGAGTTATCAAAGTAGGACAAAGAGCTATTTACATATTTAATCCTAATTAACACCAAAAGAAAAGTTTGGTGGGTTTTTTGGTTTGGTTTGGTTTAGGTTTGTTTTGGATTGGTTTGGTTTTTTGGTTTTTGATTTTGGTTTTGTTGTGGGTTTTTGTTTTGTTTTGTTTTTCTGTCCTACTAGAGGACAAATTCCTTCTCAAATGCATGGTATTTCATCTCACAGTAATCTCATGGACTTCGCAGGTGTGCTCAAGCCACCTATAACAAATAATGTGGTTCTTATCATGGGAGTTTAATATAGACCTCCTAACCAGGATGATGATGCTGATGAATTATTCTTTCAGAAATGAAGGGACACTTCCATATCGACTGCCCATGTCCTTATGGGGGACTTCAGCTTGCCAGAAATTAACTGGGAGCATCACACAGCTGGTACAACCAGGGCCAGAAGATTCCCAGAAAACTGGATGACAACATTATGGAACAGGACCTAAGGGACATGACTCAGACAGATCCCCTCCTTGATCTGCTCCTTGTAAACAGAGTTGACCTCATGAATGAAGTGGAGATTGGTGGCTGTCTTGGCCACAGAGACCACAAAGCGATCAAGTTTAAAATCTCTGTTGACAGGAGAAAAAGTCCAGCAAAACCTCAGCTCTGGACATGAGGAGAGCAGAGTTCAGGCTGCTCAAGGAATTAATAAGTAAGGTCCCCTGGGAAAATGCATTTGCAAGTGTTGGGGTTCATCAGTGCTGGTCACTTTTCAAACATGACCTCCTAAGGGCACAGGAACAGGGAATTCTCAAAGGTCAGGAGTCAAGCAGGTGAGGCAGAAGGCCATCTTGGCTGAGCAGGGATCTTCTCCAGGAAATAAAGCAAAATAGGAAAGCATATGCCCAGTGGAAAAAAGGTCAAGTGAAGTGGGAAAAATACAGAAATTATGTTTTCCGCTGCAGGGAGAAAATTCATGTGGCCAAAGCTCAGCTGAAGATGAAGCTGGACAGAAATGTGGGGGCAATAAAGAGAGTTTTTTCAAATATATTAGTGGTGATTGGCAGCATAGAAATATCACTGGCCTGTCACAGGATGAGGATGGTCACCTCACAAACAGGGAGAGAGACAAGACAGAGATGTTTAATGCTTTCTTTGCCTCTGTCTTCAACACGGACAATGGACCAAGGGGGTCTCAGTGCCCTGAGCTGAAGGACCACAACTGCAAGAATGATCAACTCTCAGTCAACTCTGAAATTATGCGGGATCTGCTGCTCCAGCTGGATCTCTACAAGTCTATGTGGCCTGATGGGATTCACCCCAGAATCCTCAAAGAGCTGGCTCATATTGTCACAAAACCTCTCTTAATTATTATTGAGCAGTTTTGGGAATCCGGAGAGGTCCCAGATGACTGGAAGCTGGTGAACATTGTCCTGATTTTCAAGAAAGGCAAGAAGGAGGACCCTGGACACTACAGATCTCTCAGTCTCACCTCAATGCCTGGTAATGTTATAGAGAAGACTATTCTAGGAGGTATTGAAAAACACCTGAAAGACAATGCTAATAAAGTTTGATATGATATGTCATTGTGACATAAAAAAACCAAAAATGAGTTTTCACAAAATGTAGCATGAGTATATGTTTGATTCAAAAAATGTGTCTAGTTTATGTCTGAAACGATTTTGTTACTCTAACCCAAAAAGAACATATAATTTGGGTTTACATGTATTTGCATTTTCCTTCAAATAGATGTATTCATTGATATTAGGCATAGCAGTAACTGTTTTGGTTCATAAGCAATATCAGTAGGACAGGAGGCCAGAGGTAATAGCAACAACAACAAAAAAAACTATCTAGCAGAAAATGTACTTTAACAAGCTTAGCCCACTCATAATTTCCAAATGGCACAATTACATAATTCCATGTTTTTATCTTTATGGTAGGAATACAAGTGCGATTTTTATAAATTAATTGTTGTTTACTTCCTTCCCCCAGGGTGATGTGAGAGACCAGTCTAAACCATGTACCTTAGGCAGCTATTTTTGCATGGGATAAAATCTGGAAGTTCTTGTCTCTTGTTAAAATCTGATTATTGAGAGATGCTTCTGCCTGAATTAAGGTGCAAACAAGACCATATGCCAAAGTGAATAGTATGGATTTCATTTAACAATGAATTTGAGGTAGAGGGATGGAAAGAAATAGAAAAAAGAGGAGAGAGAGAGAGAGAGAGGTGGGGGTTCAGAGTCAGAGAACTGGACTACCCAGAAGATAGTCACCACCAGCAGTATCCCATTGATCCTTCTTCACACAGGGTTTCTCAGCGGTGGGAGTCCCAAGGTCATTCAAACTTTTCACTGTTTATACATTTTTGCAAACAAACGAATTAATGCTCATTGCCTACACAGTTCTCTTATGCTATTGGTCCAATGATTTCCTCACCTCTAATGCTAGTTATTCTGTATGCTCAGTCTTTCACTTTTTTTGAGCTGGTGGGTATCTTGGGTCAATGGGTTGTGAGATGGTGGTCACAATCTCCCCTTGCCAGAACTATCTTTTACCCAGTCTGAGCTGATTCAGCACAGTTGCTGAGTTGGCTTTCCTTGTGGCATATAAATTCTGCATTCTCTCCATTCATTGTGTGATACATTCTTCTCTCCCAGTTCTGTTAATCTCCCCCTAGGTCTGAGATAACACTCAGACATTAGTACCACCTTTATCTTACCTGTGCTGGTTTAACTTACAGTCCAATTTCCAGGTATCCACAGAGGCACATTCAGAGGGAAGGAGGCTTCAGTGATCGCAGATATCACCTGTTGCAGAACTTGGGGTGATTTTTGTTTAACCATTGATATGCACACAAGCAGTTGCATCTTTACACAGTTTGCCACTATGGGAATTTTTGTCTGGATGAGTTAACCAGAATACGGCAACCTGATCTTGCCTCCACCAGGTCTGAAGTCAGCACTGTCCTCTCCCTCCATTTTGTGCTTATCTCATCGCAAAGTCTTTCTGTGGCCTTAACAGTGTTTGAGACAGGCAACTGTGCTCTTTAAGGCCTTACATGTCTCTGCAGAGAAAGTCTAGCTAGCTGATTAGACAGCCAAAATTAGGTAAAACAAATGGCATGTTTCTGTTACTTCAAGTTGATTAGGAAAATCCCTCTATGCATGAGATGTGCCAAGTGCCTTTAAAAATCCAGCTCCAAATCTCTGCAAAATCTCAAACACCTGTGTAATGAGCTCAGTTTGCAAGTAGTTTTCTCTGCTTTTCAAAGTCTCTTGACTCATGTCTGCAGAAAATATTTGCCACCAACACAAATGGTTCAAACTGCAGATGCTGCTGAGAAGCTGGCTCACCCTTGCAGCAAGAGGTCGGGAATTGGCACAAAACTTCAGGACTCTGAAAACAAACAAACAAACAAACAAAAACAACAAAAACAATTACACACACACATTCAGCCAAGAGTTACCCAACATGAAGGGGACATATTGCTCAAGCCTCCCACACACATGAGATTGGGTCCACCACAGTGGCTACCACAAACCTGGCACTGAATAACTTTATGATAGAGTGTCATAGAATCATAGAATGCCCTGGTTCGGAAGGGATCTTAAAGTTCATCTAGTTCCAAGCCCCTTGCCATGGGCAGGAACACCTTCCACTATACCAGGGTGCTCATAGCCCAATCCACCCAGGCCCTGAACATCACCATGGATAGAGCATCCATAACTTCTTCGGAAATTCTGTTCCAGTTCCTCCCCACAGTCACATTAATGATTTTTTTTTTCCCTAATATCTAATCTAAACCTATTCTCTTTCAGTTTGAATCCATTCTCCCTTCTCCTGTCATTACATGCTCTTATAAAATTCCCTCTCCATGTTTCTCGTAGACTCCCTTCAAGTACTGGAAGCCTGTAATTACATCATCCCAAAGCCTTCTCTTTTCCAGGCTGAACAAGCCCAATTCTCTTAGCCTGTCCTCACAGGAGAGGTGCTCCATTACTCTAATCAACTTGATGACCCTCCTTTGGACTCGATCAAATACATCAATGTCCCTCCTGTGCTGGGGACTCCAGAGCTGGATGCACCACTCCAGGTGAAGTCTCACCAGAGCAGAGTAGAGCTGCAGAATCACCTCCCTCATCCAGCTGGCCACACTGCTTTTGGTGCAGCCCAGACACAATTGCCTTTCTGGGCTGTAAGTGCACATTGCTGGCTCATGTCCAACCTCTCATCCGCCAAGTCCTTCTCAGCAGGACTGCTCACCACCTGTTCATTCTCCAGCCTGTATTGATACCAGGGGTTGCCCCAACCCAGAAGCAGCACCTTGCACTTGATCTTATTAAACCTCATGAGATTCTCTTAGGCCTACTTCTCAAACTTGTTCAGGTGTCCACTTAAGAAAAGAACAGGAGACCTGAATATCCATCTGAACAGAAAGACAAAAAGAAAACAAGCATTTCTGAAAGTGGGAATAAGGATTTGCACCCTACGCTGAGTGAGAAAGAATCTGGGATCTGTTACTTTTCCCGTTCCCATGGACCTTCAGCACCTAAGCTCAGCCATGGAACACAGCAGTCCAACAAATACAGTTGCTATTCTGGGAATATCTAGCTTCCCATTTTTCATTACAAAGAAAGTAGTAGAAAACCACATATTCATTCCTGGAAACATAAAAGCTGTGTTCCTTACATCATTTTAGATATAGCTTAGGTTCTTGCCAGGTTAAAAAGTAAAAAAAAAAAAAAAAAAAAACCACAAAAAAACCCCAACCAACCAAATGCTCTAGATCTCTGTTAAGATGCTTATTCCAGATTCTGGGAATTGCTAGCCCATCTAGGGAATATTTGCTGAACACAACAGACCATTCAGAGAAATGACTAGGAAAATAGTCTTTGTGATTTGCTGAGGAGGAACCACTGAAACCCTAACTACAAAAAGACAGCAAAATATTTCCCAATGATACCAGAGATTTTCAAATAAAGGAAAAAGAGGAAAGAAGGTCTTATATAATGAAATTGTTGAGCAACACTGAAGAGAGCATTAACTGTATGGATCCCTTGTCATGGTATGTTGCCCTTCTGTCAAGGGTATGAAATAAAGAGAGAGGGAGGGAAAAGTGAAAGCTGACAGGCTACAGTTCACTGAAAGTCTGATCCAAAACTCAAGAGAAGTTGAGTTGGATTTTCATGAGTTTTGATTCAGTCCTGACAAGTTTATTTCTGTACGTGAACAAGAGTTTTGGAAGTAAATGCCATGAGGAAATGTCCACAGATGGTCAAATTAGATGTTTCTAGCATTATGAAGCATAATAAGCAATATAATGGGTTTTTAAAATTAATAAATGGGCTTAAAATAAGATAATTATTTTAAAGTTAGAAAGTTAGTGATAGGACCTTAAAATACCCCACCCACAAAGAGGAAAATAAGTATAAATTGCCAGGAAAAGCTGACATAACAGAGACACTCCAAAGATTCAGAGGTTTTTGTTTGGAAAAAAGATAAATCAGACAATTTAAGAAAGTAGGATTATTACATTAAAAACTAGGTGAAAAGAAAGTCGTGTCAGATCTCAGAGTCTTTCTGTTTCTGAACTGTCTAATATCAGTAAATTTTATTCTCTCCTCTAAGTTTCCTAATGCCATCACCATGATGTGTTCAGTTCACCTCCAGTTCAAGAATGAGATCATGATGCTGTGACTGAGCTGGTTACAAAAGAAAAACTGACTGTGATAATTCAGATTAATGTACAGGCATCAGTTTCCTTGGCAAGCTGTTAACACAGATGCAGGTCTTTACAGATGCTCAGCTCTCCTTTTTGCTTACAGACTCTTCCCTTCTGTAATTCCCTGGCTCCCAGTGAAAATGAAAAGGATAGTGCCAGCATAGGTGATTTTACTTCTTAGTTGTTTTCCTTCACATCCACTTACAAACCTAAAAGCGTATCTATTCACTATTTGTTTTGTTGTCATAACTAAAGCCCTCCATCAGACATAAAAACCTTACTTTGAAATACACCAGAAGATTACCTCCATCCCAGAAAGGTCTTGGGGGCAAGTCTGATTTACTTCTGTAGAGTCAAAGGGAGGTGAGAAGCTAGTGACCGAAATGTCATTCACTGGAGGGCCAAAACTAATAACATTCCAAAGGAATAAAAGTATAAGTCTGCCCAAACAGGAAACAATAAGAATGCAACTTATACAACAATAATTCAAAAATAAGAAAAAGTGTCAGATTTGGAAGGGGAAAAAATATGAGGGCAACTTACATACTTATCTGAGAGATACAACTAAAACAGTGGCAGGTCCTGGGTAAATCATTAAAAAAAATTATTTCTAGTGCCAGAGAAGGCTGATCCAAACACCTGAGTTTTCAGCAGCCATTAATTCAAACCAGGCTGTACTTTCAGTGTATGGAACAGTTAGGCAACCATGGCTACAATCACATCCAGAAAGAAAACAGCAACCACATGACAACCTCTGCAGAATTAAAATATGTCATACAAAGGTCATTAATCCAGAAATCCCAAATTCAAAGGCTGAAACATCAAGTTCAAAATATCTGTGAAGTTTTGCTAATGGGGAAATGCCAGAACTGAGAGTCACTGGGATTCCTGATGTACATGAGAAAGTGTAAGGGCTATGCGGTTTTCAATTTCAATTTCCATGTGTTAGAACACCTTACAAAGCAGTGTGCAAAGACAGCAAGTAGCATAAGGGAGTTGGCATCACAGAAAAAAGCATGCTCAGGTTGTTTGCCTTATACTGCTTAAGCCAGAACTTACAGCAAGAAATCATTATTGATAATAGCATTGTCCATTATTAAAGTCCAGGGACATCTTCTGGCTATATCTCAACTATACACTGGGAACACTAGGCCACTGCATGCAACAGTCTCATACATTTTTATGCTGCTATTATTACTTTGAGTTCCATATAAGGAATCCCAGACTGCTGCCTGGGCAGGATGTAGTTGGATACAAACTATAATCACAGAATCATAGAATCATTTAGGTTCACAAAGACCTTTAAGGTCTTTAAGTCCAACCATTAACCTAGTACTGCTGAAACCATGTCCCTAGTATAGACATAGACTTTAGGTGCTTGGTCCCTAAAGTTGATATAGTTTAAAAGACAGCATGTAAGACACTACAGGGGCAAAGACAATAGAATCATAGCATCCTTTATGCTGGAAAAGACCTTAAATATCATCCAGTCTGACCATTAACCCAGCGTTGCCAAGTCTACCATCACTAAATCATGTCCTTACATGCCACATCTACACATCTTTTAAATACCTCTGGGAATGGTGACTCACCCACTTCCCTGGGCAGCTTGTTCTGATGCTTGACTCTCTTTTCAGTTAAGAAATATCCAATGCAAACCTTTCCTGGCACAATTTGAAGCCATTTTCTTTTGTGCTGTCCCTTTTTACCCAGAAGAAGAGACTATCCCCACCTCACTATAGCCTCCAAAAGTAGTTGTAGAGAGGAATAAGGTCTCCCCTGAGCATCCTTTTCTCCAGGTTAAACACCTCTAGCTCCCTCAGCCACTCCTCATAGGACTTGTGCTCCAGACCCTTCACCAGCTTCATTGTCCTTCTCTGGACACCCTCCATCACCTCAATGTCTTTCTTGTAGTGAGGGATCCAAAACAGAACACAGTACTTTAGGTGTAACCCTACCAGTGATGAGTACAGGGGGACAATCACTGCCCTATTCCTGCTGGGCAACCAGATGGATTTAACTGCACTCAACACAACTCTCTGGGCATGTCCATCCAGTCAGTTTTACCCAGCAAAACCATGCCTGTCCCCACCAGGAACAGCCATTTTTTCCAGGAGAATGCTCTGGAAAACAGTGTCAAAGACTTTATTAAAGTCCAGGTAAACAACATCCACATCCATTAGCTGGGTCCCCTTGACACAGAAGGAGATCAAGCTGGCCAAGAAGGATCTTTCATAAACTCATGGTGGCTGGCTGTGATCACCTGGTTGTCCTGCATGTACTACATGATGGTACTTAAGATCACAGAATCATAAAATATTCTGAATTGGAAGAGACCCACAAGGATCATTGGCTCCAACCCTTAACCCTGCAAAAGAGCATCTCCAAGAGTCTCAGCATGTGTCCAAAAGTATTGTCCAAACATTTCTTGAACTCTGGCAGGCTTGGTACTGTGACCACTTCTCTGGGGAACCTGTTCTAGTGTCCAAACACACTCTGAGTAAATAATTTCTTTCTAATAGCCAACCTAAACCTTCTCTGACACAACCTCAGGCCATTCCCTCAGATCCTGTCACTGGTCACCACAGAGAAAAGATCAGTGCCTGCCCCTCCTCTTCCCCTCATGAGGAAGTTGTAGACTGTAGTGAAGTATCCCCTCAGTCTTCTCTTCTCCAGGGTGAACAGACCACGTGACCTCAGCTTCTCCTCATACGGTTTCCCCTCAAGGCCCTTCACTGTCTTCATTGCCCTCCTTTGGACACTCAGAGTTTAATATCTTTCTTGTACTGCAGTGCTGAAAACTGCACACAAAAGGTGAGGCCACCCCAGTGCAGAGCAGAGTGAGACAATTCCCTCCCTTGACTGGCTGGTGATGCTTTGCCTGATGCCCCCCAGGACACAGTTGGCCCTCCTGGCTGCCAGGGCACTGATGACTCAGTTCAGCTTGGCCTCAACCAGGACTCCTAAGTCCCTTTCCATGACACTGCTTTCCAGCTTCTCATCCCCCAGTCTGTATGTACATCCAAGGTTTTCCCAACCCAGGATGATCCACTCCATGACCTTACTTGTTACCAAGGTCAAACCAACAGAACTGTAGTTCCCTGGACCCTCCTTCTGGCCCTTCTTGTATATGGGCATCATATATGATAACTTCCAGTTAAGTGGAACCTCCCTGGTTAGCCAGGACTGCTGGTAAATCATGGAAAGAGGCTCAGTGAGAACTTCCACCAGCTCCCACAGTATTCTTGGGTGGACCCACCAGGCCACTTAGACTTGTGTGTGGCTAAGTGGTATAGCATGTTGCTGACCGTTTCCCCTTGGGTTATGGTGGTTTCATTCTTCACTTTGTCCCTCTCTTCCAGCTCAGGTAGCTGGATACCAACAGAACAACTGGTCTTACTATTAAAGACTGAGGCAAAGAAAGCATTAAGTACCTCAGCCTTTTCCTCATAAGTTTTGCCCCACATCCATTAAAAGACAAAGATTCTCCTTAGCCCTCCTTTTGCTGCTGATCCATTTATAGATACTTTTTTTATTGTCTTATACAGCAGAGGCAATATTAAGTTCTAGTTAGGCTTTGACTCTTAACTTTGTCACAGCATAACCTCAGGACATCCTTGTGTCCTCCTAAGTTTCGTGTCCCTTCTTCCAAAGGTCATAATCTGTTTTTGTTTCCCTGAGTTCTAGCCAAAAGTCTCTGTTCAGCCAGGCCAGTCTTCCCTGCTGGCTCATCTTTCAGCACATGCGGACAGTTTGTTTCTGTGCCTTTCTTGAACTATGCCCAATGTATCTGGACTCCTTTCCACATTAGGACTGTTTCCCAAGGGACTCTGTCAACCAGGCTCCTAAACAGGTCAAAGTTTGCCCTGCAGATGTCAAAGGTGGAAGCTCTCCTGGCACCTCTCCTTACTTCTCCAAGAGTTAAAAACTCTATCATTTCATAGAATCATGAAATCATAGAAAGGCTTGGTTTGGAAGAAACCTTAAAGATCATCTAGTTCCAAGCCCCCTGCCATGGGCTGGAAAGCCACCCACTAGATAGGTACTGGGTCACAATGAGGTTTCCCCAGAGCCTTCTCTTCTCCAGGCTGAACAACCTGATCTCTCTCAGCCTGTCTTTGTATGAAAGGTGTTCCATCCCTCTGATCATCTTTGTGGCCCTCCTCTGGATCTGCTCCAACAGGACCATCTCTTTCAGGAGAACACTACTTGTGCTCCTGATCCCTTAACCAGACAT
Organism: Margarornis squamiger; assembly: GCA_035222235.1. NCBI lineage: Eukaryota > Metazoa > Chordata > Aves > Passeriformes > Furnariidae > Margarornis > Margarornis squamiger. The sequence continues at coordinate 69,642,784 of JAWWTY010000001.1, read as the reverse complement.
CCCAAGGCCCTGAAGATTGCCCTCAGGCTTCTTGTTACAGCTTCATCACTGCCTACCTGAACAACAAATAATGGATTATCATCTGAGGGTTGTACCAGGGTGGGAAGCTTCCTCTTCACATCTTTAACTCAGGCCTCAGGGAGGCAACAGACTTCGCTAAGATGTGGGTCTGGTCTGCATATTGGGCTTTCTGTTCTCTTCAGAAAGGAGTCTTCTATGACAATGACACCTCCTTTATACTTTTTGAAGCATTTTTGACACAGGCATAGGCTGACTTAACCCCGTTGACACCTCCAAGCTAGATGAACTAACATCTTTATCATTGTTTGGCTCCACTTGCAGAGCCTCATACTTATTATGCAAGGGCACGTGGGAAGGTACAGTAGGTAGTCACAGAGGTGATGGAGTGCTAAGTGCTATGTGCAACAGTTACTGTCATCTAAGGAGCCTAAAATTCACATCATATCCTTTCTACATCTCCATGCTTCTTGTTCAGAAAGGAAGTTTCTTGGCCAGACATGAGTGAGGGGAACACCACTGCAACTCTTCCTTCTCTCCTTATCCATCCTCTCATTCTTCCTGAACAGCTGGTCATCTTCTCTGCTGGCTTGAGAACAGTCATCAGCTTTTTTAGTATTTTCCTTGAACAGGTATTTGGGATTTGGTAAGTAATGATTTTGTTGTCAATGTTAGACAGGAATACATGCGCTCTAATAACCAATGAAAATTCCTGTGGTTATTTTTTATACAGTATCCATACATTCATAATCTTTATTGAATAGAAGGGACTGTGGGGTATCTGCTTTTCTTAAAGACTTGTTTGGGAGTTCATAGTTTCTAAAGTCTCAACAGAAACATTTCAAATAATATGCACCAGACACCTGGGCCCTTACTGAGCAAAGCACTAATTCTCTTGGCATAAGGTCACCCTAAAAAAAAATTCATGGGTCTTTCTTGACTGAAGTGCTATAGAAATAGTATACTCAGATCTTTATTCTTCAGACTAGGCATTTTCTGGCCCCATATTACCTGTTATATGTTCAGCCTACTTATAGGGGGAAATTTTGGCATTTGATTTATTTGCAAATTATTTCCCTGTTAAAATGATAATTAAAAATATCTTCTTATTAAAAAAGCAGGTACATAGGTTGGAAAATATGTTTATGTGACTTGTGAGTAGTGAAAAACTTGAAAAATGGTCTCATGACATGATTGTCCATTTATGGTAGCCTTGGTAGCATAAGTGGTCATTTAATGAAGCGCGTTGTAGGCTGTGCATGTAACTTACGCTTTAACTTTTGTAAACAGCACCTAGCTGCTATGGCTTGAGGCACTGTATAAATCATTAAACAAATATATTCAACAATTTAGACAAAGTCAAGAAGCAGGAAATCTCCATTTCCATATTTAAGTCTGCCTATATGTACATCATTATTTTATTAACTTGCCAATAGATGCACTCCATTTGCATGCTGTATTGACAACAGTTGGCTTTTCTTTAGCCTATACCTACAAAATTTCATGTGGACCTATAGAAAAATAAGTTATAGTGATGGTTTATAACCTAATTTTAAGCAATCAAGTCAAGAGAGGTCCATGAGCATACTAATAAAATGGCTACTTATAAGGAAAAGAGCTATGGCTGCAAACCACCATCAAATGAGGAATTACAGAGCAAGTACATACAATCCTCTCCAAGCTCACATCAGGCCTCTTCCAGAAATTCAAAGAGACAATTGTATAAAGACTCAAGCGCAAGATTTAAACTTTATGTTAGTAATCACATTAGAATCAGTTGAACTTCTCTTGTGTTTAAACGCTTATGTAAGTCTTTGTAGGACTGGTATCTAAATTCATATGGTTAGAATTTCATGGAATACAGAAACTGCCGAGTGCATAACGCTAAGAAAAAATGTCCCTTTTTTTGGTGATTTTACACCCAAACAGTTAAGAGTTCTAATAAAAGGCACACAGAATAATAGTATAAAATTATTCTTATCCCTTATTCTCAGTAGCATCAGTCAATGAGAAGAAAAGATTATAGCCTATCCATATTTAATTATAAAGAAGGTTTCTCTCTGATTAATTGAATCATTAAACATGCACAGATACATTTCATGGTATTAAATATTAGTTACCTTCTAGTATATTAAGAAGTTAAAATCAGAGTGGATTAAATGGGAAGAATTATTCTTAGTGTATGTCTTGCAGTGCATACCACCCCTCACTTGTTTCCCAGGAAACAAAAAGGAAGCGCAGACATTCCACACAGAACAAAAAAAAAAAATGTGCATAGGCTGCAGAACAACTAGCAAAAAATCTTGGCCTCTCTTTAACTTATTTATGGTTTTAGCTATTGTGTTGTTTATTCTAGCCTTTACAAAAGAACAATTCCAGTACTACTCATAATCCAGTACTGGCAGTTGGTGTCTCTATTAAAATTACAATAAAAACACTACCTAAGGCATTAAGAGATATGGAAAGCTTACCAAACCAAAGTATCTGCAACATATGTTCATAATAATAGTTTATCAAAACATTTTTATTTGAGAACCTGTCTTATAAGTGGAAAGTAACTGCATTAAAAAATGCTATGCCTCAGTTCTCACGTCTTATGTATATATAGAGAGAGATACATATACACAATTTATATCCAGAGAATTAATTTCTGTCCAATAACTTCATTAAAAGAGAGTATAAATGGGAGGATTAAAAAAAAAAAAAAAAGGGGGGGGGAAAATTAAGTGAAGTTTGTCAAAGAAATGACAAAGCTGAGAGAATAGTTCGAAGCTGAGGCTTTAAACTGCCTTTCACAGCTGCCTACACTTCATGTCATTAATAACCAGTAAATAAGATCTGCAGGTGGGCATATAGGGCACCCTGAGCCAAGAAGCTGTAGCTAGGGCTTCTGTCTCTAAGATGGGTGGCCAGGCTCATTTGCACAAGGCTGCTTATGTTTCCATACAGAAGTGTAACCCTACTTAGCATAGCTTCAGGGAAGCTGCTCCAATACAGAGAATGCTAATTACTGTAACCAACTGGCAATGATGCATCCAAAATTAAATGGCCTGTGACTGAGCAGATGAACAATTTTTATAGCCCTAAATTCAGGGAACATGGATATTCTGTCAAATTAACAGACAGTCTATTTGGTCTTAATAGGTAAATTGAAGTCTTTTAAAAGACATTTAGATGTGCTATTAAGTTATCAGTTATTAAGTACTGTTCTCCTTCCAGCTTAAAGGTGTACAGTTTGAATCTAAAATACCTGTAGCTTATTGGGGGGGGGGGGGGGAACAACAAACAAACAAACAAACAAAACCCCAAAAACCAAAAAGAAAAACCACAACCAACCAACCAAAAATAAACCTAAACCTATAGCATTTTATAGTCCTTATAAGCTTCATTTTTAGGTGAAACTGCATCATTGCCTCTGCTTCTACTCTTAGGTCCTGTTCATCTCTTTGTACTCAGGCAAAATTCCCTCTGAAGTCAGTAGCAGCTCTGAGCATAGGGGTCTTCAGGCACAAGACACTGCAGGTTGCCTCCTCAGTCTCCGAGTCCAGTGAAATTTGGGAGTTTTCAGGAGAACATTTTAAAATCAAAGTTCTTACTTGACTTTCTACAGTGAACTTTAACAAGTAAATCAAAATCAAGCCCAGACATAAATAGTCCTTTATTTTCCTGATTGCACTGAGCAAATTATTAACCCATATATTTCAGAACAGATGATATAGCAGTCCAGCTTTCATACAAGCTCTATCAATAAATATACATATTCATCAACTAATGTCATTATCCTCCTTAAAGCTGAATAACAGAAAATACTTGATTAAATAAAATAAAAAATGTAAATAAACTATGTAGAAAAAAATTCCAAAAGACAAAGTTTATTGCCAGAGTGCAACATTTTTCAAAGGATATTTTGTAGCAAGTGAGAGTCACAAGTAAATCTGTTGGTGCAGTGTATCTGGCAAAATGGTTCATTTGTAGATTTGTCAGCAAACAAGACTTTGGTTGCTTCCAGGAAAACAGAATTGTAAGCAAGTCTGCCTTAGTGTCAGACAATAAACAGCTGATGTAAAATCCACTGGACTTAGGATATGATTGCAGAAATGTCACTCAAATCAAGTTCTTCAGTTACTGGTCAGACTGGCCTTTTTTTTGTCGATCATATTGAATTGAAACACAAATGTTTCTTCACCCAGCTTTCTAATACAAAGTGTGGGATTCAACGAATCAGCTTTAAGACACATCTACAATGTCTGGCCAACTCACCCTAGGGTTCCTCTATAGGCATTCTATAGGATTAAAACTAGGCACTTGTAGAATACAATTCATCAAACTTATGTAGGATGTTTATCTGAAGATATGATGAATCATGTCCTAGAAAGCTGTTTCTGTGCAGTGACTCCCAGACATGACTGGTGAGATCTGCTCATAGGTAGATGCCTATATCTTTTTCTTGGGTGAAGAGGAATCCAAAAAAAATTTCTTACTCATTTTTCAGACACCCAAGATGGAAGTTGTGTATCCTGCACTCTCTTCAAAAGGATTTTTAAGGGGTCCTTGCAGAGAGCACTCACACGGGGAGAGTCCCCTTTCATAGCCACTGAGACCCTTTCTCCTTCACCCCCATGAGCACAGAGGTGAAGGGAGCTGCAGAGACAAGCTCGCCAAGGAGCAAAGCTGGCAAAAACAGCTGCAGTCACCATTCAAGCCAGAATTGATGGATATTGATAACGTCATCACAGTAGCTCTGCAGTTTTCTAACTGGCCCCTCTCTCTGCTTATTTGTTGTTCATTCCAATTGCTTCGTTGCTCTTCTGTTTCTCCATTTCCCTCCCAACATAGCCCCCCCCGGATAGATTCAAAAAACAATAACACAAAGCTTATAAAACTCCAGCAGTTTCTGGATATATGTTATACCCTTCCCTCTCTTCCTCTCTTGTCAATTTAAGATCTGTACAGCAGTCTGTTTCTTAACTGTGGTTTTTACTGAAACTAGCCTCAGAGCCTAAGTCTACATTTACCTGAACTGCGGTGTCCCAGGAGCACTCTGAAGTCATGTCTGACAAGCTGTCATCAACTATCAAAAATGGGGTGGGACAATTCTGTTTTAATCCAGTAACATTTCCATGACAGACAACAAGAAAAATTGCTTCAATATTGAATATCTTTGCTAAGCATTCTTGTAATGAAGAGACAGAGAAACTGGGAATACAGATTTCAGAGGTAAGGCAAAAAGGAAAGACCTGGGACTGATTTGGATCTATAGCATCTTATATATCTTGCTGGCAAATGTCTGGTCCTGCAGGGAGCCATATACAGTGCTCTGGTTGCCACTGCACTCCAGAGGTCTCTGATTTTGAGTCAAGGATAACCATATATATTAACAAAATGAAAAATTATCCTTTTTTACATTTTTAACAGGAAAAGTTTTCAAAGTTGAATTGAATCAATTCAATCCAATTAATGCAAAAATTTAAAAAAACCAGATGCATCTATCACATATATTCACAGGAGATGCATTGCTTTTCTCTTATATTATTATGAAGTTCAAACAATTTCATTAAAATACACAGCTTTTTATGTTCTGGACTAAAAGAACTTTGTATGTTTGGGGAGAGATTGAATTTAAAAAAAAAAAAAAAAATGGATTTCCATAAGCTAGTAGCTTATATTCAACTACCAGATTCATTCTCAGAAGTGCTAAAGTTGTTGAGCAGTGAATTAGTGACACAATACTTCAGTGGGAAAACTCCAATTGAGCCATTTTGCAGGTGTCTGCAGCAAAAAGCCAAATAGAGTTGGGGCACTGTTACAGTCATCTCTCTATATTGCTTTGCAGCTTTTCCCTTTCTTCTTTTCTGCCAGGAAAAACTGACCAGGATTACTGAGCTCAGTACAGCTTAACACACTGCTCACATTCACAGAAGCGTCTGTCAAATCACTGGATAAACAGACAGCTGGTTCCTACCACCACACTATTGCAACGAACTGGTCAGAGGGTGATATATTTATTGGATCTCCTTAGTATTCCTCCTGTTTGAAGATGTCAGCTGCGACTGGACTCAGAATCCACTTCTGATAACACAACATACAGAGAATAGACAGGGATTTTTGTAAGGTTACAGCTGGACTAACTTAACACATCCTCCATTACATATACTTGCTAGCATTTCTCTCCTGGAAATGACTGTGCCATAGCAGACAATACCCTTCTTGACTTGCCATAATGCAAAACAAACAAATTACGTCCAGAATGCTGATAGCACATGGACAATGAAAGCGAAAAACAAGTTTGACTTTGCAGCAATCAGATAAGGAGAACAGGGGTGGCAAACAGCTCAGAGGAGGAAATATCTTAAACCATCACAGCTATTTGTAAAACAAATTGGTTATCTGAATGCCCTCTACACATGTTGTTTCTGACATGATCCTTACAGGATGACTTTTTGCATAGTGCAGAAAAGCAGTGTCTGTGATTGATATTTAAAGTAAGGGGTCTGAGAACTTGCTCTAGTGTGATTTCACTTTTTATGGAAAAAATTGTGCTTTAGATATGCCAAACATATGGTAATTTAGTAGTATATTTAACTGGGGAACAGCACCCTTAAAATTACATCAGCTTTTTTCAGTCTTAAATAAATGAAGAGTCACAAAAATGATCCATTCTCCATATTACACAAATCCACTGTCAGCAAAAATAAGGAATGTTAACAGAGGTCTGCATGACTCCATACCAATGCTGAGGATCACACCAGGATGCTCTGTTGCTCATGATTTGAAACTGTATTTCAGAGCCTTACAGAAGAGCTGTGCCAGAGTAAATGTTTTTCTAGCAACAACAATGGGCAACCAGTTTTGATTTCAGACAATAAAGATGAAACATAGGATTTTTCAGAGTTTTAAAAGACAGCAGTTGCTACATGATCCCACTACTCCAAAGTCCTCAGTTAAGTGAGATTTTAGGGAATGTTGACTTTAACATGCTGTTTTTACCAGAGCATAGGACAGAAAATCCAAATGTACTGCAGAAGCCATTCTAAGAAATTTGTTGTTCTCCATGTGAAGTACAGCATTCAAAGTAAAACACAAAGTATAGGGTGGAAAAGATTCATTCTACTTGGTGAATGCTTCAGGTCACTCTTCAGATGTGTGCTCTTACACCTGATGTGTCCATATCTCTGTTTCTTAAACTACATCATCAAGCATAATCAAAACTAAAACCCAAGAGAAAACAAAAAAAAACAAAGAAAGAAAAATATTTAATTGTCAATATGGATATTATTAGCTGCAACCAGACCAGGAATGTTAATAAACATTGCTTGCATTGCTTCAGTACCACTTCAGATGTGATGAACATGCTGTGAAAAGGACTGTGCTCACTCCAATTGCTTGGGATCAAAGAGCCCTGGCATTTCCTTGCAGCATCTCACTTTAAAAGTCCTTAGAATTTCCATTTATAAATGTAACTTCTGGAAAATAAGTACTGGATCTGCTTCCAGGCAAAAAGAGATGCAGTAGCAGGCCCTGCAAGAGCACTCCCAGGTACCCTCACTGTCCTGGCATGGGTCATCAGCTCATTTATGACCTCTATGACAGGGACTACAGCATGGCTGGGGACATTCAACTTATGTACCCACAAACATACCCCCTCTAATGGCTTGTTGAATGTTTGGGAGAGGTCAAAGAGCAGCCAAGTCCTCTGCGACCATCAGGAAGACAACATCACCTGGGCTGGATTACCAGGATTCAGGATATGGCCACTGAGGGTTGGAAGACAAACATCAGAGATCTCCTTTCTCCCCTCAGAAAAATTTGCACTTACTCAGAAATTACTCCTTCTGCCTGTGATGAGTGGTGTGCAACTTCCACCTGAAGAGGTTTACAGATGACAGATGCCAGACAATAAGCCCTACAGTGTGAACTGTAAGTGCTCAGGACCTTTCAGGAGGAGGTGATAAACCTGCCAAAAGGTGGCATAATGTGCAATGGCTGTACTGTTGGCTGGCTGCTCAAATTAAATTTTAATAGAACTTTTAAAAATAATTTCAGCGTAAACCACAATGTATGTGAGTGAGCCTAAATTAATAAAAAACTATCTTTCAAGAATGAAGAATAAATGTAATCTGAGATCAATATTTATGAAGCTGTGATTAATTGACTGATGACCAAATGATTACAAACTTCTGTCTGAGGCAGCTACTCAAATGTATTAGCTTTGACCAAAAAAAAATTAAAAAAAATACAAACTGGGTCAATGAAAAAATGCATTCCTAATCAATTTTTAATAGCACTTAAGATTTTATGATTTTTTAAACTTTCCTTTTAATAATTAATCAGAAAAATGAATCTAATTTAAACAAGGTGGTGTAAGGTGTTCTGTATCTGTTTGATGGAGTTCTTAATGAAGAAATTCAATTAGAGCTGACTTTTCATTATAAATCTCTGGTTTTAAGGAATGCTCTGAATGGCTGGTAAACATTTGAGACTGGGAGAATAAGGGAGGTGAACCACACTGCTCAGCACAACCCACTCATTAAGATTTTTACACTGTTAATTCAAAAAGAGAAAAGAGAAGAAAAAAAAGAAAAAAGGAAAAGAAAAGAAAAGAAAAGAAAAGAAAAGAAAAGAAAAGAAAAGAAAAGAAAAGAAAAGAAAAGAAAAGA
>JAWWTY010000001.1:69619702-69634014 GCA_035222235.1 Margarornis squamiger | reverse complement strand
GGAGAGGAGAGGAGAGGAGAGGAGAGGAGAGGAGAGGAGAGGAGAGGAGAGGAGAGGAGAGGGAAAAGAAAAGGAGAAAAGTAAAGGAGAAAACCAGGATCTCTATAATCTCTTGTAGCTTTATTAAACTTTTCTGGTGAGTTGTAGTGTTTTGCCTCATTCCTTGATGCACCCTGGAGGACAGATTCTCAGCTGGTAGAAGGCACAGTAGCAAGCACCACAAGGTGTAGTGAAAGGATTTCACAATCACAATTTTAATTAAGGCCTATTGCATCAAACTATCAAACACTGGTGTAAGGAATAATGTCAGAGATAAACTTGGGAATAATGGCCCAAACTTGAAGAAGCCCAAACTGCAGAAGCCCTGTCTCCTAAGTCAGTTAAACCTACCCAGATGGAAGGGTTAGAGACTTTCTATGAATACAAAGTTGCTAACACTCTCCTCTCTTCACTATTACAGTGCCTATTTTATAAAGGCTCTGTATAAATTAGTAAATAAAATAAGTAGAGAACACAAAGCATGGTCTATTTATCCATATCACTTGCTGATGGTCAGGACCTCACCTGGTACATCTGTGTCTCATTGCAACCAGCCTTCACCCAGACAAGCTCCTGAAAAGCCCACGGAGACATCTTTAGTCTGAGACATACCATTACAGGTGGGTTAGAGAGTGCCTGCACAGCACAATACTTCCCAAGCCTCTTCCTACCCTCAGAAATCATTCCAGTGTAATTCAGTTTAGATAAAATACCCATCTGAAAAGGGATCTAATGGGAAATCAACTTCTTTCATGACCCTCAAAAGTTAAAAAGTGCATAGCCTAATGTCCAAAGTATGCGAGCTGCACTGACTTCAGGTATAACCCATCATTACCTATTTACTTGTTCGGGTCCCTGCTCACACATATAGTGAAAAATGAAAAGTATCAGAAGCACAAGATCAAAAAATCTGAAAGAAATCATGAAGAACAAGGTTTTTCTCACAGAACTTTGGATGCCTAGGAGCAAGGTGTCTGCATCTGAGCTAGTCACTGGCTTCCTTTGTGGATCCTGGAACCTGAGGGCAGGTATATTCTCCTTTAAGAGGAGATGCAGTTATGGTCGTTAAACTCAAAATGAAAACTGCATCTGTAAAAGTCATTTGTCATCTTTTACTATTTCTTGTGAAGAAGACTAACTGCACCAAGCTTACACAAGACTGTCAATCTCAAACGTTATTAAATGTATTAAACCACTAAAGTTATTATCTTTCTCTGCCCCAGTTCATTTACCCAATGGCCAGAGATTAATCTTCTGGCCTCTAGCATTCTTTTTATTTACTTTCTGATAATATAATTTTTTTCCATAGACAAAATCCAAAACACTGTTTTAAAGAGAGAGATGAAATTTGGTTACATGTTAAAATGAAAGCCACATGGAAACTTTCAAAGAGCAAGTAGCAAGGGCAATCAATGGCGCCCAGGCAGTATAGACAGGGGGTATCTGGGAAGTACATATTTACACTGAATGACCTCTGAATGGCATCTAGAAGGGATTAGGCAGCCAGTGAATCCCCAAGATGGTGTTTCACAACAGGAGCCAGTGAGGCCACCACTCTGCAGGGCTTGTCAACAGTAAAATCCTGAGCACAGGGAACCTCTTTCCACCCTTTCTGAAAGTACTATGTTTTAATGACCACAGGTCTGAATTTAGACACCTAGAATCCCATGCTTCTTTACATGTCTTCAGGCAAAATTCACTCTATATTCCCCTAAATCATGTAAAACCACCTGGGGAAAAAAACTCACATTTTTAAAAGCTGAAGATCCATCCATTCTTGTTTCTCAAGGAGGAAATCTTTCAAGGCCAACTTGAACAGATTTTACTGTTGCAGAAGTAAACACTGAGAGCCTGGCTTGGCACTGCATGGCAGGAAAAAAAAAAAAAAATCAGTGGCCTATATGGCTTATATCTATTTCTGTAGGTGCAAAAAATTACCTTCAAGTTAGGTTTTCAAGGCATAAAGGTCACATCCAAACATATTATATATATCCAAATTATAAGAAACAATACAACTGCATTATTTATCACTTCTCAGCTGGGCTAAGCAGCCAAGACACACATTTCACACCCTCACCTCCTCCTTGCTCTCTCTGCACAACGTGGTGCTGGGAAACATGCATAGATGCAAAATAAAGGAACTTACGTATTTTAAGACACACAAAAAAATACAGTAACTTTATTCATCTTTATGAATCGAGCAGAAGAGACTTAATTGGCTCACTTCAGTACTCTGATCAGCTTCTCTTGTTCTATATTGGTTCTTTTCAAGCTCTCATCAAAGGACTTTTCATTTTTGTGATGGATGCTATTTTCATATTTCCACTACTAATCATTTCAAGGTTTCTAAGATTTCAAGAGCAGGTAATGAAGTGGCTGAAGCATTTCACAAATGAAAGCCTAATCCTGGGAGATAATTCATGGTTAGGTTCTCAACTTTTAATCCATCCTTTCTCTGTAGGTTTACCAATAATAGTGGCCAGATTGTTGAAAAATTGCCTTCTTGTTTGATACTCCAGTGCTTCAGCAGAGGCGTGCTGGGCATTCCACGAATTTCATCCTGGCTCCAGCTTCCTGCAAAAGTATCCTTCATGCTACCTGGACTATGGTATTCAATAGCCTGAACCTGTTAAACATTTGTTATCTCCTGCAGTTACATGGTATTTCTCAGCCCCCCTTAGCTGCAGCAGATTGTTACCCCTCCAGCTCCCTTCTCCTTGCTCTCTGAGATCTCTCTCACAGAACTACAGAATTAAGTATTTTCCATACCCCTGAAGAGTTGGTAACATCAACCCATAAATTTCAACAAAACCTCAGGCGCTACTAGATCACAAATAATTTTTTAAGTATTCCTTCCCTGACTAGGCATACAACTTCAGCAGAAATCCACTAAACAAATAAGTTTAACCTCCTTACACAGAAAACATGTTCCTTTTAGCAGCTTATTCAGAAAAATAAACTCCTTTACAAGTTATCTTTGGTTGAGAGAAAATATATTCATCCCAACAGAGCTTGTTCTCTAACAGGTCAGTTTCCAGTTACATACACTTTTTTGAAGCAGTGGAAGTCATGCCTTTGAAAAGGTTCCTGCTTTATCCCAGATTCATTTAAAAGAGTTTCACATGTCAAATGTAAGATGCATTTCCTTGCTTTTGATTTCTCTTTCAAGCATTTAGCTTTTCTATGCTCTGTATTGTCTATTCACATTTTTTTCAATAAAAGTCAATATAAAAATAAAGCTTCGAAAGATAAATAAAGGGTTTCATTGCATTCCTATGTAGCTTGCTGGCTGAATGATAAACTTCAGACTCCAGTGGTTTTCTTTAAAGCTCAAAATACTCAATAATTTTACATTTCTCTTGAAGAAAATTCTCTGAGCACCCTTCTACTTAAGTGGCAGGTCAGCTGTGCCAGGACTAAAAGCATCTCCTTGCAGTGGATGTCCACTCATTCCAGCTTATATTAATTAAGGGTATGTACCATTATGTTGGTACATGGTTCTTTTGTTATTTGACAATAAATAATTTTTCCTGAAGTTTACTAAAAGGTGTTGTAACGTGTAAACACTCAATCTTTATCAAGAAGACCTTATTCAAACCAGTCCTTTGCTATCCAAGGATTACATTACCAGCAAATCCGCTAGGCCTTGCCTACGCTGGAATGTCACCATGGATTAGTTTCCTCGCTTTATTTGCAGTGACTTACCTATATCAAATTGAAATGCATCCATGCAACTCTGCTATGTCAGCCTAAGATACTTTCCTTGTTAATCATTGCATCCACAACTTTACACTTGTTTGAATTAGCTGCTCAGCATCATAAGCATTTATCATGTGGCTCGATGTTAAATCACTCAGGTCTACAATTTTCAGCATGCTGTGGCACGTTTACAAGAAACTACAGGAATCCTGGGACTGAGGTCAAGCGAACAGACTCCTAGGGGCCTCCCGTCCCACCAGCACTGCTTCACAGCTGCTCTTCATTAGCCCAGAAAGTGCGACACAGAGGCTTCACAATTTGGAGAGTCGTTGGCACAAGCCGGGTGGCAGATGGCAATTTTCATCTGTGAATTTGGCCCCTCAGTTTCAATGGATCAGAATCTTCCATTGGACATCATTAAGCAAGCATCACCATCCATAGCACCTTGCAGGGCTTGGGGGGCTTATCCCAATCCTCATTTTCTTGCTGGCCTCAAAGCTGCAGCTGCATGGGCTGTGCAAATCCAACCTGAGCCGACAGGCAATGCCTTGGGCCAAGGAGCAAGGGGGTTCAGCCAAGCCACGTGCGCAGCAGGAGGGCAGCGCAGGAGCACAGTGGGATGCCAGGTGTGGGTCTGCAGCCTGGTATGGGCTGCTACACCTGGGCTTGAGGTGATGGGGAAGGGGGGCTTGTGCCCTGAGAGTTTTCCCTGGAACATGTTCTGAGGCTACCATGTCCCAGTGACCTGTTGGAGTGGGTCCAGAGGAAGCCACCAAATTGATTAGGGGGATGGAACACCTCTCCTTCAGGAAAAGTGCAGAGAAGTAGGATTGCTCAGCTTGGAAAGGGCTTCCTAACTATGGCCTTCTAGTACCTGAACGAAACTTACAGGAAAGATGGGACAAGACTCTTTACAAGAGCTTGTAGTAACAGGACAAGGGGGAAAGACAGTAGGTTTAGATTAGATATTGGGAAAAAATTCTTTACTGCAAGGGTTGTTAGACAGTGGAACAGGTTTGCCAAGAGAAATTGTGGATACTCCACCCCGGAAATGTTCAAGGCCAGGTTGGATGGGGCCCTGAGCAACCTGGTTTAGTGAAAGGTGTCCCTGCCCGTGGCAGGGGGCTTGGAACTGTGGCTCAGGGGAATTAGAAGGATCAAAACCGCCGGTTTATCTAATTCAGCACGGTGAAACCTGAGTACATGACAGGTTTATGAGGGTAAAGCAGACCACCTTTGCCACTGCTTCGGCCTCCTCCTGCCCGGGCACTGCACCAGCGCTCCCCACGGCGCTGTGCTTCTCCCCTCCGCCACCCCAGGGAGGCCGCGCGTGGGCCGAGAGCTCCAGGGGTGCCCCCGGGCCCCCTCCTGGGGAGCCCGTACGGGGCCAGCGGCATCCCGGCAGGGCCGGCAGGGCCCGCGGCTCCCGCCCGCCCTCCAGGGGAGCGCCGCAACACCGCGCGGCGCCTCCCCTCGCCCGGCGGCGGCTTGGCCTCGCCGGCTCGCCGTAGCGGCGCTGGCGGGGGCCGCGGCCGGCACACCGCCCGTGGGACTTCCGTGCTCGTGGGGCCAGGCAGGGTCGGGCCGGGCCGAGCCGGGCCGAGCCGAGCCGAGCCGAGCCGGGCCGTGCCTGGCCGCACCGTGCCGTGCCGTGCCGTGCCGTGCCGCCGCGATGGCGCAGCACGGTCCGAGCGTCACGCTGTCCCTCACGCTGCCCATCACCTGCCACATCTGCCTGGGCAAGGTAACGGCGGCGCCCCGGCCCGGGGGGGAGCGGGGAGGTGCGGCCGGCGGCAGCGCTGGGCCCGACGCCCTGAGCCCCACCGGGGTTGTCTCTTTTAAGGGCCCGCGGCTCCGCGCCGGGAAGAAGGCTGGTGCCTGCCCCGCGGGGCCCCGGCCCGTTCCCGGCCCGTTCCCGGCGGCGGCCGAGGGCTGCCCGCACCGCCGGGATGCGCTGGGAACCGCGCAGGGAGCGCCCCGGGCTGCTCCCCGCGGGGAGGGGGGCCCGAGGCCGGCGGAGCGCGGGCGTGCAGCTCCCGGGGAGAAGGGTTTGAGGTTTGGGGTTGTTTTTCCTTCCGGTACCAGTAGGATACTGTGTTTTGAAAGGCCCGGTGTTCGAGCGGGGTGCTGTGTCGCGGAGGACAAGTGAAACAAAGAGGGGGTGTATAACCGAAAAACGTGGATTTTAAAAGTATTGAGCAAAACCGCAGCAGTCTGGAAAGAAGGGTTCTAGCTTCCTCTTTCTGACTCTCTCAGTTCCTTTCCCTTCTCTCTCGGGAAGCAGAGGGCTCTTGCTAGTCTGTTCTTCTCTAAAAGCCCCAGAGCTAATTTCATAGCTGTCACTAATTGCTTCTCAAATTCCTTGCTCATTCCTTACTACTCTTTTTTTCTTTTCTTGTTTTCTTCCTCTCCAAAGCAAAATTAACCTCCTAAAGCACAACAGTAATTACAAAGGAAGAAATAGCCTTTTAGGTTTATACTCAGGGCATTTACTGTCTGGCTTGTTTCTACCTCACCTGGCCTTTATTCCTAGATCTCTTCTGCTGGAGTGGTAACAAAAAAGCAGGCACGTTTGATGTATAAAGTAGGTATAACACTGTCAATGAAAGCAGTCAGATACCTTCCTTTTCTCAAGTCTCATAACTCTGACAGAGAGTGTTACTTTTAGCAATAATGTTTACTCATTTCCTGACTTTTCTGTGAAAGCTTAACAAGACTTCTGGCTGTTGTCCTGTTACCTCTCCTTTTCTTTTTATCTGTTTAATAAAAATGGAGGAGAACACAAACGTACTGTGCCTGTAAAGCAGAAAGGAGAGCAAAATCAAGCCAATAAGGTATTTGCTGTTTGAATCCGATCCTAGTTACTTTCTAACTTTAACAGATTGCTTAAGTATTCATTCATACCTTGCTATAAAGCCACTGGGTTGTTTCAAGCCACTGTTTCATACTTTCACTTCTTTTCTAGAATTGGTCAGGAATTGATGTTCCTGAGTTTGTACTGGAAGAGATTTCCACACTCTTGCTATCTTGCACTGATATAATACATTAACAGTATATAAGTGAATCTATGGATAATACCTGTAATAAAGGTATTTGAATGCTTTTGTTTTTAGATGTGTGAAGCTGTTTAAAGTTTGCCAAAATTCACACCTCTGACTGTCCTTTCTTTTTAATATGCATCTTTGCCTCTAGCTTGGAACTTCATTGAAAAACTTTGTCAGATAAAGCTCTTCTCAGGCGTAAGGTTAGAGGAAGGAAGAATTTTAGTTTAAATTAAGGAAAAAGTCTTGTCAGTTTTGTCCTGTCTTCTAGGGGGAAGCAGAGAGTATCATGGAGAGTTGACACAATCTGATGCTTCTGTGGTTTGTAGCTTAGGCTTCAAATCAAGTAGAAGGCCCACCCTACAATCAGAATATACCTCTTGCTATTCCTGAAAAATTTGCAAACATCTGACTGCAAAAGAGAAACTACTCACTGTGTGTAATGGTATAAAAAGATATTGTCGAGAAACTCATTCCATAACATTGACCACCCACTGTTTTTAACAAAGCAAAAATCTTGGGCAGGAAGAACACGTTAGCCCCTTTCGTTAATGTGAACAGTGTCAGCAAGAATATTGGCAAGATGTGTAAATAACCATTTATAATAAGAGTTAATTGCTTGGATCAATTTTGTGTTTGTCACTTGAATGTTATTTTAACAGTCTGGGCTGTCTTCTAGCATATCTTTATTTATAATTAGTAAGCAGATCAGAAGCCGTCTGCATCAGACTGTTAGGTTTACTTTTCTAGAATGTCTGAAGGTCTCTCCTGTTGGTTTTGGTGTTGACAGTTTGCTTAGGCTCGAGCACACAGTTCTGTGGTGGTTGAAACCACATAGGATGTCGGGATTCATTCACTGGTATCAGTGTGCCTGCTTTTCCATGCGCCTGCTCCTCTGTTAATCCTGCTTGAATGTCCAGAAGTGCCTTCGAAGTGACGTAGATGTGTACAGGATTTGATTTTGATCTGCATGGGAATCACATTGTTTGGGAGGGGAAAAATTAGGAAATTGCTCAAAATCACCTAGCTGATCAAGCCTTCTGAAATGAGCTGTAATCT
The DNA here is from genome assembly GCA_035222235.1 of Margarornis squamiger. Classification (NCBI taxonomy): domain Eukaryota; kingdom Metazoa; phylum Chordata; class Aves; order Passeriformes; family Furnariidae; genus Margarornis; species Margarornis squamiger. The sequence continues at coordinate 69,626,176 of JAWWTY010000001.1, read as the reverse complement.
TTCTAGACATTATGGTCAATTAAGGAACTGAAAATGGGTTGTAGTTTAAGTGAAATGCTTTTTTAGTAATGAGTACCTCATGATCCCCCACTTCCTGGGCTTGTCCCAGTAGGTGGCTCAGGGACTCAGTGAAGGGCAGTGCTACCCGGAGCCGTTGTGTCACATTTCATACAGCAGTTTCTGTTGCTGTCACATGGATTGCTTTTTGTGGATCCTGAGCCAACAAAAGTACAAAACCCCAGCCCTGAAACTCAGCTTGTAAAGATGTGTAAATCAGAAGCACTGTACCCTGGAGATTAATGAATGTGACTTACTATTTTGCTAGAGATATGGAGTAATCATTCACTTGCAAGAAGTGTGCTTCTGTGTCAGGTTTGGGGTAACTGAGGATCTCTTGCTCCCCTGGGGGAAGACCTGCACTTCTGAAATGTCTCTCCCTGTTTGGATTATTTTATGTTATTCTGCTCTATATCTTATCATCACCATCCATATAACTGTTTTCAGGCTGCTTCCGAGTAAAGGAAGAAGTATGGCTAGAGAAAAAGTTCTGGTTTGGTTTTTTGGTTTCCTTTTCTGCTGCTGGTGAGAAAGCTCTTTTTCTGGTAAAGAAAAGCAGTAAATAGCAAGATTTTAAAAAAAAAAAACCAACAAAAAAACAGTTGAAATCATAATATTTAATTTTTTCCAAAGCATTGGTATGCTAATGCTTCCAGTAATCACAAAAAAAGCCTCCTTGGAGCTGAAAGTTTAGTCTCTCTCTATTCAGACCTTCAGGAACTTGAGTGTCTGTTTATGTATAGATAATTCCTTTGACTCCCAGGACTGCCATATTGGAGATCATAAAAATATTGTGAATCACGTAAGAGGCATAGTTAGTGAATTGGAGAATAAGCTGGCAGATCTGGGCCTTAATTCATATCTATATGTATTTTAGTAGTAAAACACTTGTTTTGTAGCTTGTGCAACACTGATCATAGGGGTACGATTACTAAGGACACTTTTCTTCTGTTTGCCCAGGTTATTATTGTCTGTCCTTTCCAGGTGCTTGCTTCTCCCTTCCAATGTTTCATTTTTCCTTTTTAGTTTGACTACTTTACTAATAGAATGAAAGAGGAGTATCTTGAAAGAGGGATATCTTGGGGGTTGATGAGGACTTCATTTAATGTTGAAAGAATTCTCTTGAACTTGGGTTTTAAGTGCACTACAATAGAATCTAACCTATATTGATACTTCTGTGTCTTAAAATGTGTTTCTTGGGCAAGGAGGGGGTGGAGGGAAAACAAATAATTATTTTTAACACTTCTAACACAGATCCCAATGTAAGAGATTTGATAGTGTGTATTACAATAAGCTGTAACAGCAGCTGCAATAAGGCATAAAGTCTTTTTGTTCCACATCATATTTGGTCCCTCTATGCACACTTACTTTCAAACAGGGTTTATAGTTAAATGACAAGAGAAAATAATGCATTGTCATTAATATTTTCTAAAAGTTTGTTTACCCTGCTGTTTTGGAAGGGGAGGGAAAGCTTCCTGAAAGAATCTGTATCTGATTGGAATATTTAATCCTTCAGTTAGCTGCCCCATTCTTGGGTAATGACTTATTTAGTAGCAATGCATATCTAGCAGGAGTCTTGAATTAGTGATTGCTGGTTCATGTTTCAGCTCTGTAGTTTTGGCCCTGATCCTTTTTTAAGCTGATTTCCATGAAGCTGATTATGTTCAGGCTAAAGTTAATTTGTAACACTATACATTTCAATGACACCTCTTTCAAGGCAAATTGTTGGTTGTTGCCAGGAGAAATCCCTCCTTCCTTTACTTTTGAAAATCAATTAGTGTGTGTCTTTTGGTCTCCTTCTGCCTGGGGAGGTGAATGCATTTCTCTGGAGTGGCTGGCTGTAGTTCTTGAAGGTTTTGGAGTGAAGGAAGGGTGCTGGTCGAACACTGTGTGTTAATGAGCTCTTGAAATCAAAGGCCTTAGTTTTGCAGAAAAGGCTATAGCTCTGTTGCCTTCAACAATAGGGAAGTTTGGTGTTGTGAGTCAGATCACTCCAAGCTAGTCCTGCAGAATAGCAGTGTCACTTTCCTGCAGGACTAGACTTACACTGAGAGATGGAGTTGTATATTTTCATATTCTGTTACCTGGAAGAGTTTTAAAGTATTCACATTGTTGTTTTCTTTCTTTTTTCCCCCCTTAATACTAAAAGGTCCGTCACCCAGTTATCTGTGTGAACAACCATGTGTTCTGTTCCATTTGTATTGAAGTGTGGCTGAAGAACAATAATCAGTGCCCAGCTTGCAGGATTCCCATCACACCTGAAAATCCCTGCAAGGAAATTATAGGTAAGGACGACTTTAGGCTTTAAAGTAACTTTCTGGTGTTTACTGCTGGAGAATATTACGTTGAGTCCAAAGATGTCTGGATACCTTTTCCTGTGTGTGTTTTTTACCAGCCTCTAAAGAATTAACTTTTAAGTCTTTCCAGAAACATACATAATAGCCACATGGTTAGAATTCCAAAGACAATGTGTATATTAATAGCTAGATTATTTAAAGGCAGCGAGTACCCTATGCCTCTAAAGATTGTTTTTTAAATATTGGTTGGATGGTTCCTTTAAATGAAAAAAATGCATTCTCGCTTGAAGTACTCCACTTATGTGTTGCAACCTGTTGACCTCAGAGAATAGCATTTAGCTGAGAAACAGTGTACTTCAATCCAACATCCTGAATGAGCATGTGGTAATTTTTACTTATTGTTTGGGGTTTTTTTTTGTTTTGTTCATCACTTCCTCCCTTTTGTTTTATTTTTAAGAAAATTACTCTCTGCACAGAAATATGACAAAGCTACAGCACTGAACGAGGATCTGAACTTCCAGAGCTAGGAAAGACTGCAGTCTTTATTTGACATAAAATGTCAGCTCTGCTATTTCATTCTGAGAGAAAAATATATCTGAGCAATCTCACTTTAAAAACTTACACTATCTTTTAATAGATAAATGTAGGCTTGATACCCCCCGCCCCTTCCCTTCAGCTCTGTTTTAGTAGTATGATCTTAAATAAGATAGGATTCTGTTAAGAAAAATAAAAAGTTAAAAAAATTAAAAGTTGTCTTCCTGCTATGAGTCAGGATTTTGACTTCTCAACACCACAAGTAGATGCTCAAGTTGAATCTATTCTGAAAGTGAAAGGACTTTAAATCTCCCATGGTAGCTGACTGGTCCAATATTAGCTGCACTTGTAGCTGATAATATGAAAAGCGCTGTAAGGTGGTTTACTCGTATTGAATTGACCGAAGAAGAGACAATACCAGTGCTTCTTTTATCCTGTGTTGCTTTAGGAGGAACGAGCGAAAGTGATCCTATTTTTAGTCCGACAGTCAGAAAACACCTACGTAAAACAAGACTTGAATTGCTCCACGAAGAATATGAGGTGAGGACGGGGCAGAGGGAGGAGTAGGATGGGGGGTGTTGTGACTTTCCAGATAAACAGCAACTGTTACATTACTGCATACAAATGATCCTTTTGCTTTGAGTCCTGCTTTTTAATTTGAGTAAGCATTTATATTCTATCTACATGGAACTCAGCTGCATTAAAATCCCACATTATGACTCGGGTTGCAAGAGAGCATTTGCTGGTGCTTGAAGTGGTCCCACTGAAGTAATGGTAAAATTCTTTCTAGGCTACAGGTAGTCAAGTACAGGCAATTCTTTAGTTTTGTGGGAATTCTACCCCCAGGTGTTATGGGAGGGTTTTCTCTATGCATATTGGGTGTATGGAGCTTTTTGTTTTGTCTTCGATACAAATGCAAACATTTTCTAAACTAATTCCCTCTTGCTCAGGGAGATTATGTTCCTTCTTAAAGAATATTGCCCACTGTAACCTTCTGGCATAGGTTAAGTTTTAGCTTTACTGTTTTATTGTTTTCTGAAAGTGAGTGAATGCTTCAAGGTGGAGCTTGAATGCTGGAAAAATACTCTCTTGGGAAGAAGATGAAAAGTTGTTAATAAGGAATATACTTAGTTTGTTTTCTCAGCTGTTGTTCCCTTAGTAGCAGCAGTGTGAAGACATCACATATTTTTGAAGGAAACCTGTCTTGGGGAGGAGAATGAGGAGAGGGAAATGAACTCTGTATATATCCTTAACACTGGGGAAGTAAGAGCCATCTTTTTTGACAAACTTTCTTATAGCTCAGGCTCTTTTGTCCTGCATGGGAGAAGGAGTCAGGGGAAAGAGGTTTCCTGCTTTTCTGTTGAATCAACTCCAAATTCACACAGCTAGGCATAGGATAATATAAATCTCTTTAAAAACTGTAAATTTAGAATGGCTGTTCCCATGCCAGGGGCTTGATTATTTGTGAAAATGTGCCTTGGATTTATCTAAATGCTATATATGGCCTCCTTTAGTAGTCTGACCATGAACAACTCAAGTATTTAAGTCAGTAAACACTGCAGAAGGCATGTTTTCAGGTTAAATTATTTTTTTTACCCCTTTAACAACAGGCTTTTGAAGGTTTTTCCTTCTTTGTAGCTTCAGACTGCTACAGATGAGCTTTGTTCCTTGCATTTTGAGAGTCTTTCCTAAGATGTTGCTACTGTGGTGTAGCTGAAGCAGTCTTTTTCAGACAGTGTTCTGTCCATTTTGAATCTTGAGACTGAGCATCTGAACATGTGATATTTCTGAAGGATATGAGAGAAACACTTAAAAAACAGCAGATGAGTCAGCAGCGTATGGCCTAAAGAACACTCTTGATACGGGAAATCCTCCCACAGAGTGCCCTAATAATAGATTCATGTTGCTGAATGCTTTGAAGCTTTTGGTCTGCCCACCAGTTTGTTCAGGGTCCTTTATGTAGTGAAGGGATTCCCTTCACTAAAATCTTCACTATACTCGAGTGTGCAGGTTGATTAAAATCCTGCCTAAAGCACAATACATAAGCATACTTAGATATATGTGTAAGTGAAAGCATGTATCTGAGCTTGCCAGAACCCATGTTTCTAAAGTGCTGTGGGAACTTGCCAGTATTATTTAATTAATCTCATGATTTTTTTTTTATTATTTTAATTCCTGTGAATTTCTGACACCTTTAGGATGAAATAGAATCCCTGCAAAAAGAAGTAGAAGATCTGAGAGGTAAAAATCTCAGTTTACAGACACAACTTAAATCTCTTCTGGATCCTGCAGCATCAGCTTTGTCTTGCCAAAATGAGGAAACTAGCCGGTCAGCAAATGAAGCAAGTGCCAATGGCCCAGAAACACCAGAGGAATGGAGCAAAAAGCTGAAAGCTGCCAATGATATGTATGAAAAACTGATGGATAATGTGGAAAAGCTAAAGGAGGTAATAAATGCAATAAACGCATTTCTTCAGCTATCTTGTAACTGTTTTGTGTTAGTTACATGGGAGTGAGAGCTAGTGTGACCTCTGGGTACTTCATAGATCCAGAAGAAAGAGAAAAAAATTGAATTCCAGTGACTGTTGGTGTATCATAGTATTTCCATATAGCCCTTGCAAGTGTCAGATGTTATTGCTTGTTCTAGTGAGTCCTGTATGTGACTCTTCTTCAACTCCTCCGTCACTCTCTGACTGGGTAATTGGATTATAGTAGCACTTGTCAACAGTATTGATGACCAGATTTTTCAGGCTTGCAATAATCTATATAATATATCTATTTTACAACATTCAGTGGGCAAACACAGTACAGTTGGCTGAGGCAGATTTTGCACTATTGCCCTCCCTGCTAGCCGATATTTTTGGTGCAATTTGCTGAGACAGAGTAACTTGACTCTTTGACCGAAAATAGACAAGCTTCAGCATTTTATGACCAGAAGATACTTTACTGGAAACCTGCAGCCTTTTTATACATCTTGATGTAATACAAAAGAAAATCTGATACTGCAGAAGCGGGGATGCAGGAAGTAGACGTGTGAAAATATGTTTAAATAAAAATATCTTGGAAAATATACCCGCAGGCACAAAAAGGATCATCTCAAGCATTGAAGAAGACTGAAATTTCAAAATTAATTTGAAATCAGGGTGGAAATAGCTTAACTTGCATTTATTCAAAATGCTGCCTTTATTTTTTTCTTTTAACAATCCTGACTTGCTTCCTGCAAAACTGAAGCGTGATGTGTTTAGGACTCCTTTTTTTTGAAGTTTTTAAGCATTAATAGTGTTCACACTTTTTCTGTGCTACAGTCTCAGAGGCACATGTTATACTGTTGTGCCATTCTGTTGTTAATGGGACACTTCTAGGACCCCAGGAGCTTCAAAATCACTTGTAGATGGCAAAAGGGAATTTGCAGAAAGAAGTTCTCTAGTCTGCCAATTTTTTTTTATTTTTTTATTTTTTCATGAAGTTGAACTGTACTGCCTCTTTTTTTTTTTTTTTTTTTATTTTTTTTTATAAAAAATTTTTTAAAATTTTTAAAAATTAAATAAAAAAAAAAAATTAAAAAAAAAATAATAAAAATTTTTTT
>JAWWTY010000001.1:69492572-69619692 GCA_035222235.1 Margarornis squamiger | reverse complement strand
GAACTGGACTGCCTCTTTTTTTTTTTTTTTTTTTTTCTGTTTTGTGATGACTAAGTTTTTTAACTTTTTCCCTAGGTAAGTAAAAAGAAGAATATAGCAGAAAGTGAGGAAAGGGTTTGTTTGGGTATTTTTCGAGTATAACTACAGCCTTAGCAAGAAAAGAGGTTTAAGTTTATAGAATCCCTGAATTTGGTTAAGGGTTAGAAACAGATAGAGGTTTAGATGGGTTTTAAGGGCACAGGTCTTAAACTTGTTCTAGAAGTTGGAAAAGACCTTTAAGGTCATCGAGTCCAACACTCTCTTCCCATCTCTTCCCTGTTCAACAGCTGCTCAATTCCATAAGCTCTTCTTTTAGACCTTGTCTCCCTTGTAAGCATGGACTGAACAGTCCAGTCTGAACACCAAGACTTCTTTCCCACACACACATAATCTGGAACCAGAAGCCTTGTTATCCATGAAACTACTTACCTGAGCCAGGAGTTTCAACCATACATCACTTCCTAGTGAGACAAGATCCCTCAGCTAATGTGGTTGCCATCACTTTCTTTTTCAAAACCAGACCGAGTCAGGAAATAGCAACCACCTTTATCATTTAATATCCTAGAGAAGACAAATTTAGGAATGCCCAAAGTAGGCATTATTGCTTTGAGTGGAGTCATAAACAAGTATATGAGTGGTGAAACAAACCCAAAGCAGAAATACTAGGCAAATCAGCTGTTGCAAGTATGCTCATTAAAAATGCAGGTACGTGAGCTCGATAATCTAGATGTCGTGCTGCAAGTAGGGATCCCTTGCAGATTATTGGCTTGGAGGGTAGAGCACTCTCTGGAGGAAGGACACCAAAGAGATTTAGTCCTGCCTTGCCATGTGCCAGGTGAATACCGTGCTTACCAATGCTAGGCAAGTCATCAAATTTTTTACTTGATTATGTGGCTGGGGGAACTGTGTCTCTGGAAAGAGAGAAAGGTCTTGGCCATGTTGTCAAATGGTTTGATGTTTCTTTGGAACTCAGGTTTGCTGAATTCTTACACATTGTTTTCAGAATAGTTTCCTGTGTTTTTATTTTTTGAATACCAAGGAGTTAACACTCAATCACCCAAGCCCTGGGCTTACCCTTCCCTTGTCTTCTTTACCAAAAGTCTCTAGTTATTATTTCTCCCCTTAGAAATATTTGGTGTTGGGGAAGGGGGGCATTAGTTTATTTTTTTCCTGCTCCATTCTCCCTACCCCTCACCTGAAAAGATTGCTAGGAACATTTGTCTATGTATTTAAAGTTTCCTGCCTCTCTTCTTGCACTGTTTGGTGCTTCAGAAAAGTGTGTTTCACTCCTGAGCCCAGTTGCGTAGCTCCTTCTTCAGCTCTAACTCTAGATCATACTTTTATTGTGCAGTGGAAGCATTATCCAATGGAGGCTATGAATTATGAGTCCTGGACTGGTGGTGTGGTTTTTAGCACAGAGAGATTGAGCAGACTATGAAGTGCAAAGAGTATATTCTGCTTGTTAGGATAGTGGCATTCATTGTTCTGAAACAGGGTGGCAGGAAAACTTCTCTTTATATAAAAGTGTCTTGTTAACAAGGGTGTCTGCTGAACTGAGAAGAAGGAATTGACCTCAATTCAAGGAGTAAGAAGGGTTGTGAATCAGAAATCTTAATCACAACATCCTGGAAGAAAGTGAAGAAAGACTGCAAATAGCTTGTCGTAATGAATTTACATCCACAGGATAACTATGCTTTAAAAACAAGCCCAAAACCCACAAAGTAATCTTGCTCTAATTTGGAATGGGGGAAGCTGTTCAACATTAGTTTTGCTGATACCTGCACATTGTAATGTTAATGTACTTAACTTATTTAGTCATGTGGAAAAAAAAACATGGAATTGCCATTAGTACATCTCCTTAATGACTTTCTGTGCTAACTAACATTGCTATGTTTATTTCCCTAGATAGGACACTTGCAATGTATTTTGGGAATATAAATAAAAAATGTCTGTTCGCTATTCAGTTTTGCAAACCATTTCCCATGGTGATTTTTAAGTGGTGTCCCTGTCTGAAGGCTGTTTCCTGCCTTCACATTTCTAGTTCTGTCTCTTTAAAAAGGAGAAACAGCTTGTCCTATAAATATTAGAAGTCATTTCTGTTTTACTGTATACTTATTTTTTCCTTTTCTTTTCCTTAGGCAAATAAGAAACTGAGCATGGAAAACAATAACCTTTTAAGAGAGAATTTGCGGCTAAAAGCTGAAGTTGATAGTAGATCACCCCAAAAGTATGTGAATATTTTAAAAGCTACCATATTTTATTTATAGACTGTTTAACTGTTATAGGACTTTAACCTAAAACTGTGGTGGTATACATGGTGTTGCATATGTGTCCCCAGGTAGACTTTGGAATTTTTATCCACATGGACTTGGGTGAAAAATGCAACTTAGAGAATAGCAGCAAGTGGGTGAGAAGTGCAACTTAGAACAGCAGTAAATCTACAGGGAAAGAATATGACTTGACTACATCTGCTATTCCTCGTGTTACCTGGCCAATATTGAAGGACTGGATTCATTAGTTGAATTCTATAGTTAACTTGTTATTGTGAAATTTCTAAATCTGGTATATGGTCAAAGTAGAAGATCTCTTACTAAGTGCAGATGTTCTGTTTGCTTGTGTTTGAATTTGTTTTCCTCTTCCTTTACTGCCTTCAGGGGTTTTTTTGTGGAGTTAGGCTCCCTACTCAAGGAAAGTTCCTGAAAGCTTTGTGTCTGGGCAACATATATGGAATTAAGGTTCTGCAGCAGGAGAATATTGTTCCCGAAATTGATAGCTGTGTTTAATACTTTATCTTAAACAGTTAAAACACTGATGGCAATGCCCTCAAAAAGCAGAAACTTTGTCATACTGCTTAGAGCTGTGTTCTAAGGTACCCCTCCGTGGGAGTACTCTTTGAAGCAATGTATTGATATTTTTAAAGTTGTGTTCCTTTCTTTCATTAGTTTTCTACCTTTTTTTTCTCATTGGTTAGAAATTAAAAAACTAATAGCAATATTGGCCAACGGTTTATACAGAGCTTTTGAGGAAGGGGGTTGGGAGGCACCTGCGTAATGTGAGAAGAGAGCTTTCTGCATTTTATTCTAGTTCACAACTCACCAGCTGGAATATAAAATTCATCCTTATAGAAGAGCTTACTTGCCAGACTGCTTGTCATTCAAGACAACAGGAAAGAAGATGCGTGATCCTTGGGCTGTGAATACCTAAAAGAACATTCCACCCTGAAGTCCCCTAAATGATAGAGCCCTGTTTAATGTCTTGGCTATGGCTTTTATGGCATGAAATATATTTTCCCATAAGATTCAAGAGTGAGTTGGCAAGGATGGCAAACTCAAAAAGTAAATAGATGTAACTAAATAAATCCTAGAAGAGCTAGAAGAGTATTTAGCATTAAGGATATGAGTTGAATCAGTCTTAAACTGGGCTAGAAACAGTTCAAATACTTCAGGAGTTTGTATGTCTGTACCCTGATTCTGCTGTGTTTAGTTTTGGCTTTAGTCCAGGCCCAGTGCTGTGCTACCAGAATTTAAGTACATGCAATGAAAAACTTGTCCTGGGAGAAACTTTTCAGCACATTAAATTTAGCAATTTTGATTCACCCTATCTATACCCATTCATTCCGAGTCATGTCTTATAGACTGGATTTGTCCAATTCCTCTAGATAAGTGTAACTTAAGAGAAAAAGTAAACTTCTGTTTATTTGGTTTTACTCTGCACTCAGGGGTCTCCTGTGTCTGTAGTTTTCTGAAATAATAATGCTTAGAATTGGGTACTAGATTACAAGTGAAGTCTCCGTAGCGCTACCTAGAACAGAAAAACTGTCTTGTGTCTTCCACAACATCTTATAATGATACCTTGCAATACCTTTTTTGTTGTTTCCTTTTACCTGACACTTCTAGCACAAATGGCCTGTACCAGTTCTGTCAAATAGCTAATTAGAAAGTTACCTTCCTACCTCATTTTGCATTAGTGCTGCTAATGTCTCCTTTCAAAGTGTGGGAATTATCCTGTTTATTAGCTTTCTTCAGGCTGATGTTTTGATGCATGTCAAACTTCATTCTTTCAAATTCCAGACCCATCCTTCCAGTGGTGGAAAGTGCTGTTAGCAGAATTTTTAAATTAACTTCCATCCTTGTCTCATTAGTCTGGTCAATATCCAGACCAGTCCTAACATCAAGACATTTTTTAAATGTTCTTTCAGCTGTGAGAGCAAACTTTGATAATATCTAACAGGACTAGATATCTAACAGCTAGACTTCACACACTGAAGAGGGCTTGCAATAAATGGGTTTTTTACCTTGCTTATGAAATCAGAATTGAAGGCATAATCATCGGAGCCCAACAGTGTCGCTAGAATTAAAAGTTTCTGTGCAGGTAGATTGATTTGCCAGTACAGTTGTTCCAGTGTGCTTCATTCAGAAGTTTTCAGAAGGCAATTTTTGGAAAAGTTTCTGGGTGGGTCTCTAATGCAATTTAAAATATCTATTGAATTAGATCTTTGTAATTTACTGTCACCACCATTGTTTCATTTTTCATATATTCCTTAGCATCAGAGTCTCAGATATGGATTCATGCTTAAACAGCTGACTAAATTAACTAAATACAACTTGTATCAAATTATTTTTGAAAGGTTTTGTCAGTATTCAGTCCCCATATCCCATTTTGTGCATAATGACACTGAAGTTGAATAGCACATCCTAAATTGTTTTAGTGGACTTTGCTTTACAGCACAGGAAACACTAATGGCAGGTGAATGATCCCTTTGTAACACAGACTCTACCTCTTACATCACAGGAAAAATATAATTAGCCTTCTTCGGTGGTCAATAAAAAACTTTCCTTTTATCATAGTCTTGAGTTGTTTTTTCTTTGTTCATATCCATTAAAACCTGCTGAAAAATGTCATGTATGTCAATAAAATTGATATTTCAGCCATCTCAGGGATTTTTACACAATTTTTAAACTGATGATGCTGATTGATTAGCTTTTTATTTTTTTACCTCGAAACATTTTTGAGAGTAGGCCTTCACCAGAATACTCTAACATCATAAAGCTGGGTCACAGGTCTGAAAGGCAAATAGAGGTAAGCTTCTTGCTCTGATTCTTACCAAAGACCTGCACTGGTCTCCCATTTCTCAGCCAAATCAGACTAATTGGTGGTTGTTGTTTGCTCTTTGTTTACCCTTTCTTCTGATGACTTTTCAGTGACTTCCATTTTCCTAACACAAAACAAGAAAACTTCTAAAACTTAAGTTTTGCGGGATGATAAAGCCCTATTACTTCCAGCTCTACTTAAAATAGAAAACAGGTCTATTGGCAAGGCACAGTGGACCTAAAAGCATTTTTGGCAAAGGGATATTTGCTTTCTACCTGAAGGAAAATAACTAGCAAGTCCGTCTACTCCAGGGTATAGTGTATTTTATGAATGGTTAGATTCAAATTAGCTTGAACCAGACTTCTAGGCTTCCTAGGAGTCTTTTTCCTAAATATTTAATTCCTTCTGCCAGTTAAAATCCCAGTCTGAAAAACTATCTGTAACACGTAGAAAATTGTTGCATTATCTTTTCTCTGTTTTTGTGAGTTGTTTTATTGTTGTAGTTTGAGGAGGGAAGAGTGGTTCTCCTTCTCCAGTTTTACTGTTTATCCTGTCTAGATTTGTGACTTCAGGTACTTGCACATTAAGGCTATGGACTTTTTAGGTCATTCTTTACAACATTTAATTTTTATCTAACTCAAGTATTTCTGCTCATGCCAGACTATTTAATTCAGTCTGCATTTCACTGAGCCTACAAATAGACTTCTGGTAGCCTGTGTCCAGGATGCAGAGGGTAGGAGCGTTGCTATCTTGATAGAAAACTGGGCTCTGTTCTCATCTCTCTGCAAGTTTGCTGTTCCAAAGGAGTGACCATTTTCAAAGACTAGCTGCAGTGTGGCCTTAAAAGTAAGTAGGAGAAAGTACTACATAGTAGCCTTCAAAACAAGTCTGAGTTCTTGAGTCATAGCATTAAATCTTGAGGGAGCGCCCACTCCAGGCTTGAAGATGTAAACCTCAAGCAGATGGCTAAGGACATTATGATCACACTTTGGTTTTATGGGTTTTCTGGTTGGGTTTTGGCTTTGTTGTTTGGGTTTTTTTAGTAATTATGAAGTAATCCTTTCTGGTTTACGCTATTTGATGACCCTGGTTATAATCTGCCTTTCTTACATAGAAGACCAGTAAAACTTCACTAAAAAAAAATCTTCACTGAAAGATGTTAAAAAGCTTGGAAAAACTTTGCATATTTGTTTAAATTCACCCAATTCTTTAAGTGAAAGGGAAGAATCCACCTGACTTGTCTGTTTGTTCAAATCCTGCTGCTCTACAGTCACCCAAAAGATGGTATATGTCTTGACATTTTTTGTTGGTTTTTTTTTTTTTTTGCTTGCTAGGAAATGGCCCCCATCTGACAGTAACTGGTTTTTCTTCTTCAACATGCCTGTGCAACTATAACATACTTTTAAGGCAATTGTATGAAACCTGAGATATTGTCTGATATGCAGACACATGAGGTCACCTTTCATAGTTGTTGTACAGGGGGATTGTAGAACTCATTCTCGTACAGCTGCATCTGGTACACAATTTCACAGAAGGGCTGTAGAAGCTCATAAGGCTTTTAGCTGATTTGTTCTTGAATTCCGTGCCTCTTTCTTCCCTCCTAACTGCAGAACCAAAGGGAAAATGTGTATCTAAATGACGAGACGGGATTTGGCTATACACTCTGGCGTTGCCCTTATCTCAGACTGTGACAAGTCCTGACTGTACATTGTCATTTTCCACTTTTCACTCTTTGTTTGGTTTGTAGCATGGATCATGCTCATGCATCCTGAGCTGCAGGGTGGTTTCACCTGGGCAGTGATTAGAACTGGAAAGTCAATTTCCATAGCATCCTTGCAGACCCGGTCTTCAGTAAGTGGTTCTACAGGAAATGTTTGATGCAGCTGCTTTATATCCACTAAGACAAATCTTTGTATGAAGTTTTAAACAGAGTTGATATAACTTAAGGGCTCAACCAGACAGTCGTGTTACTGGTGGTCACTGATGTGTGAAAATAAAACCCTAAAGCTGTATTTGCAGAACTGATAGACATGAAGAGAAGAAATGACTGAATAAACTTGTTCTTCAACTTTCCAAACAGTTCCTAAATGGAAAACAGAGGTTGCCATGGTTTACCTCCAGGCAGCAACTAAGCCCCACACAGCCACTCACTCACTTCCCTCCCAGGGTAGAGGAGTGGCAAAGTAAAAGTAAAAAAACACGTGGGTTGAGATAAAGGCAGATAAATAGGGAAAGCATAAACCTTGCACAAGGAAAGCAAAACCAGGAATTCATTCACCACTTCCACAGGCACACAGGTGTTCAGCCATCTCCAGGAAAGCATGGCTCCATCACACTTAACAATGACTTTGGAAAACAAACACTATCATACCTTTCCTTCTTCTTCCTCCAGCTTTATATTCAGAGCATAATACCTTATGGTGTGGCAGATCTTTTTAGTCCATTGAGGTCAGCTGTCCCAGCTGTGACCTCCCATCTTCTCGTGCACCCACAGCATCCTTGCTGGTGGATTGAGAAGCAAAAAATGCTTTGACTCTCTTGTAAGAACTGCACAGGAGTAACTAAAACATCTCTGTGTTTTCAGCATTGTTCCCATCACAAATCAAAAACATAGCCCCATACTAGCTACCGTGAGCTGTATCCCAGGCAAAAGCAGGATAGGAGTACTAAAACATAACTGAGGGAGCAGTTGTGTAATAATATGTAGGAGGGTTACTCCAACAATGTTAGTTCTTCTTGCTCACTGTAGCTGAAAGCTGACTGTTGCTTTCTGATTGGTGTCAAGTTAGAATCATGCTGGGACAAGAAAAAGGACTCACTGAGGAAAGGTCCTGAAATTTGGGATTCAAGTGTTCGTCTAGACATTCAGTATCACCTCAGACACTAATAACATATTCAGTATACCTTCTTGGGGCTGGTAACTGTGATACAGGGTCCATAGAACAAATGTATCATTCCAAAGTGATAGCTGCAGGCCAGCAGTCATGTAAAAGATTTTAGGTGATCTAAAATGTCGCTAGGTGTCTGTGTTGAAGGATCCAAATCCCACATGAAATGCCTTTCTGTTCACTTTTTGAGTGAACACTTATTTATCCAGGCTTTCGGTTTTTTATAGAAAGTATGTGCTTGAAACACATACAGTGAGTTCCGAAGTCATTGTTCCAGTGATATGACTGAAGAACAAGATACTAACACTCAAGAGCCTTTGTCCATGTGTGAGGGCATGGTTTTCCTTCACTGTATGTGTGCTCTTTACCACATGTAAACCAAATAACTTCTACTGAAGAATGTATCAACCTGTTACCAAGTGTGAAGTAGTTCAGATACTTCAGGAAATTTATCTAGCTTGTCAAGTGAAACTTAAATTTATTTTCATGTAACTGTACTGCATTCTATAGTTATTATAATCAGACTGTAATTCTTTGGCTATAGCACAGCTCATTGTACATCTGAAGGGAAAAGGAGAGGAAATCTCTTATGAGTGGTTTGGTTTGGAGAGGTGAGGAGGATTCTGGCTTTTATAACCAAAATGTAAATGTCTTAAACTCTCTGCTGGCCTGTTAGGTCAGTCACTAAAACACCTATGTCATTCTCTGGTATGGGGTAATTTGCTTAAATATGTGCATTATAATATGTTTGTCTTAAAAATCCATGTCCTTGAAAATTTGGGAAATAAATGCATGCAAATCTCAAAGCAGGAACAGAAAGCAATTACTGTTCATGTGCCTAACTGCAAAAGTAACTTTGTAGGCAGCTTGTCATACGTTCCATTTTGAAAACCAAAATTCCCAAGCACATCCCTCTGCAACAATTAACATATTAGTGATGCTATTTGCCTTTGAACAACATACTGTATTTTTTTAACCTGAGGACACTTGTTATAAAAGTTACACTTGAGAATACAGTGCTTCTTCCTCATAAGCAAATCTCAGGCTGTCACTAATGCTATTTGCATTAAATAAACATATTACACCATTCTTCCATTAAAAAAGGAATTACCAGGTATGCATATAAATGTAAACATGTTTTAATTTTGATGTCAGTGTTTGTTACAGCAGACTCCAGGAAATCTTGCCTTTTTTACAGAAGCACTTTTCCCGTTCTCTCGCTTGGCTATTTAGCCAAATTGTATTTTTGCATCGTATCTTTTATTAAGCAGTGTAGGGTGTGCTCCTGTATGACTATGTGAATAGGACTGTTAGAGAAAGGCAAAATAAATACTTTTGTATCATCTTAGGAAGTGGGAAAGGTCTCGCTGGGCCCTGCTGTGCACCAGCAACTCCTTCCATATCTCAAACCAAAATCTGTGTTCCTTTAACTGAAAGAGGAAATAAGCCAGAATGTGTTGTATATGAGGATGCTTATTTCATGTGACTGCCTTCACCTGACAACATAATGGAAACATTCTTGAGCTGTGATTCTGCTTTTGTCTAGTTTCATAGGAGAGAAAGTCATTTGTGCCTTTTCTCCCATTCCCCTCTTGTGTGCAGCTTGAAATGTAGAAACCCCTATAATCAGTTGAGAAAATTTGTTATCAGTAGCATAAGCAAATGAAGAATGGTCTGTTTTCTATTTTATGAAAACAGAGATAATTGGGTGGAGCTGCATTGAGGTAGGAGGGTCCTTACCTTCATCGAGTTCCAATCCAGACAGCTTCTTTTAGGGGGAAAAAAAAATCTTATTAAATATAAAAATTCTACTGTGGGATTTTTTGTCAGTAAGGCAATGAGTGGCACATACCAAAACTGTGTGAAGCTTAGGCTGATCTGATTTAAAAAGTGGTCTGGTAGCAGTTCTGTGACAGAACTGACTTAAACTGTTGTGTGAATCTTGTCCACCAACGAACCATCTACAACAAGGTCTTCAGAGTTCTTTAAATATGCAGGAGCAGTTGAATGATGAAATGTATCAGTTGATCTGGTCACTCACGCCCAATTTGTTGGGCACTTGTGATACCCCTTATTCATTTTTCCAACTGCCTGCTTAATTGTATCGCAGTTGTCAACATACAGCCACTTCTTTCTGCTTTGGGCTCATGAATTGAAGAAACGGAATACAGTTCAATTTTTCACTGGAGATGTGTACATGGATGCAGGGATATTTTGCCAGCATAGTTGCCGGCCACAGTTATACCACCTTCAGATTTCACTGGTCTAGGTGTTGCATTGGGAGCATTTTGTGAAGAGATGAGGGGATGGAATGGGGAAAATGGAATGTGAATTCACTGTGACTCTGAGGGAAGGACAGACAAAGAAAAAAGGTAGAAATTCCAAGCAGTGTTTATGCTGGAAGAGCGAATATATACACTTACGCTGTAACACAGAGCTGCGAGATGGAAAGTGGAGATTTAGTGTAAGCCCACATACAGAATTGTCATTTCTTCATGATATAAAGCATTCTTTATCTGAGTTGTAGGGTGGCTGCAGGTCCTTCCCTACTTTTTAATAATATCAGAACTTTAATTGTTTTTTCTTTCTGTAAATTGAAAGCCTTGGATGGAGCAGGGAATTCCCTGGTGCTCACCTGTCAGTGACAGGTTAGAATTAGTCAGGGCATATAGCTGAAACCTTCACCTGCCCTCTGGGGAAGGTCAGTCTTGAAAGCTGGTGGAGGATGGGGGAAAGGCAAGTCCGTATCTTGGCAGTTGAAAATGTGCTCAAGCTGGAAGCCCCACAAGCACACAACTTTCACAAACCACAAGTGGCAGGTTTCTGTACTGGAGTCAAGGTGGAAATTAGATTGTTCCAGTTGTAAAGCTCAAAAAAACAAGTAACTCTAAAGTGGATATACCATCCACAGAATGGGTGAGGAAAAGCTGTATATCTAACAGGAACATAATTGAAATGGTCTATATAAGTATTTAAAACACCTCAAAGGACTATTGCAGTTTCTGCATTTCATATTGGCATTTTGTATTTGACAAGGTGACATTGTGAAAGAAATGTGTTGTAAAACACTGCTGTACTGTAGGAAAATGATTGAATGTAAATATTTCAAGATGTGGACCACTGTTCAAATGTTATCATAAATCTTTGCCATTGTTTTAGGGGATAATTCTTCATGCATATTTGAGTTGAACTGATAGAACCAGCCCTTGGAAGGGTAATCTGCTTGTTATTGCCTTGCTACCACTAATATTTTAATTTTGTCTTTTTACATATCACTTCTACCTCTGTGTTATTTGTGATGATTTTAGTATTTTTTTCATAACTAGCAGAGAAAACTTTTTTTTTTCAAATTAATACAGTGTGTAATAGCTTTGTTCTGCCTTGAAATGAGCTTGCAAAGCACCATGAGAATGTCTTTTTCCAGCTTAATGTTTTCTTTCTTTTTTACTTATTGCAGGTTTGGTAGGTTTACAATAGCTGCACTTCAGTCCAAAGTGGAACAAAGTGAACGTGAAATGAATCGTCTGAAAAAGGCACTGGAAAGAAGTGATAAATACATAGAAGAAATGGAATGTCAGCTTTTACAGCTGAAAAATGCAGGCAAAGGAAGCCAGACAGTGAGTGCTGTTAGTGAGGGAGCGCTTTCCACAGATGCTGAAGGAGGGGAGAGCATTGAAGATGCAACTTGTTTGAAAACCCAAGTTGAGGAGAAAAAAGCTTTAACTACCAGCCAAAGTCCTGACAGTCTTGAACAACTAACAAGTGGTGTAACTTGTTTAAGCTCTTCTAGTCAAGATAGTTTGAATAGCTCAAATATCCAGTGTGCCCCAAAGAAAGAACTATTTCCAGGGTGTCACAGGGTTCTCCTGGATGAAAACAGTACAAATATGGATGCCTGCTTAGAAGAGCAGTGGAATAAAATTGAGGAATGTACCCCATATAAGCATGAAGAACTTTATGATCTTCCACCGCCGTGCACTCCTTTTCTGTCTCTCAGTCGCCTTCAGCTGAACACTCCTGATGGAAAAGAAAATGCGAGGAAACCATCAACATTCCTGAGAAAACTGAAATTTGAAGAGTTTCGTGGCACTTCAGATGGTTGCAGCAAAGATTCTTCTGAACACAGGGCAAGCATCTGTAATACTGAAAAGAAGCTAAACTGTTTTACTACAGGAAAATCAGGGTTTTGGGGCACCTGCCCAACCAATTTTACTGAGAACTTAGATTTTGATGAATCAGACCAAAACTCAGTAGCAAGTCGATCAGATGAGACAACAGCAAAATCGAGTGATAAAATGAGTTCTTGCTTACCTAAAAGGCTACATAGTCTCTGCTCTTCTGAAATGAATCGCACAAGAACCTCCAGTGAGGCATCTATGGATGCTGCTTACCTCGATAAAATTTCTGAGTTGGACTCAATGATGTCCGAGTCAGACAACAGCAAGAGTCCATGCTATAATTTCAAGTCCTCTGATCTTGATATTTCTTCAAAGACAGCAGAGTGTTCTAAGCTTCTAAATGGAACTGAGAAGAAACTGGAAGACATGAATGAGGAACAGACTATGAAGTGTCCAGAGACAAGTGATCTAGCAGCCAATAGAACAGGCTGGAAACCTGCTATGTTTTCCAACCTCTCCCCATCTGACCTAGATATGAATGACCACTTTCCGCTGTTTACAGGCCAAAACGCAGTGACTAGTGGTACCAAACCTCCAAACTCTTTATTTCAAAGGGACTTTTCCCCAAGTGTGCTGTTTGGTAACTCACAAAGGTTGTTTGAGGAACAAAAGTTTGGTTCCTGTTTTTTAAAGATGTCATCTGATCTGCATAGTCAGCTTAGTCCTCCTTGGGTGTCTTCCTTTAAAGCTGAAAGGAAAAATAAAAATGTCAGTCAGTCAACCAAGAGGAAAATTCAAAGCAGCCTTTCCAGTGCTAGTCCATCAAAAACCACCAAAAACTGACTCTGCTTGGAAATCAAACGTGATTTAAAGTTGTAAACCTGCAAATGTTTAATATTTACAGATGGACTTAATTTTTAATGACTTCCATGCAATCTGATCCTGTCATTTTCAGCTCAGTGAAAACTGAACATTCCCTTGCCTGTTTCAAGCTCTTTCCTAGGGAAGAACCATTCCATATTCTTTACTTTGAATGGGCATTGTATTTACTTGGGGGTTTAGATGTTTTGGATGTTCTTTTGTTTTCAGATTACATGCTCATTCATTTGTGAGCACAGCTAATAATGGCTCCCTTGAACAGGACAGTTCTAAGTGGTCTTATCAAATCAGTCATTTATGTGAGAATTAGTTTTAAAGGTTACGTTTCCCATTCCTAAAGATTACATTTTTTGCATGTAAGGCAGCTACTAGCTATATATCCTATGGATTCATGAAGTTGCTATAAAATGTCAGTTTTGCCATAAAACTTTCCTCCCAGAGGAAATGTTGCTGCTCAGACTGTTTCATAGCACTGTACTGTACTGAAACTCTTAAGTGGGTGTAAGGTAGCAGCCTCTTTCTTTTCAGGGTTACAGCACTTCAGTTAGAAAAACATCTCTTCTTTAACACTGCAATCATGGCTTGTCTTCTTTTGAAGTTAAGCACAATTTTTAATTTAGTTTCCAAAAAGCATTGTTATTCTCAATGTGTTTAGTATGCCTGTATAGACCATGAAATGGGTTTGTATGCTAATGACTTGTTTACCTAATGTGCACTGAACATCTTACATTAATACTGTACCATTTCACATTAATACTGCATGCTTTTCTATGTGAATTGAATAAAACATGTTATAAGCACTGTAATCCTTGATGTTGCCTCAAATATTGAATTAGCAAAAAAAAGAAAAAAAAAAGGAGGGGAGGAACCTTTTTTTTCCCTAATTTGGAAAATAGATATTTTGTAAAGCATAAATGTGAGCTTATTCACAAAAAAAAAAACCAAAAAAAAAAAAAAAAAACAAAAAAAAAAAAAACCTCCCTTCCTCCGCCTTGTTAGACATGCTACCATTCTAGTGTCAGCATCGATACAGTTGATGGAAATGGCTTTCGGCCTCTCTGGAGGTGACTCTTCCATAAAGTATTGCATAGGTCAACATAATGTGATGGCCTGGTACAGGAGGAGACCTAATTAAGCAGCAGAGCAAAATTGGTTTCTTTGCATTATTGTGTTTTTTTAAGGGCATATTTAATTACAAGATGCAAGTTTTTTCTTTCTATATAGGTTTCTGATGGCATTTCTTAGAAACAGACGTCCTCACTTGATCAATACCTATGATATGAAAAATCTATATGCTCCCTTTTGTCCCTTTGGAAAAAGCAATAGCCACTTGGAAAATTACAACAGACTGGCTGATCTTTTGCAGAGTTAAGTCCTGTAAGATGTTTGAACAAGAAATACATTTTACGTTGTCATGTGGGCATGCCTTTATGTAATCGTGTTCATTCTAAACTGGGACTTCTCTATTTTGAGATTTACTAAAACATCATCATTTGAGCCATACATGCAAGAACTCTTTCACTGGTGACAGGCAGGATGGCATTGTGCTTCCATATACTGTTTTCAGTGTACTACCTGAACTTTAATCTTCACAGAAAAATCTAGTCCTTCAATATTAATATATTTTTCAGAAATTAGGGAGCTCCCCAAACCATCTGGACATGAGCTGTTACTTGATTTGACTAGTCCTACTAATAAAAAAAAAAAAATAATGCTGCCACAAACACTTTCTTAAAACATCTTTGTATTGCAGAACAATCACAAATATGCAGTAAGTAGGTGCTATAGGTTGTGTGTTTGTTTGTTTCATTGTGGCATTGGGGGAGTGTGTTTATGGACTTCACTTTATACTCTGGGTTTTTTTCATTTTTTTCACTTTCAGTTATGGAAACTTGAATACAACTGGTGTCATGCCAGAAATCAAACTAGAATAAAGGAAAACACTGGAGTTTTTTGCATGCTACTCTGTAGTCCTTTTGGCAGGAACACCACATACAGGCTTGCTCTTCAATCTGAATATTTTGACTGTATGTGTCATGCAACCTGAATGGATAGAAGAGGCAAGTCTAAGGTTAAAAGAAGTGCTGAAAATCAAGGTTGTAAATTTCTTACTTTCAAGCAGAGAAAGTGAGTGTGGCATCAGGCTGAGTACTGGCTTTTCACTTGGAATGCTTGTGGGAGCACATATATTGTTGCAACAGCCTCCCAGCTCTGGGCTGGCAAATTTGCAAGAAAATTATCATCATTATTCATAATTGCTTGATTTCCAAGCTCTCATACCCTCAGATCTCAGCCACAGATGTAGTGAGCAGATTATGATTGCATCCAGTGGTATAAGTAGGAGCATTTTAGGTGTCACAAGTTGTAAAGCTGAAACTGTTCTGAATTCTTGTCTTATTTGGTTAATGTAGATTGCATTCCTTTTGGCTTAAAATTTGGTAGTGTGATCAATGCAATCAACTCAAAAATTTCAGCTACATGTAATGACTAGGGTTTCTTTACTTAAAAATTTGTCAGCTGTGCATGGGGTTTCAGTTCTCCAGGTTGTGTTCTGTTGATACTGTGCTTGCTTAATTTCTTCCTCCACTTAATAAAACAGCCTAAACTAGCATTCATTGCTGGTAATTTTTGATCACTGTTACCTACTTATGTAGTAATGTAGAACTGGAATACACAAGATCTAAAACTTAACTCTTAGAATTTTTACTAAGACAATAGACATTTCAAAGTGATGTACAGAAGAATCTATGATGTCTAATGATATTTAATAGCTCATAAATTTATTTCTTCGTCTAATAATACCCTACTGTACCAAATACAAGGCAACTTGCAGGTGTTAACACAGGAGGGTGCTCCTGTGAGGACAATAGGTAACCCAGGCAAGTGAGTTTGCTACCAGCCTAGGTTTGTTGCCAGTGAAATCTGTTGGATTATATGTAAGAGCAAGAATGCCAAGGTCAGGTTTTTACTTTGTTGTTGGCAGTTTTACCTACATGAAGTCTGGCAAGTTACCTGCCTCTCCATGATTTCCTAAAGGTCTTGTGAGAGCCCAGTTCTGCTTGATACTGCTTCCTCAGGTGAGGGGCTGCAGAGTGGCTCTGCCTACCAGCACCAGATACTGACTTGATCTGTGTTTGGTTTTAAATGTGCTTTATTGTCTCTTTTTAAAGTATCTTTAAAAAGGGGGAAAGGTGACAATATATAGCTTGTATATGCAATACAAGGTGTGCTAACTTGTATCTCCTGTCCTTCAACCTTCTTTATTTCACTGTTTCCCTCACCCAGTAATGCCATTTAAAAGCAGTTTAAACTGACTGATTCTGATCCTAATTCTTGCACAGCATCAAGGTAATGTCTCTGACTTCCAGCAAGCATAGACTTGAAATACAGTCTTTACACACCTCTTCTGTGCTGTGGTTATGGTAAATGTTTTGCAAACTGTGGACACTACTTCCTTGCTGCTTTTTGGCATAGGACCATCCTGTGTAAATAGACTAATGCTTCTCACTTCCTCCTTTCCAGGGCAAAAGGTAAAACAGCTCTGAGGTAACTCAATATAGAGGTTCATGGTTATTCCAAGAATTGCCCCACTGACTACTGAGCCAGGCTGAGCCCTTCCTGTTCCTTGGTCCCTTGCAGCAGTGACAAGTCTACTGCTGTGACAAGCCACCTGGTTGTCAAGCCTGGCCTAAAGGGGTGGCCTGTCTGTCCTGTCTGTGTGGCCCAAAGTTCAGCTGTTACCTCAGTGTCCCTTAGCTCTAACTGGAGCTAGAGTTAGAAGGGTGGAGGGAAAAGCACAGCTGGCATAGGGGAAAGCCTGTGTGTGCTTTGGCAGCCATGAATGTATTAAGAGATAGGGGAGGATGAAACTGGGCTGAAAAACAAACGAAGTTGTATATTGTATATTCTTGTTTCTTTAGCTTTTCTCAACAGAAGGCATTGTCTCCACTCTAAAGCTCTTACAGGCTGTGTGGGTGCTGTTCCCTGGTTTTCAGGGAAACTAGGCAGACATTCAGCCAAGCCACGTACCAGGCAGCTGCCATTCCTACCGGGCCATCGGGTGCCGGTTTCAAGCCAGTGGAATGTACCAGGGGAGCTCGGGAACCGGGCGCGGATGAGAAGGGTCCCTCTCCCTTTTCCAGGTCACTTTCCCCTTGATGCATGCCTGCGAAAGCAGTAAGGACCAGCCGCAGGGCTGGGCAGCTACCTAGACATCCAGACTTCACAGGAAACAGTGTCAGGTTTTTCCTTTTTTAACCTGGTCCCCTTAGAGTTGTCTCCAAATTTTGTGGAGTGAAGTGTTTCTGCTGGCTGCCAGCCAGGAAGGCGGCACCAGCCTATATCCACTGCCCAGAGGGTGGCAAGGGGATGCACCTGCCCCGATCCCTTCCCGCCAGGGGCTAGCTCTCCACCCCTTCGGCCAAGATTACGGTCTCCAGCTCGGAAAAAAAGGCCAGTGGAGGCCGAGATGTCCCGCAGGCTCGTTCCTCTCCCGGTGCTGCCCTCCCCGGGCTTCCCCGCCCCACTCAAACCCTCGTCGCGTTTCTCTCCCACCCCCCGCTCCCCCCTTATTAACAAAACCCGGTGATTAAGACTCGAAACTAACAAAGAGTTTTTCTTCCACCTTAACCTTGCACACAATCCTTTAACAAATTAATTAATCCTAATGAATTAACACTTCATTTATTTAAACGCGCTACAGTTCATGAATTAAATTTTCATGCAGTGATTAAAGGCTGTTAAAATATGCATGATTTCGTTAAAATTTTATAATAAATCAGGGCAATGTGTTACATGACAAGGCAACTACTTCCCAGCCCCTCGGAAGGTGCTTTGATTCGCGCGGGGGGGCGGGGGGAGCCGAGCGCTCCGTTCCCTGTTTGGGCAGCCGAGCGGACCCCGGAGCGCGGGGAGACGCGACTGACGACCGACCCCTGCCCCTTTCGAGCCCTCTCCGTGTCTTTCTGGGAGGAGAAAGGCTGCGTTTTCCGGATACCCAATCGAAATGTGGAGTCCTTGGAGCGAGAGCGATCGTGGGCGCGAGTGAAAGCCAACAATAGATTTGCCCACGGAGCGGGTGTGAAAAGCGAGGAGGGTCTGGGAGGTGGTTTATTGGAAGGGCGTCTCGGTGTGCTTTTAATTCCTTCGTATCACTTACGAGAAAGAGCGAGAAACTTTACAAACGACAGGACCTGAAGTGTTTTCCACCGGACCTCTGCCTGGCTCCTCTGGTCTTCCTTTCCCGAAAGGGGATGTTGTGAACTACCTTGGGACTTAAATCACCATCAAGCGTTTCAATTTTTAATATGACAGCATTCTACACTTTGGCTGCAAAAGCAATTATTGCGGCTTGTACATCAGTAATTAGCAGATCTTTGCTGATGTAAGGAAAGTCCTCATTAGGACAAGGAAATACTTTTTGTGCATTCACCCAAAGGGTTGGTTGGGTTTGTTGTGGTTCTTTTTTCTTTTTTTTTTTTTTTTCTTCTGAAGGTTAATTTTTATCATCTAAATGGAAAATAACTTTTATACTAAATAGGACATTGACTTTCTGTGAACTTCACCAAATAATACATGTGCTGTAGTTTTTCTTTCAGTGCTCCCACTGACACTCAGGGTAGGACAAATACCCTGACTACAAAATGTAAAGCTAACATTCAGTGAAATAAAAATATCCAGAAGGTTTAGAGTGAGTGACGAAATCCACATTGACTTTTTTTTTTTTAAGTCGAGATATACAGCAAACTATGATGAGACGCTAATACTTAATATCATAAGCTTTAGTATATTTATCTTTGGGGAATCTTAAGAAGAGAAATCAAATACAATGCGTTACAGTAATTAATTTATAAATCGTTTCACTGTGGGAATAAGGGGTTACTTTATTACTTTCTCGAGATAGGCTGTTCAGTCAATTAAGGAAATCTGCCTATTTCTTGCATTTGAAGCTGGAGAAAACTACGGGAGACAAGTAAATGTGTTATATATATATATATGTGTGTGCCTCCCTGGCTTTATTGAGCATCTTGGGCCATAAAAGTAGGACTACAGCGTGGTCGTGTCGACAATGAACTCAGTCCTCAAAGCCTGCGAGTTTATTACCATCAGTATTCATGAGGCTGGACATACCCACGAGGAATAGAAATAACAGCGAACATTAAGATAAAATCTATTACCAGGCCCGTGCGATTCTGAGTCTGGCTCAAGCCGTCTGCCCGGGGAGCCGGCTGCGTGTGGCGGGGACAGGGGGTGCCGCCGGAGCTGGTGACAAGGGGGGCTGGTCCCCGGCGAGCCCCGGGGAACCCCTCCTGGCAGCGGCCCCTGCACTCGGTGTGGCAAAGGAGATCAGAAGGGCTGCGATGCTGGAGCAGCACAGGAACGGGAGTTTGGGTCGCGCTGTAATTTTGAGTGTTGCTTTAAAACTTGGCGTAGAGTTAGCGCTTCCCCTCTTAAAAAAAAAAAAAAAAAATATTCCAAAGACTGAGAAGGAAAGTTTTTCCTCCCGGACTCGGTGACAGACCGAACAGTGCCCCAAAACCCCTTTTGTCCTCCTCCCCCCTTCTCATGAAAGATCAGACAGAGGAAAAACTTGGCTGCAAATCCCTGCGGAGGCTTCTGCCTCCGGGGCAGCAGGAGGGAGCGGGAGGGGGCCGGCGGCAACTGCCCCAGGACCCGACAGCAGCCCGCCTCCTCCCTGGGGTCCGGAGGCTTTGCCCCCACTGCACGCAGCCACCCTGCCCCTCGGGTGGGCGCGGTGACCGAGACCCGGGCAGTTTTCATGGCGGTACGTGGAGCTCTTGAGAGGAGGTGTCTCTCCAGCCGGGCGGGACTGCTTCACGCCCAAGGAGAATCCAATAGGATGCACATCGCAAGCTACAGAAACAGCGTGACTACCCGCATCCCAGCGTCCTGAAGGCACCAGAAAGGTGGGACAGAACCCTCAGAACTTCTAAAAGTCCTCACCTCCTCCGACTGGCAGTAGGGCGGAGGTGTGAGGGAGGCTTCATTCTCTGCCTTTCTGGCCAAAAAAGAAATTAGCCCGTGAACGGAAGGGGTCGTCTTAGAAGTACTGGCGAGCTTTGACTTTCCTCCAGTCTGGAAGATGTCGGCCAGCAGCGCCTGCCCGAGCCGCCCGTCCCCAATCTGCTGGTGGCTGCCTGCCCTTGCTGCCTCGGCCCAGCCACTGCCAGTACAGAGGTTAAAGACCCGGTGCAGAGGCAAAGCAGGTGCCCGGTGGTATGTGGGCAGGTAGGCAGGTCACCGCTTAGCCTAGAAATCCTCCTCTCGGCCGTCTTTGCCACCGCTTGCACAATTTTCCCTTCTCTCAGCGTTTTCCTTAGGGAAACCTAGTGTACTTGGCCTGACAGCATCCTGGAGAGAGGGGTCCGGGCAGAGACGCACTGACAAAGACCCACGCATGCCAGGCGAAAGAGTATCCCACGCCTTCCTCCACCGGACGAGGACGTGATCACAGCTATCCACCTCCTTCCCAGGCTGGGCTCTGCCCAGTAGCCCCGCAGTGCGTGCCGCTAGCTGGATCTCGCAGCTGCTCGGGAGCGGCAGGCTGCTGGGCTCGGGCCTTGCTCCTGCAGCTGGACGCTTTTCAGCAACTTTGGCTAAAAACCGTTATGGCTCCCGTTTTCCTACTGCTCCCCATCCCTTCCCAAGGAGGCTTTTGCTTTACAGGGCATGATATCATTAGTAGCTAGAATAAGTTATATGGCTTTAAAAAAACAGGGGAAAAAGTAGACAAATACATATAAAGTTTGTCTATTCTTATACAATGATTTCGATAAATTAGGAGAGTCCAAGCCTAGTTTCAAGTTACACCCCCTTCAGACATGAAGTTGCAATCCGCCACCCCAGGGGACGCGGTAATGGATGGAGACCTGGCTCCCTCTCCCACAAGTAATTGGCAGTCGTTCCCTTCTTCCTCCTGGACTAGCTGGGGAGCTAGAGAAGGGCTTATGAAGACAAATGTGGACTTCACCTGGGGTTGTGGTGTGCTCTCTGTGTGTGTGTGTGTGTGTGTGTGTGTTTGCCTACGTGCCCTATGTGTTTATGTGCATAAATAAGAGGCTTTCAGGAGAAACAGAACAATTCCGTTGCACTCCCAGGCTGTCACATCCCTGATCCAAACACCCTGCTGTCTCTCCCCGCTGCTTGCCTGCCTGCAGCCCTGCTGGAACAAACAAGGTAGCATCTGGTCGGTCACCGAGGGACGGTTCCACCGTTTCCCAGGGTACAGGATTCACCTTGGGGCGTTCGCTAAGGATCAACACTAATCTCACAGACACAGTAGCACATCACTCCTTCCGCAGTTTTGCCTCCAACTTCATAAGCAACTATCAGAAAAAATAGAATCTACTCCAAAACGGGACAGAACCCTCGAATCACTCACAATACCAGCAGTGCGTTATTAACCCCTTAACTGTTTCAAATGCAAGAGTATTCAAAGAATGAATCACGGAAACGGGAGGGAAAAAAGAAAAAAATAAAACACAGCTAAAGATAGAGGGAAGGAGAGAAAGAAGAGAAAGAAGAGAAAGGAGAAAGAAGAGAAAGAAGAGAGAGAAAGAGAGAGAAAGAGAGAGAAAGAGAGAAAGAGAGAAAGAGAGAAAGAGAGAAAGAGAGAAAGAAAGAAAGAAAGAAAGAAAGAAAGAAAGAAAGAAAGAAAGAAAGATTCTGCTTGTGTTTGTGTTTGTTTTCTGCTTCAGACCACGCCAGTGAAAGTTGGGTTTTCCCACGGAGTGGAGTTGGGGCTGGGCAGCAGGAGGAGGTGCACAGTCTCATTTCAGCGGCGCTGGCCCGTGCAGAGCGCACACGCACACACACGCCCCGTGTGGGCGCAGCGGCTGTCACCCGCGGCGCCTGGCACAGCAATATGGGCAATAAAACTACACGGGGGGTGAGGGGGTTGTTGGAAATTAAATTATAGGGAAAACCATAGCCTCTGAGTGGTTAAAACAAATGTCTGCCACTGGAGTTCCTCTCCAGGAGCCGGTGAACATTTCGCAGCAGGAGCGGGGGGATGCGGCCGGAGGACGGCCCTTTCTGTGGCGGCGCTCCGCAGCGCTGAGGGGCAGCGCACCTTTGTGTTTCAGTGCCGAGGGCCGGGCCGGTTCCCTCCGCCGCTCCGAGGGCAGGGAAGGGGCGCCCTGCCCCGCACCCCGCCCATCCCCGCCCCATCGGGGCGCCCCGGGCCGCGCTGGCGACCGCGCAGCGCGCACGTGTGGCAGCCACAGGTGCCGCAGCCGCCCGATGCTCGGTGCCGTTCGCTATAAGAGCGGCCCCGCCGCCGCCGCCCCGGAGAGACGGGCGAGGGCAGCGGGAGATGCAACAAGGCGCGGGGAGGCAGGGACCGGGGGCGGCGGGAGGAAAAGGAGGAGGAGGAGGAGGAAAAGGAGGAGGGGGAAGGGGGGGGAGACAGCTGATGTCTGTCAAAGCCGGAGCCGCCGCGCTCTCGCGAGAGCCCGCCCGGCGGTAGCCACGGGATGCGGGGCTCAGGTGCGGGCAGAGCGCAGCGCAGCGCGCCCGGCGCCGGGCAGCGGCAGGCAGAGGACTGAGTGAGGGAGGGAGGGAGGGAGCGAGGGAGACGGCGGGGGCCGGAGGGAGCCTCGCCGCCCGCTCGCCCACCCACCCCAGCCCCGGCCACCGCGGCAGCGGCGGCGGCGGGGGCAGGGTCCGCTGCGGCACCGCCGCCACCACCGGCTCCGTCACCGCCACCCGCCGCTGTCAGCGGCTTCCCCCGGCGGGAGGAGAGAGCCCGGAGAGCACTTTTCCCCCGACTTTAGGAGTGTTTGTGGATTTACATGCCAAGCCTTCAAGATGATGTCCATGAACAGCAAACAGCCACATTTTGCCATGCATCCCACCCTACCTGAGCACAAATACCCCTCTCTACACTCCAGCTCCGAAGCAATAAGAAGAGCATGTCTACCAACTCCACCGGTAAGGGACAAACAGATGCAGCTCTCTTGTTTCTTTCTTTCTTTCTCTCTCTTCTACACACGCATATACTTTTCTTTCTTTCTTTCTTTCTTTCTCTCTCTCTCTCTCTCTCTTTTCTGTATACTGCATGTATGTGTATGTGCATTAATAAAAAAACCGCTGCGAGGCACATTTTGACAAGCGGCGCTTAATGTTTTTTTCATGTCTTCCTCTGCAATCATCTGAGCGCCTGTGATCTTTTTTGAAAGCGGTGTTCACACGAGTCTCCGACTTCATCCACTTTCTGTATTAATTTTTATGACTCGGCCTCTGAAAAGGAATGCGTTTTATGTGCTCTTGTGTTTGACACAATTCCCCAGCTGAGAGTTACAGATCCGTTTCTTCTCCTCCTTTCTTTTCTCCTTTCGTTCCATTTTTTCCCATTTTAATTTTTTTATTCCCTTCACTCCCTCCTCCTTTCCTTTTCCCATTCCCTCTTGCTTCCTGCCCTTTCTACTCTTTGCTTCTTTTCCGCTTTTGCTCCCTCTCCTCGCTTCTTCCCCCTCGCTTCCCCCCATTATTCTACCCCATCCTCTATTTCTCCTCACTTCCCCGTGCTGTCCCTTGCTATACCACGCTTTCCCCAATCTCTTGGCGGCCCCCCCCCCCCACTCCGTGCCCCTTTACACTCTCATCCTACTGCCGGCTCCCCGCCTGTACGGTTTCCCCAACTTTGCCCACCTCTCTCTCCCCTCCTTCGACTTTCCCCCTCCTTTCCCACGGCGCTCCCGCAACCCCACGCTCTTCCCTGCCCGTCCCTTTTCCCCTCCACGCTTTGCCCCATCTCTGCCCCCTTGCCCTCCTTTCCCCGCACCCCGCTCTGTTTTGTGTCTCCTGCAGCTGCAGAGCAATATCTTCGCCAGCCTCGATGAGACCCTGCTGGCGCGGGCTGAGGCTCTGGCCGCCGTCGACATCGCTGTCTCGCAGGGCAAGAGCCACCCGTTCAAGCCCGACGCCACGTACCACACCATGAACAGCGTGCCCTGCACCTCCACGTCCACCGTGCCCCTGGCACACCACCACCACCACCACCACCATCATCACCAGGCGCTGGAGCCCGGCGACCTCCTCGACCACATCACCTCCCCGTCCCTGGCGCTCATGCCCGGCGGAGGCGGCGGCGGAGGTGGCGGCGGCGGCGGCCACGACGGGGCGGGCGGCGGCGGCGGCGGGGCCGGCAGCGGCGGGGGCGGCGGAGGCGGCGGCGGAGGCGGCGGCGGCCTCATCTCCACCTCGGCCCACCCGCACTCGCACATGCACGGCCTGGGCCACCTCTCACACCCGGCCGCCATGAACATGCCGTCGGGGCTGCCGCACCCGGGGCTGGTGGCCGCGCACCACGGGGCCGCGGGGCAGGTGGCCTCGGCGGCGGCGGTGGTGGGGGCGGCCGGCCTGGCCTCCATCTGCGACTCGGACACGGACCCACGAGAGCTGGAGGCCTTCGCCGAGCGCTTCAAGCAGCGCCGCATCAAGCTGGGGGTGACCCAGGCCGACGTGGGCTCGGCACTGGCCAACCTGAAGATCCCGGGGGTGGGCTCCCTCAGCCAGAGCACCATCTGCCGCTTCGAGTCCCTCACCCTCTCCCACAACAACATGATCGCCCTCAAACCCATCCTGCAGGCCTGGCTGGAGGAGGCCGAGGGCGCCCAGCGGGAAAAAATGAACAAGCCCGAGCTCTTCAACGGGGGCGAGAAGAAGCGCAAGCGGACTTCCATCGCCGCCCCAGAGAAGCGCTCGCTGGAGGCGTACTTCGCCGTCCAGCCCCGGCCCTCCTCCGAGAAGATCGCCGCCATCGCCGAGAAATTGGACCTCAAAAAGAACGTGGTGCGGGTTTGGTTTTGCAACCAGAGACAGAAGCAGAAACGGATGAAATTTTCCGCCACCTACTAGGGGCGGGCGGGAGGGGCGGCCCTGGCCCCGGGGGCACCGGGTGGGACGAGCCGGGGCCGCGGGGGACGCCCACGCACCGCCACCGTCGCCTGAGACGCCGTGGGAGGCTCCTGGGGACCAAGAGACCATGTAGAAATTAAACGCGAACTAGTCGGGGAGAGGGGCGGGGAGGGGGGGAGGGTGTGCGTGTGTGTGGGGGATGCGCTATCAATTATTAAAACAAAAAAGACACCGGGACATCAACGAGAAGGAGGAGAGAGGAGGTAAAAACGCTCTGGAAACCCATGGGGGTCACTTCTGCCTCCCCATTCCCTCTCTGCGCCCCCCCCCCCCACTCCCCGACAGGAAGAGGGAAAAAAAGCAACTTAAAGCGTAAACACACACAGACACACACCAATAAATATCGTGACAGCAACAACCACAAACCGAGAAACCTAAGTCACAAGTTTCCGAAGGAAAACAAAACCGACCAACAAACCCGGAAGGCGAAACTGTCGGTGATGATGATGCTACGTTTGGTTTGGGTCTCTTTTCATTACTTTACGCTTTTCTTTCTTTTCCCTGGCTTAGTAATGAATGAGGACGGTGGCGGTCTGGTGTGGGGGACTTTTTCTTTGGTTGGCTTGGGTTTGGGGTTTTCTGTTTGTTTGTTTTGTTGTTTTGTTGGGGTTTTTTGCTTTTTGGTTTTTTGTTTTTTTTTTTTTTTTTTTTTTTCTGTTGTTGTTGGTTTTGTTTTTAACTCGAACGAGGTTTTGCGCGAGGCTTTGGCGATGGGTCTTGTCTGTGCCGGGGGAGCCGTGCAAGCCGGGTAGGAGCTGGGCACGGGGGAGCAGCCACAGCCCGGCGGGACAGCTGGGCCTTCAAAAGCTCGGGAACAGTCTCTTTCCTCTTAATTGTTGCCTCAATAATCCTAGCTAGCTCAAGGAAAACAAGGGGGGGGGGGGAGAAAAAAAAGAAAAAAAGTTACTCCACAGCTCCTTTGTTCCTCCTCCCTCGCCTGCGTGGTTTGCTTTTCCAGCTGTGACCAAAGACAGGTCCCTCTCTCTGCAGAGATGCATCTGGAGACAGATGTCAAACCTGCCAGAGCGGGGATGCTCTCCAAAAGATTATGTCCAGACTCATTAATACTCGTTGTTAAGTACGTCCTCTCCCCTCCCTCCCTCCCCCCTGCTCCCAACCGTATGCCCCCCGGCATCCCCACCAAATATGCAGGATTTAGGTTAAGGTCCTGCCTTGGTTTTCTCCGAGGGCTGGGGGTTATTGCACCCGGTAAGCAAAGGAAATCACCAGTTAGAAATGGGTTTGAGATGACATTTGTTTCTGAGGGGTCTGCATGTTGGGAACAAACAAGCAACAGAGAACCACTTGGGTTTAAAAGTCGTTTATTGTAAATAATAAACGTTATGTAGAGGATGGCTTTTGGGAGGGGTGTGTGGGGTTCAATTTGCACTATCACAGTCTCTTGGATTGGAAACGATGACGTTGTTCCTTAATAACGGTGCTGGTAGTACTAATAATCATGAAGGTGCGTTACATGTCTCGCGGATTGAAAACAAACAAAAAAAATTTAACAGGGCTTGTTAGGTAAAAAGGGCAGCGACGTGCAAAAGCCATTGCTGACTCTGGCTCTTACCGAGAGACTGCTAAGGCTTTCAATTAACAAGGAATTTCTGAAAAGAAAATACCATTCCTTTTAAATCAAAACAAACAATAGACTGAAATTATGCATAACATGACCTTAAAAAAAAAAAAAAAAAAAAAAAAAGAAAAGGGAAAAAAAAAGGAAAGGAAAAACTGGCATAGAAAGATCCGTGTTAAAGTCTCTATATTATTTATTTATTTATCTATTTATTTTATTATTAATATTATTATTATTATTATTTTGAGTATCATTGTTTGCAGCGCAAACATTCTATGCATTTTGAAACTGAGCACTAAATAGACTAGCTTCTGGTAGAATCTTTTGTGGATGGTGTAATTTCACAGTTTAACTGCCTGTTTTCACCGAAAACACAAACGTTCTTGTCACGTTCTTGTATTTAGATTTAAAAGAGGGAAAAAAAACGGTAAAAAAAAAAAAAAGGGGGGGGAAGATAAGAAGGACGATTGTAAATATTTTCTTTAATGCACAAAACAACAAAAAAGGGTTACAAACTGCAACCACGTGTGGATCCTGAAATGTCTCACTGAATAATCTACCTGTCCATGTATGTTTGCTGAGCTTTCTCCTTGGTTGTGTCTTTATTATTTTAATTTCTATCAGAAATATTTCTGTACGCCAAAATACAACAGGGAGATGCATCCCAGCATACTTACAAATAAAACAAACGTGAAAACAGAATAGTTATTATTATTATTGGGTGCATTTAAAAAAAAAAAATATTTCCGAGACACGGCTGGTAAATTCAAGATATGGCCGTTAGATGATAAGACTAATTCTACCAAAAAAGAAAATAGTGAGAGATGTATTTTTCTGCTAAATCCAGAAATCATTACTTTGAGATAGCTCTTATGTGAAAATCGGTGCTCCGAATAAAATTAACTATATATTAGCTGCGTGTGTTTCTTGAAGTTTATTCTATAACTGCAGAATATAAATCAAAGTAAAATTTTAAGGACTTCTGAAGTATTTCTTTTCAGTGTGCTGGAAAGGATTATGCACCTACAAAATATGTATAAAGAAGAAAAGCTTGGGTGGTTTCAGGTTTATATGTTTTTCTGACTGGCCTAATTGCACTTAATTATGTAACAAGATACTTTATTTTTATTTTGGGTTAATAAATATGAAAATCCTAAACTGATCTCTCCTTATGTTGTGAATGCAATTGTTCATTAGGAACGTATAGGATGCCACCTACTGCTTCAAGTGATCAAAGAACCTCTTTCTATTTTCTGATGACCTGTGACTAGATCAGATGCCAAATGTAAAAAGACTTAATAGCTGGGATTATTTCTTCTGTAGACATATTTTAGCCAAATCTTTTTAATTTTGCCGGTAAATCTGTGAACGAAGACACGTGATGTTCAGAAAAGAATAATACGTTCAAATAAGCTGTGATTTTAAACAACTGTTGATGTTAAAAATAAGCACTAAAGGTATTTTTAAAAAAACCGTAGATCTCGTCCACCGGAAATTAACTTGTTTCTGTTGTTACTGACTTGAAATGTCATCAGAATTTTTAATAAATGCATTTGTAAAAATATTATTTTATAGAAAAGTATTACCGGATATCATTTTTTTGGAGAGTCAGGAATGAACAAATAAAAATAAATACAAATGCTGGGTTTTCTTTTTCATCTGCCCCAAACGATTGAAATGTTACAAGCGATACCACATTTGTATCATACAGTAATGACCGATGTATGTATTGAAAAGTCGAGGAGTTTGTTTTGTAATAAGTACAATCCTTATCAAGTACAAAGAAAAAAATAATATGTTAATAAAACAGATGGTGAAAATAAAAGCTTTGCAGAGTTTCCTATTTTTCATGGTAGGAAACTGTGCAAAACCGGAACGTCCTGCTTTCTGTCAGATGAATCTGAATAGTTCATAAAACTACAATTTGTCCGTGAGGCCTTTTTAATATATGCCTCATTAAAAATATTGAAAGAAAGAAAATATAGTGAGGAGGAGAGATAGTGAGAAAGAAAAAGAGGGGAAAAAAAAAAGGAAAGGAAAGGAAAGGAAAGAAAAAGGAAAAGAGAAAAAGAAAAGAAAAGAAAAGAAAAGAAAAGAAAAGAAAAGAAAAGAAAAGAAAAGAAAAGAAAAGAAAAGAAAAGAAAAGTTTACAACATCTAAACTAAGAACTGTTAAAACTTTCGCATCTAAGGAAAAAACTAAGATGAAGAAGCAGAACATACGTTCGCATTTATTCCCCATCAGTATGCAGCCTTTTGCATACTGAAGAGCAATTTGTGACCAAAATATTATATATATTCCCCTCCCTTCCCTTGTGCCAGGGGCCGAGGCCACTGCCGGGTGGCAACTGCCACCGTTAACGACTCCTGCGCTCCATCCAGTGCCCCTTGCCGGGAACACTTCAGTGCTGCAGCCCCTTGAATGGTCTTTTTCTCTACAATCGAGGTATCTCGCTGCCTTCCTGGTGTGACTTTCCAGTCCTAAGTCCGCAAGACCCAGTTTGGCTCCCGGATTTTCTGCCTAACACTTGCTCTCTGCTTGCTTTCAACTTAGATTAGGCCATCATAAGTGAGTAACAGACACCCACTGCCACGGTTGTATTGATTTTTACTCTCCTGTGATATTAAGACTAATTCGGCCCTGGTTCAACAAGTAAAAAGGCTCCCCAGAAGGAGAATGAAGTGTCCTACAGCACTGACTTTATGGTTTATGTGGCTCCCTCCCCGCCTCCCCGTGTTCCCCCTTTCCTCCGAAGAGAAATAGATTTGTCGAAAGATAATTATTTTAACTCTGACGGACTCGAGCGCATAAAGCTTGATACCGCCAGTGGTGCCCTGTGTTATTCTGGCATTTCCCAAACGATTTTAAATCCCTCTAGTTATTTATATCTCACTTTTCAGCCGGCGCTGGTTTTTTTTGTTTTTTTTTTTTTTTAAGCTTTATTATATTTACCTGCTGATTCCAAAGCGGAGGCAAGCCTAATTGATTTTTAAAAGATCAGCGGCAGAATTCTAATCCACTTGGGAACCTGTTTCCACCTGCCAGACGAGGGTGTGATTATCGGTAATTATGTTATTTAAGAGTTGATAAAATAGCGGGTCCCGCCGCTGCCTGGGCCCCTTCCGCAGCCGGGGCGCGGAGGGGACCCACGCGGGGACATCGGCGGCGCGGCGGGGCCGCCGCCATCACGTGCGCCGCTGCAAACACAATTACGGGGCCGCCGTTAATAATTCATGCGCTGAGATTTAGAAAATTAATAAAATGAATTATAACAAGAGGCTAATTAAAAACTTTAGTAATTGTTGTCAAGACAGCTTGATGGGAGGCGTGCTGCACGACACCCCCCGTCCCCCCGCCCCCCTCCCCCGCTTCCTCTCCTTCCCCCTTCCGCTTTTGGGAAGCTTTTTCCTCCTTTGCAACCCCTTCGCACCTGAAGGAGGCTCAGTTTGGGAGAAAAGCACTGGATGATTATATAGGTCAGCTGAATATACAGTTCCCAGAGATGAGACCGAGCTGGTAAAACCGCAAGCAAGTCTCTTCGCATCGTGGCAAGACAGATAGCCAGGCGGTGGGGTGGGTGCATGAGTGCGTGGATAGACGAATGAAACCCGGGGCTCGAAAGTTAATTTAAAACAAGATGTCACATATAAATCTTTGAAGAAGCAGCAGCGGTGGAAAGCGCGCCTGCACCGGCGGGCCGCAGCCCCGCCGCCGGGCGCACGGGCAGCGGCTGGGGGCGGGCAGGGGCAGGCAGCGCCCGCGGGCAGAGCAACGCGCTTTCCGCCTCTGCTTCCGCACCACCGAGGGCAGCGGCAGGCGGTGCGGGGCTCCCACCGCGCCTCCTGCCTCTGCGGGGAGCGGAGGAGCCGCGGGGTGCTCGCCCTCCCCCGAGGGGTGCCCTTCCGCCTGCTGGTTTAAGATGCAACTTTCAGGCGGACTCAGCGCCGTTTTTCCGCGGGCAGAGGGGGCCGGGGAGCTCGGTCCCTGCGTCGGTGCGGATTTATGGCCGTGTCACTTGCCAAGCCCTGCCCGGGAGCTTGCCGTGGCTGGTCGGCCAGGGGCAGCTGTGCATGCAAAATCTGCTTCCCAAATTGGAGTCACAGCCCCTCTGGGAAAGCAGGAGTCCTCCTTTGAACTACGTTTTAACTCCTTCAGCCTGCTTACCGAAGTATACCAAAGCATCTCTAACTCTAGGGAAAAAGTGGTTAAACATTTTTATTTTTTTTTTTAATGTAGAATTAAAATTTATCTGGAAGTCGAAGGTGGGGGAAATTAAAAAAAAAAAAGAAAAAAGCAACCAAACAACAAACTACGCTGTAAGACGTTAATCACTCTAAAGTATTTAAAAAGCTTTATATAAAAATTAATTTAATAATTTCTTAAAAAGACACTCGGCCCAGGTACGTAGAGTATGAATTGTAACTTCCCACTGATTTTCACAAGCGAGTCATAAAAGTCTCCAAAGTGCCTCTTTGGTGGGAATGCCGACCATCCCTCCTGCTAGCACGGGCTGTAGCACGGGGCGGGTCCCGGTGCGGGAACAAACCGTCCAGAGCCCTGGTCCAGCAGCAGGAGCAGACAGCCTGCTCATGCTGCAAACACAAGGGACCGAGACGGTTTTTCAGCCTTTGCCCGGTTAGAAGAAAGAAATTTAAAACTGTGAGCCAGAGCTAGAAGATGTAAAAGCTGTGGGTATAGGTTGTTGTGTTTTTTGTTTCTGTTTAGTTGGGTTTTTTTATTATCATTATTCTATTTTTAAAAAAGGTGTTCTCTGACAAGAGGATGGCATGTCAACATGAATACATCTTCTTACGGGTAGCGCGGAAGGAAGACGAAGCGTCGATATACATAACTTAGCCCTTGATTATGGTCATTATGTAAACCGAATTACTAACAAAAGTTTGTTTGGTAACTAATTATAGCTCACTAAATCTCTGCCTCTCTTCACTTCAGCATAATGTATACAAACTTTTGTACACGCGGATCAGAATAAAACAAAGTGTTGACAGCATCCAGCAGTGGAAATTCACTTACACAAGACTTTTTTTTCACTGAAGTGTTGACAATAAACATTTAATGAAGGCAGAGACTTGGATGTCTCCAGACAGTGTCAGAATACTTTAAACAGACCATTAGCATGGCTTCTTCTACTTCAAACAGAGCACACTATACCATAACATTATAAAAATACAAACTATGAAACAAATAATCTGTTTATACAGATATTTTAAGCTGTTTTCACCAGCTCTGACATCCCCTGTATTTAGTATCAGAAACTTACTCATTTCAGATTACTCGCGCTTAAAAAATGTTAAATACAGTTAATGCAATATTAATCGCCCTTTGGTGATATAAAATGCAATATTTTCAGGCAGCTATTGAGCTTTTCTAGAGGAAGAGCTGATGAAAACAGTCACAGCTGAATAGTGGAGAGAAAAAAGCTCTGTATTTATTGCTTTTGTTTGGCTTTTGGCTACAGAGACAGGAACATTCTAATGGGGTAAGGACATTTATTTTATCTGCAATCTATTGCTACTAGAGCCGGAGTGGCAGATGGGGTTTGGTGTTATATTCACAGAGTAATTTAGAGCAAATCCTAATAACTAATAATGATTTATGTTAATTTCAATCACTTATGTGACTTTATTAAAGCACTGCTGTAAGAGGAATAGAAGGGGAGGGGGTGCGAGGAGAAACTGGAGACAAGCTGTGTCTGTCTGAAACGGAACCGCATGCTTGAAAGGTTGCTGTGGTGGGCTCCAGTGAAATTTCTGACGCGAGGAAGCAGGTTTTACTTTTGAGACTCTATCGTGGGCGCTAATTTCTTAAAAGAAAAACCCTTTGTAGAAACCCCATCCACCGACGAGAGGCAAAGCAAAATAGAGAGGAAAGAAAAAAAGACGATAGCTTACGAGAAAGACTCGTGTTATGCAAAATGTATTGATTGTGTGTGAGGAATCGGCGATGCTGATGTGCTGGGCTCCCGAAAGAATAGAGGAGGTTACTGGAGGAATAGCTAGGAAAACCCCCAATGTACATACAGGATGTGAAACTTTTATTCTGTGCTGTTTCAGCGTGGTGAAGGTCTACAGTTCTCTACTCACGTTGCACTGGCTTTACTCCTCACCGCAAATCTCTAGGAGGCTTTTCCCCACGGGGTTTTATATTCTTATTAGGGAAAAAGGAAATAATTATAATAAAAAAGCAGCTATGGGACGAGCCTTCCGTATTTGCCCCTATAATCTTCAGCTTCATTAGCAACTGCTAACACTGAAATATGCACACACATAAACACAGGGGCACACGTTGTCTTTTGTGCATTGAAAGGAGTGATATTTGCAAAAGCCAGGAAACCGCAAAACAGCTAGCGCTGCTCTGCATAGGATCGGTTTGATGTAGGTGAGAGGAGTACTTACAGGATTTTGAAAGGGAGGTGCTCTTCGCTTCTGGCAATTTACTTTCCCAGGTACCTTTGTGCATTTTTCTGCCTTAAGGCACACAGTCTGAAAGTAAAACAACATCAAAGCTCCTTATTAACACTATTTTCCTGAAATCAGAGGATGAATCTACCTGAAATGTTTAATCTAGTGTTAGCATTTATTTCCCAACAAAACAGCCAGAACAAAGTTCAAAAGAGTCAGGGCAGTCATCTACAGGAAACTAAAAGGCGAAGTGTAGGGAGTGATGTATGTTTCTGTCAGAACCCTTGAAATGGATTAACTAAATCTTCGGTTTTCTGCTTTCTAAGCCACTCTTTTGTTTAATATAATCCGCGCTTCCAACCACCACGTCTCTCCCTCACTGCCAGGTGCAATAGATGTGAGTTTCTTAACTTTTGAGTCATTTGCAAAAATGTCTTTCCTGCACTGAAAGCTGGCGCTGCACTATAAATGAGACAGGGTTGCACACAAAACAATTTTTGTGTACCCTGTGGTAAAGGATTTATATATAGCAATAGATTTGTTTTTTTCCTAGATAAAAAAAAAAAAAAAAAAAAAAAGGAGGGCGCGGGAACCCTATAATATGTACAAGGAGTGATGTCGATATTTCTTTCCACCCCTTCGTTTGAAAGCGGCGCAGGGCTTTCAAATCCGCCTGTGCGTGCACGCCTGCTTTTTGAACTCTGTCACGGCAGAGGCGCCGCGGGCGGGCTGCGCGCAGGCGGAGCGGCGGGCGGAGCGGAGCGCAGCGCAGCGGAGGAGCTTCAGCACCACGGAGAGCTCCGGCGGGGCCGCGGCAGCCGGCGCGGTCCGAGGAAAGGCTGTCTGTCTGTCTGTCTGACTGGCTCTCTCTCTGTCCGTCTGTGGCTGCACAGAAGCCTGTAATATGTTAATGGCCGTAGGGTATGCCTGAGGTACCATCTCAAGCTGCTTCGCACACCATATGTCAGGCCGTTAGCCACATGGATCTATTAATCAAAGGGGGAGAGAGGGAAGAGGAGAGAGGCAGCGGGGGAAGGGAGATTTTCATACCCCACCCTATGTTGTTGTACACTTTCTCCTTTCATTTCTCTCAGATATAAAGACCCGGAGTACCTCGAACAGGCAGCTGTAATTCTCTTTTGATCTGCTCTTTTATGGTCTCGTGTAACCAGCTCAGATCAGCCGGTAGCTAGATTTGAGGCAGGAGGGGAGAAATGTGTTGCGTTTGCCCTGGCAAAAAGATTTGGTTTTACAGTGCTGCTCAACTTCTGTGACAAAGAGGGTCTCTGTGCGCCCCCTAAGCCTTCTCCTTGCAGAGGGTGTCTCTGAGTGGAAGGCTTTTTCTAGCGAGCCAAACATCATATCCCCTACATGCAGCCAGACCTCTAGCCATCCTCACCTTTATATCTGCCCTATTACCTATTACCACACGTCCTCTCTTCAAGGCAGGTTTGTCCCACGTGAGATCCATAAAAGTACTGGATCCACAAAATTACCAGGAAAAAGGAAAGAAAGAGTCTATGCAGAAGAGCAGTGTAAAAGTCCTTGTGTATGTGAATCTTTCATGCAGCCCTCAAAACGCGTCCACCTAAACTTCTGTGTTTTAGGCAAATAAAGATGCCTCGATGTACCTAACGTCAAGGCTGAGTGCTCAAGAAGATGCACGGACTCTCAGGTCTGGTTTCTGCTTTTTGTTTGGAGGATAGGGTTTTGGGGGGACTTTCTCTTCAAGGTTAGAAGGAACATGCTCCTCCTGGACCTTGTTGACCAGTCCATAAGTGACACGTCGAGGGCACAACCCAGGCAATTGACACTTCCAACCCAACCTAATTCTGAGACCTCTGGATTTCTTTTTTTCTTTTTTTTTTTTTTTGGCTTTCACAATGAATGAGGGGCGGGTATTAAAGAGACTGATCCTTTGCTCAGGTACATGCCGCATAAAGTTTTGAAATACTAGATTATTATAAAGTGCAACAGCTGCTCAGAAAAATTACTGAGGAGTGGAGGAGGGGAAGGACAGGATTACTTCAGTGTGCCAGGATCCTGAAGCAGGGACCGCATAGATGGATGGAGCAGGTCCCTACCCCTGATCTCCAGGCCAAGTGACATGCATGTATGTGCTGCAAATGGTGGAAAAACAGCGGAAGAAAGGGAAAAGACGTAGGCTACAGCAGGGACATATAACACAAGGATAAGCACTGTTTTTCCAGGCTTACATAAAAAGCACAACATCCTCTAGCTGGTTGAAATTTTCTCTGTTGGTACGGGACATCACAGAGAGGCAAGTTAGAGGGAAGAATTGCTTGAGACAATTTCTACGATAGCAAACACAGGATAGTAAACCTATTGATATGTGTTATATACTAAAGTGCATAGGTTATATTGAACTCAGTCTCTAAGACTGACTTATTTTCTAACATTTTTTTCCCCTTTTGGTGGCTGGAAAAATAATGAGTGCATCTGTACTTAGATCTAAAGTTGGCATCCATCTTCTGGAACCTTTGCTTTAATACAAACTGCATTAAAGCTGCAAAAATACGAATGCCTTTCTAAGCAATGCTTTACATCAAGACAGAGGTAAATGCACGGGCTGAGTGTCAGTGGATTCTGCATTTCCACCTAGCTAGGGAAAAGCTCTTATTACCTTTAAGTTTTGGTGCACATACCACCCATCATTTTCTTCCTCTATTTAAAAGGTAACCCATATATCTGTCGTTTTAGGTTTCCAAAGACTCGTAACTTAATTCCTTCAGGCTATTCATCAGCACAGTAATTAAACTAGCAAATGGATGTAAATAAAGTGAAATTGGTTTCATGACAGATGAGCCAAAGAGGCCTCTGACATGAAACAAGCCAGGACAATAATTATTTCTGCACCGGGCTATATGAGGAACTCCATCTGGATTTATTAGGTGCTGCAAGTTATTTGCTGGGAGCAGGCAAGACAGGAGGACTCACTTTAATTTGACGGGATTTTTTTTTGTTCCTTTTTGCATTCTAAGTAGGTTACAGAAATAAAAATCTAGGATTAGCTTTGGCAGTACTCTGAAAAGCCTCTACCCGGTGTAAAAACTTGGCAGTGAAAATAGGTAGTAGAAGAAAGGCTTATTATACAATTTCTTCCCAAATCCTAAATAAGAGAAAATCTATGTTAAAACTCTCCTCTCAAACTATGCCCTATTAAAAAATAATCCATATCGCTGTGGCAGGCAGTGTATGCCTCTCTTTTCTACAAATATGCATATGAGACAGTGGAGGCAATAGAAAGAAGGCAAATTTGGGGAGCTTGGGAATTCTGAAGAGCTACTCTTAAAAAATAAATAAATTATAATCTCAGATAAATGGTGTCTGGTAAGATCCCCCTGCTCCCTCTTCTCTGCCAAGGAAAAGTTTATAGCAGAAAAAGGGGCTGCAAAAAGGAGGCTATGGATTCCGCAAGGCTCAACTGTAATTGGAGCCATCAGGTCCAGGTTGAAGTGGAAGTAATATACAGAATAAATAAAAAAAGGGCTCTCACAGCAGGTGCAGATTAGTCCCTTTTCCCCTGAAAAGATTAGAAACTGACTGCTTTATGCTTAAACGTACTCTCAATTATTTAAGCGCCCCTTCGTGATTAGCAAGTAAAAGTAACGCTCCAAAGCGCTGAAGAAATGAAGCAAGAATAACACCGCTTTCGCCCGGCTCACGCAGGCTTTCGAGCACACACCTTGCTCCCTGCCGGCTAACAGCGCTCAGACCGGGGGACTCGCTTGGAAACACACACCTGTAGGGTGGGAGCGGGGGGAGAGGTGGGGGAAAGGAGAGAGGGAGGGGAAAAGGAGGTAGGGAGCAGGTTCAGCGTGGTAAAATTTCCGCTGTCGAGGCTGTGCAGGCTGCAGTCCAACCTAGTTTCGCAGGCGATTGGGATCCATGGGATTTCCCCAGGAATGCTGAACCCTCAACATCTTTTCCACTGGGAAGGGGAAAAAAAGCCCCAGTCCCGCACCAAAATCCCAAACACAAAAGACCTCCCCCCCGCCCCCCGACCATTCTCTTTGAATGGGCTGGAAATGAACAGAGGACGTCTGTGTTTGCATATGGCAGTTTGATCAGGGTTCATATCTTTCTGCAATCAAATCAGGGGCGTTTTCCACCCCCCCTCATGGAAAGAACTGTGATAACTGCAAAGCAGGGGAGAGATCCTAAAGGGACTGAAATCCCCTTATGTCTGAAGCTGTCCCTTTTAACACACACCAGACTAATTATTTAAAAGTTCTTGTAAAATTAGAAGACATAGCCCAGTCCTTTAATTAGAATACACTATGAATAGGGATAGCATATGGAGAGGAATGTCAAGAAGAGGGTGCCAGGGGCAGATCCTAGAAAATCTGTATTCATTTCTGCCTCCTATTTGTTCAGTAATCTCTACCATCATAACTAAATCTTGGAGCACTGATGTAGTTCGAGTTGTTGTTGACTCAACGTCAAAATTCAATCACTGGGGGTTTTGCATCAGCCGGGCCACTTATTTGTCTAATAAATCCGTCATTTTGTAAGAAAAATATTTGAGCAGCCGTACTTGACCTCTTGGTATCCACAAGTCACATTTATTTCTACCGGTTTACAAATGCAAAATGGAGATGATCATCTTAATGCCTCGAGGTACTGTGTTGATTTCTGATTGGATTTTAGATGGAAATGTCTATTTTAAATACCCCGTGATTAAATTGTACATATAATAGAATTCATGCCTCTCAAATCAAATTCTGCTTTGCAAACCCCGAATTCATTTTAAAGGAAATATTATTTAAGCACAAATTGTTTTCTTAAATGATTTGTGACACCCTCCCGCTGTAAGATTTTATTATAGCCGGTCATCTTTTTCACTGAAAAACTTATTTCGACCCTGGAGCGTTCGCGTCTGATGGAAAGGTGTCTGACAGGGGTGGCGTGGAAGCACACCCGTTTGAGAGCGCTGCCTGGCCCATGACATCCCGCGCTGGATGTTTTGCTCCCTGTTTTTATGCAGAATGCTTCCTAAAAGGGGGCTACGCAGCACGAATTTAATTGGAGTTGGGGGAAATAACTTTCCCGAGAGCATGTGTGTTGCGGGGAGCGGGAATGGGAGGATGGGACGGAATGAGGGTCAGGTGAGGGGAGGTGTGGGAGCCTTCCGTGGGGCGGGAGGACGGCTCCAGCCCCCGGCACATGCCCCGGGAGCCGCGGCGCTACCACGCCCCGCCGGCCCTGC
Source organism: Margarornis squamiger (assembly GCA_035222235.1). Lineage (NCBI taxonomy): Eukaryota > Metazoa > Chordata > Aves > Passeriformes > Furnariidae > Margarornis > Margarornis squamiger. The sequence goes on along the minus strand of JAWWTY010000001.1, from coordinate 69,581,506 downwards.
TTGCGCCCCCGGCACGGGCCCCCGCGGGGACCCGCTGCCTCCCTCGCCAAGGGAAGCTCCCATGGGGCCCTCCCTCCGGCCAGCGGGGAGCTCCGGCATGAGCCGCTTTTGGGGAAGGGCTGGGGAGAGGGCTTCTCTCCTTCAGTGAACGTCCCCGCCACTCACTCTTCTGACTCCCACCCCTCGAGTTTTCCCCTTGGGCGGCTGCCGGGGTCTTTCGGTCTCCATGGAAATCTAAGGGACGGCTGTCAGCCTGGGCAGCGGTCATTATTCCCGCATTAAAGCCAGCTATCGATTCGTTCCCCAGCACCTTCTCGCGCCGGGACCACGGAGGACCAGGCTGGAGCCGGCGCCACGGGAGCACTTGCCCGGGAGTGTGCCCCGACAGGCATCCCCTGTGAGTTCCTCCAGGAGTGCCCGACACAAGGAAGGGGAGAAAAGGGAAATATTTCAACATATTGGGAGTTTTAATGTTGGCTTGTAGGAATTAATGTAATGGGTCATGGTTATTACCAACTTATAAAGGCTTAAATCAATATAAATTAATTTAATTATGATTTCTAATTGCATTATGCATGATCAATTTGAAACACTACATTAAAGATAATTAGAGCAGGGTGCTAGTCAGTAATCACTTCCCTAATAGCTTAATGAAAAGGAATGCCATGTAGTACCTGTGGGGTGGACCCATGAAATAATATAAATGCTTATTTTCCAACAGAAAATAGTTGTATGATTCAATAGACATTTTTATCACTTTATTGTAAGCAGAGAATAGATTTTGACTTTTTATATGGCCTTGCTTAAATTTTATTGGTGTTGATTGAAGTGCTGAGTCCATCTATTGATGACTCAAAGGAAGACTAACTTTTATGTAAAAGTATCATGCTGTCCTCAGAAGACAGTGCCAAGAGGTCACAGTAGATGGAGGTCCTAGCTTAGCATAGTGGGTTTAACATTTCCATGACATCATCAGGGAATCTGAAAAGGAATCTAAGGATAATCAGAGTGGTCATTCAGAAACAGAGTAAATATTTTATGAGGATATAAAGAAGACACAGGAAAGAATGTGGTCAGAAAGGTGAATCTCTACTTCTTCATGCTCTATGAAGACAGTTTTTCACTTGGTACCAATTTTGATTGAAAACTCGTGTATTCTTAATACAAAAAAATAGGCAGATCACGACCCTTGGAGAGGTGAATCCCAACTCACTTTTAGTGGCTGATCTAAATATATTTGTATTCACGGTTGTCTTTAGGGGTTACAGATTATTTCTGTCATACTTTTCAGATATAAATAGATCCTTAATTGATTATTTGGCCTGTGTACTGTCACTTACTCAGGGATCTGTTCCTACTCTAGCAACAAAAGTTCATTTATTGTTAAAAGCAACCAACATAAATGAATGTCTTGTAAAAGGACACAGTGAGGCAGATTAATTGAAAATTCTTTCCCTGTGATTTGCTTTATTTTCCTATCTTTGCCTGATAACTGAAGCAGTACTTGAAGCATACATCTTGGCTAGACTCATTATATAATTCACAGTTTTCAGAGAAATAATGTGTAATTAGAGAAACAGATTTGAGGAAAGCAGTAAAGAACAGTAGCATATAATACTCACTTTTGTCACAGCAAGACCTGTTTGAACAATTTTCCTTCTTTTAAGGTCTGATTGAGACCTAGAAGCTTTGGCACTCCTGAGGATAACACTATCTGAATAAAAAGGAGAAGTGAAAAGGAGTGCTTAAATGTCACCCAAGGACTATAGCCCTTTAAAGCTAAGTTATTAGAAACATACTGATTTTAGTACTGAACCATGACTGCAGGTGACTGTGGATGGAATCATTCCAGGGATATATAGCTCATCTTTTTCATAAACATTCCTGTTGAAAAGTGCACAGCAGAATAGCTATCTCCCCATTCCACCATGGCCTGCAGAGGGAAGGTAGAGGCAGAAATAAGCTTCCTTTGCACAAGAATTTCTAAGTATTCCAGTGAAATGGGACAAACTGCAGGATGAGTCTGGTCATTCGCTCTATTGCACACAGTTTGAAATTATGTGGCCTCATACTGCCAAGATGCAGGGACAAGATCTGAAAGCAATTCATGGAAAGGTTTTAGAAAGTGCAGTTCTCTAATCTCAAACTTGCTGTTTTTCTTAACAACCAACCAACCAAGAAAAAAAATAGCCTCCACAGAGGCCCTTGGTTTGTGCAAGGAAAGCTGATATGTTGAAATAGCAACAGCTATATATGGAGTCTAACACCTCAAACTAAGGATGGGGTATCAACACATCTTGAAATACCCAAATGACAAATGCCTGATAAATAGTGGTGGAGACACACTTTTGTGGCTTCTGTGTCACTTCAGCTGTAGTAGCTACTACAGCTATTTTGAGTTTCTTGTGTACTGATGTCTGCTCTAAACAAAACAATTTCCATGACTTGGTCTCTTGTCAGGAGTGAGAAGTACCCCAGCATGGCTCTTCTGTAGCCAAGAGCCTCACCAGGAGAAAAACAGCCCACTGGATTTCATAAATCAGTTCAAGGATTGAAGTCTCTATTGTAAATTCATCTTGTGATACACCTTAACCTCCTCTGCCATGAATAAATATTGCACCAGCTTATGTTTTTCTATTCTGCGCTGAAGTTGGGGAAATCTTATCTACAAAAAAGTGCTAGTGAGGTATTAGCTTATCCATCTGCTTTTGAGAATATTGATCTTCCTCTTTGTTTTTCTTTTTTTTTTTTTTTTAAGTACAAAAAAAAATCCTTGCTTGTGTAGGGTACTCTTGGTTATAAAAGTCTCACCTATACATTGTTTGAGTGGTTAGCTTGAGAGCCAAATGCCATTCAAGTTTTATGCTGTTCTTTCATATAGAAATTAATTTTAGATAGCACTGTGAACCAAAGATGGGGCACGAGCACTGTTTGTATGTCAGGGAAAGGAATGAAAAGAGCTATGTGAGGTATAGGGACAACTGAAGCATACGTATTGATTTGTAGCTACAGAACTATCCTGTGCACCTTTCTCTAAACCAAATCCAGTTGTTAATAAAACAAATACCTTAATCATTCAAACACATCCTTGCCACCTTTTGGAGAGCCTCTGAATGATTGGTGTATTTTCAACTGTGGCAATTCACCAGAGTCTTAAGATACATTATTGTAAATTTCTGCCTAAGTTTTCTGTTGATTTTTTTCCTCACCTAAAATTAAATGGAATGACAATTTTAATTCATTGTAATAGTTCTTTTTATGATTTACAGTTATTTAAATAATCTATGTTTTTTAAAAAAATATGCCACTGTCTGGCACCTCAAGGTTTCCGCTTTTCTGACTGATGGAATTTTTTGCAAAATCCACTGACAGCTGCAGGCAACTGTTAGCAGAAACTTTATTAAAGTCTTTGGCTTTTAAAGCTTCAAAACTAAATCTGGAGGCTTTAGTTCTCAATAATAGAGCTAAGCACATTCTGATCAGTGGCTATTTTAGTGCTACGCAAGTAAGATAATTGTGTCTGACCAAGTTGTCATCATGATCTTGGTAGTGAGCTGTCACACTCAGTGTGAATATGTTGGATTGTAATCCCGTATTTTTTAAAAATTTAAATTACTCAAAGACTGCCACAATTTCAGCTGGGTACCATGATTCTTTGAAAATGCACAGGGATGTGCTAGAGAAGTTTTCAAGTAGTATGAAACAAGGGAAGGTCTTTTCAGCATCCATGGGAGACTGAAGATGCTGCTGCTCTTAGCATGTAATTAAATATTAATAATAGGGAGAGGCTGGACTTATTTTTATTCTCTAAAACATTGTTAATAGGTCTCAGTCTGGCACTGAAAACATTAGGCTTATTGGTCTGTGTCTCACCTTTTCAACTCTGTTTGCATGTTTAAGTAAACACATCTTAAGGTCTTTTGTGCTCATGATTGGTGACGAAAACAATCTATGTTAAATCAGTGCCGGGCACCGGAGAAGAGCACATTCTCGTTCAAATTCACCCCATTGCAGACTGAATAAATAATGATTGCCATCAAGTATTTTATCTATATTTGAACCGCACGTGGTTTGGTTGTCCATAATAGGGGACAAGAATGGGGAGCTTAAACTTACCCACAAAAAAAAAATAAAAAATATAGGTACATTAAAAAAATAAATTGGATTAGAAAACAGCTGAATATAATGACCTTCCTTACTCTCAATCATATGCTGCCAGATAAGTGTTTGAGACTGAAAAATTGCACTAATGAAGCTATTTGAAGGCTTTTGTGGACAACTGCTTACTCTTTGAAGATTAAATGAATGATGTTGATGTGATTAATCTTAGTACAGGGAGTGATGCAGCAGCCAGAAAATACCTTGGTGATTTTCATAATTAAACTGAATCAACATTTCAAAGAAATGCCAGTGTTATCACTTGTATATTAGAATTACATTCATTAGACAGAAGAAACAAATAATTTGAGCAAACAAGATTTTCCTTTTGGTGTACTGAGACTTCTGTCATGTCTCAGAGTATCTTACTATAAATCATCATTACTGTTTAATTTTATCCTTGCTTTTTCAGTTACTTGTTTTCTGTTTATTTTTTCTTAACCACCCTAATGATTCACTGATACTTGCTTCCTTCATTACTTATTTCAGTATTAAATAGTCTTTCCCAGTTTTCCAGTTAAAATTGCCAGCCCACTGTGGGATTTCAAATCAGTCACTGAAAAATAACGCAAGTAGTCACTGGTTTATGTGGATAAGGGACTCAGGCACTCCAATGATCTGTAGCTTTACAAGGGCTCCTCTACAAAGGATAGGACAAGCCACAGAATATAGAATAGACAGGAGTGACAACAGGCTCTGCATAATACTAAGAACATAGATAGTTGTTCACAGCGATCTGTGGAATTAACAGCTTGGGTCAAATTCCTCATGACTAACTCATTTCCTGAGAATCTTACATATTTTGGTAGCACTGCCCAAAATAATGTTCCTGAACAGCTTCTAATATAACAGAATCTGGATTCACATAATTGAGCCCTCTTAAGTGGTCATTAATAGTGCATGTTTAAAATATTTGAATAATATATGCACACTATTTTGTAACTTAAGGAACTTAGAGCATTATATATGTTTCCAAGCATACATTCACAGGCACATAGGTGGACACACATACGCACATATATATACATACACACATACACACAGTAAACTTGCCAACCTGCTAAACATTTTTGGTAGGGTAAAAAAATGAACGCAAAAAATACAGTCAGCTGCTTCTTTAATGCAAATCAAAGTGAGAGTGTAGGGTTAATGATTGCTGCATCAATACAAATTCACTGTATTATTCTTTCTATCACCACTTCAGATTATTGGAAAGGTTGCTTTGTGACTTTTGGTAATCATGATATTTACACCATACTTTTGTTGCACAATCTTTTTCACAGTCACTTGATGTAAAAAAAAAAAAAAAAAAAAAAAAACACATTACTTATTTAGCGCAGTGTCCAAAACCCAAGCTTTTCACCTTGAAGACCTCAATTTTAGTTCATTCCATAATCTGAAGTGAAATGAGCTTGATAGTCTCCACACAATCTCTAATGGGCAATAATCAACAATACCAAGCAGAAGTGGTCTTCCGTGTTCAGTTTAAAAGCCGTATGTGGACTTGGAAAGTCCACTGACCCTAAAGAAAACGTTTCTGTTACTGTCTAGATATGACATAAAGAAAACACCCCATCTATCCTTCAGTCCCTTCACCTAACCTGCAAAGTGTACTCCATTTACCTCAGCTCAGTCTTATCCCACCTCTCACTTCTTTATAGAAGAAACATTGAATTTGCTGTCATCCCGTATACCATCTATATCTTCTACTGTTCTTCTTTACTCTGATGTGTCCCTTAGGTTTGGCACTAGTCAGTGCTGTACTTTTTGTATGACTCAGTATGTGTTTACTGCTATCAAATAAATGTGATTACCACCACTACTAAGGCAGCAGCAGGGGGCAGAGCCTAAGGTACCTGCTGTAATTAATGGTCCAAATGTGACTCTGATGAAATTCACATGTTGACTGATTTCATATGCACATCTGTCATGCTGGGTGGCAGCTCTGTATTTATCAGTCATAGCAGAGTGAACCTTGTGACCAAAGAAAGTGGTCAATGAGCTTTATGTTCATGTCACCTACCTTTAACCATAAAAGAGACAAATTGCCTAAGCTAAGAGTTAGACTTCTGGTATTGTTCATGAATTGAGAGGTAGGTATTTCTGAATGAAGATTCATTTCACCTGAAGACAACTGACTGAGATAGCTGAGCTGCATAGCTCTCTGGAGGTGCTTATCCTCTTCACTGGCATTATCACAGACAGAAAGCCTCAGCTGGTTAACCAGCCTCAGAGAGCTGTTCATCCTCACCTCAGTTTTCGTGGCTCAGGTCTACATGACTGTTAGGTGTGTCTTAAAAGAGCATGGAAGTATAGGGAGTCTGTTCATTCAGGAATTTGTTTTGGCTGCAGATGTGTGCGCATGAGAATGACTTCATAGTCATTCATGTGGAAGGAGCAGCAGCAGATTGGTAGGTTGGGCTAGAATTCTTAATTGCCTTCTCAGAGATCCAGTTTGATTTCTTTGCTTTAAGGGGGAGGGTAAAGAGGAGAGGAGAGGTGCATAAGAAGAGGAAATGACCTCTACTGCCTAGAGTCAATAGCAAAATGCATTTTGTATGGCTATATCTCTAGCTGTTTTTTGGTTTTTGTTACTTACCTCTACTCTAAAAATTACTCCAGTGAGCATCATGTTATTTCAGATATTTTAAATGCAGTCTGCTTTCTTTTCTTCTCCCCTTTCTCACCCCTGAACTTGACCTAAGGCTGCACAATCCCAGCAGAAGCCCTAGGTAAAATCAAGGGCTGAGCTTAAGGCACATGCTGTGAATGTGAGGGCACTGGTCCTGGTCAGGATGGTGCTATACCTTTGGGCCTGAGAGTTAGAGGTGATTTCCTGTCACAGGTACATATAGGAAAGGAAAAGTAGGTGAGATACTTAGTTATGATAGGTAGCTTACACAGAGAGGTAGTGAGGAAGCAACAACAGAGAGTGGGTGTAAGAGCATTATTAATCTTCCATTTTACTATGCAAGCTACATAGATATCATCAACTGCTTTTGAGTGGGTACAGTTATATTGATTTCTCCCTTTGGGAGAGAATAGTTAGTTATGGTGAGATTCCCTTCAGCTGGCTTTTAGACATTCAAAAAATGAACCTGAACTGTTTGTTCAAAGTCTCTTTTGAGTCAGTGTAAAAATATAAACACCTCATGGGAATTCAGTCCACCTCTGAACAAGTATCTCATGTAGGATAGATGAGCCACTCCTTGGGGGTACCTATTTCTCTTCATTTTTAGGAGGTTACAGATAGGGAGAATTAATCCTTTTCCTCCTATAAATATTTATGTGATTTCAATAGTCATCTGACATAAAAAATGCAGGCCAGAGTATGTTATACAACACAGATGTGTTGTATGCATACAACAATACACATACATGTGAATTCATATGGCTCCAGGAGCCCAAAGCAGTACAGGGTCTTAAACATGTTTGGGAAAGCAACACTATCAAAACAGCTTCAGTGAAGAAAATCTAAAGACAAAATCTGCTTCTTCTGTTGGAGAAGATTTCCAGTTCATTAGCCTTGATGGAAGCTGGGAAGAATACATTTTCAGACTTCTGAAAAACAGATTGGAGAGAGTGGCAGTTTTAGGTGAATATTTATTAACCCCTGACAGACTGCTGTTGTAAATGAGTTATAATGACTGTTGGTTGAATCATACTATTTGTAAAAAATATTTAATATGTTTGGATAAAAAGAGTTTTAATAAAAAAATCAATGAAAATATCTTCAGAAACAACCACTTTAAAAAGGACTTGAAATTTCAAAACACATATCCATCACACATAAACACCATGCTCATAAAAACAAAAAAAAGGGTAATAAGGGATGTTTTTACTTTCCTTGGACTGTATAATGAACATTTATATTAAACAAGAAAGATACAACATATAAACCTTAATTTTGAGCTAGTTATTCTTGAGGTTCCTTTACATACCACTTTTATGTATAATATACATTTTTATTTCTAAATATTTTAAAATACATGAGAAAATTATATACCTAAGAAGATATTGTTTTATAACTGGTTTGAGGTAAAATATTTATAGTAGTTGTTTATCCATAATAATGTTGTATATTTAACACAAAGATGAAAAAAATACAACATTGTTGGCTTAAGGTAAAACTATGTGTTTTTATGGTTTACATTTCAGTATTAATACTTAATGAGTATACAGATGCTTTTGTTTCCCTTTTGAAAGAGCTTTCTAGGATATATTTGAAAAGTACTAAAGAACTAGTTTTTATATTTTAGATGTTTAACTGTAAAATGGTTTGTGATGAAATACAGATGGCTTTATTTTTTTATAGGGATGGTCCTTCTTCAGTCACACTAAGTGGTACTGCTAAAAATGTTTCTGTTCCAGTCCTTCAAATGCCTTTCATAAGTAATTATGTGGAAATCTCAGAATAGTGACATATGATTCTTTTGCCTGGATCAGGAAACTCAAAGAGTTGCATTTCTTACTGAGCTGCCAAGTGCCACTGGAGAGGTCATAAGGTAACCAAGATATCTATATTATGTGTTGGACTGGCAGATACAAACCAGGACTTATGCACTTCACTCACTGTCATCAGCAGTGCAAGGAGATGCTAGCCTAGGTGTGTTTCTTTTTGGGAATGCTTCAGACTCAGGTCTTTTCTTTTGGTAGTGTAGTGTTTATAAATTATACTCAATAATTGTATAATATAAAATAGACAACATTTTCCTAAAAAACTTTGGTTACCTCACTTTCTTAGTTTCCTTCCTTCAGTAGAAAAGTCTACCCACCAGGCTTAAGCAATGCATAATTCCTTAGGTCTGTCTTTCCTCTGATCCTACAAATTTTTGTTGTAAGGTGTTATTCCATTGTAGTTGATTGCAGTTGTCATGTGAATCCTGCTCTTTCAAGTTATCTTCAGGTAAGCACGCTGGATTCTTGAGGTATTTGGTCACATGCGTAGTTCTATGGACTCTGGTGTCTGTATTGGCTGAAGGCTAGATTCAATTGTCCACTTGTTGGCTCCAAGTGCTATCTCAGATACTCTATTTATTCCAGATGGGGACTCTTGGATATGACATAGACACACAGGTACACCCATGTCTCAAGTAGAGATCATACCCACAACCTCCATTCACATACACATCTTTCTAACTGGTATACACATACATACAGACTCAGAAGTTTGCACTGCTACAGTCTGGGTTGAATCTTTTACTTGAGGTTTGATTCACTAGGGCCATTAATAAGGCCCTAGTGCTATTTCAAATACCCTAGATTTATCTGCCTGCAGAACTGGTGGACACAACACAAGAACTAAGATGAGACTTTGTCATCTAAAGGGGAGCTGAAGGGCTCTAGATACCTGTAAATAAATGTGGTGAATCTCCTAATGTCAATGTCTAAAATTCAGAGGGAGGCAATGATATAGCCAAATTCTGTGACTAATGTTTCATAACAGATGTCTTTACGTGAGCCTGCTCCCGGTAGGCAAACTCTCTGGACTGCTCTTTGGTGCCTAGCTCTCTCCACTAATCAATTAGGAAGCCTAAGCACCCAATTTAGGCAGTCTGTGACTGCCTAATTAATGTTCTTAATTTTCCTAACTCCTAAAAGGGAATTAGGAGATGACATAACTCTTTGAGTCGGTGCTCAAGCAGCCAGCATTTCATTATTAAAATTACACAAGAGTCTAAAATCTGCTTCTGGACAATCTGACAACTGCCTAAATCCTGATCCACAAGATGTATAACACATGCCTATGCAATCTTTGGATTTTACATTATTTTATCCAACACATTTATTGTATATCAAATATGATAGGAATAGGTTTAACCCCTGGTGTACCTTGCTAAGTTCTGTGGCCTTGTAGATGAATGGGAGATGCCAAGCCCTTCAGGATTTGTTGCATAAAAGTAAAATACTTTAAGTTTAGTCTGAACTTGTTTTCATTTAAGAGTAGAAAATTCTGATTCAATTCATTCTATTTTGCTAGAGATTTGAAACTGCATCTCTCACCCAAATGTTCTAAGCATGAGGCTGGTAGATTTTCTGGGGTTTGCTGCTCACAGCCTCCCCTTGCAATATGTGATGTTCCACTTCACAGAGGGTGTTTAAATATTCATTAAGCTGGTGAAAGAACAAGCTTCTCAGAAGACAGAAAGAGTCTGGTACTTAAGGCAGTCACCTGGGAAAAAGAGAGATCTGGATTCCAGTCACTGCTGTAATGAGTACTTAGTATTAAATACATACACTGGTTCACGAACTGGAACCCAGCTTCTTTTTTTCTCGTGGGGAGGGGGGTTGACTATCAAGCACTTCTCACTTTCTGTCTGTTGCAGTGATTACTTAATTATCCAGGAAAGCTATGGCTGGGGAGAACATGCACTCCTCTAGCAGGTGGGAGATTGTTCCATGTGGCAAAGAAAACTAAATGTGCTTTTCTTAGGCCTTTTATTATCCAAAAGCTAGAAGAGGAAACCCCTTTCCTTAGGGAGTAAAATGTTATAAATCAAGACTTTAGAATCATGGAATCCCAAGTAGAAGACAGCAACGCCTCTTACTCAAAAGTAAGCTGCAGAATAAGGAGAAGGTTTAAGGCATATGCTTAGTCTCCACCTTTCCTGAAGTGTTTTCTTGCCTAGCATGTCTTTGTGGAATCCATCTTTTCTGTACAATCTGTAAGAAAACAGACTTCTAACTCAGGACCACAGATTATGCTACAAAAGTGCACCTGTGCTGTGATATTTAACTAAAATCCCTTGCATGACTGCACTTTCAAGTAAAATTCTCAAAGAAGTTTTGTGTTGCTTCCATAATTCCTCTTGAAGCCGATGTAGATTTTACCATGGGCTTAGGAAGAGGCAGATCTTTACCAGCAGAGATGTCTTTTATGCCTCATTTTCCTCATATAATTTTGAAAGAAGAAATATTAGAGTATGTATTCTGTTAAACAAATGCCTCCAGGATCATTTCGTTCTTGATACAAAGACAATGGATTTCTTTCTTTGATTTTCTTTTCTTTTTTTTTTTTTTTTTTGATATGTATGTTTCTACACTGACAAATATAAAATTACATACATTGATGTGAATAATTTGAACTTCTGATATGCCCCAAGGAGATGTGTAGCTCTGATTCATCAGCAGAGCACCTAGGAAGTTTCATGGGTTTGCTTCAAAAAGCAAAATAAATGTTGACTTGTTTATAGAACACATTGAAAAATAATTAAAAAATCACAACCACACAAATCTTTTCAATATCACAATATGAACTAGAGGTAAATTTTGACCTGGAAATATGACCAGCAGGTTTTCCTTGCCTCAGAAAGAAGATGGAAGAAGTGTTTTTTTAAAAAATAGGGGACTAGATTGACTTTTGCATGAAAACAAATCAAAGTAGAAATTAAATACTCCCTTCTAATATTTTGTATTTTCTCTTTCTTTCTTTCTTTCTCCTTCCTACCTATGATTAGTCCTTTACTGTTTCCTTTTCTCTTTGATTCCTTCCCTCTTTCCCTTCTGCTGTTTTTGCTTCCTTCCTGTGCTAGTATCCCTCTATCCAACCAGAGCCATCCCAGACTCACTTGCACAGAATAATCATCAAAATCATCCTTAAATGAAGGATTTGGCTGCAAACTCACTCACAGCTACTTCTTTCTGTCGCAATAGAACAAAATATTTATCCAGAAATGCATGATAGAAAAGCTAGGATCCTCTGTCTCTGAAAACACAGTCTTTGAACTTTTCAGCCAGAGGAAGTTTTCTGTTGGCTATCACTTATGAAAAACATGTTGGCTTTGTTCATTTTTATTCTTATTCACTAAAGTTCAACAACCTAAAAGAAATATCTAGGCCTTGATCCTTGAATCTACTGAAAGCACAAAGGAGAAAGAGAGGCGACTAGAAAGGAAAACTATTAGGCTATACTTAAGCTAGTGTGTGCTCTTCCAGACTAAAAGAGAGAAAGATTAAGGAGAAGATGTGGATAGCATCAGGCAAGAGATACAGAAATTCTCCCTAAAGCCTCTGTACTTGTCTGCTGCTAATAACCTTTTTTAGTTTCAACATGCCGGTAGCTTTCTGCACTACCTGCCTTTCTAAAAAATGAAAGTATAGAAGACATTTTAAATAATTCTAAATTTAGCAATTTTAAGAAAAAAGAAGAAGTAAAGAAATGAAAAGCCAGCAAGAGAGTTCCTTGGTGCGGGTCAGAAGCACTGAAGCAGATGGCTTCCTCTGAGGGGGCAGTGTTTCACTCCTGCTCTGGCATCTGAGATTCAAGTTCCAATTAACCTCTAAACTGGGAAGTACTCAGGGTTGCTGTTAGGTCACATTTTAATTAAAATTCAGTAGATTCTTGGAACACATGGGGATCCTCATAAAACAATTTTACTCATGACTGGCTTACTATTTTCCCTATTCTTCTTTCTTCCTTAGGCCTTCTTTCTCTAATCAAGGAATCAGAGACAGATCTCTCCCCTCTCAAAGCAAAGTTTGGTCCCCATCACCTGACATGCTGACAGTCATTTAAAAGGAATGGCTCTAATTTAATTTAGAAATGCCAGACTCATCCTTTATGTGTGCAGCCAATGAAATTGTATAGAATTAAAAACCCATCAAGAGCTTTAAAGCACCAGAGATACAACTTCTGCTTCTACATTTCTGTTTCAGTCTCTGACACTCAGCTGAGTAGCAAAAAAGGAGCTGTGTCACTAGGACAGGCAGCCAATAAAGTCTCTCTGGCAAAAATGTTGCTTGAGTGCCAACAGGCTGGGTAAGGTGTCATGCTCTAGCATGGAGAGTGGCCAGAAAAAGATAATTAGACACTTATTTAGGGAATCATGAGAGACTACATGCTGATTTCTGTGACATCAGTGGTAATCAGTATGAAAGGGGCAACAAGGAGAAATTACATATCCAAATTGCTTTCTCTTAAGTACTTCTATATCAGATCTTCAATTAACAACAAAACTGGGTGTTTAAAGATCTTAATGAAGAAGAAAAGCAAGTATTTCACAGCCTTCTCACAGCCTCTCTATGCATGCCCTAACTGTGCCCCTTTGGACTAGCTTCGGAAGGAAAGGTGTGAACATGCACACTGAATATACACCTATGGAATGGAGGATCATTTTAGGGTTATACCACATGCTGAGGTGCACATAGAACTTGGCTGTTCCATCCCTATGTGTGGTTTAAGATCAGAACCATTGTATAACCTGGTTAAATGATTTAACCACTAGACTAGTGTGCAATAGTTGGAAAATGACCAAATGAATGAAGAGTAGTCTGAACAGGTCTAGCTAATAAGGTTCTTCTGGAAACTTCTCTCTCCTATTAGCATTCTCAAGCACTGATATTCTCAAAGCTTCATTCTAAAAAGGTCATTATAGTTTAAAAAAAAAAAAAAAGAAAAACCAGAAGGAAATAAAGAATGTGACTTACACTTAGTACTCTTGGCAGTGAAACCATAAGAAAAAATGCTTTCTGAATCTTTTGCTTCCATGACTGACTGCCTGCAAACTGTTGAAAACCAACGTAGTCAAGTGAGAACTTGGCATTAAAATACTAAAGTGACACAAAAAGGAGGAACATTTGGTAAAATACAGAAGAGACAAAGTCTCAATAACAACCTCCATGGTCCTCTGCCCTGTAGCTGAAAACAGTAGAAGGCAGGATGTAAGAATTTTGAAGCAGCGAGTAAAAAAGGTTAATAGGTCAACTGGAACGTGAAGCTGAGATTGCAAGAGCGTTTTGGAAGATGGCATATATGTATTCAGCTTCAAATTCAGTTAGGATCATGTTGGAACATTTAAATACTCTATATTTACATGCATATTTAATATACACAGGTTGCCTGTAATACTTTCTTATAAGCATCTTAAAAAAAAAAAAAAAGACTATTTACTTTTTGCTGTTAAATCTAAACAATCTAAATCTAAACAATTGAAGTCTATGAAGCCTGTCTTGGGGACTGCATGGAATTTATTTTTCTTCTGATAATTTTCTTAATAGCACTTTCAGGCATTATTCACTATAGCCTAATCAGAGCTCCTGATACTCTGGAGACAGTCCTAAAAGACTGAAAAAATCCAAACATTTTTTATACCAGAAAATTGGTTCATATAAGGGACAAGGTATACACAACCGTAGTTAGACTGTGCATTTCTAATCAAATGAAGTTTACAGGACATGCTTCTGCCAGTCAGCCATCTCTTCTAGATTCCTTTAAAGTCACTGGTTTGGAGAAAAGCACATTTGCTAAAATGCCGCCACCATCCCCTTGCACCAACTCAGAGTCATTTCAGAATTCACCCTGCCAAGCAGTACTCAGAATTATTGAAAAAAGCAGTGAAATTAACAGCAAATTATTTAATTTCTAGGATGTGAGAAGAATTGCAGTTTACATTAATGAAGCTCTTAATTTTGAGAGTGAAAACTAAGTCCTGTAGTTCATCATCACAGAGCAAATGAAACTCTAAAGCAGACAGTAGAATCTGGGGAGTATTAGTTTGTGCACTGTCCAGTTTGGCGTAGTATTTTGTCTTTATTCTATTTTTAAGTGAAAAAAAGAAAAGAACATCCATGATAGAATAAAAAGAGGTGTGTTTTTGATATACACTTGTTATTTGTGTTCACACTTATGTGGTTATCTGAATTGATGATCTAGATACTGTAAGAAGAAACAGACTAGAGGGAAAATTAGACACTACTGCTGTTTTTTACAGTCTCGGGAAAACATAAACCTGCTGATGCAGATCCTGAGGACTTTTTTCTTGCTTTTCCTTTATGCTTTTTCTGACCTAAATGCGTTTGCAATGGACTTTAAGATTCAGCACATCTCTCTGATATACTTTTTTTTTTTTCTGCTAGCAGCCTCCAGAGCCCTCTCTCTGCTTTCTCTTTTTTATCAACCACAACAGAAGCCATGTGCAAGTTTAGTTCTATTGCAGATCATCTCACTCTCAACAACACTTTTCCTTAACTCTCTTTACCTCCATACTCCTGTCACAGACGGTGTTGAGACCACATCCACGGGATCCAATGTCAGAGAGACCCTTGTCCTGACATAGATGTGTCAATGTAACACGTTTTGAAAAAAACAGTGTGTAAAGCCATGTTTGAATTGCAAGTTCTTGAGTGGAAGATACTTCCTTGCTTTCATTTCCTGTAGTGGGTTTCTACCTCCCACCAAAAAATTACTAAGAATGGCGGCATGTAACAGACAAAATATATTAATTTTATGCAGGTTGGGTCAAAGGCAGACCATTCCTTTTAAAATATTTTGGGAATGATAGTGACCAAGGGGAATGAAAACATTTATATTTTTAGTTAGTTAGGGTGGGATTAGCATTGCATGTTTCTTTGAGAAGTAATTGCTTAGACTCCTTTTACAGGCAGCAAAGGTCAACAAAAATATGCTTTTGGGGAGTAATTCTTCTCTTCTGAAAGCAGATGTCTAAATATGTCATATGAATTGAGCTCTATGAATATCTAGTGTACTCAAGTGCCTAAATATCTAGACAACTAATTTATATCTAAATGTTGACATAAAAAACACCTCAGGTTGACCCAGAGGAACCTCACCCATATTGTATTCCTTCAGGTACAGATTAAGGAAAATCACTTAAATACACATCTGAAATATATGAAGATACTTTAGCACTCTCATCAACTGGACCTTCTCATAAAAAGTTCATACACCCAGCTTGTTAGCCTTGTACATCCACTGCTGAGATCCTCTAGAAAAAATTGCTTTTTGCAGGAGGTGGTTGGAGTAGTCCAAAATGAAGCAGAGTAGTTAGTTGTCAAGTGGCATGGATGGTCAGAGGCACTCTGACCTATTCAGCTGCTACAGGGTTGAGTGGTCTATTACTCAGACAGCACTACATGACCCATACATTTATTTGTTTATTTTATGTGGAGAAAAAAAAAAGAAATTATATATAAATCTTTAAAAATTAACACAATTGTATTGAAGCAGTAAACAAATACAATTTTAGGGCAAATGTATTTTTCCTATGGTTCTTTGGATTTTAGTGCATTATTTTTATGGCTGTTTTGACATTACTCTTAATTTAGTCTATACTTTTTGTATACTGAGTAACAGAAAATTCTTTCAAGAAAACACTCAAATTAAAAGGAAAATGAACACAAATTATTCCCTTTATTTCCTCCAGTTTTACACGTCATACCTTGAAAAATATTGAAGTGGTGAGATATCTCTGACTGCACCTATTCACATGCCTTAGGGAATGCAGTTGATTTGAAGAGACCCATCTTTCCTTGTTAGTTGCATTGTCCTATTGGTTTTCCTTGTCACCCTCTTTTTTTTTTTTTTTTTTCATTTTTCCCCTGACTAAATGGAAATTGATTTCTTTCTAAGTAGAATGGTTATTTCTGTGGTCTTTATCTAAGTATTTAATTTGATATTTGATTTTAAAAAAAATCCTTCTGTTTGTTTGCTCTACTATGTATTGTTTTAATGATTCTTGGTAGGCTTCCTATGCATTGATTAATAAAAATAAATAAAATGTCAGTATTTATGGTAAGAAAGAATATGCATATTTCCTGTTCATTAGTAATCTAACTCTTTTGTTCTCTTTCTTCCTCTAAATGCAATTACATCACAAAATTGATTTTGCTCCTTTTCAATGCATATCTATAAAGAAACAAACAAAATTCCACAACTGATGTGAATCTTAATTGTTTCTTACAGGTGAGAAATATTTGGATGGAAAAATTAATTTTTTTTTCAGTCTGTGCAGCATGAGTATTATGCATCATAAATGTAATAACTGTTTATGTCACATATAAGATTAATAAATAATTATCTGTGAAAATCTGAAAAAATATTCAAAACTATTATTTGGGGGGAAATATCCCAAAATATTTTCTCATTTCATTTGGGAGGAACTCTGTTTAGCTACTCAGAATAGAATAGATGTCTGTGATAAAGAGCAGCAAGACACAATATCTCACCAACTGAAATGAAAAATCTCATTTATCTAATCACACACCTATTATATTTGCATTATACCAAAGTGCATCAGTTCATCTAATGTAAGACTGGGGTTAGGAACATAAAAATAGGTGATGAAAAAAGAAAAGTTCTTCACATCATTCCCTTGCTAGGTTAGTTTTCAACATGCTGTCATATGCTGTGAGAATAACCAGACTGCAAAACCAGATATAGGAGGGTTAGAAGTGGATATGTTTATGAGACTTATCTCCTGAGGACATTACTCCTTCATCCAGAATAAATTTTCTGGAAAAAATATATTAGATTATAATCATGTCCAAAGGGTTTTCTCACCTGGCTGATAGATAGCTATCTTTGTAGATTCTTATATCAGGACACAATGCTTCTTTTGAAAGTATTTACATAATTATTGACAACTTAGACAAATTTGTGACTTCTGTGTTGGGACCTGTTGTCCTCAGAGTTCCAAAATAACTAACAATAGCTGCAAATACAAAGCAGCACTGTCGTTTTCTTCTATCTTCCCTTAGGGTTCTCTCCTGTTAAATATCCAGGAACACTTGGTGGTGTTGGCTTGACCTACCAAGACAACTTATTCCTTGAATTAAAACATCTGCTCTAACATACAGCCTGTTGAATAACTGCATTAGTCAGAATGGTAGAGAAATGGCATGGAAAGAAGAGAGTAAGAAAATAGGGACAAATATTTATGAGAAAATCAGAGTTAATGCATGTTTGGAATCAGATATCAGTTGTTCACCAGAAAAATACAACTGTAATCTGTAGTACTAAAAGAAAAGTCAACTACTAGAACTGATTGGAAAATGAATCTTCTGTGGCATAGGAATCTTCACATTTTAGAATGCATTTGTCTTTAAAATGTGTGAAATGCTGAAATCTCAAATTATTTCCTGACATAGAAAACCTGAAATATTTTTTATTCAGTAACTTCAAATAATCTTATTACAAATAATTACTTTGATAAAGCCAAAATGTTTTATTTATAAAAAGCATAATATTATCACCTGAAATAGGTATAACAATGTTCAAATCTCCATTTTAAGTTTGATCTATTCAGAATCATCTAGTGGATCACAAAAGAAATTTTCTAATGAAATAACTCAGGAAAGTACCCTCAAAATTATTTAAGACATCTTTTAATTGACACTGCATATATAGCAATTGAATCAGGAAAGAGTGCTTCCTCATCCACAACTTCAATTATGAATTACATGTTTCAGATATCCCTCCATGGCAATACTCACAATCCAGCAGAGTTAGCAATATAAATCACAGGGCATAATGTAATGGAAAGGCAACTTGATAGAAAAACATCCTGCAATTTTAGCAAACAGCATGTGCACAGTGTTGTTTTACGACATGGAGGGTGCTCAGTAAATGCTGATTAGCTTCTACACAAGCTGCAGAAGCCTACTGAGTTTGACATGACATTTCTCCATAGCCACAAGGGATGTTTCAGAAGACTTTGGCAACTAGAAAAAGCCAACCCTAGTTCTCATATTATCTACTGGTATGGATTGGGCCGGTTGACCATTCACCTAATATGCACTCAGATTTGGTCTGAGTTGGGAGTCTCACTAAATGGTCCCTAGAGGAGGACATAGGAGGATTCTCCCAAAGATTGTTATATCCAAAAGCATATCTGTTTGACAAACAATCCCTATGGTGAGCTCTCACACATCTCATTTATCTTTCCTCCTAAAGTTTTTCTCAAATTCTCATGTTAGGTTAAATGCTGAACTTGCCAGGCACTCAGGAAACAAACAACCACCATAAAAAAAGGGGACAGGCTGTTAATGAAACACAGCAAAGAATGGCATTTCCATACTGTTACTGTGATGAGGCTTTAGGGGCTGCAGTGGCTGACTGTGACATTTTCAGTGTCATAGTGCCAGTTCTACTGGCAGTCAATAAGAAAAATGGAAATAATATTTTAACAGTTTTCAGTGCAAAGATTTTACCTTCCCAACTGTCTCTAAACTTCCCCTCCCAGGCTGAAATAGCATGTGACAGTGACTTTTTAGCTGAAAGGTGACACAGTTTCAGAAAAGAGAGGTTCATGACACCCAGTAGTTTGAGAATTGTGGTACCCTTCCTGGAGTTGTGGATTTCAAATTCCTTTAAGCAACAGAAGGACTTAACCTCAGTACTGTACAACATGGGTAACCACTTCACTGAGGGTCACCATTATTCATTCTTCTCTGATATTTTGTCTTGAGCCTAACCTTTTAAATATATTAGAGGTATGAAGGGACACTGTACAGCAGTGAGTCACTTCTGAAATGGGAAAAAGAAGGAAGTTAGTGTTCTTGGGCAACATTGAATGCCAGCAACTGGAACCATGATGAGTGCAAAGGCCTTTCAGGATCAACCAGGTTTTAAACAGAGATCCTAAAGAAATACAATTTGGATTTAAATTCATAAAAGAGTAGCTAAACACAAAAGTTTCTTCTAAATATCTTTGTGGATGTCTCTCCTTCTCCCTGTATATTTTTTTTTTTTGTTCACTTGTGTCCTTGTGGCTAGATTTAAATATCAGTATTCTCTATAAAACATATCACTGTATGCTCACTTTTGAGAAGATGGACCTGTCTTTTGTCTATAATGTATGTGCTGCTCAGTCATCATTTAAGTTTTTCAGTAGTGAAGCTGTAATACAGACCACAGACTGCAGATTTCTGTACCTATGCCACCCTGAAAAATCAGGCAGTTGCAAAGTGCTCTGCACTGACTGCCAATAGTGCTCTCAGTTTTGTTTACTTTAATACCGACTTTGTCAAGTTTTTTCTGAATAAATCGACCAGTGGAGAGAAAAAAAATTAAAAAATAAAAAAAAAAAAGAAAAGGAAAATAAAAGGCAAATACTTGATGGAATTCAGAGGCATACTCATGCATTTTGAGTGCTAGTGATAAAACTGGAAAAAAAAATATTCTTACTGCAGACCTTGTTTGGAATGGTTAGCAAGAGTTTGTGACCAGTTTCAGTTCTTCAGATATTTAATAAAAACAACTGAAAGTCTTCATACTTAGGTTAGAGTAAAGCCAGTCTTCAATGGGCACAATAAAAATTGTGTGTTTAATCTGAATATGCTTCAGGTCACTGCTCAGAGTTGCCCTTTGTAAGAACACCACTTCCAGTTTCCCTTTCTAATAGCTATAGAAATTTTTTACAGTGTTGGTAAACATATGATCTCTTAGGCAGCTTCAGAGTAAATAACCTTTTTTGTGTCAGCTTCTCTGCCCAGTATAGTTCGCCAACAAACTCTACAATTTTTCATTTGGATTTTGTCAATGGTGCTTTCTCTGAAAGATTATCTTGCTCCCACAAAGCTTTACAGTTCTATTTTGCTTCACTTTAGATTTCAAGCCAGTCATTTGTGGAATGATTTGCATTTTGTAGGATCAGTCTTGACACACCTTTCTGATAGATTTTTTCTCAGACATGAGAGTTCTTATGGAAATGACACTTGGCTTTATGCACTTTCCATTTCTTATCCCTGACAGCCTGTTCAACTCATACAAGCCAGCACGTTCTCAATCTGTGGCGTCCAACTGAGATTATCATCTTTGTACAACTTGTTAATGTCAGTGGCATTTAGGAGCCTCTGCACTGAGCTATGAAATAATTCAGATGTAGAGAGAATCCCCAAAATAGGCACTTGAAAAGAGTGCCTGCAGACAAAAAAAAAAAAAAAAAGTTAAATATCCACTATCATGAATCTTCCCATTTAAGGAGATTTTGCCAAACAGATCTGATAAGAGTAGGGACATTGGCCAGCTTTCTTGGGATGACCAGGCTACTTAAGATGACATAATACTTCTAGCATGATGTTGTTTCTTAATTCCAGATGCTTTACCTGTAATCACAGAAACCCAATTTCAGCTCTCCCTTCCCATACATACCCTTTAAAAAGTGTAGATTCATTATGCGGTTCTTCAGCTTTCTACTTACTGTTCTTGATGTGATGTACTGCCACTTATTCTTTGGCGTTATTCTGTCCCACTGGTGCTCTAAAAGCTATCCATTTGTTGTAAAACAGGTTTTACTCTATGAAAAAAGTAGGTTTTGGCTCTGTTCCACTTCACCCTTTTTATGATGCTCCAGTGGTAAAAAAACAGAAGAGATCCATAGAATAAGGAGTTTGTCCTTAGAAGTTTGCTCAAGAAAAGGCAACTTAGTTCCAAGTATTTTTAAAGTTTTTTTTCTTTTTTTTTTTTCCCCTATTTTTCTTTCATCCCCTTTGTTAAGTCATACTGAAGAACCTACTTTTCTAAATTCAGCTTTTTACCTTAAGCTTGGACTGCACATAAAGTCACAATTTTCATTCACTGAGCACCAAATTTTGAAGAGGGTATATCAGTGTTTGAAATTGGAAGGTGATAATAAAACTCCATAGCTACTTCAAACATGTAAGAGGAAATGTATATTGGTAAGTGTATAAAATACTTTAACATTTTGTATCTGATTTCTTGCAAAATATAAAGTCTTAATGTAGGTATCTAAAGTAATCACACACTCAAGTAGTGGGTATGTGATGACTGCAGATGTCCTATCATCCTAAAGTTATTTCAGAGTGTTTATTCATCTGAATGTCTCCTCTGGTAGCCATGTAGTTTTAGGGCTATACTCAGTATCACTTGTGACCATGAAGTATAGATAATATTAAATAAGAGCATGCTTTAAAAATTGGCCTTTCTATTCTTGCAACATATCCAGCTTGAATGTTAGGCACATTACAAAGAACCTTATTTTGCTTGAAAACTGACTGATATTTTTACTTGAAATAATATTATTCCAATAAGTCTTGATACTGTCTAATATCAGAAAGCCCCAAATAAACCTTGCCATTTCTTGAGGTTTAGCTGCATTAGGCAATCAGATTCATCTGACTGCCACTAATCACAGCTGTTACAGGTGAGCGAGGCAGTACCACGCAGAACAAATACAGGCTTTGGTCTTGGAAACAATATATCCATATTAGAACACTATGGCACTTTAAACAAGAAATCTTCCTCCTCTGCAGGGCTAATTAGTTCAGTTCAGCATTGTTTTCCTGTGATCACAGTGTTTCATGTCATAGGGCTATCAAGTATTATGTGTTGGTCTCTATACTGTAAACATAAGCAGTCAATAACTAGGCTATTACTTATTAACAAGGTACAGAGTACTAAATCTAAGGAGATTTCCTGTCAAGTTCAGCTCTCTTTTTGTTTTTTCTGTTGTTGGAATAACCTTTCACTTGAGTTTTTACTGCTTAGACTGCATTTTAGTGGGGTGTTGGAGTGTATTGTGGGCTAAGCTCCCTGCTGCTAGTAAATCTTGTTCTTTCTGCTCCTACCTGTGCAATACTGCTGCTCACCTTATGTCACTGTAGATGCTCAGTGTGTCTTCAGTGATCCGACTAATCTTATCAATCCTTTGAAAGCTACTCCATCATAACACAGCAATGACATCAAGTGTTTAGCTTCTGGTAGGTCACCAAACTGAATCATTCTGACAAGTGCCATCTTAGCAAAAAGGAGAGAGAGCAGGTAGCTGTTACCAGCAGAGGAGAAAGGTAGAAACAGGAAGGGGTGACTGGGGACATTTCCCCCTTTTTGGGGGTAGCTGTTAGATGAGGCCAGTTTCTGGAGAAACCATGACCTAAGAAGATAAATTAGGTGAATCCCAGACTAAAAATCTCCATAGCGATGCAAAGTCTACATCTGCAAAAGCCATGGTCCCATGCTACTATTTTGTCTCTTTTGTGGAGCCAGAGGTACATTCATCTTTGTAAGGTTCAACCAGCCCTTCTGGAAATCATAGCTCCTGAGTTATGAATGCATTAAATCAGATCTTCACACGATCTATTTAAAATAAAATATGCCTAAAAGTCACACAAATTTTTAAATAAATGGAGAAAATTTCCATATTGTGTGAGCAACTGAAAAATAGTTTTTCCCATGGTGTGGGAAATGCTTTCCACAATAGAATCATTAAATCATTTAGGTTGGAAAAGACCTCTAAGATACTCAAGTACAGCCATTAACCTAACACTGTCAGGTCCATGAAACCATGTCCCTAAACACCATGTCTACATGTTTTTTGAACACTTCCAGAGACTGATTTCACCATTTCTACTGTCAGCTATTGCTTGACAACCCTTTTGGTGAATAATTTTTTCCTAATATCCAATCCAAAACTCCCTTGGTGCAACTTGAGGTCATTTCCTCTTGTTACCACTTGTTACCTGGGAGAAAAGTCTGACTAACATGGTCCCCCTACCGTGGAGAGGAAAATGATGAGATGCACTGAGTGTTCAGGTCTGGAGATGCAACTATGGATAACTTTTCTAATAAAAGAAGAGCAATAGGAGAATATTTTTGTGATAAGAACTAAAGATTCTGGGAATTTATCAAAGACTAACCCCCATACATTAAATGGTGGCCTTGTCTAAAAAGCTGTATTTTTATCTCTGACTGTGAGTAACTGTAGTATTTAATGTATATAAATATTTGATGATTAACTTTGGTTAAGAGCTATGCTATCTCTGTTCATATCATAAATTCAAGCTCTGGAGCAATAGCTTGGACAAAACACTAAGGACTCAATTGTGCCTTGAAGGCACGGCACCACATTTGGGATAATGTAGACACACATCTCCTCCTCAAGAACTCCAGGAGGGGCTGTGCCTCAGGCATGCACTCAGCCTCCTGCAGCTCCTGGGGAATGCAGCTAATGTACTCCACTAACATGGGCTGCAGCATGTACTCCAAAGGCAGGCGGTGTTCCTGGCCTCAGAAGACCCACCTGGAGCCTGAGACCCTTCAGCTGCATGAACCTGCCTTGCTTTCTATGAAACAATTGCACTAGCAAAGGTCCTAGCAGCAATTTTGAAGGAGTCACTAGGAAGTCAAAAAAAGTTTTCTCTCTTCTGTGCTTAGCTTATATGAGTGTTGTTTGTGGCAACTCTTCAGAAATCCAGCTGGCAGACTTGTAGTTGTGTACATTATTGAGAGAGGTTCTCCACTCTGTACCTCATGTGACAACTATCCTGCCTACTGTAGGACAAGAATTTTTTTGCAGGCAGCCTGAAAAAGAAAATTTTAATGATGTATCTTAAAATTGTTCTGGTCTGCATGGTTTCCCAGGATTTCAGCTCAGAGCCTGATGGAAACACCACCCACCAAAAAGAGTACAAGGACTGTGATTAACTCTGCTCCTCACCAGAAAAGTGGTTAGAAGAGAGGTTCATGGTCTTCTATTCCACAGGCCCAAACACACAGTCTCACTCTACATCCCTGAAATTAGCTTGCAATATTCATATGCTTCATGTTAGGCAGAGGTGACTTGACTTAAAAAATACTTTTTTTAAGGGAATAAAAGCTTGTATGGGAGGGAGAATCTCATTATTTGTGTAGTACAGTAGTAGGACACTGATGTATCTAAGAAATAATAAATTCGATGGATAAAGCTGTAGCTCATTATTTGCTTACTGTTTAAAATGTGCCAAGGATGTCAGACACTATTTTTTCTTATGTTCATAGTGTACTTCCTTTTAGTCCTTGTTCTGTGAGTGTTTCATATACGCATGAAGTTTGATGATGCTGCAATTTTGTGTGTCTGTGAGGATGATCTGGTTGGGGTGGCAGACTTTGGTGCATTATTGTGGTTATATTACCCTGACAGTTACTTGCATAGCTCATTTTTAAATCCATTCTCCCCTGGGCTATCTATGGTTTTTTTTTTAAAATTATCATCCTTATTGTTATAAAGTGACTAATGACTGACTTGAACTTATGGTAACAACCTAAACCCATTCCTTTTTCCACTGAACATTACAGATATGGAGAACAGATTACCTGTTCTCTTTTAGATGATTTTACCTTTTTAAAAAATACTGAGAATGTCATCTGAACCCCTCTCAGGACTTCTCTGTACTGAATGATCTGATTATATCAACCTTTTCATATAGTCCCTGTTTTCTTGCACTCTGTTCATCTTTGTGCTTTGAACTCCTTTTTTACTTACTTTTTTAACTTACTTTTTACATACTTTTTTACTGCAATTGCACTGACCACCATAATGCAGCTGAAGAGCCACCAATGTCAAATAACATGGATTGACTTGGGCTGTACATAGTCTATCATTATACTCCTCTTTATTATGCTATTCATCATATCACCTGCCCAGGATTTATTGTGGTAGATAAGGCTGTAGAAAGAATGACATCTTTAGATTGAAACCCGAATAACAAGGGAAGGCTCATTGAAAATCTGATGGTCGAATACAAGTTTGGGTGAAAGGGATCATAGGTTCATCATACTGAGAACAGGAAGGAGTGAGAACAGCAGAGTAGGCATAATGGACTTCAGAAAAACACTTGTCAACAGCTGAGGGAACTGGTAAGCAGAGTCCCTTGGGAAGATAAAGGAATTCAGGGGACCTGGCAGTTAATAAAAGAGACTGTATTAAAGGCACAAAACAAAATATTTGGATACAAAGGAGAGCTTGGAAGAGACAATGCGGCTCAGTCAGGAACTTTTTAAGGACTAAAGAATGAAAAAAAAAAAAGATACATATTAAAAGTGGAAACAAGGACAGCTGAATAAGGATGTGCATGGAGGATAATAACGCAAGCACGTAAGGATGAACTCAGAAAGGCTAAAATGCAAAATGACTTACAACTAGCAAGGGAGATGAAAGGCAAGCAGACAAGGTTCTAGAAATACATTAGGGAGGGAATAGAGGGAAAGCAACAAAAAGTATCAGTTCAGTACTGAAGAGGGAAGGGAAGGAAAGTAAATACCAGGAGGCACAGAAAAAGGACACTGTACTCTTTTTTCCTGCTTCCAAATTAACAAAACTAAATTAAGAGGAATAGCATGATAAAATGCACTCCCAAATTCATAGGATGCTAGCTGAAACAGCTGCAGACCTATCACTTTTTGGGAATTAATGGAAGCTAAGTGAAGACTGGAAGAAGGGCACTTAGGTTATTTCTAAATCAGCAAGTAGTGCAGCACAGCTGGAGGGGCTATGCAAAGGGAGCACTGGTGTGAAGACCTTAGGTCTACACAGTGCCTTTTTTCAAACTGATTCATTTGGCCTCATGCAGCATGTATAGTGGGGTCTTGATGGGTGTTTTTCAGTTTAGTTTAATTCAGAAAGAACTCAGGGTGAACTAACATATGAGGACTGTTGTGAGATTTACTTCAGAGGCATATATTTGATTTGATTTGAAATGGTAATGTAGGTGTACGCATTTAGAACTAAACTGGGGGAAAAATAAAGGAAATAGAGATAAGTCTGCCAATCTTCAATAGCAAGTAATTTTAAATGTTTTTCTAATTGAAAAAGAGAAAAAAAATCAGTGTTTGATGTAATGGCAGGTTGAAAGTATGCTACATAATTTAACTTTGGATCACTCTGAACACTTTCACCTAGGACTTCCATGAGCAAATCAGAAAAATACTTGAAAAAAAATCACTGTTATATTTTCATGTGAGAGGTGGAAAATTTTGCTTAAGATAAATTATGAACTGCATTGTGAGGAGAACATTTAAAAATGGCTCCTGCAGAAGTCTGCACTCGGCACAATTTGGCTAATGACTTGCATTATGGAAGTGAAAGTACCTTTGTATGTTTTGTTCATTACACCAAACTCAGGACTTTTGTAAGCAAGAAGGGAAATGGGATCATAATGCATTAGATTGGAAAAAAAAAATGTTTTTGCTTACTAAAGAGATATTTGACCGCAAAGCAGCATGATGGATTTGAGTAAGAATCTCCAGAAAAAAAGTAGTTCAAGAACACACAAACAACATGGAGAATATCGAGTCAGGCAACAGCACTGCAGAAACAAAGCAGAGTGTAAATCAGCTCTGGTGAAAAAATGGAAAATGTCATTCTAAGATGTGTGAACAGGAGTACCATGTATAAGATAGGGAGATAACCCTTTTGCATTGCAGATGAGGCCTCCAGGGAAGTTTGTGCTTAGTTTTGGGCTCCACACTTAAACAAAGATGTTGACAAAATGCAAGAGTCCAGCTGAACACAAGAATGATATGACATTTCAGAAACTTAAAATCTAAAGAAAGGTTTCATGAATCAATAATGCTTAGGTGAAAATAAGAAATTAGAAAGATAAGACAAAGGAAGTACATAAAAACACAGGTAAATTGCCTCTTCCCTCTGGTCAACCCAGAAAAAACTCAGGACAGTGGGACTAACTGGAAATGTCTCTACTTAATCAGGTACTTGGTGATACCAAACCAACAGTTGTAGCTTGACTTAAGATAAAGGGTTTTTGGTAAGAAAACTAGACAGCAAAACAAGGTTTATTCTAGTAACACAAAAGGTTATAGAAATACAAAGTTAGAATTGTCTGCCAGCACTATATGAATGTCTTGGGATACTCTTGGGAATCTCAGTTATCACTAGCTAGCATCTATGTCCGAGTATCTGAACTGGCATCTTGAACTTTATGATTTTGCTGTCATGTGAAGTGTTATGCCAAACAGTTTAGAGAAAATTATTATTGCATTTAGGCAAGAGCAGTGATTCTAATCACAGAATGAAATGCATCTCAAACAGACGCATGGAATAGGCAATCAACACATGCCCAGTCACTCTTAATTAAGATATTAGTTTCTTGTTCCTTCTACTGTACAACATCATCTTCAAACACCTCAGAAGGAAATCCACTTGGTTCATTATATGCACATTTTTAGGGGGACAAGGAATTTGGCCCAGAGCACTGCAAAAAACTGAGTTTTAATGTGAGGGTATGTGAAAGAAATGTTGATGAAGCAGACAATATGAAGTTTACTAAGGTTAAATATGGTATATATCCTTATATGTGATAGAACATCAAATGGATAAGAGAGAAGTGGGGTTCAGAAACAGAGAGGTTTGTGACGAAATCAATCAGAAAAAATTGTGTGCCAGTATTTGTATATACTGAAGAAAAATAGGGAAATAGACAATACATGTGAAAGCTACATATCCTATGAGATTTTAAAAAGAATGGATTTTACTTGTAAAACTATTAAAGACATCCTCTAACAAAGCTTTAATGTAATGCCTACTGTAATCTCTTGGTCTATGAATACAAGCACAAGTATTCGAGAATCGTGGGCATGTATGTTTTCCTTTTATAGGCATCTTTACGAGACTGTCTTAAAGAACTGTACAAAAAATAAAAAAGAATCTATGAAAGTGCATTATTATTTTTTAAAACCAGTATGTAGGAGGAAGTAATGAGACATATTTGATCTGATTATCAAGCATATTGGTTGTAAGAATTTATTCATAAATGTCATTTAACAATTATTTCAGATGAGTATAAATCTCTGTGAAATTACTATTTTCACTTAGTATTCTTTGGTATTAATAAAAAAGAATATTAACATGAGAAAAATGCGATAGTTCTCAGAGTAGTAGCAGAAGTTTAGTAATTTACCAACTTTTCAGTAAATGATACCAATAATTGAAAATCTAGTGCTGCTTACCTTAATGTACTTCTACATATTTTATGTAAGGTTTTACCAAGAAATAAGACTCATATGAGAGGAAAAAAAATCTAGCTCTCCAAATTAAAACTACTAGTTTCATTTACTCAATGAAATATATCAGTCCTGAAAGTCAGCCTCTACTAATGTGCTCATTGCAACATTATTGGTGGTAATATACTTAATTAGTGAATTTTATATAAGATTTATTTTATTCACAGAAGCTTGGTTTGATAAAATCCTTCATTGCAATTCATTTAATAGGTAGACTATAGAAACTACATTAATATTACATCCATGAGCAAAGAGATTACCCCACAGTTAATGACTCCCTTGGGTTGCCCTTTTCTGACAAAGGCACAGAGCCAAAAAATTCTATTTTTTTTTTCCTTGCCTCTGAAATAAAGAAACCTTGCTATGTAAAAAATCAAATGTTATGTTCTCTTTATAACATCTGAGTTGTGAACAAATGAGAAGTGACAAAATAAACTAAGTCTGAAACAAATGTGTCTCTGCTTTGTATTGAAAAAAAATCTAGTTTGGGGTAAAAAAAAAGACTCCAAAGGCTGTTGATATGTCTGCCAAATGACTCATAGAACATCTAGAAGTGATTTGGGTCAAAGGAGGAATTTAGTGCCTTAAAGGATGCTACAAGGAAAGTTTATAAGTCAAACAGTGGTGTCTCTTGGTGTACTACTTATGTGCACGAAAGCAGTAACAGCTGAACACCAGTGTTCCAATGGTTTCTGCAGTTTGTGTTCAGAAGATCTTATATTTGTTTATTTTGCTTCAGCCTTTGCTTTACAAGGGCTGGAAGAATCACACAGATAATACCTGTTATGACAACAAAACTTTCTTGCCACTGTTCTAACACTTTTGTGGGGCAGGAGGAGGCAGTTTGGCTCACTGTCAGGTGCAGATCAAGACCAACAGCTGAACAGAAATGCTGCAGAGACAAAAGGGAGGAGTGATTTGAAAAGGGTGTACTAGGTCATCTTCCAGAAAGGCTTGAAGTATACTCACATCCAGCCACATTATTTCTGGCATGGAGATAAACACTGCTGAGTGCAATAAAATATTTCAGTAGAAAAGCAGACATAGGAACTATACTGGTCTTTGAGCACCTGTCTGCTTTTAGGGATAGCAGTACAAAAACACATAGAGATGATGCATGAACAGGCATGTTTTTTGCCATCAGAAGGAAATTCATCCTATTCTAAGATGTCTAGATAAATGAGACAAATTGCACTCTGGAAGTACCTATTGTCCTTCACTCTCTGTGGAGACAAGTTAAAAAAAATATCTAAGTCTTAAGAAGAAGTAAGAAATCCTGGCCATAGAGCCTGAAAATGTGTTTTGTCTTGACAAGGAACACATCTTAAGAATATTAATGTTCAGCCTCTTTGAATTTCTTTTGCTTGATCTCCAGTTCCTGGATCTGCCTGAGGTACGTTTTTGTCATTGGCTTATAAACCCAGCAGGGCCCAGGCTCGGATTTGAGGACTGGTACTGCTTAGTCCCTGTCAACTTTAGCCATGGACTTGGCCTTTGCTGACCTCCTCTTCTCTGTCAGTGCCTGGGCATGGTTTTTGACCATAGACAGGAGCTTGTCCCTTGAAAACAGCCTGGCAGCCTGGATGGATGTTTCAATGCAAACTGTGCCATGCCAAGGGAGGCACTAAACCCAGGGTCTGTCCTGGTTTTAGTTAGTTTTACACATACAGTTTCAGAACCACATTTGCTTCTCTCTCACTGGAAAGGATAACAAAAGGCACTTAGCCTTTTTCTGTGAAAAAGAAGGGCCTTACCTCTTTTTTATTTCCTTCTGTTTCATATTTGAGTTTATAGAATAATACTAAAAAATCCCTGTTGCTTTATAATAGCCTTATAATAAGTGGCTTTTGCAATTGATTAAGTATCTCAGCTTCACTCCTGTGTTAATCAGTTTCAGCATCTGGTTATTGCTTCATATCCTGCTGCAGTGAAGTGGATCATTTACCATATAAAAACTTCAGCCCAACTGTGTCTGCAGTTCTGGTTCTAGACATCAACTTCTTTCATGCTTGTGTTTTCCATGACTGTTGAACAAGAATCATAACGTGTTTTGTGATCATGGGAATACGGAAAACAGGAGTAAAATGCATAGTGACCTACTTTTAAGAAAATAATTGGAGCATATCACATATGTTTGTAACATAGCAAGCCTATTAATATTTATGAGGAAGTACCTTTACTTTTGAGATAAATTTTAAGAAATATTTTGATTTTTTTCATTGACCACATCTCTGATTTAAAAAATAAACAATGTCAATTCTAATTAAAGTATTTTGAGTTTAAAAATTTGTTTCAGATTAACCATAATATGTTTAACTGGGGGTTAAGAGTTTCATATAATTTATTCCATAACGTCTTGATGAAAAGTAAAAAATTAAAGAAACCTGAAAGTATCAAAAATTGTATTTTCCATAGTTTTCACTTTAATATCTTCAAAACCTTTAAAATAGTGATGATTTGAGTTCCATAGTCAAAACATTTCTTTTGTAAAGAAACATGAATCAGAATATAATTTGTTAAGCTTAGCCATGTTTATATGCATAAGTGATTATTGCATAAGGAGATTAATAATAAATCATAGAGAGATTTATAAATAAGTTATCTATGGGAAACTGAGCTAGTGCTGCCAGTTTAATCCTTTACTTTGTACACATTGGATTGTCATTAAACTCTAGTTATAAGCTTTTTAGTATCTAATTCCATATATTGGCATTTTATGAATTTAGGTAATATATGTGGTGAGCTGCAGAGCTACTGCTCACTGGCCTGCATGGCAGTAGCTGTGCTTAAGAGACTCTCTGGAGCTCTCCACCTGAGCAGATATATATACACATATCTAGATATATAAATATAAATAATAAATATATGTGTGTGGGTGTGTGTGTGTATCATATGCTTAATGTCAATCACATTATTGCCTTTGCTTAGGCTGAAGTTGCAATAAACCTTAAGTCTGTAGCTACACACTGATTAGGACTACCATTTGTCAGCTACTATTGGCAACGTCATTAGATTTCTACACTGAAAAAAGTATTTTTTTTCCCTACAAATTGAATGTGATGTGCCCTGATTATGTGGATGGATGTGGTGGAAATTACTAAGATGGTCATATGCAATCTCTAGATAAAGGCATTTTCCATCAGCATTAGGTCTAAATCAAAATAATTTTTTTATCTATTTTTGTGTTTGTTGGCTAAGTGCTTATACTGCTCATTTCTTTGAAGGTATTTGTTATTAGGAAAGCCTAAAAACAGAACAAAATTCAAATGAAGAAATTAAATGTTATGCAAATCATACCATAGAGCAATTTTATGATCCTATTAGAAAACTTGAGAAAGAGGGAGAGAGAAGAAAGGAAAGCTTTTTGAATCTAATCTTACATAGTCCATCTGTTGCAGCATATGACAAAAAGTCAAGCATCTGAACTTTTAGGAGCTGCTATGGATCCTCAGCATGGATCTGGCTCTCATTGTGCAGCCAGTGTTGATACTTCCACTGATTGCACTGATTGACTGTTGTGTCATATTATCCTTGGCCTTTCCGACTCCCTCACTTCGGGGGATATCAACACTAGTAATCGTCAGGCAGGGCTCAATTGATTATCTTCAGAATTTTCTCCGGCTATTGACCATAATGGAAAAAAATTGTGCCTCTGAATTATTCAAAATGAAAACATACACAGAAGAAATCAATAAGGCACATCTGATATTAAAGACAAATTAAAGCAGGCAGTATAACGTGTCTTGGGGCAACAGCTACATACAAAGAGGAAAGCATTTTAGAGGTAAAGAAGAGTATTTTCCTTCTTTCTTTTCATTCTTTTGCAACTATTATATTTTAGCTGTCAAAATTAACATCTTCACAAATTAGGACATTAAAGCTTTCTTTTCAACTTGTCCTCTGTAAACATCAGGATTTAACTTCAGACTCTAACACAGTAATTCCTTCTTTGTATCCTTACAGTCTTTTTAACTTAAATGTAACATGCCATGCTGGAGGGATAAAATTATAGAAAAATGTTCGGATCAGAAAAATCACATTAACAAATGTCTAGAGTTAGGCACTAAGCCTCTGCAGACTCTGAAAGTGTTAGAGATTAAGCTAGTGAAGAAAAATGTGCCTCTCTCTAAAATATATAATACATTAGCAGTAGGAAAGTGTTCCTTATATGAATCACATATATGATTTTTAAAAGTCTTTGAAAGAAGGATGGCTTGTTTTTTTTTGGGGGGGATACTATTACTGAAGAGTTATATAAGTTTTTACTCTGAGTTTCTGATTCAAGACGAACTTCATGTAGAATGGTGATGTTGTGGATGTCATGTAGCATCTCTGTTTTTCCACTGGTAAGATTCAGGATTTGGAATCATTGGAATAATCTCTGCTTGTAAGGCTGCTATGAATGTGGTAAACTTCTCAGCAAAGACTGCAGAAAAAAATGTTCCATGCCTGTGGTTTGAAGCAATCAAGAGAAAACAACACAACACTTGTGTGACAACAGGCAACATTAATACCCAAGCTGAACATTTCCAACACTCACTGTCTTCTTTATAGTAAATTTTCATTTACAAGGGATTGAAATATCAAAAAAAAAAA
This sequence comes from Margarornis squamiger, assembly GCA_035222235.1. Taxonomy (NCBI): domain Eukaryota; kingdom Metazoa; phylum Chordata; class Aves; order Passeriformes; family Furnariidae; genus Margarornis; species Margarornis squamiger. Next base: position 69,548,220 of record JAWWTY010000001.1, on the reverse strand, counting down.
AAATATACAAAGGAAATGTAAGTAATGCAATAATGTCTTTTAGGGAATCAAAAGCCTTTCCTAAAAGTATGGAAGAGGGGTAATTACTGCTTTAATAATTACTGCTCACTGGAAAGAGTCATACCCAGGATGATATAACAACCCCCAGGAATGAAAGCATTGATGGCTGAGCAGTCTTTTAAAGAACTCACACAACTGAAATTTGTTTCCACTCTTCATTGAAATTCATACAGGCAGTTGAACCCTATAAAACTAAATGAGTTTTTATTCAGGCTTTTTGGGGATGGAGTAGAATATAAAAGGAGATGAAGCTGCTGTGTAAAAGGAGAAACCTGAATGATTTCTGCTTTTAGTTTGTCTTTTACTGGAAAATGTGAATAGACCTAAGCTTTTAATACCAGTACGTTTTTACTGCAAGAGGTAGGATTTCTAAAAATATAAATTATTGAGAGATGCAGATAAAATATTTAAAACTACTTAATGTGTTAGGTGCCCAGGTTCTCTTGATCTCAATGGAAATAGGCACCTAAGCTGCTTAGCTGTTCAGAAAAATTATTCTGGTATCCCATCCTCCCATGTAAACACCTAAATACAGCTGAAAGTCTGACTGAAAATGCACAATGAGCTGTGGAGGGACTGTACATTATGGCTGGGATTCTTTTTGTCTAATTTTACACACTAGTCAGAAATTTAGGAATGTTTTTAAAACAGAAATGTTTAGTGTCCTCAGAGATATTATAGGGTATGCAGGACAACTCAATAGGATTACCAAATACGATATAGGACCCAGAATAAACTCATGCCCTCCTGGAACTGCAGGTTGAGAGTAGAAGAGAGAGTATGTGCTACTTTGAATGGGACCAGATGTGTATATTCATCATGGGGGTCTTAATTTTTATGGCTCTGCTCACATTTTCCAGATCAGAGAGTATTTCTGAGGTCCTAACTGTGGAAGTGACCACGTGGTGTGGCATCTTCTCCTTGTCTAGATTTGACAAGAAAATGTATCCACTGTTGGAACAAGAACCACAGAGAACTACCATAGGTAAGTCTGAGCATGGCCCAGGACACTTGCCTGAATCTCTTTACTGGTGGGACCCAAGACAGTCAGCTGAGACTGGTAAAACATGAGAAAGATGAGAAATAAACATGCCTTGGAAAGGTGGACCGAGTTTCACAGTTGCATTGCAAAGGTTGAGTTTTGCACTAATTTAGTGCTTATTGAAACCACAAACTGTAATAGTGGCTGATGTTGAACCATAACTAAAACAAACTTCAAGAGAGTCCTGTTTGTGCAGAAAATGATACTCCATATTGACGGTGGGCAGTTGCCAGTTCAGTCTTCATGTTGCTTGAAGATGCCTTTTTTGCTTATTTCTTTGTCAGAAATGTAATCATGCATCGTGATATCCCATGGGAACCCTGTGACAAACTGCTTAAAATCTTTGCTACTGTGTTTAACATACACACACACAAAAGTGTCTCTGTTTTCTACTTTATAAAAAAATTTTGGTTTTCAATTATGATCCAGCTTTTTTCTCCTGAAATGGAGGAAGAAATATCATATCATACTGGCTTGACCCAGTGACAGTGAATTACTAAAATTCCCGTTGCTGTAAATGAGAATTCTGACTATTGAACCTAAGGTCAATTTTTTGAAGTCTATGAAACTAGTGGGAACGGCTTACAAAACTTCAATTGAAAATATTTCATGCAATTTCACATAATAGATTTTTTTCCTGTTCAGTTCTGTTAGAGATCTTAATGTTGCTTGGGTAGATCCAGACAACCACACCAAGGATGGACCTTTTACAAAGATGAAACTCTAGATATTGTCCCCATGGTTACTGACTCACTACTGTCTGTGGGAAGACCAGATTCAAAATTTAAATTATTGGACTGGTGTGCAGGCTTTCTGCATCACAAACTCAGTGCATGTACATGTGTAAAATGTGTCTGCATTCTCTATATCAAAACTTGTTATGTGGTAGTTCTTAGAAAAAAAATATTTTTTTCTCAGTGTAAGATTCTTCTCAGGAGATGTGTTCCTCTGTGAAAAAGTAAGACATGAATAAAGCTACATCAATATTTACAAAGAATTGCAAGCATTGGAAAAATGAAATAAATATGAAAGAATGTAAAAGAGCAATATTGTGTCTAAGTATGGTCCTAAGTAAAAGAGCTAAGGGACTACATGCTTGGCTACTCACATTTCCAATTTGCATGGTTGTCAAAGCACAGAGGTGTTGAAGAGGTGCTCTTTAATATGTGGTGGAAGGATGTGAAAACAAAGTGAGAACAGGTCAAAGCAGAAAGAATATGGCAGGAACAATCTTAGTAGTTTTTAAATGCTTTCTATGCTCTCAAATAACTGAGTGCCAACTCAGTTTGCTTCAGGCATCTCTTTCAATAGGTCACTACCTATTAGATCTCATTGAAACAAACCTCAAAAGTCAGTCTAGATATAGTTGACTTTGTCTGGCAATGTGGATAAGACTATAAGCAAATTTGTTTCCCTCTGCCCTACACAGTCCTCCAATACTAGTGTAACTGGTTTTGCATCCTCAGGCAGCTCAAACCCAACAGATAGTTTCACATCATGCCATGAAAACATGATTTTTCTGGGCTGAGACATGCTGTTTTGGGCATTATGAGATGAAAAAAAAAACCCAAAAGCATAATTATTATGTTCAAGGGTCAGAAGGCATGGAACCAGAACCAAATGTCATGCACTGTGAAGGTGACCAGTTGGCCTTAAGGGATTTATTCCTTAGGAGAACATATGTGAACCATTCTGTACCACCCAGCCTAAGGAGCAGGATGATTCTTAGTGGTTATACTGAGAAATGTGTGTGTAACATATGTTGTCTGCATTCTTGCAAAGGAGGGGGGAAGAACCACTCAAGTCTTGATAACACTTTACAACATATCTATCTCATATATGAACCCCAATTAATTTTATATTTTCCTCTATCTACCTGACTAGTACTTCTCTCCATATGCTTATGGAATTTCAATTCCCTGGTAAAGGCCTGGAATACTCATGTCTTGTTTCCCAAAGAAGCATTACCTCATGCACCAAAAAGATGTCTCCTTCTGTTTCCTTCAGAATAAAAACTTAACTCTGATTAGAAATGCATGCCTATATCGAGCTTCAGGATTATAAATGTCATATGGATGGATGTGTGTATCCCTTCTAGTGTGAACATGTGCGCTTAATATAGAAGCTTAAAGTTACCTCCTTCTCCATGGCATTTCTCACTCGATCTGACTCAGTGGCCTGTTGTTCATGTGCACATTTTTAGGTTCTTGTTTCTTCCTGTACACTGGATAAGCAGCAAGATTGCTAGAAGTTATAACTGTAAGGTTGATCTTATACTGTGTGATTTTAACCTGTAAGTTTGCTATCAAACTATTTTGTGATAACATGAGGATCATAAATTTTAAATTGCAAAAATATGTTGTGATGGGCTTAGTTTCCTTTTTTGTTGCCTAAATTATAGTAAACAAAATATAAACTGCATGGAAAAGTGTCAGATAATGAACAGTGTACACTGTACACTTCTGAAAGCTGATAGATCATGGAAGTGCATCCTTGCTTCTCTTCTCCTGAGAAGTCCCTACTGGCAACTGTCAGAGGCAAAATAGAAGGGTATTATTTCTAAAGTAAAGCAGTCTTTGTAAATGCTCCTAATAGACTTGCAAAACTGTAAAGACATGGTACATTCAAAGAAACTGGTATAAAAGACCTATAGGGTATAATATTTGTCTGTGAAAGAGAAGATGGTGGAGAGTGTCAATATAAGAAGTACAGTTTTAATCTTTCCAATCTAAATATTCTCCTTGGCCCTCTTTAATGTATGAAGTGGGTTTATCCAGTCACCAAAATAAAGAAACATAACTAATGATAACAATTCTGAGGAAAACTTCTTCTATATCTTGCCTTCTGCCTAGACAGTGGAAATTTTTGAGGCTGTTATTTTCCTGGGGGTTTTCAAAGTGATTGTAGTACTCATACTGCTTGAGTCTCATTTCAGGAAAAGCTTGAGGATATAAAATATAATCTTCAATACAATTCTACATACAGACACATGCTTAACATCAATGACAGGAGCTGTCTGAATTGTATGTCTTGTGTTTCACCAAGTTAAAAGCTTACTCTATTCATTTCAGTGTAAGTCCATTGCCAGTGGTTTCTCAGGAAGCGATATGAAAACATATTACATGGAACAGGAGGGATGGAACATTTTAAAGATATTTATTAAACTATTCCAAAAGTGACTGTTTGAAATGCTTTGGAAAGATGCTGGATTATTGTTACATAGAGATTTTCCTGTTTTATGGGAAGTGATGTTGGATGGCTGCTTTAATATTGTACTACAGACATCTAGTTACAAAGTAATGGTTTACACTGAGGACATAAACTGCAAGCCCATAAGTAATGTACCTGAAGTGTGAACTCAAGACCTGCAGGATATTTCTGTGAATCCTTTCTCTTACAGTGTAGAGACCTTTACCAGTACAGCCACCAAGTTGATTAGACGGCTGGAGCAAACTGGGTTTGACCATCCTGGAAAAGGGAAGGCTTAGGGGGAATCTAAGTGCTGCCTTTCAGTACTTGAAGGGAGCCTACAGGAAAGATGGAAACGAACTTTTTTACAAGCTCATATAGTGACAGGACAAAGGAGAATGATTCTAAACTGAAAGAGGGCATGTTTAGATTAGATATTAGGAAGAAATTCTTTACTGTGAGGGTGGTGAGACACCAGAATGAGCTTCCCAGAGAAGCTGTGGATGTCTCATCCCTGGAGTTGTTTAAGGGCAGTTTGGATGGGGCTCTGAACAACCTGGTCTAGGGAAAGGTGTCTCTTCCTGTGGTGGTAGAATTGGAACTGGATGATCCCTTAAGGTCCCTTCTAACCCTGGCCATTGTATGATTCTATGGATAGTTGTGCTCTGCAAGTGCCTCACTATCCTGCTTCTAGAAAGGAGGTTGTGAGCTTTACAGAACTTTATATTTTCATAAGAAGAACAACGTTACAAAAAGCAGGTGCCATTAGAATAAATCACACTGAAGAGATTTTCGTCCATGGCCTACAGGAGGGCTCTTGGGCAGTTAGAAGCTAATAATTTTATTTTATCAGGTGATACAGTGCTGGTGCCTGAAGAAAATTTAAGTAGGCAATTTGTTAATTACACATGAACATTTCTATCTTCAGAAAATAAACAATAATTTAGGAATATTTTGTTATTATTTACTATTTAACAGATCAAGAAAGTCCCGTTTAGCAATACATAATTGCTAAAAAGTTGTCAAACACAGTATTTGAGGAAAAAAAGAACTCAACTGAATAAACATAAATGATACTTTTGTCTTTAACAGACAGCATAAACAGTCCTGAGTGATGGGAACCTCCTCCCCCAACAGTTACATAAATGTATTGGTAAAATGTCTAAAGCAGATAAGAAGTAAAATCGACCTTGGAAAGGAACCAAAGGACTACATCATCAGTTTAGTGACTCCAATTTACAGTCTGATTTGGAAATGGTAAAAAAAATAAGCACAAAAGCAGAAGTGGTTGCAATAAAGATACATAAGTAACAAGAAATTTCCTGAATTTGAAATAGTTTAACTTAATATGCCATTAGTTTTGAGGATTTTTTTTTTCTGAAACCAGAGAAAATGAAGGCATATGGCTGTGCCTTATTCTTCTCCATTCCAATATCCTTATACCTCTGTGTACCAAAATTCACCATTGCTAGGTTCCTCATCTCCTTTAAAAAAGGTGAGCTAGACCATGTATCTGCTAATTCAAAACTCATCAGTTTACTAAAATAATTAGTTTTAAATGAAAACTATCCTTATGTGGCTTTTCGTGACATCCTTCAAAGCTCCATGTAAAAGTTTATATTATGAACTAACTACTCTCCGTCCTGTGATTAAAGGGCACATGATGACCTCATGAGCCACCCTTTAGACTTCCAGTGCTTCTGGCTTTAATATTCTATGCTAGATCCACAGAGCTCTTCTACAGATGCTAAGCGTTCAATCCTGAAGGCTCCACTTCATCATCAGGTAATTAGTATTTTCATTAACTTGCTTATTGTCAAGGAAAATGAGCCTTGATCATCTAATTTTTCCTCAATGAGTTGAATATTGTAATATATCTATAATTAATGTGTTTTATGCCACAAACGTGTAATGGAGTGGAAATCTGAGCCTGCTCCCAGCAGTCACTGTCAGTAAATGTTTGATGAATAAACAGAGACTTTCTAATGGGAAATGGTGGCGACTTTTATAAGCAGACACAATAAAGACTTTATTAACATACTTAAGAAGCATTCTGGGAAATAGAATTGAATGCATTATTACTGTAGGCTCCTTTTGTGAAAAGTAAATTTTACTGTCCCCATAACAAATGTTTGCTTGTTTGATGTAACTTGTAGTGTCATTCTTTTATGGAGCATCTTTCAGTGTAAATCTGTAATGCATTTTAAAGCTACATATTCCATATAAGTCTATGAAATAAATAAAAAAAATTCCCTGTGAATCCCTGTGAAATTTGTTTAAACTAATCATTTATACACCTAGCTGTGATGGATAAAGAAATAGAAAGAAAAAACCCAAAACCAAAAAGCCAACACTGATTAAATATCTGAAAACTCAAATTAAAGTGAAAATCTTGTTAAAATGAAAACATAACGTAGGTGTTCAGAGAGGGAAGGGAAGCTGGGCTAGAATAGCCGATCATTTGCAATGCCACATCTGCGATAACTGAGACTAAATATGTCTTTAAAATTTACTAATTAACAGCTCCAGATGCAATATAAAATGCTATAATAAAGTGCCATGAGTGTCTCTGAGTTAGTCAGGAACACGTTTAGCTTCTTGACTGGCTCCAGGATGGAAACTAAAACTACACAGGCTCAGTTTTCAGAGGTGTCATGTACACAGCCAGTGCTATAGTCGGTAATGACTAGAGTGTAAAAACACAGCCTTCAAAAAAAGGAAGGCCTTTTCTCTTTCACTTTTTTTTTTTTTTTCTTTTTTTACAAGCTGGCATGGTGTTTGCCTTCTCAGAACACACTGTATCTGGGGATCAACAACTTGCCTAAGCAAGAAAGACACTTGAATCGCATCTACTGCTTTTACTCAGCTAAGTGCAAATTTTGTGTCCTAATTTGCATGTGATTCAGAAGCTTTCCATGGCATTGAAGTAATATGATGGAGAGGGCAGGAATAAAAACAATGGAGTAAAAGGGGAAAATAGATAGAGAGCAGGCAGCAAAGAAAACTTCTCCTAAAAGAAAATTGGAGAGGACAATTGTGAGAGTAAGCAGGATGGCCTGCGGTTATTGCTTCTCTGCATATTCCTGTCCCGGGAGCTTCAAATACTCCCCCCTCTGAGCCACCAGCATTAACCACCAATGTTTTCAGTGAGTGGCTTTTATATACAAAGCTCCTGCCTGTACAACTGGTGAGGAACAAAGACAGGCTGGAAAAGGTTCCCATGGTGCCTGCTCTGCCATGAGTGGTCCAGAGACAGCTGTCAGGCTCAAACTCCAGATCATGCTCTGGGACAGGAGCTGAAGGTATAATCACGGGGAGCTGGTTCTGTTCCACACATCTGAATGGGTCCTTGTCACCTAAACTTCATGGAGAGGACTCAGCACACCTAGGGTGTGATGGATCTGTCCTACTTTATGTGTATACTGCAAGATTTCTGAATCAAGCTGCAATGAATTACTTCAATTTCCTTGTTTGATTTTGAAGGTAAAAGTTTTAATTTTATGTTCTACTCAGTTATTTTAAATTTTATGTTAGAAGTCTGCGTTGTTTAGAGAAAAAAATGTGATGGGCCACATATCATTATTAAAGAACTTTATTTCCATAAGGAAAGTCAGTACTTTTGCTTTTCATTCCAGTCTGGTGGAATGAATCCCAGAATTGGCTTTGGAGCAATTTTTTTTCATTTCCAGTTTGCTCTAGTAGATATAAAACCAGAAAACTCAAGTTTTGATAAAAGTTAATCCCAAAATGGAGTAGAGGCACCCATAATTCAGAAAAGATTTGCCTACTCTTGTGTGTTTTAACTGACCAAATGTAGATAACTATTACATTTTCATTTAAAGTAGCTGTTAAACTCCCAGAGCAATCAATGAAGAGACACTGTCACTTACAGCTTATGATTTGTCTCATCCTAATGTAGATCTCTGCAATAAGCCAGATGAATCTCAGTCTAAAAGCATGTATTTCTCATCACCTCTTCACTAAGAAATGGGACTCACTCAGATGTTGTAGTTTACTTAATAGATGTTTAGACTTAAATAAATCTCCCTTTGAAAACAAACTGGTCAAAACATTAGGAATCTAACCATAGGGAATAATTTAGAATGTCAAAGGATAAAGATGCGAGACTAAAGTTGATTTTTTTTTTTTTTTTTTAATTGATGATGTAGGTCAGACATACTTTTGACTTCATCACAAGAAATTTTGTTGAAGGTATTTTGTAGGGTCAAGACTGAGGAGAACTTCTGAGGGGAATTTTAACTCTGACCTACAATTTTTTCCAGTGGGCAGATTCTTCATCTCTTGCAAAAGGGATTTAATCAAATCAACTTGTGGAAAATAACTTTAATAAAATTAAGTAATGTGGTTGAATGCTGTGTTTATTCCACCCAAATTTAACCACCTAGATAGATGTCCAAATCAAGGTGTATATTCACTATGGATTCTTCTGGGGAAGACCAACAATTACATATCCAGTCCTCTTCTGGGTCTATTTGGCTCAGTTCTTGCTAACTACACTGGAAATGAAAATATCCTGAGCTCTGGAGTTTGACAACCATGACATCTGGCAAATGTAATTTGATATATGGGTAAAAAAAATAATGTGAAACTTCCAAGTTGAAATTTAATTTTTTGGGGGGGCTGTATGGTTAAGTCACTATCAACATGACAATTTTGATTATATATTTTTCATATTCATTCTCTGTTGCAATTATTCAGATGAATGAGGTGCTTTACAACAGATGGGAAAAAGCGCAATACCAAAATCATAAAATCAAAACCCCAGTAAATCAATAGATAAGATGTGTTTAAATGCTCTCTGGTATCATGAACTAAATAATTTGATTTAAACAGTGGTCCAGTTTTCAGAATGTTGGAGAAAAGAAAGGTATGTTCTCTTCTCATGTATGGAAACTAGTTAAGTAAGATTTTATGACTTTTCGGTCTTCACATCAGTGTCTTGGGTGGAACATGGATTGTTTTGAAAATATAGGGACTGCTGGCAGGTTTTTTTTCACTGTAGCCAGGGTTATTTTTGTTTTCTCCAGTTCTGGAATGAGGCAGCATACTAAAAAGTATAGGAAATACCTTACAATTCTCCCCATGCCTCTCTTAACTAAAACCTTCTTATTTTATATCTGAAATGCAAGAATGCAAGAAATTATTTTGCAGGACTGAGTTTGCTGTTATAACAACAGATGAAGTTCAGGTACATTCTTTTTTTCCCACAAGAACTGCCCAAATTGAAGACAACGCACCATTGAACATCAGCAGTACAAAGTGGGAGCACAGTGCTTTTCTCCATTATGCTGCTATTGATCTCAATATGTAGACCGTTTTTCTAGTTTACACTATCATTACAAAATTAATATTTGACCCAGTCTTCTAATAAGAGATACACATATTTCTACAGACTTCATTGATCTTACATATATTTCTGGAACTACCTGATATTTGGTAAGACTTATCTTTGGATAAGATATTTGAACCTTAAAAAAAGAAAAAAAGAGATTATTGAAAGTTCAAGTTAACTAATTTTATGAAAAGTACTAATTAGAAATAGATGAAACAAACATAGCAACGAGAATCCAAAGTAATACAATGTTTTCTATTTAGCTACAAAAGGACAGAGAAGAAAAAGAGTTTGGCAAAATAATGCATATAAAGGCCAGATATCTGTGTCCTGAGGCCATGAGAGACTTCCCTAATGGACTACAGAATGTGTAAAATAATTAATCACATGGAGAAGGTATTGCTAGGGTTAGAGATGGGGTCTTGAGCTTTTAATGGAAATACTCTGTGATTGAGCTGGGAAAAAACTTCTGTAGTTAGAAGAGGAGGGCATCTGTCATACTTAATTCATAATGGTTTAGGAGCACAATAAAATAAATAGACATGGTTCAGCACTTCTATTTTGTGGGGTATTAAAACTATATATAATACAGGAATATCACAAATATACAGTGAACCACTCTCCATGATAGTGTTCACAAATATCAGTAGAAGGAATGTTTAAAAGGTTAAAGTCAGACTCTCTGGGGTCAGATTTGTTCCCTCACTAACAATACATCTAGCTCCCTGACTAATCTTTCTGTGTATACTTTAAAAAAACCTGTTATCTTTTCTACCTGCCTGTTTCATCGGTTGCTGAGATAGAATGAAAATGGATCATTTTATTTATGTCTTTGTTGGAGGTCTGAACACAAAGACCTACCTTAGATAAATAAACAAATAAATAAAAGGTAGTTCTAGTATTAACACGCAAGTTTTACAGACAAAGAATTGTATTAAGACTAAATACCTTAAAAAGGAAACACAGTTAAGGTTACTCATACACAAGAAATCTCAATCTGTCCCTCTGGTGAGGCAATTTATGGTACAATCTTTAACAATATGATCTGGAACCTATCTTTTTCCACAGGATGCCTTCCTCATTTATTGTATGGGATAAACAATGTTAGCTTTTCCTTTAATATTTTTGCATCCCCATAGGTCAAGAAGTGAATCTTTTCTTCTGTGCTATTTTAATCCCTCATCCAAAGTTTTGGTGTCCAAAAGTAGGTGGCTAACATCTATGTTTTATTCAGAGCTTGATCATTATGCAGTATGCAGGGATACTACTCTGTACTCACACAAAACCTTCAGAACTGCTCAGAGTATGAGAGTACAATCCACTGAAAATCATACCATTTGAGATTCTTAGTCAACAAAAGAATGATTATTAGACAACAGGCTTGAAAAAACACAAGATATATTTAACTGTGCTGGAGATTTATTAAAGGCAACATAGGAAACTTCTGAAGATTTTCATCTGCATTACTTGGTGAAGGTCAAATTATACACAGTAAAGAAAATTGATAATTCAAACTGAAATAGTGGCACAGAAAGACGGAGTCACACATTCTCAATTATGTTTGCAATTTCTGAGTATGTTTAGAATCATATACAAGGGTTGAAATGTGTTTCAAAAAGAATTTTTTGGGATGACCAATAATCAAACAAATATTTCAAGAGAATACAAACCTTTGATGTTTCCAGTACAATTATTGCAATCTATAATTATACTATAAAGATTCTAAATTATCTCAGTATTCATAATTTTCTTGGTTTTATTGATGTTTGATCCCCCTCATAAAAAATAACTTTTGCTTTAGGCAGTTAAAGAGAAAAAGAATTAACTGGAAAAACATACATATATCAACATATCACAGTAGCAATATGTGTATTAAACATAGAAACATAGAAAGCCTTGGGTTAGAAGGAACCTTATAGGTTGTCTAGTTTCATCCTCCCCCACCAGGGGCAGGAATGCCACTCAGTAGACCAGGTGGCTCAGAGCCCCATCCAACTGGGCCTTGAACATTTCCAGGGATGAGACATCCACAACTTCTCTGGGCAACCTGTTCCAGTGCCTCACTATCCAATTTCTTAACCAGCAGAGGAAAAAAATGTTCCCATGTAGCCAAATATAAGATGACACAGAGTGTCAAGTTCCACCAATTAGACCAAAATAACATATGAGAGGAGCTGACAATAGGACACAAAAGTATTGTTAACATTGCTTTCCAGCTTGGAGAAGAAGTTCAGCCTTTTCAGCACTACCACCTGAGTAGGACTATGGAAGTCTCAATCCTTTGCAGCAGCTCACATCACTCTATGAGCAAGACTCTTGTAGTCACAGACAAACAGCCTGAGAGGCTGTACATTTCTCAGTCCTGCTGTCTTTGGATGACCCCTGTATCGAAGAAGGGACTCACTGGCCGCTATGAAGGACACGTCTGGTAGATACTACGAAGATTGCACTGGGAGTAAAGAGGAGGTGAAAAATTTAAAGGATCTGTATCTGATGGGGATTGAACTCAAATAGAAAGTAAAAAGGGCTGGACTTCTGCCCATGCCAGTTAATGGGAGATTTAACATTCATTTCAGGAGCTGTAATGTCAGGCCCCTGTGAATTAACAAGGGCTGGAGCATAGGAGGGAAGAAGTAAATAGGCTGCCCACAGCAGTAAAACTGTTTGTGCCTAAGGGTATGACTGTGCTGTGATTTGGTGTGTGTATACAGATTCACACTACCTCTAATCTTGACTGAATGGGCACTACCTAGGGTGACTAAGGCTGTGACAACATATACTCAGCAGCAGAAGCCAGCAGAACACCCTGGCACTTTCTCAAGCAGCTGCTGTCCCCTGGAGCTTGTGTTGCTGCAGCTCAGACATAGCTGTGTCTCCTCCAACCACCATTCTCTAAACCACTGCAGGCATGGTGTGAGTATTTGGAGGGGGCTGTAAATGAGGGATGTTTCAACATCTCTACCATATGGCTGCAGTGAAGGTAGCTGATGTTCAGATTTTAGGGCATGAAGCCTGTGCCATGATGGTCAGTTTCTGATACGCTGATGATGCAACTAAACTTACGTGTAACTGTGTATGTGTATGTGTAACTGTATTTGCTTGAATTCTTAAAAAAAAATATATATATATATAAAGGAGAAGCTAAAGGTACATAAAAGCACTGATGGACCTTAAGTGAAATGGGTTAAACTGGAGGAAGTAGGCTGTGTGTCTGAATGTCACAGCTGTGGCCCCATGATAGACAGGCTGAGGCAGTGGGGGTGAGAAGAGTGGGCATATCATGGTAGTTGAAGTGTCAAGGGGGTACAATTTATTGAAAAGCAGATCACAAAGGAGAAAATCCTTCTTGCATATTATTAGGGCTATTGATTGATTTATATAGTGCATTTCTTAAGCAAAGCTCTTTATAGAATTACAAACTATTAAAGCTGAGTGAATAACTCACAATGAATAATTTATTTCATGAATTTAACCTTTCTTTCTGCTCATGAAATAGCCACAAAGAGATCACTATTTCCTTAATTATTCAGTGAATTTTTTAATGAACTTTTAAAACACTATGAACTCATCACCAGGAAGGTTCTGATAATATGACATAACCATAGATTCTTTGGGTGCTAATTGTTTAGAGACAACCAGACTTGTGGCTAGGAAAATCACATGCACTGTTCTGTGTAAATCTGGTGGCTTGCAGTACATGCCTACTACACAAAGCAGTGCTTTGCAGTGATAGCTGAGCACTTTCAGAATAGGCCGTTTTAGGACAGAAAGCAGGAGAGCTGTGTCTATGTGGAACTCAAACCCTGCCATCCATCCCTGAGCAGAAAGAGTTTTAACATGGCACAAAGCTTACTGCTGTTAGCTGGGGATGTTGACAAGCGTGGGTGTACTGACATGCATGGTCTTGTGGAGATGCAGGAACACCTCTGGGTGCCTCCACAGTGCTGTGCAGCTCAGGAGCACCTAGAGATACTCCCTGTACACATCAAGTCAGGTGGTTATGGACCTGAGTACTGTTTTTCTATTTTTTTTTTATTTTTAAAATCGAAGCTTTAATTCATTGTGATTCAATGTAATGTTTTCTCCTGATGGAAAGGATATGTAAAGCTCTGAATTTAAGCGCTGTGCTACTCTAAAATTCCTCTTCCATGAATATTCAGGTAAATACCATGCAAGTCTATTCTTTGATATATTTTTGCCAGGATACATTAAATCCATAAATATTTGCAGAAAGTGAACACAAAAGAAAGGAATGCAAACTGTGACAAAATAGGTGTAGTAGTTGTGCATTAAGTACTGGACCTCCCAAAAAAATCGCTTGAAATTGTTCTGCTTCACTGTATTAAATGTCAGTCATCCCTGAGAAAACATGGAACTAAGCAGAAATAGGAATAGCAGAGGCACTATTTAATAGTTTGGAAAAAAGACTATGTCTTCTGAAAAGGAGGGAAGTATAAGGAAGATCTGGCAGCAGCTTGTGTTAACCTATCATCTCAAATGCAGCCATCATTCTTGGAGGCTAGAGGCAGATTCAAAAGTTATGTGTAAATGCTCTCTATCCTACACTTTAGCTCATTTCCTTTCAGGTTATGCCAGAGGACTTTTAAAAATTGTTTCACAATTAAAGTTTTATGCTGCACAGATGGAGAAAAATGAACTTCCAGCATAGCTCTGTGTTGTGGCAATGGACAGTGCTTTTTTAATTACAGAACAAACTTTGAGATATTTTCTCTACTGCTGTATTCTAAGGCAGTAGCAAACAAGACTGAGAAGTAATGCATTTTGCAGCTGCTAGTGAGTGTCTTAGTGCTTCACAGTGCTGATACCCTGAATGGGGTAGCAGATTAATAATTCACCTGTGACAACACGGTGCACTCTTTAAATGGAGTAATTTAAAACAAAATATTAACAGATATCTATAGACTTTTTTAAAAGGAGATCTTGATTTGATATAATGAAATACCAAATGCTGCTTTCAGATCTCTCATGAGCTTCCAGATGGAGAGCAGGCTGAGCCTTTGTCTTTCTTGATTCTATTTTTTGGGTTTGGGAATATAACTCTCCTGAAAGATGGTGTTAACTACTCTGAGTCCTGGTTTCTGTCAGCCCTTTTGCCATGCTCAGGGCAGCTCTTTTGGAGTGATAATCCAGTGGTTAGGTCCCTATCTCATAGCAGTAGTAGGGCACACACATGAGATTCCTCCAGAGGGAAGGAAATCAGAGGAGCTCTTGTATTGCTCCTGGTGTTTCACGTTCCAGGACCAAGCTAGAGCAGGTCCAATGCAACCCCCTCCCCCAGGGTGAATATGAAGTGAATTTCAGGTTCTCAGCAAGAACAGTTTTGATCTCTAAATCCATTCGTATTTGTCCACATTAACCAATGAGATAGATATAGGCACAGTTAAGGAAAATGCCAATTACCTGACAATTTCAGTTTGAGACAGTCTGGATGTCCAAACTGAAAATATGCAAACAGAGATAAAACACTGTTCTGACTTTCTGATGAAGTTTAAACCTCTTGTATCAGATTGTTATTACCTTTTAAGAAAGTAACTATGTTACACAATTTTCCTAAAACACTAAATACTAAATATGATAATGTGTCATCCTCATCTTAGCAAGCTAAACAATATCTCTACCTTCATAGTATTTAAATAGAGTTAGATCATTC
The DNA here is from genome assembly GCA_035222235.1 of Margarornis squamiger. Classification (NCBI taxonomy): domain Eukaryota; kingdom Metazoa; phylum Chordata; class Aves; order Passeriformes; family Furnariidae; genus Margarornis; species Margarornis squamiger. Next base: position 69,532,905 of record JAWWTY010000001.1, on the reverse strand, counting down.
TGGAAAGCTGATCACTGTGCACTTCAGATGTTTAACAAATGTTATGAGCATAAGTGTGCATCTCAAATGTATATTTATATTGTTGTGCATAGAATAATGTGTCTTCTGGGTCCTATTGTAAACAAGCTGTCAAGCTTAACTGGGTTAGCCTGCAAAAATATCTTTCCATAAATAAATTGAAAAAAACGGCAACCCAACAGTCAAGCAGTATCTTCTAATAGGCTTGATCAGAAAATAAGGAAAAAAGAAAATGTAATAACACAATAATGTAGTTCTGTGCAGATTGCTTCTCAAAATGTGAGTATTTGTAAATTTGGTATATAGTCACCTTTAGGCTACTTTTTTTTCATTCTCTGCTTGGTAATGTGGAAAATTCCATATTCAATTATGTCCAGTCACACCCAGTTTGTTATTTGTCTCTTCTAGCCACTCATGTCCTTAGATATGACTAAAATTATCCACAGAGAGATCAAAAGTGCATTTGCCTGCAACACATTCAGTGCTGCAACAGCAGAACAGAATGATGACAGCATCAGACAGAAGTGGCTTTTACAGACAGCCAGTACCTGAGGAGGATTAGAAGTAATACACAAGAGCCGGAGATTATTTGCAGTGAAATTATAACAGTGTTAACAGAGATCAAATATAATTTATTTTGGCTCCTTTTCTGAGCTTGAAATCTCTGTTGCTATGACTGTTTGTCTCTTCTCTGTCACCGTCTTTGATCTACTTTGTTTTCTCATACAAATACTGTATGTAATGATGACATTTATGGCAACCTTTAAAATAAAATCACTCCTGTTTTGAGGAGGGTTACATAGTAGTACTACCAGACTTCTCATAAATGCAGAGTAAAATGCTCTGACATTCTAACAGATGAAAAAATAATTGATTATATAAAACTTATTCAAGAACTTGCTAATTTAGAGTATGAACTGCTTTCATTAGAGCTCTAGTTTAGCTATTCATTCTTTTAAGGAATGAAATTATCTGTTTTTTAATCATTGGGATGAAAATTCTTTCTTTTTTAACTCGCAAAATACTTTGTTTTCTGGAACTTGCTGATGAGAAAGTCATTGTAAAAGAGACAGTTATCTTTTCTTCCTTTTCAAAAGGGATTTAAAATGGAGTAAATAATGATAAAAATTAAAAAAGGGTCTCCAGTGGAGACAGTCTAGGAGGACTATGTGATGACCATTTGAAAACACATACTAAGATTGACTTTTGTACCCTCCATTGCAAATAATGTTGGCTGGTTCATTGCCCTCATCTTGAATAGCCACCAGTGTTAACACTTAACTCTAAAGGAATCAGCACGCCACCATTCTGACCTAATAGATCCTTCTGAAGCACATATATATAACTTTGGATCATTGTAGAAAAGAGACCAACAGGAACTCAGCTATTTTGGTAACAATCAATGAACCATAACAAAAACCACGAGAGAACAAGACTGAGTTTTTCACACCTATCAGTGTATTCTTGACAAACTTGGAAGTTAAAAACTGCTGTTTCTTTACAAAAATGAAGTTACTTAATGAAGTAAAATCATACTTCTTCCAAATTCATAATATTATGGATTAAAACTCCTGTAAAGGTTAAGAGGCTTCAAAAACCATTCTTTTTCTCCTGGCACTGGTTGGGGCTCAATACCAAGCTTCACAAGCTATAATGAAAAAAGCTATAATTTGGCCTGATGCTACTGACATCTTCTGAAATATTCCTCCAGGTGCTTTCAGCAGAGTTTTTGCCAAAGTAGTGTTGTTGTGTATTCCTGTATGGTATTACACTTTAGAATTAATTCTAAATAATTCTGTCTTGCTTTTATTGTCCAGTCTTATCCCTGGCTCCCCAAAACTTCAACAATTGATAAATTCTTTCCCGTTGTTCTCTACCCTATGAATGAAGAGGTGTTTGAAAAAAGCTATCACAAATATCATGACTTTGCTAAATGCAAATATCAATCTCTGATCCCCTTGATTAGATGAATGCAATTTTTTCTGCTGTTCAACATAGTGGTATTACTCTGATGTACCAATGTCATTTAACCTCTTTTACTAGCTAATTGGAAGAGGAATTTATCTGCAGTGTCAAAACTCATGAAACACTGGGGCAATGTCTCCTCTGTGGTTGTTAGTGTCTGGATGTTTCCATAATACAAATGGTAGATGATGTTTTCTGCAGACTACTCACCCTGTGTCCCCAACTTGCATTTCCCCTACCTGTCTAAGCAAACAGTTCTTTCCCTCTCCCCTGTTAATAACTGCAACGATCCCATCTCAGACCTCATGTAGTTTTGCTCTTGCTCTGTGCACATTTCAAAATTCAGTAGACCCTTTGATTTAAGTACTGGCTGACGACAGCCCTGTCGTTTTTACAGTAGATATGTCTCTATCCAGAAGACCCAATACAGGTAGGCTGGGAAACTCTGCTGTCTTCTTTCTTTCTGAGTGCTTTCTTGGTGCACATTTTGAAGGGTACAACTGCAAACAGATTCTTTCTGTTGTCCCCTCTCATCAGTTTTGACACAAGTACCTTTGTATTTCTTCACCTCACATACCTCTCCCTGCCAACAATATATTGGCGATGCATATGAGTGCAAAAGGAGATTATTATTAGGATAAAAACCTTTCCTGATAGTTTCTTTTTATCTTGTTGAAATTTACAGTCTTTAACTGACATTTTCATGATATATTTTAACAGCATTGATACCACTATTTTCTTTTGCTGTCTGTGCATATTTTCTTCTTTCTTTGTCCAGTGTTTACATCTGATAAAGCGCATACTGCTCCACATGGAATCTGCTGCTTTTGTTCCAGAACACTAGGGACATGACCTTAAAATTAAGCCTAGAAACAGTGGAACAAGCTAAAACTGGTTAGAGAAGGAGGGTTCCAGACTATTACAGAGCAATTCATATCAAATAGCACTGGACCCATGCTGACATATTAACAATAAAAAGGAATCATCTGTGGAAGCAAAGATGGTAAGTCACAGAGGGCATATATAAGTGCAGCCTCAGAGCTATAAAAGCCAGACTGACATTTATCACTCTGTGCATATTGGAGCTGTCATGTTGGTCCTCAGATGATAGTGTTACTACCTTCAAGACATTTTTTTAGAGGCAAAGATTAGAGAGGGAATGAGAGAGAGAGAGGCTTGCTAATAAGTATTGGGTGAAAGCCACATAAAGGAATTAGCATTTATATTATTTACTGTCCCTTTTTCATCAGCCGTTCCCCTCTTCTTACTAATTTTTTTCCCTCCCTTTGGATTTTTCTAACCTTGCACTAAGAAGATCCTTCTACATTAAACCTAGTTCAGCTTCAGAATGGATTAAAATCAGTTTTACTAAATACTGTGTTCAGTGAACAACAAATTGTAAAGCTTCACACATTATTATTTGTGCTAAAAGCTATTATGTAAATATATTGGCTTATATAAGCTTAAGTAGAATGACACAGGAATGCAAAGATAGGGCATACATACAGATCTATTGAAATGATACTCTGTGAGCATCTTGTCTGATAGAAAATTGTGTATTCTCACTCAGAGGGCAGAAAAGAACCATATGTCTATTTTAGTGGTTATGTCCTGAAATGATGCACTTATTCCTTTTATAATATTTTGAAATAAATACATATGGGACCGGTCAGATGTCAACAGTAGCACTGAAAGGAGTACGAATTAGTCACACTGGCACACAGGGCCCTGGAACAATGAGCACTGCTCTGGAAGACCCTTGAATGCAAGCCTATTTGCCTCTTAATCCAAATGAATAATTAATGATAATTATCATGCTGCAGTTATTATCTGTGATAATAATATATCCGTAAGGTGAATAAATTCAATCTGCTACTATGCAGAAATGGCAACTCATAATATTCTTAAGAAATACAGATATAATTATCAGTATTAACGGTCAAGGAAAAAAAAAGGGAGAGTTTTGTATAAAGAATTACAGCAAAAGGTGCAAAGTTTAGTGAGAATGGATTAGATTGCATTATGCTTATTCTTTAGCTGTCATTTCTGTCCTACCAGTTTGCAATCTTTTAGCAGTTTATTTTCCTAAGACCCACTTAGTAACATCTGAAATGTGCATTTGTTCATTACAATCTATCAATAACTTTTCCATCAGTCTACTGATAGAGAAGATCAGGCTCTCATAAGCATCCATATGCAAATCGATCCTTTTGCGTAGTTCACTATGCTCACAATTTTCCTCAGCTACAAAAACTTAAAAGTATTTAAGCAAAAATCAACAAACCCAAATCAAATATTAAAAGGCCAAATACATATTTGAAGCTTGTACAAACCCATCCACAACATTTATTTTGGAAAGTGCTATAGGTGACCTGTCAGCTAGGCAGAATAGTAGACAATCACATTTAATCTGATCTCCCTCATTGGGGTTGTTGTGACAAAGGAAAATGGAAGGGGGATGGGTGAATGGGAGAAAGAGGAAGCAACTACCCTCCCATGCTTTTTGAAATTGTTTTTACATCTCTTTATTTTGGCTATTGAGATTTTTATTCGTATAGTTTAAAGACTTCAAAGTCCACTTAAGTAGACTTAAATTAATGATGGAGAAAAAGCTTTGAAATTCAAAGTTCATGCAGACCTTTAACTCACACCAGGAAGGCCTGCCTTTTCCCTCCTTTTCATCCTATGATTCAAGAACTGGTTTACTCAGAGGAATGGTAATGAGATGTAGAATTTATCACCTCTAGGTCATTGCTTCAAATCTGGCACAGGTTGGTAGGAACCATAATTCATTATCATCTACTTATGGTTCAGTGGCCTATGTGAAATGGCTTGATGGTCTTTTGGTCTAGTTTTCAGTAGGCAAATGTCCATGAAGTAATAAACACTAATTAGTATTGGAATAAGGCTGAAAGTTGCATTTCTAACTTCTGGGGATCATTGTGACAATCCCTCAAAACTCAGGCAACTTCTAGGACTACGTTCCAGGAGAGGGGCTTAATTATTTCATGAATGTCTCTGTGATTTATCCATTTTCAGTTTATTTTCTGAAGAAATGGGCAAAAGAAATTGCCTCTTTTTCACTCCTTTTTTCATCAGAAAACAACAGATTTCCCTCAAAGTGGATCCTGACAGGTGACAAGAATAATAACATGTAAGAGTCAGTAAAAGAATGCATTATTAATCACCCTGGGTTTCATTTAGGCCGTCAGCTCAGTGGGTGAATTCTGTAGAAGGAAGAGTGGAGATTTTATCATTATTATTTACTTGTCCACCTAGGAGTCACGAACCAGGACATCATTGTATTAAGCAATGTGCAAACACAGAAGAGAGAGCTGGTTCTTGCCCTAAGGAGCATGCAGTTTTACCATAAAACAAGAAACAGTGTATGCTTACAGGTAGATGGACATAGCTGAGAGATGGTTATTCTATGCCTGCCAGCTTAGTGGTTGGTTATTTTTAGCAACAGCATGATATTTGTAGCAATGAAATACTAAAATATGTTGTCAATTCTTAATTTTTTTATTTTTTATTTTTTTTCACAGAAAAGAGAGGAAATCTGGAATGGAGAATTAGTAAAGGAGAAGCTGTATTTGCATGTGTTAAGGCAACCATGAAGGGTGGCTTGGGGGGAAGAAAGCTTATTTGAAAATGAAACAAAAGGACAACGAGTCCTGACACTGGCTGTGCAGCCAATAATCAATAGAAAATTGAAAATAGTAAAATATGGAAAGAGTGAAGAGTGTTCACAGGTTGTTATAATATTTACTATGTCAAGCAAGGAAAGAGACTAGAGGAGAAGAAAAGGAAATATTACAAAAATGCTGAGCTGGGAGATGGTCTTTGCAACAGCAATCCAACAGCAAGAAGAGTGTCTATTAATAGTGGAGAAAGCAGCATTACAGTGAGCTAGATAGAAGGTGATGAAGGACTTGATCTGTGGGTGTGTATTTGTGTGTATGGAGGGAATAACTGAGCTAGAGGATGCAGACAATTTTTTTTTTTTTTTTCAGTGTGCTTCAGCTGAGGGATGATGAAAATATGATACAGTGATCCAGAAAAATGTTTTGGGGGAGTATTTGTCAGAAGAAAATCAAGGACCTTGTTTAGCCTTTTTAACTTGCAAAGTAGTTAGGGATCCACAAGCAAATAGAAGTCAAACAAGCAAAGTCTTGTGAAATGAAAAGGGTAGTCTGTCAGAGAAGGTATTTTTTTTTGAAAACCTGCAATTCATTTTCTTATACAAATAAAATAAATTTAAAGGAAGAAGAGAAGAGGCATTTTGTAACTCCCTTCTGTATGGGGAATAAATTTGATATGGATTTATGGAGGATGTGAAAACAATCGTAAACAGAAAGGAAGACTAATAGAAGACAATATCATGAAAAGGGAGAAGATAATCTTATGTAGAGAAAAAGCCAGGTAACTGTGTAAAAGATGGTAGTCATGTCAAAGAGAACAAACAAGAATGGCTAGGAAGAGGGTTTTAGAGTGTCTGGCAAGAACAGTTTCCATAGAGGGCAGTGGGCAAAAAGCTATGTTGGAGAGGGTATGGGTTGAAAAGGGAGGAGAATTACTGATTCTTATTGTAAACAAGCTATTTGATGAATTTACAATGAAATAGAGGAGGGAGTTAAGGCTGTACTTGAAGAGGACTGAAAGGTCAAAGGTGACATCTTCTAAGACTGAAGCATCTAAAGCATATTGTACCAGAGGGTAAAGTCAAAGTAGAGCGTGAAGCTAAGGAGGAGAGTAAAAGAGTAGCTGTGTGGGGGAACAAAGGATCTGAATAGCTGGAATAGAAGGGCATGTGGATGGACTTTCGAGAGAGCAAAGGAGAAATGTCAATATCTGTGACAGAAAACAGTGCAACCTCTGTAAAAAGAAGAGGAAAATGAAAATGCATGTTGAGGTGAGGAAGGAAGGTCATGACTTGTGTTGCCTATGATTCCTTGGAAGCAGACCAAAATTCTTGCAGAAACAAAAGTAAAGACAGGAAAAAGGGGAGATTTGAAAAATAAATTAAAAGTGGTAAAAAGTCACGTGGGACTATGATCCTGGGATTCAGTTAGACTAGAGCTCTGTCTCTAGGAAGGCATCAAAGAGGAAGGGATGAATTTGCAGTGGAGCTTGACAGGAGACATTTAATCTGGTTCATGAAAAAGAATGGATAATGTGTGTGCTGGTGGTGAGCCAGGAAAAGAGAATGGATTAATGGAACTTGACCTGGAAAAGAAGAGTCAAAGGCACCAAGGTGGAGGAAAGTGACACAAAACATATAGGGAAGAAGGCCTGCTGTTGAAGCTTCAGCAGCAACTCAGCTGTGCAAAAGTGAGAGCAGCCATAATGCTTGATGTTGATTCATGATGATACTGAAAGGTGGGTTTTGATTTCTCAAGCTTCAAAATTAATTTTCTGCATCCTGGGGGAAAGACAGATGAAGGAAGTTCACTTGTCCCCTTCCTTTTCAGGTGACACAAATGTACCTACTGCAGGACACATGCTACCTCAGTATCAGACCAAAAAATTCAATTGCTGCACAGATGATAATGTTAGTCACAGACTACAACATAAACTGCAGTGCTTTATTATTTCATTATAGTCTCTACCTCAAACTACACAGTAAATATATGCATTTTTATTTCCTTTCCTTGGAATCATTAAAATCTCTTTAAAGGGGGGTCATAATGTGTAACGTCTAAAATCTATCAGGATAACAGTTTTGGACTTGTTCATCACTTTCTGGACATGCATAGCAGATTCAGGCTCAGAATCTATTTACATAGATTTTTTTTATTTTTTTTTTATTTTTCCATATTAATCCTTGCCTCTTACATCTACATAGTTTGAAACTATCCTCTAGGTAAAAGAAAATAAAAAAGATATGTTATCCCCTTAGAGAGGGTATTTTTTAATTTAATAATTTATTTTTATTAATATTTTACTATTATTTATTTATACTTAGAAGTGTATTTAGGTTAGGTTTTCTGTACTAACTCATGGTCAGTGAAAATGATGATACCATAGACTATGAGACAGTCTTCTCATAATACCAAGTAAGGAGGAAACAATCAAGATTGATGCACATCCACTGGTTAATTTCAGTGATTAATTTCAGTGCACCAAAGCTGAGTGGTGTCATGAGTCCTATGGAGAATCAGGGTGAATTCATCTCACTCAGTCTCCTAGGCAACTTTTTGAAACAATTTTCAGTGGGACAGTATTTATCCACTGTATCATTTTTGTGCTTTATTCAAGCTCACTATCATCATGTCCAAATGAGCAATAGAAGTTTAATTTTCATAGAAGTAACTAAGAAATAAATAGTTTCTATAAGTAATATTTTTATCTGGTGCATTTAAGTAAATACAACATCCTAACAGTCTTACATCTTAGTAAACTTCCAGCCCTGGTAAGATTTTTATCTTCTCTCTACTCTTGCTATGCTACTTACTGATTTAGTGACAGACAGCCAAGAAGCAGTAGTGACATGCTCACAGGTAACTATAAGAAGGAATAGGATCTGTGCTAGGAAGATAATCCGATCAAGGCTTTTTGAAGGAATACAGTCCATCTGAATTCAGGGGTGATCTGCTCAACCAGGCTGCGGTTTGGCCAGTCTACTCACTCACCATCCCAACCAGCTACAGCATTGTGCTGCATTCCTCCTAGGCGAGAGTACAGGAAAGAGCTGTGATGGCATGTGTGTGAGAGGACTGTGGCTGCAAGACTGTGAGAGTAGAGGCTGCAAACAAAGAAACAGAAAGCTTGAAAAAGTGAAATGGGTCATGGGCAAATGTGGAAAGAAAGTAAGGATGAGTGTTAGGAGGGCAGAGGTACAGGAAAATCTGCATGAATTTAAGTTTTATTACATGTGAGAAAAAAAATTAAATTGCCATGTTATTTCTCTCCTCTTGCCTTGAAGAACTTTCTGAATACACGTTTTTTCACTCTAGGTACTTAGACCCCAGTTTCACAAAGCACTTGACTTAACAAATTAGTTCTATGCCATTCTTGATTGACCAGAGCATCTAAATGAATCTTGAGGTATGCTTAATATTAAACCTATGGATATATACTGTGATGATTTAGAGGCTCAACAATGTGAAGAGCTGTGCTATGAAGAACCAAGAAAAATGAGAGTTATCCCAGAGAGCTAAATGTTAGCTGTTTATACAGAGACTGCCTTTGGGACCATGCTATGATACAGGCATTACTTGTTAAAAGTAGAAATAGCCAATAGAATCAGAATCACAGAAAAGCTTGGGTTGGAAGAGATCTTAAAGATCATGTAGTTCCAACTCTCCCCCACCATGGGCAGGGATGGCACCCAATAGATCAGGTTGCTCAGTGCTCCATCCAACCTGGTCTTGAACATTCCCAAGGATGGGCCATCCACAGCTGCTCTGGGAAACCTGTTCCAGTGCCTCACCACCGCTGAGTAAAGAATTTCTTCCTCACTTCTAATCTAAATCTCTCCTTGTTTCATTTAAAACCATTCCCCTTGTGCAATCACTATCTGCCCATGTAACAAGTCACTCTCTCTCTTTTTTATGTCCCCTTTAAGTACTGCAAAGCCACAATGAGGTCTCCCCTCAGTTTTCAGGACCAAATTGCAGGAGCACACAATACACAGCCTTGCATTTTTTCATATAAGAAGACTAATCTGAAAAAATCTTCCCCTTGTACAAAGTTATGTAACTTCTTTCCAGAGCAGCTTTTAATAGCCTGTGTCTAACACTGGGTAAGAGAGAAAGCCCTCTCCTGGAAGGGCCAGCAGCAATTCAGCTCTGATACAGATGATCAGAGTTTGTGGGTTTTATGCGGGAAGCATGTTTAAGTTCACCTTTCAATCATTGTCTGGCATGTTTACAGCAACATAGCCCCATGTGAACATATCCTATACACATTCTAGCTATCTCAGGCACTGTTGTGCTAGAACAACCTGGATTAAGCAAAGTTGTGGATAGTACCCATGTAAATGAAGCTGTAAGAGGACAATAAAGATGGATTGGAGCAAAGAGAAGAAAGGTTGGTGGCACTGTTGTAAATGCCAAGCAGCAACACTCTTGCTTCAGTGTACTTGCACCTTCAGAGAAACTGAGTAATTAAATTTGTCCATGAATATTCAAGAACTTACTGTAACTTCCTTACAGTACCAGAGAAAGCATTTTCATAAAGATATTATGAAAATACAGCTACTTCAAAATGATTTAACAGCAGCTGCTGTTAGCTATTGAGAGAAAATCTTGATACTCCCTCTTTCAAAACTATGCTTTCTACAATGTCATACTTAGTTTCTAAACAGTCAGGTGCTAGGATTTATTGGCAGGATATTATTACAAAACACAACTGATGCAAATGCCTATCCAATTGGAAATATCAGTAATAACCTTGAATCTATTGTTCTGTTCATTCCCAAGAAAAGATACGCAGTATCTTTCCTTAAAGACCTTAGTATTTGTCTTCAGCAGATGGAATTCACCTGTGGGAATGTGGAATGACCAAAGACCCTCCATTTGCATCTGTCCTGACTTCTGCTTCAAAAGCAATAATAGCCTAAAATACAAAAAAATGTATTCTTATATACTTCCAAACTTTTCTACCTGTTTGCACTGGTGCTTGCCACTTTGTAGACTTGTTTCTGAAGCTCACAATATCAATGAATTCTTCTTGAGAAAAATGGCCTCTTTATTGATTTGCTATTTTTTATTGTGTCTTACATGACAATAAGTGCTCGTGTGATCATACTGGAGAATGAATATGTTCTTCTTTATACATAGGTACCCAGGATGCTAATCAGCATAGCAAAGTTTCTCATCTAGGACCTGAGCAAAATAACTTGTCTCATAAGATGAGAGATTGGTTCTGTCTCTATTGCATGTCTGCTCTTAGCCTCCATCTCCAGCAAAGTAGTATTACTCTTCATCTTCAGTAACAAGTTTTGAATAGCTCTGTAGTCAGCATTTTGAAAATTTTGATATTTGTTGAGCATTGCATTGTATTTTGGCACTGAGGTGACTATTACAGACAAATTATTTCCTGTATGATACAGAATGACTCTTCAGAAACCTAGGTATTTATAGGAATAAACAGCTTTATATAATATTTCTAAAATCTCAGGTGCTTATCTCCTTGAAATGAACATTTTTGCTTTATTAAAAAAAAAAAAAAGTGAGAAACTTTATTCCACAATGAATTAGATATAGGTAGCAAGTGTGAGCAGAAATGGTTTTATTCATTTTCATTCATTCCAGTCAGTGAGGCCAATTATTATGCTTTTATGTGATTTTCAGTTGTTACCTCTGACCAAATGTCCTTCAGCAACCATTGTGATTCCATCCCAACTGCTCCCTTCATTTTCCTACTGACAACAAGCTTTCTTTTCTAAAATGGTTAGAATCAGCTGAACAGTTCTTTTGAACTTAGGACCAGTCTGTACCCATCAAGACACAGGTGAGATAGGCAAGATAACAGGGCCCAGAAACCTGAAAATATTGAAATAAATTCAATTTTCTGGCCTTACAAAACAGCATTCTTGATTGTGCCTGCTGATCTGTGCTGTAATGTAAAAATATACCAGTCTGTATTGTGGCAACAGCAGAACCTTGCATATAGAAACTTACAAGCACTTCCCAAAGCAAGTAAAATATGCTTTTTCTTTTTTTCTTTTTTTTTTTAAATTATGTCTATCTGTAAACAGAAATATTTGATATCACAGATTCACAGAATATGCCAAGTTGGAAAGTATCCACAAGGATCATCAAGCCCAAAACTATCACTGTATTTTGTGTTTGTGCTCATATCAGTGTCATTGATAACAATGATAATGAAAATTAGAGTTACAGGAATACCTCACATGAAATGCTGAGCAGCTATTTTTAAATTAATACTGGCAAAGGACTTAAAGCTTTTTCTTCCCTTAATACTGGCACAGGACTTAATAAAGCTTTTTCTTCCCTAGATACTTGCTCTCAATGAGTCAGACTGCAAATCTGCAAACTTTAAAGAGACAGGTGGCAACCACCCATACACTTCTACCACTTTATTCCCTTACATGCATTTAAACACTGTTCCAGCTTTACAAGACTAACCTCACATGGCTAACCATTGAGAAAAAATGTATGCATCTTTCATAGTTACAGGTTGCTATCATAAAACAACCTCCAAACCAAACCAACAAAAGAACCCCTGAATTACGAAGTCACAGCATTTTCCATTAATTTTGTGATTTTCATAATCTGCTATTAGCCCTCTGTCTAATTTAACTTCTCTGATGCTTTGGTGACATCCTAACTTGCACAGATGAGCAAATGCACAAATATTGTATTCTGGGTCATTCCCAAGTATGTGCAGTATTGAATAAAGACATGCTTCCTGCAAGGCTCGGAGCAAATGAACATCCATGATCCCTTTGCATACTCAGCATTTCATCTCTTCCAGCTAAATGCCACTTCCTCAGTCCCAGCAGCTTTCCTGCTGAATATCTAGCAGATACGAATTCCTTAGTGGGAGAAACTGTGTACCTTGATAAAGAACACTTGCAAATGAAATACCTTTGTTAAATTATAGCACCAGAATAATTTGTCTTTTAATACAGAAATTGCCACATAACACAGGATTTAAAACTAGAGTAATTGTCACAAATCAAAGAGATATCTCAGTGTTATAAAAAGTCTCTTTCAATAAAGAATAAACATAAATCTATAATCTTATATTCTCAGAATATGATTTATTTCACCTCATTTACTTGCATAAGGTGGATATTTAGTCTTATGTGGACTACATCTGCAGCTGAGGCATTGAATATAGAGTTTGTTAGAGGGTGTCATGATCCTTGCCTTAGGTAGGTATCTCGGGTAAACAGGATGAATTACTAGGTGCTGTCTCTCTCCTCTGATTACTGATGGATGTTATAATATTAGCTTACACTAGACACCTTTCCTTAGTGGTTTAAGTTAGAAGGAAAGAATGCCACGCTACGTGTATTGTGAATCTCAGCCATCTCCATTATTTTACCCAAGATGTTTCATGAAGGTCAAACTTTAAACTTCCACAAGTAGTTACAATCGGTTGCTGAAGACTGAAGCAAGATGTGTGTACTTGATGATGAAACTAAACATTGCTAACAGGTTTTTTAAACCTCTCAAGAATCACATGGTTCTTTAAATACGATGGCTTAAGTTTCGATTGGGAGGACAGATAATCTACTTTGGTGTTTTGTGCTTATATACTATGGGCAGAATTGATATCACTACAGTAAAATAAATGATTACTGTCTGTTACAATGATTTATCATCAGTTTTTTATAAATTTTTCAAATTCGAACAGTGGCCTGAACTCTTTAGGCCAAAATTCTGGGATAATGCTCACATAAAATTGCTCAGAAAAAAAAAAAAAAAAATATTTGTAGCCCGTTCCTTTAGAAAGCTCCATTGTTGCCATGGCTTTAGAACATGAACTCCACCCAGCTCCACCAGGGAGAGGAGCTGAGCAGAGTTTGGGTAATCAAAAGCTACTTAGACAATAGGTGAACTGACAGACACTAATGCTAGCAAGATACAGGAACTGTAATCAGGAAATTGTGAAAATGTGTTAAAACTGAGAGGAGATTGCATAGACCTGACAAAGTGGGGGGATTAAAATTGACACTTTGCACAGACAATGGCACTGAGGCAGGAAACTTGGGAGAGGAGATTCAGTTCAAACTGGGTTGAACAAAAACAGAGCAAAGAAAAGACTGTCTGAGTAATTAAGATCAGGGAGCTAGAATTACTTGTGGAAAGCGAATGGGATTGTAAAGGAGTGTTGGATTACAACTGTGATAGCCAGATGATACGGCTATGGCTCACTGAGCAACAAGGTGAGGGCTGACAACTTGCAGAAAAGCAGCACAGCGTCTGGAGAGAGACAGACAAGGAGCTAGCCTGTGATGAACACACTTTTTCAAAACTCTGAGTCAAAATCTCTTCTTTGCCACCAGAAAATACTGGCAAAACCAAGAACAGAAAAAAGCTTTGGGTACACTGACAAAGCAGAAATTCTCTTTATGAGTAGAGTACAACTCAGGAAGATTTGTCTTTTCAGCTGATCAAAGAGAAGGTTAAAAGAACCTGAAGACAGACACATTCAGATGCCACATACAATATGCATTTTTAATACTAAAAGTTAATATCCGTTATAATTTATCAAGAGATATGGTAAATTTTCTATCAGGGAAGAACTTAAAAATAAAAATCCCCATATTTTTCAAGTTTCTAAAAGAAATGGTTTCAGAAACTCCTATGGCCTATGTTATCTAATGACTGTAGTGTTTCCTTCTCTTTTAATATGTAAATGCCCTCTTCAGACTCCCATTCTAGTACACTAGTACACATTATAGTACAGAATAAATTCCTGCCATTATTAGTTGGTTACCTAATGATTTCAATGAATCCTAATTGATTTTGGGGCTATTTATAAAGAAAAATTTTCAAAAAAAAGCCTACAACAATTTAATGAAATCGCATCCACACAGGGACTTGAAACATGGCTTCTCAGTCATTAGTCAAAAGCTCATTTTACTAGCTGTCTAATCAAATTTTCTTATGAGTGAATCAAAGTAGTCTAATTTTTGTTAACAATATCGATACATATTATATATTTATGTTCCAGAAAACATGGAAAAAGAAATTGCTCAGACTGAGTAGAAATGAGCAGTTTTAAAGAAAAACTTGGGTTTTTTCTATATTTGATAGTGCTTTCTTTGAAGCATTGCATTTTATATAGTTCTAGGATGCTTTTTTGCAGATGGAGGGAATAAATAAATTGTTCCCAAAGATAGAACCAGAAAAGAAAATCCATATTTCACCTATTATCTTCAGTTCTAAATACTAGAGAAAAAGTATTTTATCTAACCCTGGTGATCTATGTACAAAATATAAGGAGTTAAGTATAAGGGTTGAAGTGCATTCTCACGTATAAGAAGGTGAGAGTAGCACATGGAGGTTCTGATAAATCAAAGGAATTCTATACACCTACATTTAATTCATTGAGTATTCTAAAGGCATCTAACCAAACATATTAAATCCATTAACAGCTATTTTGTTAATACAATATCCGTATATAAAGAACACTGTAATACACTGACTGATTTAAATCTATCAAAGCAATTTTTATTTGTAGAGTAAATCCAAGTTTTTTCTCTTAAAAAATAATAATAATAATAAAAAAAATCTCCTTGTTAAGGTACTGTTCCCCACACAGAAACTGTAAGAATGAAATATTATCTCAAGACAATATGAAGCAACTGATTTGGATATTGTGAATATCCCTGTTCAAATTATTGTAATAGAAAAGACTTCTAAATTCCTTTTAGAATCTTAATAGTCGGAGATCACTTTCTGGAGTTATGCCTCTCTCCAGGGACTACAGAGGGAACAGAAGATATGTTTTACCTTATCTAGGTTTTTCAGGAATTTCTAAAGCCTGATGAATTTAACACTGCAGAAACACTTCTGGATTATCTATGTTGAAAATTCATTCATTCCAAGACGGTTTCAGCCAGGCAAGTGGTTTCTCTCACACCTCTTTTATCCAGTTTCCTATGACTTATGTGGAGTAAAAAGCTAAGTTCCTACTTTTCTGACTGAAGCATATATTATAACCTATACAACACCACTTGTTTTTAATAGGCTTTTCCTTCGGGTTCATCATAATTCCCACCAATGTCAGGAGAAGTGATGTGAACATATGGTTAGAGAAGGCTTGAGAGAGGGCAGCAATTCTCATGCCAAGTGAACAAGATTTTGCACCACATTTCAAGCGTTTTGTGGATTGGGTGCTGTCAGAGATGCTGTATGAACAGCGTTGTTTGCAGTATTTTGACATTGCATGGAGATAACCTGGAAACACAGGCAAGCAATTCAGCATTGTTGAAGGGTGAAACCTTGAAGGCTGAGCAAGTTTTCAGCAGAAGGATGAGATTTAGCTAACTAATTTTCTCAGCATCTGACAGACAGCTTCAACACAATTGCTTCATTTGTGCATAGAAATCAGAATGTCTCTCCCTCTCAATCTCTATGGGTGCTAACACAGGGAGAGTGACTTTTGTCAAAATAAGAACTATGAATATCCAGACTGAAGATAACCATTTGCAAAAGGTCTTGGAGGACTCCTTATTTCACTGCCTTCAATCCTTGAAAGAAAAGATACTATTTTTTTCCTTCTCCACAGTATGTTCCCTGTAAAATAGCCACAATCCTTTGAAAAGAAAAGTTGCTTGTTATAGCTCTGTGAGCTCTCTTCTGGGCCATCAGGTATCTGTTTTTGGGTTTTTTTTTTTCGGACTGACCTAAAATTATCCAGGATTTTGAATTTTGCATGATCCAATATATGCTCTGTAGTGCTGGAGACTTTTAGTTTTCGAACACTGGATGATTTCAGGAACTTGAAATAACCAGCAAGAAATAGCTGGGACCCTTGCTGTCTCTATTGTGGGCTTATTACTGAACTGGGGAAACTCAGACTTAACATTCAAGCAGAAAAACACTGAGATAAAAGGAATAAAATCTTACCCTGAAGGAGGAGCATAAGTGGCAAGTGAAAAATATATTTTAGGATTCAAACATTTATCCATAGCTGTCAGGATAGTCATGTCTATCTAAAACAAACTTTGTGCCCTACCCAGAACAGATTAACCCCAGAGATTTGAATACCAATCGTATCTGGAATAATATGGGGTTTATCCTTAAAGTCAAAGTTCTTTGAAAAGTTTATTCCAAGTGGTGATTAATCCAAGTACTGATGTCACAAAAATGGATAAGAAATGAATTTTCTAGTTGACACTGCAAGCCTCCACAAATTGATATAAGCACTGTTTTCTTGAGGGATTGTAATAGTAAGTCTCTATGCCAAATATTTGATCTGTTCTGCTCTCTTTCAAAATATATACTCTGCATAAAACACTCTCTGAAATGGGGCCTGCTTGTCCAGATGAATACATTATTCCACTGTGTGGAGAAAGGCTGATCTAGAGGCAAATTACTGAGTGTAATTTATTCCATATCCTTGCTGGAATAGCTTGTGCTCCTGAGCCTCCTCAGATGTGTAGTCAATAGGGAACTCTCTGGCTACATGAGGTTTCTTAATACATCTTTCAGCTAAATCAGAGATTCAAATGCAAAATCCAGCACTCAGGGAGATCATCTGAATTTGTGACGCTCCCTGGAGAACGGAAGGTCTATAAACCAATGAATGGATTACAATGAGATGTAAATTCAGTATTTCCAGCTCTGGGAGAAATGACAATATTCCAATATTTTTCAAGCTCTACTTATCTGCCTCAGTCAAACAGTAGCACCTCTCAGCATTTATCAAGTCTGTAATGTACTTTGGAAGAAAGTTTAAGAGCTGACTGTATTTAAAAATATAGCTTTGATATATTTTTTTAAACTGCCTTAGTATTAGGAACTGCCTCCTAGTCCTAAATGTGCTGAACTGAATGTCATTACTGAATGTCAGTTGTGCTGAACACTAGTATGCATACCTTTTTAATCTGTTACAATGAAGTAGTTTTTAAAGACTCATTCTAGACTTGATGAAAATCTCAAGTGAAACCCAACAAGTAGAAAGGGGATATTTGGTCATTAATGGAGTCTGTAGCTGAAGACATCTGCAGATAGATCAAGCAACTAGTTGGAGAAAAGAGCTACTGAGGTAAGGAACAGAAATTGTTCACTTGCAGTCTAAGGTTGAGGAAGGGGTACTCTATTAACTCAATACATTTTAAAATACATGTAAATGTTATGTAATGTGAGATATGTTGTTGTCCTCCTGCTGGCTAAGTAAGGTTGAGCAAACTAGGTCAACTTAGAAGGGAGATGTCCTCAGCCCCAGGTAAACTGCTGCACTGCAGTAGTTGATCTTTCTTCTCCTATTTCTCCCCTGCTTTTTTAGTACCAAAGCAGTGTGATAGTTTCAGCTATCAGATTTGTACTTGTCAGATCAACCCTTTTACTTCAAACTTGTCTCGTTCCTTCCAAAGATCTTGTTCAGACTTTTTTTCGTCATTTCCAGGCTCAGCAGCAGCACAGAGAGCCCCTCAGCTGCCCTTCATCACCATATGAAAGAGAACAGAAAGCATGTGTCTACCCTACTGATTGGCGCCATGCACAGACTGAAGGACTGGGACTCAATTTGCTGCAGCATGCCATGGTTCTTGGATCAGAGAGCTATTTTGTCTCTCTCCTGGTGTGGAAGCTCACACTCGCTGCAAGTGTAGGCATACATCATGCAAGCATAAAGAGCTGAATGTTGTAGGACCTTAAACCCACATTACAAAGAGCATATATGTTCCCCCATGACATGGCTTCATCTTTGTTTCCACCAGGAAGCAACGAAGTCACACAAATTCATGGTACGTGTCCATGTTTACTGTGTGACTGCAAGCACAGGTGCTACATTTCAAAAACCCCTAAGAAATAAGATTTCAGAAAATGTTTTATAAACAGGGAAGTGATCGACATCATGAAGTTTAAAACTGACACATGCATTTTATGAAAAGCTCAAAGACAAAATAAGTTCACTTCGCATTATGCCACTAATGGCATGAATTTACAGACCAAACTTTTATCTCAGATACTCCAAAGAAGGTCTAGTTGACTAGAGTGTGTACACACAGTCTAGGATGGAGCCTTTAGCTATTGAACTTTCTGAGGGCTGTTATTGATTTGTTCCATTTTAGTATTGAAGGCAGGGAATCGAATACTGACCTGGGCTCTACAGTAATGTCTTTGGGCTGTGACACCAGGGCAAAGAAAGAGTTATAAGAAAACAGAATTTAAAAGATGGCGCGTTCAATGCACTGATTCTCTATGGTTATATATTCACCCTGGAATCAGTGATCAGCACAGAAGCTCTCAACATGAGTATACAGATGTCACAATCAGTCCCTTAATCTTGATGCAGTTTAAATATTACTTCTGGCTAAGTGTTACATCTGAACCAAACACATGATTGGAGCTTACAGACATGAGTTTGTTCCTGAGATGATTTATGTCAGTTTTATAGTTGTAAACATCTTTTGATTTCAGCAGCGTTAATTCATTTTTTCAATAACTCAATGAGAACAGAATATGGAGTAGAGTCTTTGAGTGTCTGTTCAAAACAGCCACTGAACTCCCCTAGTATGTAAAGAAAAACTTCTATTTTCAGTATCAGAGACAAACAATGAAACCAGTCAGGATACAGTAAATGTCTTCACTGAAACTAATACAGAAATGAAATGCACAGCTCCTTGAATGGCAACATCTCCTTGAAAGAACCAGTGTTATACACTACATGAAGGCTATTATTCCTTTGCTACTTCCTCATAAAATGGGTTGTATAAGATAAGCATTGTACGCAATGGCCAAGATACTGAACTAATTTACTAAGATCCCTTTATGTAAAATCAGAGAAGATGGTGGATTTGAAACATGAGGTGCAAATGGTATATTTTACATATTTTCTATCTCAAAAATTTTCTGAGGTTAAGATAAATTAAGAAATATGAACTTGAAGGTTGATGGAAGGTTAAAATATTCACAAAATAAACTTGATTTATTCCAGCTTTTCGAAGTCCCAAGAAACATGTTTAATGGGATCCAAAAGACTTGAAATGAAACCTTATTGTGGTGCACAGCAAAGTAATGGGGGGGAAAAAAAATCTCCATATTTCTTCAGCCTCTAGCTCAGTTCTCACTGTGGGGAATCTTGCTGTGAAGAGATTAATCACTGCTGCTTAATAGTATCTCTGCTGGTTGCTCCAGGATAGCAGCTAGCTACATAATGCAGGCAGATGCATTCTTCTTTTAGTATAGCACCTAGTGTACTGTGAATGTGCCAAAGGGTTTTCAAACTTACCGTGGTGCAAAACTGACCAGCAGATATTGGAAGCATGTTACCTGGCTCTCCAGAGAGCACAGATTCCGCCAGAAGATGAAATAATGTCTTTTGTCCCCTCTCCTTGTGTGTTGTTTTGTTTTGGTTTTGGTTGGTTGTTTGTTTTAATAGAGGAAGTAAAAGAATGGCCTAAAAATCTCGCTAGCTACTAGAGCAAGGTCTCAAAGGTTTTCCATTTTCTGAAGCTAGTCCTTACACTGAAACCTCATTAGGGCCTTTACTTCTTTTCTTGATCTCACCCTTTTTTCTCTTCCATTTGTAGAACTTGGTTTCCCTAAGAGCAGAATGAACATTTGCTTTGATGCAGTAGCTTTTGGTAGTTGGTTACATCCCATTCCTTATTAGTTCTCTTAGCTCTCCTTCTTGCTAGCACCAAAACATCTGTGGTTCCTTTCGGTCCTTATTGGGCTAAACTCTTCAGACTATTTGCCTTTCCCTCATCTCCTCCACTTGCAGATCTGTCAATTTTGACATAATCATCATCATCTCTAGTTGTTCAATGAAGAAAAGTACAACAAAGAAGTGTTAACAAACTAGGTCTTGTATAAGATATCAAATGGGGAGATTGGTACAAGGAAAACTACTTGTCCAGAGTCACATCCTTTCTAGGATGGCAAAATCACCCCTCTTTTGAGTTTCTTTCCCTACTGCATCAAAACTTCAACCACTTTACCTGAATGCTCTTCAGAGACTGTGGTTCAAAGGTTCTAGCTTTAAAAGGATTGCTGTTTTTTATCTTTGGCAAGAAAAATGGATGGGTTTATTTAAGTTAAATGATTTTCAAAGCTATTTCCACAGCAGCTTTCATCTCCTTTTTTCTTTGTTTCTAATTTTCCCAAAAATAACTGCAGTGACACAAGAGCAAAGTCTTTTTGATCATTTCAGTGGTAGTGATGATACAGCTTTGTGAACGGCAAGTTAAGTCCTCTGAAAAAGCCATCTTCTACTAGAAGCAGCAGAGGAAATTGTGTAGAGCAACTAGCAGTTTTTCCCCCACATCAGTTACCTGTCACAGATCCTTCTCCAGCAGCTAAGTAGAGGGTTGCTACCTTTTCCACCTTGGGAAGAATGACCATTGCATAGGCAGTAGAGGTAGTTAAAGTGGATGACTAAATTCAGAAAAAAAACAGAGCCTGAGGAAAGGCTGCTAGGCTTTGATTAGCAGAAAAGATGAACCGGTGTCTCCAGCTCCTTTTTTTCAACAAAATGTAATGTGAAGAGGATAGACCAAGATACTGCTTAAATAGTCAACAAAGGTAAAATTCAGCTCCAGTTTCTCTTAAACCAGAAAACACTTAAATGTAGCTATGTATATGTCATCTAAGTGTTTCAACTGCTATTATGTTCACTGTGGGTTCAGCAGAGTTGCCTAAAAATGAGTGTACACTGTCACATGAGACTTTCCAGGGTACCCTGACTACACTGCTGTGTCCAAGGGGCATGGGTTTTCCATAGGTCCTGTATCATATCTTCCAGTCTATTGTGGAAATCCGAGATACACCAGAGCATCTCAAATGAGGCTAGAAACTTGTGTTTGAACAGATGAAATGAGTCTGATGATGTGGACCAGATTTTACTGAGCAGAAAAGGTGCATAGATGAATCTCACACATAGACATTTGCATGTTAGTTTTGTTGAGCTCAATCCCCCACTGATGCTCTCCTACTGAGCTGTTCCCTACTAGCAGCACAAAATGATTGGCACTTTGTGGCGGGCAAACATAAACAGAAGCATGATCCTTGCTCCAAACAGGGGACAGTCAAAGCTCAAAGAAGACACAATGGTGGGAATGCACAGGGTATACAGCTGGTATGTGGAGAAAGAGAAGGCAAGTGAAGCCTTGCTCTAATAATTGCATCATTCTCAAGAAAAGTTTGTAGCCAGAGAGGACTTAGCAGAGGGATTTAAAGGAAATTGGAGACTCAGTTTTCCAAGAGTGGGGGATCTTTAAGCAGCAACAGGAAAAACTTGTGAAGCTGTTAACATTTACCTCAGTATCTGGTAGCCCATGTGAGGGATCTTGTTGGTGAAAAGAGGAAGCTTTAAAATTGATGTGACTGGGAAAATGTTCCTATGGAATGAGCCAAATGTAGTCAAAATGCCAAGTGGGTATGCTGTCTGCAGCAAGCACATAAGTGGAGAAACATTATGTTTGTCAAGGACAGAGATTAAAAAGTAGGAACAATTTAGAAATAAAGTGATAAAAGGCTTCACTGTGGAACTGGGCAGGAAAAACCTTATCTTCTGCTGTTTAAAAATAAAATCTCAATTATATTAGTTTAGATGACAGTACCTAGGCAGAGATCCAAGCTGAAGACTTGTTTATGGTCTTGAACTGTAAGTAGGATGATGGTATTTTCCACAGCAATCAAGTAAGAAAGTAGCAGGGAAGGTGTGGGAGAAGAAAGATTAGAGAAAAATGCGAATAATCATTTTGCCTGTCTATTCAATTAACATCTAGGCCTACTTTGTAGCTTCCTGAAGCCTCAGTGTGGCATGTGGTAGGTGACAAACATTCAAAATAGCGACCCACCAACACTTATTCAGGTAGAAATTTCAAATATTCTGGTATGTATTACTCCACTATAAATAACTTTCTGCAAATTCAGTGTCCTAATTTTGTGTTCAAGGTAAAAAAAGAAAAAACACTTCAACAAAAAGTTATGCTTTTTGGTTTAATGTGTTGGTATTCATGAAATTGAAGTACCCTATTGAAATACAGGCAGGGATGCAAAATTTCAGCTTCTTTTTTTATTTTTTTTAATCACATTTTTCAATCTTCAAATGCACGTACATTTAAGTATTGCTCAGCTTTTTTTTTATATTAGAATTGGATATTCACTTACATTACTCCAAATTAGTTTTGTTACTCTAAACCCCTTTCACTGTTCTTATCCTACTCCTAATAAAAGATGGAGATGCTAATTTTGTTGGTGTTTAAGTAAATGACACGAGGGAGACATGTTTGGTCTTTTTTAGCTGTTCATAGGTTAGAGCAAAATTTGTGTCATTTTAATTTTGTTCCATTTAATAAACCATGAGCTCAGAGGACGTGTTATTGTTTATGGCTTGTATATTTTAACTGTGTATATGCAAAATAGTGTTTCACTTTTCTGGTAGTTAGCTGCTTGATTAAAAGAAACAACTTACAGTGGTGACTGTAGACACTTTACCTTGTAAATTGTGTTTTAGAATAACTGCAACAAACAACATGTTTACAGCTAAGAGATACTTATAAAAAACCCTGAAACTTTGATCATGGGGGATTTTAATTTCACAGATACTTACTAGGATAACAAGTATGCAAAACCTGTAAGGTGGGAAGCATGTTTCCAGAGGCAATGCATAATTGCTTACTTACTGAAGTCAGTTTATTGACTGAACTTCATGATCAGAGGCTCTTGACACCCAGAGCTAGAAAATTAGCCCATCTTGATAAATAGAGCAGGGCTGATTTAGGGATCACGAATTCACAATACAGAAAAAAAGATAGAGCAACACAATTAGTTTTGGCTCAGCGGAAGTTTTGTAAAACTTATAATACTATAAGGCATGTTGATGGACCTAACTATATAAATTAGGGATGCTTTTCTGGAAGATAAACAGGTTTTCATTATATGCCACAATATAAATTCCTTACATCTTCCATTCAAGTAGAAGGAATAGCTTGTGGTAACATAAACAAGTGAATGATCTTGATGAAAATGATGCCAGATCTCATGACTGTGTGGGAAACCTGGTGCAGAAAAAAAATGGGAATTATTTAAGAAACAGTTGGACATACTGCAGTTACAATTCATTTAGGTTAAGTCTCTACAGGGGAATGTAACTCAGACAATGTGTTTCAACAGAGTGACAATAACAACATTTTTTACATGTCTGCTTTGGGAAAGGGAGAGATTTATACTTACATTTTAAAAAAATTGCAAAAGCTATAAGATAATTAGAAGATCAAGAGGAGATACTGACTAGCAGTTTGACAAAATATTACAAGTATGAGCAACGGGCTTTCTCACAGATGGCGTATTTGCAGCAGACAGCAAATGAAATGGAAACAGTCACTAAAAAAGTGGTAGTTGACATTATCGAGCATAAGGAGTTAATGTGATTTGTCAGAAAATAGTACATTTCTTCTACTGTTACATTCTTTCATGGATGGGATACAGGGAAGAGTTATCTTAAGATGAATTTCTGGGTCTTGGTGGATTTAGGTAAGTTTGTCATTGATTTTGGTGTTGCTGATTGTGTGTTTAAGGCAAGTGAAGGCTGCCCTTTGGGATTTGCCATAGGACCTATAATTACCTGGGTGAAGGAATATGGGAAAGAAGCTTCACAGCAGTACAATCACTGCAGCTTGACATAAGGGAGCAGGTCATACTTCTGAGAAGAGTCTGTAGCTTCTTTAACTTTGTGGTAAAAGTTCAGTTTTACAACCAACTTCTGGAGAGCATGGAATTTTTCCATGCATGTTCACTGCCATGGAAGAATTAAGGCTTTGCATTATGTATCTTATCATTACCATTTTTGAATATACCTGTATGTAGAAATCAGACCTTTGGATCACACACAGTAGCATGGGGTAAGCTGTTTTTCAGGAGGCAGTCCTCCCTTTCTATATTTATTCTTCAACTCTAATGTTTTTGATCTCTATTTTAGCTACAGGTAGATGTATTAGGTGTGTGGATCCCTTCATAATCTCTGACAATTCAGGTTTAGGTAAACAATTGCACTGGAAATAGAAATTTCTTAATTTTCCACTGAAAATTCCTGGTAATTTCTCCTACTAGGATATTATTACCTATAGAATATGTTCAGCTTGGCCTGAAGCACTAGTCATTAGTCTGTATAGGAACATTACATCTCAATACATATACCTCTTGTGCCATGTATATACAGACAAAAGATAGGGTTCTTTAGTGTAAGATATCAAGCTTACATTTGCATTCCCAAATGAGAGACTGGGATGACAAGGAAGAATAATGCTATTAAAAGCACTGCAGTGTGCAGAGACTGTAAAGCTATCATGTAAAAGGAGGTGGCACAGAAAAGGAAAGAGAACCGAAGAGCAGGTCAGATAAAGCAACATTTATAATTTTGTATGGCACAGGCTACACTTCATGCAGACAGGTGAACTGAATTTCATCCTTCCCTGTTTATAGAGCTCTGAGAATTTATAATATGGGTCAATATGCACTTGCATTTAGCAAAACTTCATACCCAACAAATTTTTATTATGTCAGGTGAATACTGCTATATGTTAAGGTATAAAATCATAAAATGATAAATCTACTGCTTTTTCATTTACTTCTCCATTCTTATGAAATATCTTTGGAAGTTCATATATAGGTAGTACCCCTTAATTAATCCCTCTCTAATCTTTACTTATCTATCAGTGTTGCTAAATCAATTAAAAAAAAAAGACACAAAGGAATTTCAGCTGAAATACAGCAAATTGATCACCTGGATTCATTAAAAAAATTCATGTGTTCAAAGTCAGTAATCATCACTGACATCACGTTCCTTCCAAAGCCTTAAAATCAGTAACAAGCACAGAGTACCATTAAGAGGAAGATTTTCGATCATTCTCACCACTTTTTTATTTCAGAATTGAGACTCATCATTGACTTTTTTCCTTTGTTTTTCCCAGCAGTATTTTTTATCTGTTAGTACAAGGTTGATTACAACATGGCATTGTTATATTCTGGGCATGAGAAAATACACCTCTCAGATAATATATGATGCTATTTTCCCTAGTACTTTAAAAAAAAAACCCAAAACCATGCAAAGAAAAGCCTTTGTAGGAAGGCAAGGCAACACTGGAGAATGTTGTTTTGTTGATAAGAGTAATACTATTTAGGCTGTCAAATTTGTTATTTCTACAGAAAACAAGACCTCACAAGGTTTGTAGTTGCTCCCATTTAATTTGTCCACTGGGATCTTTGGAAAAATTTCTATTCCCCTTATGTGCTCAACTTCATTTGTAGAAAGGGTAGCAGAGGAATAAGGTATTGTGAGATGATTCCATACAGTGAGCCTCCACTTTGAAATGAATGGGGACTGTGAAGTACCTGAGCGTTGGTTCCATGAAGTAGCATATATAAAAAGAAGTTCTCAAGCTGGACAAAAAACATGCTGGCCTTCAGCTTAGAGATTAACCAAATTCCTCTTTTTCATTCTGTGTAAATTGAAATTTTCTGCAAATATGCAGTTTTGCATTTTATTTTAAAATGCAACTTACATTTGCATACTTATATTTGCATACATTAGCCTTTAGAAAAAAAGTCTCTTCTTCAACATGCCCATCATGGTTATGTCAGAACTGTGAGAGTCATCAATTGTGTATCCCAGGATCAACTCATTTTATTTGGAAATCCAAAAGTAGCTTTGTTTTCAGATTTTGTCTTAGCTCCTAGTGAGTTAATATAATGACAAATGTTTGTAACAATAGTTAAATTATTTTTCTGAAAACATTTTTACTCCAACAATACTTAGCAGAATAGAATATGTGTTCACTACTGCATACATATAAAGCTGTCTCCTAAGGTATTTTTGCTTCTAATAAAGGAATAAGGTGTGCCCATGTGAATTCCATTACATTTGTCTTACGATAGTAAGACTATGTTAAGGGTAAAATGGCAACCATCTTGCTGGTTCAGCTTATTGGAGGGCCACCACTGGGCTTGAGTAAATTGCTGTCTATCAAGAAAAGGGATGTACTAAACCCTGACGAAAACAGAGGAAGAAAAGTATATATATACATAAGCAAATCTGACAATAGAGAAGAGCTATATTATGAGCACAATATCAGCAAAACACAGTAATTTCATTCATCTGGAAATCACGTCTGTTCCGATATGTATTCACTGCAGCAAATGTGGCTTAGTAAAACTTTTATTCTGTAAGGAAACCTTCATAAATACAGGCCTTCTGCATTTTACTTGAACTACAACACTAGAGCATGTTGTTGAAATATAATTTTAAATAGCTTATGAAGACATCCCTATGAATTCAAAATTACTGTACTTGCAGAAAAAGCAACAATATCCATCTGTAAATCCTTTAATCATAAGCATTAAAGAATAGTTCTTCAGAGAATCACAGGCTGCTGACTAAAGTTTACATTTTCTTGAGTTGCTTTTGGTGCTGCTAGCTATTTTTCTCATACACATGATGCTAATATGAAGTGACACTTGCACCTGTTGTCACCATCTTATGGTAATTAGCATAGTGCCCTAAGTAGTAGCAGGGCCATCACATCCAAACATAAGCCATTAACATATTGCAGCTGTCATCAGTAGGGAAAGCTAATGGAGTTAGTGGATTTGCACACTACTGCATACCTTGGCTCAGCTAGCATAACTCCCCATATTGGGGTCATTGGGGATAGGAAAAAGAAATGTGGGATGTAGCCAGTCAGGAGTGAAAGAATACATTTTACTGCAGGTTTACTTTCATGTATTATGCATGTCCTTCAAGGTCACTGCATGATCATTTATAAGATTTTAATGAGATATCAAAGTGGAATGGATGGAATGTAATTAATGTGATCATACAGAGAAGATACAGGTATAAAATAGCATGCATGAGGCAGTCAACAAAAAGCGGGAGCAGTGAAGAGAAAAGGACTCTTTGGCCAGATTTCAGCCTGTAAAAAATTTTTTCTACCCTACTTTCAGACACTTAACATCCTGCCAAACAGTTTTCCCCAGCTAACAGTGAAATAATGGAGGGAATTAGAGAAAATGCATTCTGCTGCTGCTCTTTGAATATAGGCTACCTGCACTTTCCTTCTTTGAGGGAAAACGGGTGGCTTGTAGCTACAAGTATGCTAGTCCTACAGAAACGTGACTTTTGCAGGCTTTATATAGTATATTATATATTTTATTATTTTGATTCCTCTTGCTGATAGACTCTTTGACAAGTCTGGACTAAACTGAAAATTCAAGATATAAAGGATGATATTTCTAAGTACCTTTCTAGACCCTTTTCTTTGTGTAGGTGACTGAAAAAGTACAGGGACTTAACATATCCTTCAGTAGGAAGAGTTCCTTAGAGGTTTTTCCTAAGAGTACTCGTTGTCCCCAGTTTCACCTTCTTCTTGCCACACAAACACTTTTGTATAAAGACTCCCATCTATAGATTTTTTTGGGAGGGGAAGGGGGATAGGACTGCAAATCAGTTTGGTGACGGCTGTGATTGTTGCCCCATCAGAGCCAAGTGCTCTGGCAGTCCCCACTGTGTCCTGGGCCAAAGCTAGTGCTTCTCTATAGGAGCAGGGAAAAATGCTGGTGAGCCAGAGGCAGGAGAGACCAACTTGGCAGCAAAAAAGATCACACTATCTAGTAATTAAATTCAAGACTAACCCTGCCTCACAAACTTGTCCCACTTTGGCCTTTGGTAAACCACACAAACCATTATTTTCAGATGTGGGTGAGTAGTTAGATACTTAAATGCTCCTGTGTAAGCAGATACCTGTACTGGAAAATACTTGCCTTCTCTTACACCATCAATTCTGTTAATCCTTCTATGCTTTCTTCCACAGTCCGCATTTTGTCTTTTTCTAGAGGGGGCTCTCTACAATACAAATACAGTTGTTTGTAAAACCCTATTTTAAGCCTGAAGGACTCTCTCAGGATTTAATCTGTCAGTAGGACATGGAGCCCTAAATAGGGCATTTGTAGTTGAATTTATGATCCCAAACCCTAAATGTTCTATTGAAAGCACAGAACATCTTCAATTTGTGTTACTAAGGTTTACAGTCTGAGCCAGTTGAAAAGACAAATATATATAAATATCTTCATTGCACGTAAAATGTTCGGTGTAATATTCTTTTTTGAAAGCAGTAGATATTTTCTTTCCACTTAAAACTTTTAATTTTCATCTATTTCTAAATATCTTTTATATTTTTAAAAAATAACTTTAAATAATTCCTTATTCTCACAAAATAAAGCAAATTTATTTTCCCCATTCTCACAAAATGATTAAAAACCAAGAAAGCTTTTAACTCTAAAAAATAAATGAGAATGTGAACTCAAGCAAATAAAAGGGTTTTATCAAAACAAGGTTATTTCAGAGATTTACAAACATGTATGTATATTTGCTAAGTAATTTTTAATAATTGCTTGACTGAACTTTCAAGTAAATATATGTATGGCAGGTTACTTATTAGTTAGTGGATATGTGCTTTTAAAAACTGTTTTATTTGCAAGGAAAGCAGCTGTCCAGTCTGACCTTCTAAATGTTTGTTCTGGGAAGAATGGCTGCTGGATGTAAGTGGAGAATGTCAAAAAGAATAGGAAGCAATGAATAGGAACTCCTGATCAAGAATCTGGGGAAAAATGATGAACAGAGCTGAAGCTAAGTATTTATCTTTCATGTAGGTTCTTTGTTTCAGTCTTTGTCTTCTTCACCTAATTTTTTGCTTCTCTTCCTTATCTTTTCCCCTGTTTTTCTTTGTCACCCTTCTCCCAGCACTTCTTCCTATTCTTAACCTACACCTAATTTTTCTTTCTCTCTTCATCACTTAATATATTGCCACTGAACTATCTGTCCAGAGCCACAACTTTGCTAGAGGTAATGGAAGAGAGGTAAATATGGGTAGTAGCTCTCTTCTTGCTAAAGAAACTGTTTGCACACGTGGAAGGCGAGTTCAGCCCTTGACAATGTCCATGTAAAAATGCTTACAGAGATATGCCTTAGAAAATTAATTTCACACAGGACAGACATATAATGTGGTTCCCAAAGTGAAATGCACTTTTTCAGCAGCAGTTGGTAGTTCCAGCAGCTCTCTAACCTGTGACTCCCTCCAGTGGTGGGTTTACCATAGTTTACAAAACCGGGTTTACAAACCTTTTTCAACGTAGCTGGCCATGGCAGAGGCTAGGCAAACAATGTTGCCAGGAAAATGACAAATAGAGGCAGGAGACAAATAAAAGCAAACTCCTTCATTTTTGATATCTCTTGTCACAAAGAGGATCAGAAATGAGCACCTCTCTTGTGATGCTCCACTGAACAAAAGCAGTTGGGTACCTTGAGAGATAGGCCAGCCCGACATCCTTCTGCTGCTGCCAAAAACTCTTGCTTTTGCCTTACATGAGAACATGTTCCATGTCCTAATTTTGAAGTTACCTTGATTTTTTTTTTCCTACAGAAGTTCATTTTGTTCACCTGAAAGGTCTGACTAGTGGAAAATTATGCAGAAAGGAGAGAAGGGTAATTTTTGAAGTGGGCACATGGCAAAAATTGAAGATATGAAAAAAACCTTCCAGTTTCTATTTCTGACCCTATATAAACAAATGAGATTCTAAAGAGAGTGTCATTTTCAGAAAGTCGAGATAATATCAGGCTCAGAAAAATCAAACAATTTAAAATTCATGAAGGTACCATCTTCCTATTTATAAAAGGTTACGTTCCCCTAAGCTATGAAAGAAAAACACCCTCTGAAGACCTGGGAAGGCAGTAAACACTGGTGGCAAGTGACAGGAATTGATCCTGCTTTTCTGTGCCTGTCATGTCTCTAAATTTTATTTCCACCATTTCTAGGGTACCGTGATAAGAGGGGCAGGGAGAGGAAAAAGGATTGAGCTGAGGCGAGACTATGGCCTGAGGGCGACGGTACCTGGGTCTCTGACTTTTACTCAATTAGTAGGTCTCCCTGCCTGACTGTGAGATGTGCATCTAACTGGAGACTTAGACTCTTGCAAGGTATTGATTAGCCATAATGTGAAGTCAAATCTGAATAAAAAAGCATTGTGATCAAAAGCCTTTCATTGGAGACAGCATGCCCTCCAAGTCAAGGGTCTGCAGAATCTGATGAGCTCTGTTTCCTTTTTGTCTGAGAGAGATTTCCACGGTTTACTCATAAAGGCTCTCTTGATAGGAATGTCCAGTGGGCCCTCTGTCAAAAAACCTGGTGTCTCAGATTTGACAGGTGCTTGTTAGTTTTTCATCCCAGATCACTGAACGTGCACACAAAACTAGAAGAGATGATGGCTAATAATGCTACATTTCAAGTTGACTTCCTTGTCATTTTTGCTGGAAAATTCACTGATTCAATCACTAACATTAAATTGTCTGCATTCAAGGAAAACAAAGCATAGCCAGCCATGAAACGTATTGGTTTTCTGACTGCTAGGATTTACACAGCTCAATAAAATTCATTGTATCACCTTGTTTGATAGGAAGAGTTTATCCAGATCACATATAAAACAAAATAAATTGTTGTTCTATTAAAAATAAAAAAAAGGACAACAACAACAAATCCTGCAGCAAAGAAAGTTGAGAGATCCATTTTAATTAATTTTGTCTTTTTATGGAAATTAGCTTTCTTCTCACTAAAAATGTTTTCAAGCAAGGAAATGATCCTCCACACCTTTACTTGCATGACCAATGTACTTGCAAACAGTTCCAGTCCAGTGGGATGTCATACGAATCTGGTTTTCTGCTCCATTGTAGTTCCATCCCTTGTGAGTTGGGGCTGGTTCCTCTCAAAGCTCAAGGGAGGATCGAGATTTATTTTTGTGGACTACTCACATGAAGAATTGCCAAGCCAAAGGTTTAGGCCAACAGAAATGATGCATTTTGGTAATAATATCTCTGGACATTTTTATAATTAAGTCCACACTTTGCCTCCTCTTCTGTAGTTTGTAATCTAAACCAAAAGGCACAGCAGGAGCTGTGTGATGATAGTGGACTGTGGGAGTCACTAGAGGTAACAAGAGTTCCTATTGATACTGATGTATGAGAACACTGGAAATGGAACAAAAAAAAGACAAAAGTTTTTACTGAATAAAATTTCACATCACCCACTGTCGGGGAACCGATCAACAGTTTCGACGAATGGAAAAGAGTGCAGGATGAGAATGAAAAGCCAACCGACCCCACCAAGCCCATAAGTCGTTTACAAACACTAAAGGTTTAACAGGAGATCGATGGGAGAGCTTTTAAAATTGTTGTAGTTGTTATTTCTGACAATTGTAATAAGTTTCATTGCAATGGTTATAATTGCGTTTCCCCATTGGTCCAAGTTTCCCGCTCCTCAAAACCTCACTGGTTGCTGTTACCCCAGTTACATGCCCCTGTCCCCATTGGTCAGCCTGTGGTGCAGTGCAGCACCACCATATATGGCTGACCACTCCCCAGTTATTCCTTATATGTATTGTCTCCACCCCTTCTTCCTTTTTTGTCGCATTCCTCCCCCTATCTCCACCCAGTTTCCAGAACCCTCCACCCTAACCCTTTAAAAGTCTGATGCGCACCCAGTAAATGGTCCATTGCCTCTTTCACCCTTCGCCCTGAGTGGACCATGTCCTTTTTTCCCGCTGAACGCGACAACCCATTCTTACACATTTTTGAGCCAATTAGTGAAATGAGTGCTTACGCTGAGATTCTATAAATGATACTTTATACTTGAACTGCCTTCTCTTGTACTTGCAGCATTTCTTGCTTCCAAGGAACTACTTGTGAGGAAAAAACAACCAAAAGTAAAAAAAAAAAAAAAAATAAATAAAAAAAAAAAATCCTCATTCCCCACCTCCCCTTCCAGCACTGACGGTACCTTGCCAAGGTCCCACCCAGGCAGGCTGGAATTAGGGATCAGTCCCTTTCTATGCCCAAGAGGATTTTAATATTGCTGTCTCTGTCCCCAAGGATCACCCTAAACACAGACGTATGAACTGCCAGTCCTGCCATGGAGCTTTCACATGTGTGTATGTATTGGTACAAGCACTGTTCAGGACTGGGGCAGCCCCCATTAGAGTGGGTACTGGGGATATCTCATGCTTGTTCTAGTGACTAGCAAATGATTTACCTGACAAGTGCAAAATTCAAACAATGGCAACATAAAAAAAAAACCAAACCAAGCAAAAAACAAAGAAGCAAAATTAATCAATTTAAACCATGCTGGTTATGAGGCTGTTCCTGGTATGCGTACAGAGCTGCAAAAGCCCCATTAAAGAGCTTTTGGTAGCTACAGTCACAGATGTGTGATTCCTGGGAGACACATTCATGGACAAATGCAATCACAGGGCAAAGAAGAGAGCAAAGAAGAGGAGTAACAGATTGCTGTTAGAAAACTTGGGATAAGTGGAGGCCCTAAAATACAAGCAATGAAAACATGATTGGTGGTTTCCAGACACCAAAGGACAGCAACCCAAGGACCCTGCAGAGGTTCCAGGGTGAAAACCCTCTAAGGGATTCAAGCCAAGGTCCTGTTACAAGATGATCTGCACGACTGTCTTTAAGAGGAGCCACTTGGGTGGCACAACAATCCAATGCAGCACTGCAGGCTTGGTGGATGTGGGAGTATTGGTTGCCAGCTGGCTGAACTTGAGCCAGCAGTGTGCCCAGGTGGCCAAGAAGGCCAATGGCATCCTGGCTTGTATCAGAAATAGTGTGGCCAGAAGGACTAGGACAATGATCACCCTCTTGAACTCAGCACTGGTGAGGCTACACCTTGAATCTTGTGTTCAGTTTTGGGCTTGTCACTTTAAGAAAGACACTGAGGGACTGGAGCGTGTCCAGAGAAAGGCAATGAGGCTGGTGAAGGGTCTGGAGCATGACACGAGGAGCAGCTGAGGGAAGTGGGATTGTTTAGCCCAGAGAAGAGAACACTTGAGGAAGACTATGTTGCTCTCAACAGCTACTGAGAGGAGGTTGTAGTGAGGTGGGGGTTGGTCTCTTCTCTCAGAGAATACGTGACAGGATGAGAGGTAATGGTCTCAAGTTGCTCCATGAGAAGTTTGGTTTGGATATTAGGTAAAATTTCTTCACAGAAAGGGTTACCAAACACTGGAACAGGCTGTCTAGGGAAATTGTGGAATCACCATCCCTGGAATGTTCAAAAGGTGTGTGGATATGGCACTTGGGACATGGTTTAGTGGTGAACACAGCAATGTCAGGTTAGTGGTTGGACTTGATCATCTTAGAGGTCTTTTCCAACCTAAATGATCGTAGGAGTCTATGAAATGTCTCTTTCCCCCAACGGTGTTTTCCATCACAGGAAGACAGTCTGGGTGGGTCTTTTCTATCTATATTCCAACAAATGGCAAAAGTGTGAGTGACTTCTCTAGGCCTTCAGCCCCCATTGCTCACAGTACTCTATTTCCAGCGCTTCCCAGCACAGCTCAAGGTTCTGAAAGCATAATGGATCCCAAAATATTTCTTGCTGCAAAGTATTCGTTGTGGTAAATGTCGACTATAGCAATAAGGCACTGAAGGCTGTGCATTAGCAAGCTATTAGTGCATGCTGAGAGTGCTCTGGTTGCCTTCTAATGCACACTGCAATGGCCATTATGGAGTATGACTCATTATTTTTACATTTATTTCACATTTTTAAAAATCGTTTTCAAAACACTTTTGCACAATTTCAGGAGATGTGTTTTTTTCATAAGGAAAAAAAATGGTCCTTATGAACAAAACGTGAAGAGAAAATGGTAGGCACAGAGTCTTCAGAGCTTCTGAGTAAATCTGAAACTCACTGATTCTTTCTTATCTCACTCCGTTTTCCTGTGGTTTTTTGAGTAGTGTAGATCAATTTCTCTCCGCACAGAGTCATCCTTCTGCCTTTGCAGTTTCAATTTGCAGTCATTTTATTTGATTAAAAAATAACATTTTGGCAGGTACATGGCATTATGTTTCTGTTGTTTTCTGCTGTGTTTCACAACAGAAAAATGTGAAATGTCCATAAAAGTAATACACTGATCCTGAAAAGCAATTATATGCATTCAGAGCGGGAAGACACATGTTCTTTCCTTGAGCCTCTCATTTCTGCTTCTCTTCCATAATTGTCTTTGCTTATCTCCCATCCCCATAAAAAGCTGAAGTTTTTGCTCATCCATCTTTTCCCTATTGGGCATTGAATTCTACAGTGTGATAGCCATGCACAAAATGTAGAATCGGTGTAGGGAGGTTGCAATTACAACTGCTAAGCCTGCTAAGAAAAATAAGGTTATGATCAATTAGGCTAGGATTAATTCTGCCTAACTTTAAACACCTAGCCGAGGTGTTTAAATTAGGACTATAATTGCTGTAGGCTGCCTTAGTAATAAAATGAAGGTTAGGTGCCTCCCAAATGTGTTTCATCCAACCTAAGGGCTAAATCATCTTCTTTTACTGACAAGACTTTACATGCCAGTGCTTCTAATTTTATCAGCTAAATGATACCAGTAATCTGACTTGGGATGAATATGGGCCTTTTTTTCACCCCTCAAGATCTGCTGCACTATTTAGTGGTCTGGTATCTACAGTGTGAATATATATTCTTAAAACCTCAGCTGTCTCTATAATACTGGAATGTCAAAATACAGGTATATTTTACTGTTGATATCTGAGTAACATTCTATGGGGTCCTTTGTTAAAATGCCCTGGAGAAAGGATGTTTAAAGAACAGATTGAAAAAAAATATAGAAACTTACAAGGTATTTGGCAGGGGAGCATGTAAAGATCACATTTCTCTGCGAAAGAATTGTGCATGAGAGTGAGAGAAGGTAGTACTGAAGTGCTGAAGCCAATTTTTGAAATATAGGATAGTTTAAATACATATGGAATCAGACACTCTGCTACTGAATAAAACTGACACTGAAAGAATATTCAATGTTATGTTACAGCCTCTGAAAACATAGCAAATGTCAGAAATGCCTCTTTTAAAGAGTCCTCACTCTTGTTCAATAACCTCAACTGTCAGACAGTGGAGCTGTATCAAAAAGGGTTTCACAGAATCAAAAGGTTTGTTTCCTAGCAACTCTGTCAACAAATTTAAATTGCTGCATATCATGGCTGTTCCATAATCAGTTGCATGCAAGATTTGTAAACACAGATTTTCATTGTGCATCCTGTTGTCATGGCTGGTAGGGAGGCAAAAGGGGGCAAATTCTCCCAGGCAGGGACAATGCTGGTACTAAATCAAAAGATACAAGTCAAAATAAAAGGTTCTGTGTAGCTCACTTGACCAAAGTCCTTTCTAGTTCACTTTTCTCATGAAGTACAAACTGCAGAGGCAACAAACCAAGCCATAGATGTAGCGCTGCAGTAGTCCACAAAGTCAAAAGACTGAATATTCCTTTTGTGATAAAAAGCATTGAGAGTGATACTTTACGCCTTGTTTACACAGTAATCCAGAGGCCCAGCTGCACTGCAAACAGACGTGTGCATGTTAGCTTTAAATAAACTTGTTTAATGATTCGTTATACCAATAATATCATAGCTGAGGTGATAAGTGACTTGGTTGCTGGATGTTCACCTGGGACTGGGATAGGAGGCAGGCTTTTGCAGCCTGAACTCAAGGTTGTGCTGGTACAACTGCTGTTCTAGGGGCTTCAAATCTTTTCAGGTATGACTCAATGAACTCCAGTCATGTGTACCTCAGGCATGTCAGGCTGACATACTTTGTCCCTTACTTTTTTGCTAGTGTGATTAAAGATTATGGTTAGGAAGTGATGAATATAGTCCATTTTAATTTTTATGTTATTTCAATTGTATTTATTATTTGCTGAGTGCCTATAATGTGCATGCTACTAGAGAAGACATTTTATTTAATATAATGCATTTTAGATCCACTTTATATAAGAGGCTAAGCGTATATAATACATGTAAGTCTTTAAGTTTATATATGCTCAGTATGACATAATAGACCAAGAGAGTACCCATACTTTATATGTTTATGTTTGCAGATTTAATGAATTCATCTTATGCCACACATCTAATGGCTCATATACAAAATCTCAGCTCATTTCATATAATACCTCTGTTATAGGCATTGTGTTATTTATTTGTATTGCAGTAATCCCAGAGGCTCCTGCTCAAGAAAAAAGCACTATAAAAACTGTAGCAAGAGACTCTCTTAAAGAAGTCACAGTTTGTAAAAATGAGAGGGAACATAGGTACAAACTGGCCAAGTGACATACCTAAGTTCACAGTCACTTGGCCTGTCTCCCTAATTCATATAGCCGTGTCCTGGGCCAAGCCTTCATTTTACTGAAGACCCTGAAATTCCTCTTGTTGCATCTTTGCAAGTCCAAAATATCAATTGCATGACAAGAATGCTGGCTGGCTGGTGGGATAGGAGATGCCTACCCGCCCCACCACATGATGGGCAGGGACATGTCTGTTTTGGGCATTGCTCAGCAATATTTGCCGGTCCTGAATATAGGAATCAAGAGTGTGAGGGCCCAGAAGGCTTCCAGAAGAACCTATGTAGCTCAGTCCAGCCTATACATTAGAACATGTTTTCTCTATATTTTGCCATGTCCTTGATACAGCTTTACTCCTCCCTTGTTCTTCATCACCCTTTCTTCAGGAATCATGCACTCACTGCCTGTGAAATGGATAACTCATGGTAGCAGCAAGATAAACCAAATCCCAAAGCTAAACAAAAAACACAACTGTTGTGTGAAACAAACCTTAGTGAAGGAAGCCTGAAATTCTCAAGAAGCATCAAATTCAGATGTACATCAGTCTGATAATTTATATTCTTCATATGTGTCACAATTAAGAAGCACTAGACATGATAGCCCAGGAAGAGATGATTATGCCTCCTTTTTAGCTTGGCCCTAAATGACTTCAACTTACAAGAAAACTTTTTCCCTGCACTTTTTTAAAGGAGAGGAATAAATACAGCAAAGCCCAACACATGCTATTGATCAGGTAAAAGGCTACAGGAAAAACTGAAAACAGAGATGTAAAACAGAAGACAAAGTCCATTTTTCTGGCTTCTAGAGGATACAGTAAAAGTCTAAAGTTCTATTAACTGGGAAAAAAAAAAAAAAGGATAAAATTAATTCAAATACTCTAGTTGAAACAAAAAGATGATCCCTCCAAGCAGCTGGTAGTTAGAGATGCTCGAATAAGGTTAATATTTAACAGTGCTGAACATACCACAATTCAGTGCTATTGTTTTTTAACACTGGTATCTACTTTAACTCAGGTCACAAATAAAAATTCTTTGGTGCATCCTTGCCTAATTCCCAGGAGCACCTACACAGTTTGGCAGAGCAGACAGTCTCTTCTTGGAATATGACTAAGTCAAGATTCCAGACCTGCCAGAGACTGACTCACTGAGAAGGGATAAAAGCTGTCAAAACTCAGCATCTGACAGGCTCAGTCTAGAAACTAAAAGAAAAGTTGGTCTTAAATGTAAGATAAATGTAGGACTCTACTGGAAGTTTTGCATAAATACAGTCTTATTGTAAGTCATTGTAGAAAGTGTTATAGGTGCTAAATTCTTGTCTTCGGGAGTACTCAAAATACCTTCAGTTTTTTCAAACCTTAAATAAAGTTAACAGTTGAGTGCTGAGTCACAGATGTGACAACTGTTCAGAGTGAAAGTACCTCAGGTGTTGTGATGAATTCCATGCCACTTACTGTCCTTGTGGTAAGCTAATAAAAATCACTTAACCTTATTCTTTGTTTTATGGCCTAACAGCCTAGAAAACAACAAAGCAACTATTATTGTTGATTGTTATCTAATGATTATGTGGGGAATTTGTTAAGATGTACTTCAGGAAATGATTATGACATAATTCCCATGGCAGACACACCACCGTAAATCAAGAAAAAGTAGTTGTCACAGTGGGAGGACAAACACAATATGTACTGCAGCTCTGGGTGTACATGTAAGACTGGCTGTGCTGCTTCTCAATAACATCTCCAGAGTTCCAGGAAGGAATAGGTGTCACATCAACATAGACAAATGTGTCTTGTTCCACCAGAGTAACAATGTTGATTGATTTTCTGATGATGGTTATTGATTTTCTGATGATGCTTGTGAACCTCAGTGTTACAACACAGAAACACAAACAGTTGCCCATCTTCTGGGTATGATGACCAAGAGAGCTTCATAAATTTGGGCGGGTACTATCAAAGGCTCTTCTTGAGAAGGAACTAACCTTCAGCTATTATAGGGCTGACATTAACAGATGCAGGTTAAGCCTTAAAAAAGAAAAGTCTTCCTAATAATGTCTGCTAAATTACTTGGTTTCTAGAATAATTTATTCTCTTAAATACTACTGCATTCTATATGGAAAAATTCTGTCTTTTGATGAGTTTAAATTTTTGTGCAAGGCTTAAGGTCATAAAAGGCTGAAATCTCTCAAACTTTTGTATAGACTACTGGCGAACACAACATTTTGCCTACTATTATTGAATTACTGACCTTGGTAAACTTCCACCTGTATGTCTGATTGCCGTTTCTTTGACTTTGTTGTGTATCCTCAGACTGGACCCAGCCAGGGTGTGGAAGTTCTATATACACAAAGCTCCAAGCTCCACTTCCATTCTCAGAAGCATTGTATTACTCCAAAACTGATCTTCGCTGTACTGCTGGTTCATAATTTGTGCCACTCTTCATTCATTTCATAAATGCGTGGATGCATATGCAGGAAATGGTGATTGTAATTATCCCATCCAATCTCGTGTTTAGCATGCACAGTAACTTTCCTTTAAAATATTCCACTTTGCAATAGAGAAAATTCTCAGGGGGAAAGAAAAACAAAAACAACACTACTTAAAAATTTCTAGCAATGAAAAAAAATCTTAGTACCAGTCTCCAGAAATTGATCCAGTGGTTAGTTTGCTCAGTATTAAAGATCCGTGTATTCTGTGTATGATTTTTTTTTTTTTTCCCACACAGGATTTTATTATTCCTTTGGTAAAGGTCAGAAGAACCTTAATTTTCAAAGTTCTATTTTCCATATAGGTCCTTATTGGCTGACATCATGTAGATCAGGCATTTTTTTAAAATAGCTTTATCTCAATAATTCTTTTATTATAGCAGGTGCTGTATGGCATTCTTCATGCTCTTTTCTAAGCCCTCTCAATTCCCCTAAAATCCTTTTTGATATATATATATATATATATAATTTCAATAGCAATAAAAATGCTTCCAAGTAAGTGCAAGCAAAAGTGATTTAATCTCTCCAACTACTACTTGAGATAGATCTCTTTATACAAACAACAACAGTTGCCCTTTTGGTGAAGAGCAGCATTGAACACCGATTTCCTTTCTTTGATATCTCAACCTTTTCCCACAGTTACAACTTCAAAGGATTTTCCTGTCCTATGATGCAGTCTATGTTTCAAAATACAATGTATGCAGCTGTATCTGTAACACATTTTCCTGTTTGCATGAGTGTTTATTATTTGTAGTTCCACAGCTCTTTGTTTATGTTTGGTACAGCTACTTCTGCACCTGGCGTGTGTGCTTGTGAAAGCATCTACCTGTGCAATCTGCTTACTGACTCTCCTCTAAGTGTTTTACAAAGTGCAAGATGCTATGTTGTCCTAGTTCAGCAAGTGGGAGCAGTTATCACTGTGTGGGGGTGATCAAAGCTATGTATTCTACCCCCCTCTATTCATTCCCCAAGAACAATGGACCATTTGCAGCAGCTGTCCAGGGAGTCGCTAGCACCTTCACACCCAGCCTGAGGGGGCGTGG
>JAWWTY010000001.1:69384000-69491778 GCA_035222235.1 Margarornis squamiger | reverse complement strand
TTTTGGTGAGTTGAAAGCAGTTTTCTCTTTGTGTCAGTGTATTTATTGTAATATCTTTCATTAAATTGTAACTCTGACTTATAATTGCTCTTGTGGTGGGTCCATTTCTCCTGCTGGTTTACCTTTAAACCAGCACATATGTCCAGGTGGTCATTACGTCATTTACTTCAGGAATTTGTTCCTGCTTTGCATGACCCCTCTTTTTTAAAAGCTTCTGTTGTGTGGTTGAAGAAATCATTGCAGCTTCACTTCTAAGAAACTTTTGATCAAGAGAAATAGAATTACTTCTTTTGTCACAGGAAGTATATGTCACCCTTTCCTCCAAGAAATGCAGTTAGCATATGCCAGAATAAATTCAGACGTGGAGTTTTTTTTGGTTTTTTTTTTGTTTTTTTTTTTTTTTTTTGGGTTTTTTTGTTTGTTTTTTTACCCTGTGAATCAAGACTTAATCTGATAAACATAATTTTTCTAAACAGGACAATTCAAACTTCAGTCTGGTGCCTCCACATAATTCTTTTTCAAGACTCAAAAATTCCTTGTTTTCTTTTTTTCTTTAAATGAGATTTTTTTTTTTTCCCATTTTAACAGCTTGTATTTTTTTCATCCTAAGAAGTAAGAGCAAATTAGGCTGCCTTTTTTTTTTTTTTTAGTGCAGACTCTGATCAAAATGCTAAAAATGGTTTTGTATCTGGAAATGGGGCTATGAATCATAAAGCTTCTGTTTCCAGTTCATTTTTATCTTCAGCATACTTGTCTTTCTGTGGTTATTGCCGTCTTCTGAAGACCAGATGTGTGGATCCTGGTATCTCTTATACTTGAGTCATCTGTATTGCAATTGCAAGTGTCACAGAAACAACTTCTGTTTGAAGGCATCTCATTTCAAGCTTTTTTGATTTCCCCACTCAAGACAGAGCAACACTGTACCATCTGCAAGCCTCTGGCACTCTGCCAGTAAAACTGCTGGCTGAAATAATTTCCAGCTTCACACTGAATTTGTCATGGAAATACAAGCTCTACTTAGGTCCCTGCAAATATGCAGTATTAAAAGACTATTGTTGTGAATGTGGAGCTTGTTTTGCTAGTCATCACATGTGAGATGTACAGGAGTGTTGCTGTTTTATGTCATCCCTTTCTACTGGGGACTTGGGGTGAGATGCATCCGCATAATAAACCCTGAGGACATAAAACTCTCA
The DNA here is from genome assembly GCA_035222235.1 of Margarornis squamiger. Classification (NCBI taxonomy): domain Eukaryota; kingdom Metazoa; phylum Chordata; class Aves; order Passeriformes; family Furnariidae; genus Margarornis; species Margarornis squamiger. Next base: position 69,490,585 of record JAWWTY010000001.1, on the reverse strand, counting down.
TTTGATTTGCTATTGGTAATAAGTGGACTGAACCCCTAACTGGCTTTTCTTACACTGTTTTGTAATTTACAATGGTGTTAGAAGAATTTAAATACTGTCCCTTTACTTTTTCTTTCTTTATTGTTACCTCAGACCATAAACACCCACCCATCTTAACAAATAATGCTTGATATTTTGCTGAATTAAATCTTCACTGAGCAAGTTTTGCTGAAGTGAGCCATGTGTGGTGAGAGAACATCATAAAACCTGTACCCCAGCTCTGTCCTCCCTTCTCACTGAGCTGCTGATTGAATGGGACCCAATGTGATTGAAATATGCTACACTGATTCTAACAAGAACCAAGCACAGTAGTAAGATCACAGAAATAATAATAAAATACTAAGAGGGAATAGAGGATTTTTCCTTTTGTTTCTCTCATATAGTGACCTATGAACTTCCTGCTGTTTCTGTCATTGCCATCATCCTTGCAATATGCTTCCAGATCTCTACTAGCACAGTGTTTCACAGTGCAGAGCAGTTTCCATTTTAAAACACAATAAATCCACTCATTATTACTAAATAAATCAGCAAATTAAATACATCAGATGAAGTACTAAGACAGATTCTCCTATGGCTATCTGCCTTAGTGAAGCTGACATAAACTCTGTATTGACTTTATTAATGAATCCACCTCCAGCCAGAAATTTGTATGCAAACTGTCATGGGAACTAGCATCAGCCACGTTTTCCTGCACTTCATATAGTTATGGTCTACAGCTGCTGCCTACAATACTTGCAGGAAACGATTTTGTGGAAGCATCTGCCACCCAAATGCTTCAATGACTGAGCTGCAAGCCCCAGTCTCTTCCATGCAGCTCTAAACAAGCCTCTGTTTGCCAAAAGTCAGTTGCAAATGCAAGCTAGACAGAAGAAACACAGCAATGAAGACAGGAAACTTGGCCATAGCTTAATCAGATGCTACTCCACCCACGCAGGTTGTCACAGGTTAGTGCTGGATGCTCCTTGGATTATGTGACATTTATGTCATGTTGTGGAGGGTGCATCTGCCCATGACAGGGGCATTGAAATAGGTGATCTTTAAGGTCCCTTCTGACACAAACAATTCTATGATTCTAGGACTGTAGGGTCACCTGTCCCTTTGCCCTGTGTGGTGGAGCTTATCTGCCAGTACCACCTCAGCTCTTACTGTCTACATGGCCTGACGCTGCTTTTGTCTTCCTTTGGTGGGAAAGGTTTTTCTGCGACTTCATACAAGACCTCAAATGAACAAGAAAAGGAATGTCCTACAGATATACAAGGGGGATCCCACCCAAGGCTGACTCACAACATTGTTTTTGAGAAGAATTTACAGGCTGGACTAAAGTTCCAACTGGACAGATTTCTTTCATATTTTTTCTAACTGGCTTGTTTGTTTCACTTTAACTGACAAGAATACTTCTTACTTTATTTTGATTTTCTTTTAAACAGCATATGTACAGTGATTTGATGAACCCTGTGTAATGATTGTTTTATTTATATCAAGTACAAATAATAAAGAAAATAAATAACTAATATATCCTTCCCGAATGAGAAAAATAAATGTATATAAATCAGATGAGGATGCCTGATGAATTATCTTTATTCCTATACCACTGATGAAGACAAGCATATCACTTTTGTTTATCTGAAGCCTTTTAAGCCTTTCATCTAGTATTAAAACATGGAGAGGTCTGTTTGTTATAAGAAGTAGAAAATATACAATTCTGATAATATCTGGAACCACTGATAATAGCCATTGTCCACAGTAGATGTTGAACACAGGCATTTAACCCGCCCAAACCTTTCCTAATAGATGCTGTTAGTGTGGGCTCTCATAGCCCTGCAGTAATAATATTCGTTGCAATTGACCCACTCAGATACAGGGAAAGAAAAAATCCTCAGAGTTACCTTAGCTGTCACTTAAATTTACACATTAAACACTACAAAATAATGTTTTTTGAGCCAGATGGTGTTACCAAAAGGAAAGAAACATGAGAATCTTTAATATTCAAGAGTCTACTGACCATTTTCTTAATCTTTCTAAATGAATGTTTGAGCTTATTATACTAATAGAAGCCTGCCAAGTCCTTGGATTTATTGCTCTAAATCAGTGGAGTCATTGTCATTATTAGACCAGTTGCTTGTCAATACTGAAAAGCATTCATTAGCTGCAAATGACATAAATTGTAGTACACTATAGATTTTTTTTTATTGTTGTCCAGAATGCGTGGTTCCTTTGAAAGGAATAATGAGAGAAGGATTAACTGAGAGGTCAGTAAGGCTTTTACTGATAAAGGGAGCTAAGTGGTAGGAATCCCTGTGCTATTGCAGAGTCTTTTCTCCATTTCCTTATTTTTTAATATGTATACTAATTTGAAAACAAAAGGAGTATTGGTAGTTTTTGTGAGTAACTGGTGGTGAAATTAATTGATTTTGGTAAAAGTGTGAGGAGTAATTACATTTCCGTTCTTCTTCTTTTGCTCAGGGATGGTCTGTTTTATTTGCAGTACAAGATTCATGAGCAACTTCTTAGTTCTGACATCCCTCAGTCTTGGGCCTTTTCTTGACTGTACTCTGATTTAGCGTATTATGAATTTTAAAAGTCCCGAGGTGGGCTTCTCAAAGGTGCTGTGTTAGGTCTTCCCCTTCTATAGCCTCTGCATGGGAAATGGGCACCCAAATCCTTTAGATTCCTTTGAAAACCTCAGCAGCAGTTCTCGTAAAAGGAATAACAAGACAGACTTGACATAGTATCTGGCACTTAGTAGCTTCCGTTGTTTTCAATGGGAGTTGCATAGTAATAAGTCTCTGTGAAAATCTTTCTGGTCATTTCACCTTCTAACTGGGAGCCAGGTACTTTGGAAATGCTGGCCAACAGCTACTACATACAGATGATATCTTAGAATAACATCTTAGGATGATGTACTTTGACAGTGCACAACAGTTAAATAAAAATTGCTGAATTCTTGGTAACTGCATTCAAATTTTTCTTCACCACTTAAAGAGAGATGTTCTGTTTTTTCCATCTGGCAGGCTGACTGCTCTCATTTCCATTCCAGACTTAACTGAAAACAAGGAAACATTCAGGTGAACAGTTCTTCCAGAATAATATTAACACGATGACACGATAACCAAAATAATTATAGTCCTGGAACATTATTTTCTTTTTAAGCAGTCTGAGTCTCCTAGAAAAGAGCCTCCTTAAATTGGATCTTCAAAGAAAAATTTATTGTCACTGAAATAATAGTTGATATTGAAAACAAAAATAGTAAAACCGAAAAACAACAACCTAAAGGGATCTAAGCTTATTAGTGAAACATTAAGTTTTAAAGATCTAGGCAATTTCCAGAGATCTTATAATTAACAAAAGAAACATTTGGAATGCATTGTATTTTCTGATTGTTAAAACTGTCATAATACTATTAGCAACTTTAAAAATAAAATCATTAGAGAAAGTATTGCCTCTTTGGAAATTTTCTTCCCTTCTCTTAATTAGCATTAACTCCTCTTTTGATAAAAGGCTTTTCTTTGCTATTTGATGACTGACAATTAAGGACATTGTTCTGAAAATATCTTCTTACATACTTAACCATAAGTACCTGAGCTATAGAATTTTTTTCCCTATAACTTGGAACTAATACATTGAGTGTCTTGTTATGTGAACAATTTTAACTTATGTAGACAATGCTATTGACTTCAATAAGTATGGGTCTGCAGACAAATCCTTAAAAGCAGTTTGGGTAAATAATACTAATTTTAAAATATGGATATATAGTCAGCTTTGGAAAATTGATTCAAACTCCATAAAGCAAAAGAAAAACGATAAGGGCAAAATGCCTACAACTCTTATTTAGCACAAGCTCCTGTTTAAACAATTAAAACAGATCATGCCCAATGTATAAATTTCTCTACAAGACCCTTTTTTTTTTTTTCCATGGAGAGTTGAAGTTTTGTTGAATCTTCTATTTCTAACTCTGAAGTCAATTTGTAGGAGGTGGTGTGTAAAAGCACTTTAGTGGGGAAAAGCAGCAATCTCAATGCATCAAAGTTAGGTGGTAGCGGGGTTATCACTCCGTGAAAATCACATAAACATTCCACATATGAAATATTATTCATCAGGGCAAAACCCTCCAAGGGTTTCAAAGATGACAATGGTGTCATGAAACCTTTTTTTGAAAAAGGAAAAATTTATTCCACTGCTAAGATTGATTCTGTCACCATGTAGCTGGCAGTGTGACGAGGCAGAGAATGAACGTAATTGAGAAGAGAATTAGCAAACCTTAAATATCTGCTGCTGCAATATCATTACCCATAAACTTGCCCTTTTTCCACCCTCTTTTCCCCAAAGACTGACATCCCATACCTGCAGTGAAAAAGAATGTATTCTTTCGAACAGCTAAATCAACAAGGTCTCACATGAGTAGTGTTGAGTGGTGTGGTTGAATGATTTCATGAAAAACTAATCAAGTATTCATCATTGAGATCAAACACTTCCCAAGTAATTATTATCAAAACCAATCTGATAAGACCTGAAGAAGTGGCATTGCTGATCTAATCAGAAGTAGAACAGAAATAGTTCTCTCAGCTTTTGTAATGTTCAGACATGAAAGCACAAAAATGTAATTGTATTTTATAATTAAGAAAAAGAAAGTCATCATACTGTAATCAATTATTTCAGATCAATCATAACAATTTTATTTTTGCTGGTTATTTTATAGGAATACACATTTACAAATTGACTCTTTCATACATAGGTAATGTAATACATGGAACAGAGATGCCTTAGAAACAAACCATACAGTTAAAAGCTATTTCAGTTAAAAAAGAAAGAATTATATGACTATAGTGACTAAGAGAATATATGACTAACATTCCATATTTGTAATTTTCTTTGCCTATAATGATGATTTCTTTTTATATCAAATTTTAAATATAGAATATTTTTTAAAAGTAAAAAGATATTTTGGGTCTCAATTATCTTTTTTTTTAGCTTATTTTTATTGATTAGAATGCATGAGGATAATTTACAAAATTCAGGAATTTTAAAGAATTTTATATGTATTTTAAGCTCTCAAAGTAGAAATTGCAATACCCTACTCAATTTTCAGGAATGTATTTATCTGGTCATTATTTTCAGACCAGAGTCAAAATACATTTGAGATAGCATAGTACATCATACTGCCCTGGCTGATTTTGACAACAGAGGATTTCAAACAGATCATATTGGAAAAAAACACCCACCCTAATAGTCTGATTTGTTTAATAATACCAGACTAGAATCCCTGTACTACTTGCATAAATCTTAATTTGCCCTAATTTTAATAGCTTTATTAGTCTTAGCTCTAAGGTTATTTGATTTCTCAGAAAATATTTTGCCATGTAGATTACTGAATCACATCCATGTAACAAAAATGCTTAAAAAAGTAGCTCTTCTTCAGAGTCTCATTTCTTGGATGAGGAGCTTAAAAACTGAGTACTGAATTTCACAGAGTATTTTGTGAATGTTTGAACTATTGTGAGTATGTGAACGTGGCTGTGATTTTTTTGAAATTAATTGGTGGACAGAATGCCAGTATTTTAAAATAACTTGCCAATATGAAAGTAAAAGTATGAATGAAAATGAACGATGCTTCTTAAACCTAAGTTCATCATTGTAAGGTGTTTTTTGATGCCTTATTCACACTGTGTGACTGTAGTCAGGTAAATAAGACAATTTACAGAGAGACTAATAAAAGTTAATCAAGAGGGTAGAATCTGGTCCAGCCTAAAAGTTAGTGTTTCCTAATAGGGAATTATTTTATTTCTATACTAATCTTAAAATTATAATAACAGTAACAGTTCTTTTCTAGGCAGGTTGGTCAGTGGGAAAATGGTATATAGTCAGTAGTCAAAAATTTCTATTATTTATATTGTTCTCAAGGAAAGATTTTGGGGATATCTTTAGAATATACAGGCCTAAATGGAGTTCAATTTTAATTTAAAAATTTAATTTTAAGACTACAGAATGAAAGGAAGGATATTTGGTGTCACCAGTAAAAGCTATATCCTTTACCAAAGTGAAGTTCTGTACAGCTCTGCAAAAAAAAAACACACCTGAGAAAGTTGTTTCACCACAAAAAATGGCATCTTCACATCACAGTCTTTCTGCTGATTGCCACTGACAACAAACATCAGTGAATCATTCACTTGAAAGACAGATCTTGCCAGCCTTACTAGTGACAGGAAGGTTCTATGCCCAGAAGATGCTCTAAATACAGGCTGGTGCCCTTTTGTCTCACAACTGGCACAACTCTTTCTTACAGGCTGATCAAATAAAAAACATATTCTAGTTTCAGCACCTCATAAAAAGAAACAGGTACTCTCTACAGTATGGTACAAAACAGATCTTTACTATCAAAGCTATTTAAATACTGTGTAGTTATTTTAAGAAGCCAAAGTATTTTTGTTTCACACTGTTAGCTGCCTTGACTGTAAATACATTCTATAGGCCCTATTTTTATAATTTGAGCCCTAGATGATTTCCAGCTCCAAATTTCAATATCCCTCCACCTCTACAAGCAAGAGCTGCTATGCATGTTGAAGATCTTTTTTACTCCAAGCACATGGGCTAATATTTGTCTTGGAAACCATAAAATAGTAGTATAATGAGAAAATGTTTTAAAAACTGAAACAAAAGCAGCTGGCCTGAATTCTCCAAACTTCATTTGCAACTGGTAGCCCTCTAATTGTAGACAGTTTATTGGGTTATTTATAAGCACAGTTTTGTCTGGTTATGAGTACAATAACTTGAAGTGACCCAATATTACCTTCTTGAAATTGCTTATTGCATTCGTATGCACATTGAACATCCGCTGTGTGTAAGACTTCTGCCATCGATACATGAAAGAAAGCAAATTATTATTTTGCTTTCCTAGGTATATTTTTTAAAATATCATGCTTTCACTGAGGCTCTTTCTCCCCTTAATTGTTGCCATACCTGTGTTGTATTAATTTCCTGCAAGAAAGGTGTGTTGTATGGATACAATTCTATGTAGGTCTATAGCATATGTACTGTGGCAACCATGAACTATGATTTTGTAGCTAATAGCCACAACTATGTCAGGTTTTACTTTCATGAAGGCTGTATTCAGCATAAGATCACTGCACATACACAACTTCAATAACAACGTGAAGAGGTTCCACTGCTCTGCCCCAGTTTCTTCTTTGAGGTGTTGTCTCACTGATGTCTCATGTCTTCACTGACCACATATTTAAAAAGTTCTTAACTTCACAGGACCTTGGATGATTATTGTTGCTGTAAATCTGAATTGTTATATTTATAACCTTTAGATGTTAAAAGCATAAAAGAATGCTCACTCAACATGTTACATCATCCAGGATGGCATGGGTCAAAGATGTGGTGACACCATTTAGCTCTAAGGTTTCACTGCACCTCAGCTCAGAGGTTATTGAAAATGTCTGTATATTGTGCTCATTCAGATGGCCAATGGGAATATAATGATGATCACTCCCTGACCATCGTGCACTGATATCAGGGTTGACTTCAATTTCAGCAACAAAAGATCATTATTTGTGAACTGTCCCTCTAACCCCTAGAAACCTCACCCTGACTTTAGTCTGAACAAACTCCAAACAGACTCCTTATTTTCTCTAATGATTATAAAAGTAGTCATAGTATTTCAGTCAAACTCACAGTGAAAATCCACACTGTTCAAAAAGTCCTTTTGAAAATGTTTGTGACATGGAGTCTTTATAGTCAGAAACAGAAAAATGACCTCAGATGGCATGTAGCCAGAAAACAGAACTTCACCTTAATACACCTGTGGTCCTCTGGCAATTGTAGGACCACACTCAAGAACTTTCCCGAGATTTACCCAGCATCTCTCTGATATGACAGTTAGAGAGACCATCAGTTTGTGACATTGTGGCGAGACAGGGAAAGATTCCCCATATCTGACCAAGAAGCCGGTCTGAGCAGCAGATTGTCTGCAGGAGTGGGAAGTCCACAAATTGTCTAGCAGGTTTGCACAGGTTATGTACATTGAGAGGTGTTCTTCTGCCTCTGTTCAAGGGTTTCTGACTTTGAGAAGGAGATCAGACCATTATTTGCTTTATCTGAACAAAGAAATTTTTCTAAATACCTGCAAAAATTGTTGGGGAATCTCCCAGAGCCTGCTAAAAACAATGGAGACCAATGGTAAAACACCTACAGTGTTCAACAGAAGTAATGTTTGAAAAGTAAAAAGCTTGTGGCCCTTCCAGCTGATTCACATCAAATTCCTATCAATTTTATCTAATGTCTTCAGGCACAGAAGAGGAACTAGAGGAGGTCTGGCAGAAAAAACTGCAGTAAATTCCCTCTGCCAAGCACCGCCTTTGTGAAACTTGACAAATCACATCACTTGGCTGCCTGCTGATTCCCTTCTATTCTTCCTCTGCTGAGGACAGAACAACTATTCCTGTCTTCCACTTTTTATTGCTATGTTTTCTTAGATATCGTTTTTTTTTCAGAGCACAAACTAGTTTTGCCTTGTGTTCACACGCTCAGAATGTTAGATACAGTAGTTTCTGGAGAGACTGGAGTGTCTTAACAACTCTCCAGACTACACTGACTCTATATATTGCTGCTGGAGACACATTAGGGAGCCCTAGATGCCTTCTTGGTTTGGCAGCTTTCAGATAGGACCCGCAGGAGATCCTTACCTTTCTTGAGTAGCAGCTGGAGATCAACTGAGACACCCTATGGCATTTAAAATGGCCCTAGTTGCCTGTGCAGGGAGACAACTGCATCTAATCTAAGTAGTGACTACAACGTAGTGAAATGTAGCTTGTGTGCTGAGAGCTACATGAAGGTCTAAATTTAGATGCCTAACTCTTGACCCTTTGTTGGTCTATCTTCAGCAGTCTGGGGTTATGGAAGATGAATGGTTTCCAGCATGTCTGGTATCACACTGCTAGCTTCATGCAGAAGTTGAGGAAATCACTTGACAATCTCAAAAGTCATATGATAAATAAGCCTGGGAAAATGGAATATATATATTTTTTGTGACATGCTACAGACCTGAAATGTCAGCTGTGGCATGCTACAAAGTTCATTCACTCCAGTGCTAGAACACTTGTTAGCTAAGATTCATTGTCAATTTTTGTTGCTGTATGCTTGGACTGGTGATGCAGTCCTACATGCACAATGGAAATATTGTCAAGTCACTCTCTAAGGAAGACTGCTGTGTGCTATTAGAGTTTTTTTTTTTTGTTTGTTTGTTTTTGTTTTTTTTTTAAATGTGACTTTTACAGTAATTATATTATTTCCTGTAAATTAACTGCATAGTCAAATGTCTTTAGGACGCATACTAGCAAAAGTAAGGATTAATGATTCCCTGGTTTAAGACAGTTCTTACCAACAACTGAAGACAAAAAACTAAATGTATTTTCCTTACATTTCCTGAAATATATTAAATTAGAAAATCAATGCAATTCACCATGCTTGCTGGCAGTTTGTGGATGAAGTAAAATATGAACTTTCAGTTACAGGCTCCAAGAGTGCTTTTGAGCACATATCTGTGTGATGTCACTGAAATATCTCGATACAATGAAAAGGAAACACATGCAGAGCCCTTGCCCTTACTCAGAAACAAAAATAGCCCTTCTCAGTGCTTCAGCTCAGTCTTCTTAAATGTGTTACAGATACTGCTTAGTATAGACCTTCTACTCTCTAGTAATCCTAAGTGCTGCTTTTGACCTGCAGCTGCTTAAAAAAAAAAAATCTAGTTATGATACAGTACCTGTGTTTTCTTAACAGCTGCCAAAACACTGTTTTTCTTTGTGGGCAGGCTACGTTACTAAGAATATGTAAGATTGAGCTTGTTCTACAGGGAAGAACTACAAGAGGAGGTAATGCAAGCAATACAAGGAAGATTTGAGAAATAAGCTTTGGGATGAGTAACGAAGGCTCTGGAAGAAAATCATAAAAGAGGTGAAAAAGAAGAAAAAGAGTAGAAATGTAAGAGTATTCCCTAAAGGAGGCAAATTGGGAAAAAAATTTGGTTTGGAGAAAATGTAGAGAGAAACAGTGAAAAGGCATGACTGCAATGGACAAAGATGAAGAAGGGATCTAAACATTCTTCTGAGGGAAGTGTTATCAGAGAAGAAGAGGAGAAAGAAAAAATGCCTTTCTATTAGACACTGTTCCTTATTTGAATAAATTGAGTTGGCTAATGCTTTTCATACCCAAAAAACTGGTGGTGTTTTTTGTTGTTGTTGTTTTTGTTTTTGTTTTTGTTTTTGTTTTTTTTTTTCAACATTGTGGACATTATCTTTAATTTGTTTCCTCAAAACATGAGACATGAATGAAAATTCTATGTAAATGACACAGGTTTTTGTATCAAATCATGTTGTCTGGCATTATAGATATATCTGACTGTTTTAAAATACAGTTTCCAAAAACAATTGTTTCTTTAACTTTACATTAAAGAAAATAACCATTTTAAAATTATATTAAAAGCTTTAATAAAAGTGGCAGTAAGAAAAAACAAAATAAGTTTAATTGGCATGCTTACTCAGAACCCAGTTAAATGGAAACAACTTTCACAGGTTAATGCTTTTTGGGTGATTTGGGGTTTTTTTATTTATTTTATTTTATTTTTACATCTTTTCCCTACAAAAGTTATGGGTTATGCAGCTTATTATTCCCTCGTTCAACGAAACAATGACCTTTAAATGGCTACCATCCGGTAAGTTTTCTATTACATTACAGAAGGAACTGCTCTTTGCCTTTTCTTGGAAGGGAGGAAATATCTACAAGGCGGAAGGAACTGCTGTCTAATGGTCTATCAATTTTCTCTAAAATATAGATAGATAGTGAATGGATAAATAGAGAGACTTGACACCATCACATGACTCCAGGAACTGAATCTTTAACTTCTGCACCCTTTTCAGACCACAGCTTAGTTAACCTAGCAGTAGTTTTGCTTTCACTAGAAGAATACCAATGAAACTCTCTCATTTAGTTATCACTAGAAAATGCTTAAGTAACTTACATTTTCTTAAACAAAAACTAAGTAAAGCTTGACCACTTTAAGATTACACAGATGTAGAAAAACAGTATGTATGAAACTAATTCCGTCCCCTTTCTTTAAGATCATAAACAATAATTAAATTTATTAAGAGGAAGCCATAATATCTGTGTGTGGGATGAGGGCAGAAGTGGCAAATATCCAGCAGAAATCTAGACCTTCAGAGTACTCAATATATGAGCAAGAGTTTTCTCAGTATGAGCCTTTTGTTAGCCAACATTTCAGGGTGTTATCCAAATTCCTGGCCTCTGTTTTGGCACATCTGTAACATTGTTATGTCCCTGGAGGTGAGACATGTCAGGAGACAAGAGCCTGAACTACAAATGCACTGTGAACCTTGCAGCCTTCATAGAACACTAAGCCTGCAGGTAAGATACTTAAAATCACTAATAAATGCATTAAATAACTTAGCTATATGGCCAGTTGTAACATGCTTTAGCCTGGCATTTAAACATCTAAGCCTAACCATTATGGTCCAATATGTACAATATTGTCAAGTTGTCTACCTGCTACAGATTTTAATATGCTTTTCTAAGCACTCTGATGATCTGAGTGCTGTAAGAAGATGGTTGCAGAATCAGAGATCTCACACCAAGCAATGGAAAAGCAGTGCACACACCAAAGCAAATACAGCTTAAATACTGATACAACTGCAGATAGGTGAATGCAGTGGACACACACAGCATTTCCCATGGAGCAGTGCCCCCATTGCTGAATCATTAATGGCTCTGTCCTAGTGCATGGAGATGAGTCTGACACTGCTGTTGTTACCTTTCATATTTAATGCTAGCACCCGTTTTTCTAACTATTAATTGGAAAAATATGTAGTTTGAATAAATATGGAGAAATCAGATCTGTTTTTCACCTACTGTAGTACAAAGATTTCAGACGTAAGTGCAGAGAGTTAACCAGCTCTGATGATTTTTTTTTAATACATCTGTAACATTCCTAATAGCAAAATGAAGCCTCAGACTTACTCCTTTGTGGAAAGGAAATCAGCTGAGAACCTGTTCCTAGTGTAAGCCTGGCACACTAATTGTGAATCATTTTGAGAAGCTGCTCATTGACAGCTTCATGCTGGGAAGTCTAAATTACTCTGTCCCACTTTTCTCAGAGGGAGAGAATCATTTGTGTAGGTCTTTCTGCAGTTTGAATCCCAGCCTCCACAAAACAAGATGTGCTAAGTAAGGCAGCAGCATTTAGGAGCTTAATGAATGTGCATACACAAGTATAAAGGCACACTTGTAAACTGGCACTGGTAAGGAAGAGTACATTATTCAATGTATCCTCTTTGAAAAAAATCAATAAAATTCATATACAGTATGCTCATCGTAAAACGACATATGCTGCATTTAATACTCACTGACGTGACACTTAACAAACAGTCTTGAACTGAGCTCTATTTGCATTTGATTTCTGTCACAGCTTGACAAAAAAGTCTGTTGCTTTCATCTGCTTTTTCTTTTTAACACTTTCAACCAAAGATGCACAGTACCTTGCCAGCAGAATAAAAGGCAAAGTGCCCTCTAAAGGGTCTCAAACCTCTTTCCCTGTGTGTTTATAATGTACCCCAATGTTCAATCACTTTCCCAGTGCAGCAGAAATAATAAAGGATAATTTTAAGAGCTATTGAATATTTTTTGAATTTTAATTAAACATACATGGACAAAAGGGCAGAAAATACAGAATTGTCCCAATCTTGAATGAGGAAACAGTCTTTTAGTAGAAACCCACATGAGATTGAAGCAGGGGCAAGAAAGGATCACACCACAAGAATAGAAGAAAGTCTAAAAGACTAAAAGAACCAAGTTGTACCAAGAAATTTAAGATAACCTGAACTCATGCTGTAACCAATCCCACATATCTCAGACACAAAAACAGGAAGTTTTCATATATAGCGACGTCTTTTACAGATCTGCAGCAGATCCACATTGGGTGAGATGGTACACTTCTAATACTCTCTAACATGTCTGTGGAATTAAGATCAAAGGTTTTGTGGTTTATCTTTAAATTATGAATGTTTCCATAATTCTGGTGACTTAGAAAAATGTAAAATGTTTAAAGCACCTATATTAATTCCTTTCATGCTCAGGTGCAGTCAATACTACAATAGCCGCACAATTGCATGCAAACTCAATATGAGCAAAAAATGACTGGTTCAAGCGCTGACAAGGTTTCAACAGCCACTTTCTCTTGCTTGAGGAACTTCCTCTTGATGCCCCAGAACTTTGATTCTTGCTGCCTTAACACACCTCCTGGGTGTTCTTCCATGTGCTGGCTTTCCAGAGCTCAGGCTACTCAGGGATTGCTAAATTTTGAAACTGGATCAGAAATAGTGCTTATGTTTCGTAAGTTAATCTTAAATGCATCAGTGCAAAACGTACCTGAAAAGCAATGCTTAACTCTTCTGCTCAGGGGAATTAATACACCATGAGAATTCAATTTGTATAGGAACACTATCTTCACCTACTTAGCTGCCAGAGATACCATCACTTTGGTTGAAGTGTATGTCCCGACCCCTTTAGCTGTTTTGCTGAGTAGGACCCCTGCCATTTCCTTAGGATGTGAACAATTCAGGTGGTCTCTGATGACGCAGAATGTTTACTGATCACATTTCATTCATCTCCAAGCACACTTCAAGACCACTTTAATTAAAGCTCAGTCAAAAAAGGAGTCAGAGGTAGCTGTCATGCTCTCCCCATGTTACTATGGTACTTAGAAAATGGAGTCCTGACCTCCAGATATTGTTCACTTTGATGGGATTTTCATTCATTGCTCTTAATGCCCAGAAAACCACTACTGTCAGGCCAACAATGCATACAGAATATATCCAAAACCTGGCCTTTAATCTGGACTGCTGCTCAAACCTCCAGTCTCTCTGGTTTAGGTGGGCCACCATTTCCTCCTCCTTTTCCAAATATCTTTCCTTAAGATCTGGAAATGTCATAGAAACAATTGATTCAGCCCTGAGTCAGATAGTAAATTCTAAGATAGAAATGGATTTCCAGAATAACTGGGAGGGGAGATACAGGATATAATCAGAGAAAGAAAAGCTATGAGTTCAAATCCTTTTTGGCAGCTCTGGGAACCACCAGTCTCTGAATTAGCTTCCTGAACTAGCATGATAATCCGTCAGTTATAAGGAAAATTAAAAGAGTGAGAGAGAGAGAGGGAGAAAAGAATCAGTCTTTGTGAAAAAGTGGAGGCTCTGAGGGAGCCTAGTGACAGTACAACAATACTTAAAGGATGGTTACAAAGAGGACAAAGTGTCTCTTCTCAAGAAGCCACATGGAGAAGACAAGGGGCAGTGGATACAAATTGCGCTGGTAAAGTTTCCATCTTGACAGAAAAAAGAAATGTTTACAGTGAAACCAGTCAGTCACTGGAATAATCTCTGCAAGGATATGATAAGAGTCCTCATCACTGGAGGTTTTCAAGATGCAATGGTACAGGTTGCTAGACAGTGTCATCTAGGCTCCCTTTCCCATGAAAATTTGGACCAGATTATTTTGGAGGTCCCATAGAAACTGAACTGTTCTGTGATTCTATAATTGTTTAGGTCTCCTGTGTACATACTCTGGCCATGTCCACTGGATTTAGTTATCTGGCTCTTGATTTGTGGCACACATGAAAAGAAATGTGATTTTCCATTCTAAATAACATGGTGGCAGTCAGAAGAGAGACTCTTTGAAGACAGGGAAAATGGTCAGCAAAAAAGTATGGAATCTGGAAGGCCATTTGGCATTTGGGATTTTTGGGCCACACATTTGGCCTCTAGCCCTTCTTTGACTGAGGTTTTGTCTATTTGAGATGAATGGTTATCTTAAAATAACAGTCCCCTAGACCCACAGTTAAAACCTCTTAAATAGTATATGGCTGATTCCTCTTAGACCCAATTCCTAATTTTACAAGTGGAGATGTTTCCAGAATAGAGACTGCAGAGTCAGTCTGCTAATTTGAAGGGATAGAAAAAAGTATTCATTTTAACAGAAACCTGTTCCGTTTCATCACAGAAAATGGGACTCCATATGTACAGTAACTGAATTATTAAGTGGACAGATTATTTGCCTGAGGACATATTTATTTGGCCTAGAAAAAAAATCTGTGCATTGTGTTGCAGTAGATGAGTTCTGGCTAATATAAATACATGCCACACATTCCCCACTCTTTCCTTTAGCTTGGATTTTGATGTTTATTGCTTTAAACGTAAGTGTTCAGAAAACAGACACGTTGTAGAGATTCATGAAAACACTTGGAAGGCTTTTGCTGCTCAGTTTATCCAATCAGAGAATGGGGCTCATGTTTGACATGCCTCCTGGGCTCTGGTTTCCCTATAAATTCATGAGTTTAAACATGTGGCCATACCAGCTGGGGACAGTGGAGCTAGCCACACACATTAAGCTGGGCACAGGTTTTAATTCATTGAGGAATTAAGTCCCTAGCTACCAGACGAGTGCTGCAAATTCTGCAGTGTTCTGAAGCCCCACATTTTACCTTCTAAACATTCATGTATAAAATCACTTTTTACAGCCTGTGTTAATTTGAAATTATGAACATCGAAAGCAGAAAAACACCTCTGTAATTTATGTAATATTTATTTAAGCCATTATAAGAGAGAATTTGCTAACAGCAAGAAGAGCTGACAGATATTACTACTCAAGGGTTTTTAGCAGATATGAAGCCTTCTTTATAACAGAGTTATGTAAGTCATTCAGAATTTGTAATTTCCTGAGTTTCAGTTTTAAATTGTTCCGCTTCTTTTATGTACAGATGTAGCAATTTTCTGGTCCCAGTTGAAATGTGTTTTGGTTGTAAGGTTTCAGTGAAAAAACATTTGTCTGTTTCTTAATTAGATATAAGATTTCTCTTATTCTGTGAGTTTTCTCTATAGCAGGAATGTAATTTTCATCCAGACTGTTTCTTGTCTTTATTTCCCCCAGTTTATCCCGAGTTTTCAAAGGCAATGTTGACATGTTTTCATTAATATAACTTTATTGATCCAACCCCTTTACAAAAAAAAAAAAAATTGAAAAAGAAAAGAAAAGAATGAAAAAGCTTCAAATCTAAACATCATACTGAAAACTTACTTTCTAGAAGCTTTGTGTTGATTAGGAGCTTACTAGAGTGTTGCAATTAGGGTAAGTTACATAAAGATAACAAGATTAGAACAATTCCTTGCTTTTTTAAAGGACCTAGACCAATTGGGATCCACCTGTCTGGGGGACCTGAATACATCTAGGTCACCTATGGGAATATATACTACACAAATATTACCTGTGAATTCACAGTTTGTGGAAATGCAATAACTTTCAGCTGAGGCAACTTGCGTGTAGTCTGTTGACATTTTACTGTTTATCTCCACAGCTGCTTGTGGCCAACCAAGGTAAGCTGTTATATATATATATATATATGTACACATATATATATACACACACATATGTATACATGTGTGTATGTATTTATGTACACACACACACACACACTCCCCAATGCATACATGTGTTTACGGGTATGTAGACTGAGATATAATACTGATTCAGACTGGCATGTGAATCCAACACCACCATGCCCTGAGAGCTCTCCAGCTCCCAGCAGGTGTTCATTCATGCTGAGCCTGGACCATATGTCAGGGTAATATCAAGGCATGCACTTTTCTCCCTTTCACCTGCTTCTCCGTGCCTCAGTTTCTGTAGGAGGGGGCCACTGTGCTCTCCAACACACCTCCATGTCTGAGAGCTTGTGTGATGCAGGATCTGGATGTCAGATGTAGACGCTGGGATACAAAGGTTGCATCCGTGCTGTTAAAGAGGGAGGGCACATGGGGAATGTCAAGATCAGGACCTCTGCCACTGCTTAGTTTTAGTTTACTCCCTGTCTCTTGGTCCTAAGGATTAAGACCATAACAAATCTGAAACCACTGTGCCTCAAAGTAATCCAAAGATCAGTATCTAGTCTGTTCTTATTCAGCTGTGCAGATATGCTCACACGTCTACAAGCAGGCAGGAGGAGAGGAGCTCAGAGAGCTAGAAGTTACAGGGATCACGTGATCCAGGGAGCCAGAGGTGGGGACACACAGGGGGTGTCTTGGAAGTAGGCGTAACAAGATGCATATCATCGCAATAAAGGGATTACAACATTGAGGAAGTAGAAGGGGAGAGAAGGTCAGGAACATGCTACTGGGTTCATGGCTTGAGGAGAATAGCAAGGGCAAGAGAAAGAGAGGCAGGTAAGAGCCTTGATTGCAGGAACATTTGAAGTAAAAGGAACTTGAAACTCTAAGGACCAAGTTTGACTACTTCCCTATAGTAATGACTATTTATTAGAATATCTATAGCAATGAATATTTATAAGAAAAGATAATTTGCAAAAGATTAGTGCTTGTGAAAAATTCTGCCGATGCAACCTAAGGATTGTTTTTAATAACAGGGCTGGAAGTGGATGAAATAAAGGCAGTATGTTGGATATCCAGCTGGGAAAGCAGACAACATGAGGAAAAAAGAAGCTCGGTCAACATGCCAACCAAGAAAAGAAAGCCAGAGTACAGAACAAGAGCTGCTATGGCCAGGCTCCAGGCCCATATATTTGTAATTATCCAGCTGCCTTGCAGCCTTAAAATACAAACTGAAAGATCTACTTCCTGATGCAATGCATCTGATGTTTTTATTTCTTCATTTATCCTACCTGTCAGAAGCAAACAAAATTACAGTAACTGGTAGTTCAGAACTGAATAGCAGAACTAACCTTCTTTGCTGATAAAGGTTGATATTAATAAAACAGCTTGATTGATGAGAGAGTTCTATGGATACATTCTTTTTTTGAAAATGGACTTTGATTAAAAGGGTGGTTTGCTCTGATTCCACTCTTAATAAAATTATTTTTTGGTTATTTTAATCCTGTTTTTGTCTCTTAATCAATGGCTTTCCAATATTTTTGTCAATTTTTCAGTTTGCTTCCAACATGGCTGAACAGGTTGGGGCTTCTGTGCTTGAAACAGGAGGCTTCAATGGTTTTAATTTTATAGTGCTAAGTACACAAAAAAGTTGTGTCTTTTGACTAAAGAAATCAAAAGAAAAAAAACTACGTAGGAAGATGACCTTTAAAATATATTTCAAGAAAGATATAATTTGAATAAATCCTTAAATCCAGAAGGGTTTGAGTGGCCTGTTGGTCTCATTAGTCTTGGAAGATTTTAGTGGACTAAGGTTTCATTTTGTTATTCAAAACCAAACCTAAATATTCTAGGACAAATAAATAACAGTTCACTACAACCAGAACACCTGAACAATAGTTCTGCTTTGAGTAAGAGATGGAACTAGATACCTCTTCCCTTCCAGACTAAAATTTTATTTAAGACTGCAAGTTTATCTACATATTTCACTCTTCTCCTTTAAATGTAAAAGACTGAGCAAGTCTAGTAGTGGGAACAAATGTGAAAGATGTGAAAGAAAACTGACAGCTGATCATGCGAAAGAGACCTATTATTTTTTGTCTGTCTCTCTCTTGGCTTTTGGGGATGGGAAAGGATAACTTATATATCATTAAAAAGTCCTTATATGGAGAAAATGTGTTCAAAATTAAAATCTATAATATTGTGCATTGTATTAAGATGTCTGCATAATTAGACTGTATTTTTCAGGATAGGTTTTTCTTTTAAAAGCCTGGTCCGGGGTAGATTCATATGTAATTTCAAAGAGGCAATTACTATCAACTGATTGAATTAGTTCCTAAGCCAATAATCATTAAAAATTCCAAGAGATATTTTTAGATATTATAGCCTGTGCACACACTTCATATTACATTAGCACACAGGAGGGTATAAACATCACTGGATTTCTCTTTTATCTATATACTTTTCTGTACCTATGTACATTATCTATATTCATATATGTATATTCTAGTTCTCACTGCAACTAAAGAAGGCCTTAGAATTCACCTTAAGGGTACCTGAGTCTAAGTGGATCTGGGTAAGAACATATGTTATAAAAGATCAGGAGAACAACTAGTTCAAATAAAGCATGAAATAATTCACAGAATGTAGGACCAAACTAAAAGCTTACTGTTTTAGCTGAATTTCGTTCTGAGCCCATGCAGCACATGAGCATCCTTATGTGAAGACACTCAGAGACAAATTCATTCTGTTGAAACGTGATTACTTGAGATGTCAAAGGCATATAGAACCCTAGAGTTCATTTGTAGTGTATAGTGAAGGAATGATAACTGCAGCTTGCCTCATCACCACTTGAGGAACCTGTCAATTATGGGGAGTAAAGAATGGTCATGTTTTTAATTTTAGTGCTTCACTTCAGGTTTCAATAAATGGCCTCTTTAATATTCCATAAATCTACATTAAATGTGCAGGTATTTTCTATTCAAATATTCTATTTCTATTCAAAACACAGAAGTTGAGGTTAATGAGACTGCAGAATACTTATATGATACATTCTCATATATTTCTGAATACAACATATTGAGAGACCAGCTGATGACTTGCACAAGGTTGTTTTAGTTTTCACAAATAGTTCAGATTATACTTCATATAGCCAGCATTATCAAATGTTGTAATGAAATTTACCTCATTATTTAATGCCATTTAGTCCCTCAAAAAATTTTATTTGAAAAAATACATTATTATACTCATTGTACAAATAAGAAATACACCACTTCTGGAAGCAGAAATAACACAGAGCACTGAACTTGAGTCATTAACTCAAGTAACACTTTAGATCACCTTCCCTATATGCTAACAGAAGGATTTTTTTAATTTTTTTTTTTTAATTTTGTGCATCTTTATGTGCTGTCATCAATCTTACTTTCCTTTAAAAGTCAAGTGTTCTACTTGTTACACCACAGCTGAATTACTATGATGCTTTGAAATAATTTAGAGTGAAAGACAGATAAATTCTTAAGAAACAAGTATAGTCTCATGCAACAGTAATATTGTCATGCCCCTAATGACGAAAATGATAGAAGAAAAACCAAAAGCTATATCACAACCAGACACAGTGTTTTTAACTAGAACATTTTTTAAAGTTTTCCAGAAGAATTGCTTTTTAAGCAAATTGGTTTGTACAGAACTCCAATGGGAGAATTACAAAATTCCCTACAATCAGATTAATCACGTGATGGAGGGCTTGAATCTGTACACATTCTTATTCTATAAGAATATCAGTCCTCAACAGTTTTCTACAAGAAAAAGGCTCCATGAATGCAATTTGTACACAAACACATATCCTGTAGTTTCTCCTTACTGCCAAATTCTCCTTCCTGAAGAGTAATATTTTATTTCCTTTCTCGAAAAAAAAAAAAAAAATCTCTTAATAAAATAATAATAAAAAAATAAAATTATGTTAAAAAAGTGTTTGCAGTGAAAAGCATATAGGAAATTGAAAGTTATTTATTCAGATTATCTGGACATTCCCTTGATATATTTATAACTTTGTATAAAAAGTTATAACTCTAAAGTAGTTTAAGTCACATGAAAACTGATGGTGGTGCTTTTGTATCTAATGTATTGTTATGTTGTCATGATGGTTTTTTCCTGTTTTGTTTCATTTTGAGTAATAATAATTGCAATTTAAGAATACTCATTAGGTCATCTACAGTCTTCCTCTTACAGTGACAAAATTAATTCTTTGGAGATATCAAAACCAACACAGATACTACTTGGTACGAATGAGAATGAACTGACAACCTCTCTGTCTTCGTACCTGACAGAAATTGGGAACTTGAGGCTCCCACACACATAGAAGTCAGAAGTCAACCCATACCAGCTGAAGATGTGCTGCTTTTCACTCTTGCCATCTCTGTTTCTCTGACTCCCAGACAGAATAATAAATAGCAACCACAAAGAAGGAAGTTTTTGAGCATTCCTTTAAAGTAACGACACTGCTTTCCCTTAGAAGGAGGAAGCACTCCTCCTGGATTTGTCACATCTTTCCCGGGGGCAATGTCCCTTTACTATATGTTTCTAGCTGGAAGGTAGGTTTTAACATAACAAATTGAGCACATAGTCAGAGCTCAGTACATATAGGATACTTCTGTTCTAAATAGAAGTTATGTATTCAAGAAGGGGATTGCAATCACAGTTTTGCACTTAGACATATCGGGCATACCTATATCCATGTCTGGGTCTAGATGGTTTATCTCTTTTATCTCTTGATACTAGAAGTAAATTTGGCACCTGCTGAAATTACTGACAGTATTTTAACCTGCTTAAACTGGGCTATAATAGCACCCTTCAAATTCAGTGAATGGAGAGGAGCAAGAGGCTTTGCATCCTGTACACTAACTGACACAACTGGTTTTTATTCTGACTCTGAACTCTAAGCAGGACTGGAATACAAATAACAATAATGGTGAAAAAGTTAAGGGAGAATCATCAAATAATTGACTGTATCAAGCTTTTACATTTATAATGGTTTGTATTTTGTCTATAAAATTGGGGTAACATAAATCAATATGGTACATACCACCTAGTCTTTCTGTGAAAACAGGGGGATTATTTCTGAAATTATTATGCTACACAAATGCTATATAACCTCTGGAGGTTTCATTGATAGTGCCTAGTATTATCAGTATTATCAACTTAAGCTTCTTCAGTTGCAGAAGTTACACAGTTAATCTCTTTCAAATTACATGAACTACATGAAGAGTAACTTGTTCTAAAAATGCGCTGAGCTGATTTGGATCTGTGGGGTAGATATCTTCCTCATTTTTTACTAGTCTGTTCTTTGATAACCGCTGAGGCAATCAGGACTCTCTTACCTGCCTAGTTCACATTGTCATTTGTTACTCCTCCTTCACATTTAATGAATCCATATATTGATTCCTAGACTACTGGAGATGATTGAGCTTATATATTTTTGCAACAATAAAACAGTCAGATCTGAGTTTGCCGATGGAGACAGAAACAGATATGCTAAGTACACAGAAGTTTAAGACAACCTTGCATTTATTCCATGCTCAAACAACTGTAATAATTAGTTTAGTGGATAAATAGTGTTTGCTTCTTTTATTTTCACTTACATTTCTTGTAAAAAATAATCCATCGGGCACAGTCTTTAAATACTTTCTAGATGGGGTGTCTTAAGAAACACAGGCAGAATACTGCTCAGTCTGTGAGCTCTGCCAGGCATAAAATGTGAAAAAAAGCACAAGGGTTTTGACTGATGTTACTTTGAACAATGGTGGTGGAGTTTTTGGTTTGGTTGGTTTTGGGTTTGGAGGGTTTTGTTTGGGGTCTTTGTTTTTTTTTTTTTTTTTTTTTTTTGGGTTTTTTTTTTTGTTTGTTTTTTTTTTTTTTTTTTGTGTGTTGTTGTTGCTCTTTCAGATGCAGGACAAAACACACCATCTCCCTGGGGAAAGAACCATGACCCAATGGCTGGAAACTGATTATAGGAAAACAAAAATATAAGTAATCTAAAACTAATTTCAGAGTGAAAAACCGTAATAAGTCTTGCTGTGAAAACAACACATTTCTCCCTTAACAATGCTAAGTGGTCTTTAATGATTCCTTCTGAGCAAGAAACCAATGAGGCATTTGGTTTTCCCGTATTTCCTTAACTTATTGGACAGATACATCTCTACTTGCTGTATGGTACTGTTCTTTAATTTTTACAGTAAGTGTGCTCTCAAATTTTGGTTCTGGATTGAACTCTGTTGGTCAAATTACAATGCCATGTGTTTCATAAATTGCAATTGCAGCTGTTAGCCTCAGCAGCTTGCCTCTCAACAGCTGTGGAGCTGTGTCTTTTTAAGAATCTAATAACACTATCCACACAAACTCTAGATGATGTTTCCAGTAAAAGCATTTTCAAAGCACTCTTGCCCAGCCACTGGATTTTACTGGAGTGAAATGTACTTTTACTCTTCTTACTAATGCTTTCCCCTCCTGGCACATAAGATACTAAGGTATTTATAGTTACTTTTCATTTCAAATGTTATTTCACTGTGTTAAGAAAACAAAGTCATCTGTGTATATCATGAGTCCTTGAGGTTCATATAATTTCATTCTGCAAAAGCATTGATTTTTACATTTAAAAAATAATAATAATTAAAAAAAGACTGAAACAACACATAGACCATCAGATATATTTTGATCAAGCTTCTTTCACCACATTTGTGAAGATAGACACCCACTAAATCAGGTAATATTACATTTTCTATAGCACCTTAAAAGCACGTTATAGGGGAAAGAGAGTAGCAACTATGGATCTGCCTTGCAAAGCTGTTTTCTCCAATCAGCACATGACCACAAAGCTCTGTGAAGGTTCATCTGGCATTTTCAAAGGCATAATCATTTGTTTTCTTGCCCAGCTACAGCCAATATTCTATTATGGCTGTTACTTTGCTAGAATATTCCCCATTTTCACAGCAATATACTCCACTATGTAATCAGATCTTTGTTATGCTTTATGAACACCATGGTACCATGCAGAAAGAGCTGTTCTAATAAATTACTTTTCCCTTTTAGTGAATTCATTCAAATATTCATATAAATCCTCTGCTACAAAGGTGTCCGCTGAGCCTTCAGATTCAACCCTCATGAAAAACTGTGAGTATCTGGCCATGGCAATTTTCCTCATCTTCTGACTGCCCATGAATTCATCAACTACATTTTTTCTTATGGTCTAGTTTTATCCTGGTCACTCCCTTCTTCATTCAGACTAAATCAACTATGGAAGTCAAAGAGGAGCATTCTTGCCTGCAAATTCTCCTTTAGGGCCACTTTAGGCTTCTATCAATCACCTTTAACTTCAGATAATCCTGCTTCAATTATACATTACCTCAAGACACTAGAAAAAGAAATTCATGTGCAATAATATAATCTCTGAAGGTCCAAGATATTGCCCAACTGATATATTACACTGCAGTTTTATGTATGCTGCTACTTTCAAGCAATTTATTACACTTAACAAATAGTAGTGTTTGTTTTTTATATATTGCTTCTTAGTAATTTTATGTTCATGTCAAAGCTTAATCAAACTTCGCCATATTCCAAACTCAAGTGCTTCGCCATATTCCAAACTCAAGTGAAAGAGCTAATAAACTTTTGAAACCAGCTAGAATGAAGTAAGTTAAGGTTAATTTATCCATTGAGGTTCACATCAAGTGTAACAAAACCATGCACCCTCTCATCCACAGCCATAATTTTAAAGTGTTAATCCATGTACAGCTGATCTTTTCCAAGAGCCAAACTCTCTGAAAAACTCAGCCAGCTAAAAAATAATGCCCCATCATGCTTTGAACTAATACTATAGATCTGTATAAGAAAGAATTTTCTCAGAGTTTCTGCTCCTTTGTCTAGATTACAAAACAGGAGTGCTGGAAGACTCCCACAGAGAATAGACTGAAAATCTACACTAAAGCTGGCACCACTGTGTTGCTATGATCCCAGACAAGAGGCAGGTAGAGATCTGGGAGAGGGATGTCTTCTTTAATCTTCCTAATGCACCTTTCCTTCTATGAACATGCTACGTTATACCCTATACACTATTTAAACCTGGTTATGTAATAGCCCCTTAAATGTCATTGGTATGCTGCTAAAACAAGGATGAAGATTCCATCAGTGTCAGATAACTGGCAGCTATTGTGTGCTTGCTTCAGAACTGCGCCCAGTGAAGTCACTATTTTGGCCTTTAAGGATTCTGTAGGGATTTTTTAAGTGTACTGACCCCAGCAGAAGTGGCAGATAATGTGCTGTTTCTAAGGGTAGTCCATTCCTTGTCAGAGCTGAGTGATCTGTAGACCACAGGCATTATAGACCATATATTCTACAGAATTGTTGTGTTCCAATTTTCCGTATCCCTGGTAAGAAAAAAAGATCATATATTTTTTATATGGTCTTTGTTAGTTGATCTCAACGAGGTTATCTTTCTGTCTTCAGCAACTGATTCAACTTATGTGTCTCCTTTTTGATTTTAAACTCA
Source organism: Margarornis squamiger (assembly GCA_035222235.1). Classification (NCBI taxonomy): domain Eukaryota; kingdom Metazoa; phylum Chordata; class Aves; order Passeriformes; family Furnariidae; genus Margarornis; species Margarornis squamiger. Next base: position 69,465,568 of record JAWWTY010000001.1, on the reverse strand, counting down.
TATTTCTGATGACCTTTGTTTACAAATGGTTGAAAATATCGTGATGTCTGGACAAGTGAAGTAAAATGAACCTTATTCCTGAATGCAGGTATAGCAACCTATACTTATTTATATACCATAGCTACTTGGCAAATAATCTTTCCTTCTGTTATTACAGCTGGTAACGCAAAATCTTAGTAAGTAATAACTTTAAATATTATGCTATGTTTTTGTTTCCAATACTGTCTAAATAATATAACCCATATTTTTTCACTTATTTTATTTCAACATAAGACAGAAACACTTGCACTGGAAGCCATTTATATATATTTTTTATTATTTTTTTTAATATTGTTTCTACGGGATTCCTTCAGTGCTTCTTGATGGACTTACACTCCTTTCTCTGCTATTGAATAATAGCAGGTTCAACTGCATCTGTGTCATCTTGCATTTGGTGGTCAGGAAAGACTGACAGAAAGTCTCTCTGAAAGAAGACAGTTTGCCTCCCTGACAGAGGGACTTGCTGCCTTCTCATTTGATCGATCAGTCACAGATCTTAAGCACAAAAATCTCTCAGGTGCTCTTGAACAATATGTTCATGTGCTGAGTTGGTAAAGTACTTCTGAGATGAGAATGTTTCAGTCATTTAGAATCCAATTCTGCCACCAGCAGTGGTATTTTTATCTTTGTAAACCCCATGTACTGATATCACAATAAGTCATGGTCAAAAGTCCAGGTAGAGAAGCAAACAAAAATCTCAACAAGGATTTAATCTTACTGGCCTATACATAACGTGTTTAGAGCACTATGGTACATACCAAATAACAGCCATGTTTCTGGCAGCACAATCTGTGCACTCCTGAGCTTGTTCAGCCTTTTGAATTATCTCAGATTATAAAAAGGAAGAGCCTTTCCCCGCTGCAGTAGCAAAAAACCTTTAATACACTCTAACTTTTGCACTTACGTGTCCATTTATTTTAAAGAAAGACCTGTGAGTCTTGGTCTTTCACAAGCAGAAGACATCCTAAAATGAAATCACCCAACTTTAGAAAGAATGGTGCATTTTCCCCTCCCCATACATATAACATATAACTAAGTGCAAACACTTAAGTCAGATGCCCAACCAGCCTAAACATTTTTTAAGAGGCAAGAGAGACAGAGATTTCAGATAATGATGTTTTGGGGGTTTTTTGTAGGTTGAATGACATCTACAGTAGCTCTGTGTGAGTGCGGGGCAATTGTGCTTCCAACTTGGCTATCTTATACTGCCTGAAATTAAATAGGGTCAATTCAGTTCTAATAACTTCCAGTGAGATGGACTGAATCTTCCTTGAGGGCATCAATCTCCATAAAAATTTTCAGAAAGTTACAAAGAATTCAAGTAATCCTTTCGGAAGTGGTAAGAGCAGGGGGTGGTTTTTGCTGTTTAACACATGAAAAAAGTGAAGTCCTCAGCTCCCAGGCTTAAAAGAGAAAGCAGCATGGTACTTGGCTCACACCATATATTGAAAATTGCCTCTCATGCAGCTACTAAAGCTCCCTCTTCTTATATGCAATGCTTGCATGCTGTGATTGTAGTTCTATAGATAAACCTGTAAATGAGGAATTCTATGACTGATGTAGCTAAACAGACATACACTGATGGTCCCTTCTTTTTGTTTCAGATTTTAAATGCTTTTAAATCATAGAATCATAGAATATGCTGAGTAGACAAGGATCCACCAGGATCATCAAGTCCAGCTCCTGTACAATTTTTCATCTGTCCCTGAAATTAACATTCCCTGATATCACCATTACTGCTTCTTTGAACAAGCTGTACAGTCCGTTCAGGAACATTCGTTTTTTGTACAAATGCCTGAGAACCTCCAGTACCTGAGTATGGGACCACAATGCACAGACCGGAAGCTTCATAGCCTTAAGTGGACTGATGAAACACTCTAGCTGCATTAGAGATGCCTACTACTCTATAGCTCTCCTTTTTCACTTTCTTTCCATTACTATTAGTATAAAAGACCAAACCCACTGCTGGTATATCTGCTCTGAAATCAGTGAAGTTACTTCAGGGATGAATTTGACCTATTTTATGCTTTTCAAGAACCTAACTAACAATAAATATCACATCTCCATCACAGCTCTAATGCTGTTCAGAGGATGGATGTACAATACATCTCTGTCTTCTTCCTGTTCGTAACGAGTAGTGTAGGTCATCTGCATCATTAACATTTGCAGCTGATGCATTTGCGTAGTCTGTATAGACTTCTTGGAACTGCACAGACCGCCTCATTGTTTTCAGAAGCTTGATTTTTCGTAGTATTATCATCATCCAAATGTATTTAAGGATGAAACTATTAGAAACACAATTGGTGAATTAATGTCATGAGGACTGCTGCTGGCAGCTCATCAATTTTTGATATGCCACTCAGACAAATGAAACATAAGCCACCCAGAACAAGGGGACCTTTTGACACTTCAAAGGAAACCCCTATGGGTGGTTTCCTCTTGAAGCTGCACTAAACTGGCTCAATCTCCTCAGCTGGAAGCTGCCAATGTCTCATTAACCCCTAAACAGGCCCTGCATGAGCTTTTCTTTTCAGCTATAATTATGCCATGCACTCCTGTTATGCTGTACTGAATTGCAACACTGTCACCAGCACATTATAAACATCCACCCTAATTGAAAAGCAGATTAGACTCGTGTTAATTAGTGAAAAAGCCCGCCCACTTGCATGCATTATGATTGCCTCTTAAATACTGAGGATGTTGAAATCCCTCAGAAAGACAAGGCAGACTTAATTGCAATAACCTGCAAATTAAGTTTAATTTACTTTAAATTTACCGGTTTAGCAGGCTCATTTGATGGTGTTAATGTTCTAGCAAATTAATTATCTGAATTAGTCATGCCTGGTGGAGTTTTGCAGCAGAATACATTGTACAGTGGCCTATTAATAACAGACAAACAGGACAGGATTAATGAGAAGCTTATGCTAAAGTTTTTTTTAAAAAACAAGGATCTTTCATGAATTCAAATATAATCACCAAAGTGCAAATACAGACACAGAATATAAACAAAACTGAAATTTATTACACTCTATGGCATGCCATCTAGGAGAAACAGTAAAACATTACCGGTTGAAATATTTGATAGAAAGAGGCTTCTTCTATGCACTCAAGTAGATCACTTCTCACAGCAAACCATTTCCCATTATCTGGTATCTCTCTATGAGACTTCAAATACGTAAGTGCTTTCGAGAGTACTTGTACTACAGAGAGAGAGCTGATAAATAAATTAGAAATAACATCTCATACGTTAATTCCATAGTCCACTTTGTGGCTTATGAAGCGGTAGAATTGCTTTTTTGTATTCCATTGCTAACCACTGTCTGCTCCAGTTTAAAAAAAATAAAAAAAAATAAAAAGAAAAGAGAAAAAGAAAAGAAAAAAACCTCCCCAGAGATACATCTGCAAGTAAGCTGCAAAAGCAGCATGGTTACTTGCCTCTACTCCTTATAAAAATACAAAAAGTTTAAAAAAATATCTTCTAATAGCCTTTGGAATAGCTCTCAAAATAAAGATATAATTGGCCTTGTAAACAATGTCAAGGTACAATCATTCACTCTGCAGAAAGTGTTGGCTGACACTGTGTGAGAAATGAAGATAGCAGTGACAAATATCCTTTTTAGCTGGTCTTGATCATGAAAGTTTAGTCTGCTTATGTGCTAAGCACTACTTTTTCCATTAGGGTCCACAGCCACCCCAAATATAATGAGGTTTATTCAATTCAACTCTGTCTCCCTGTGGAGGACAGAAAAACCTATGGGAGCACAAAAGATAATCCTTGATGAGTGTGAATCGAATGTGATTAAATATAAAATTCTGGATTATTGATTGGAATGTGCATGTTAAAGCCATCATTCACTGAGAATAGCTGTGTCTTGTGCTGGTTTCAAAGGGCTTTCAGGTTGGTGTGCAGTGCCCAGTGCAAAAACCCATATTCACATTATTCTTGCATACACTGTAATGCCTGGAAAATAAAAATGTCACCCCATGAAAAGAAAGACTGAGTGATGATTTCCTTAAAAGGTTTGGTAAGAGAAAAAATATACATAGTTGCTTTATGGGACATATTTTAATTTTTGAGGAAAACAAAACTAAAATAAAAAAATGGTTTCAATATATTTTTGGAATTGTACTGATATATCATGTAGACCCATTCTGCTTTCCTTATTATTTCTTCCTCTCGGATAAAATTACAGTTTGAAACACTAAATGAAACTGGCACAAAAGCAGCCATTATTAAAACTGGTCTGAAAAACGAAAAGAAAAAAAAAAGGGAAAGTAATTCTGCTTTAAAAAGCTTGTACAGGAAGGGTTGAGATGACTTTAGTAAGAACCCATAGGGAATAGGAACTACACAATGAAGGAAATGGATTCCTGTGACACATAAACAAAAGGCAAATGACTAATATATTTACATATAACATGTGGTGTATTCATTGCACACCATGGTGACAGAATTGTTTATTTCATTTATAATTTATACAGCAAAACCTTATTATATGTGTAACTAATTTGCCTGATGATAATATGCAGTAGGAGACTAGTTTTCCATTATATTCTGTCATTAAGAACAAAAGATTTTCATTCCGTGGTTAATTTTTTTCTTGGTTCCTATCCCACAGCACACACCCTATACATGAGTACGTATCTCTTAAATCATTATGCTGCTGAGCTAAGTAGAAAGTAACAAGGAACTTATGAAATAAAAAAAGAAAAAAACAAAACAAAAAGAAACCAAACCCTTACAAAATCTCTCACATATGAATCCACTTTGAATACTTTTCGCTTCTGGAATTACTTATGGTATCAGTAATGACAATATACAAAGAACCTCTCACAGGTGATGTGCATGTACCAAAAAAAGAAACGTCAGAATAAATATAGGCTCCAAAAAAGCTTTTCTCTGAGAGAAGGAAAAAAAATAAAAATCAAACATTTTACCAGAAGCAGCATTAGAATATGTGACTAGACAGTTCATCTCAGACTACAGGGAGCGGGTGGGTGGGTAGGCAGTGATGAGGGAATTATCTTGATGTATTTTCCACTGTGGCACACAAGACAGTGCAATTCTCTGAAAGGAATTGCTAGCACCAAGCCAGTAATTCCCCTCTGTGGTATTACAAAGTGCGTGTATTACAACACAGGGTGCGGGGTGGGTGGGGTGGGGAGAGAAATCTGCAAAGTGCTATACATGTTGCCAACGCTGAAGCATGTATGACCTTGAATTAATACAAATATGCTTATCAAAGTATGAATGCTGTGTCAGAAGCACGCATACATATGTTGAGTTTTTATCTTTGGTACCTTTCAGAGAACAAAAACCAACTGCAAGACATTTGTTAGTCTGTGTAGTTGCTTAACCCTTTGCAAGTCTTCTTTACATTGCATAGTGAAAACAGAAGCAAAAAATGAGAGCTGAAGACAAAAAATATTTTAAAACATCGGGGATCTTTTCCTGTTTAACTCAGGGCTCTCATGTAACTTTCAAAACTGGTCACATCATTTCAGTCTAAAAATCTCTGCAAAGATTTGGTAGTTTTAAAATAGTGCACTAATACCAGAACTTTGGATAAAGGAACAGTCAGTGTTGCAGGTATACATAAAACAGAGAAACCTTTTACAACCTTAATTAACCTGCTGGACAAATAACTCCTCAGAGACACCCTATCAGTCATCAGAGCCATAGTTTTTTGACCATGAATACTGACAAGTCTGAAAGTTCAGAGAGCAGTTGAGAAAGTGTATGTCAATAAGCAGACAGTGAACAGGTAATGAACACTGCCTGCTTTTTGGACTGGTATGAGTCGTATGACCATGCTATAATATAAGTCTGGGGACCAGCCAGCTGGGCAGCAGTTTTGCAAAGAAAGACTGCAGAAAAGTATTCTGGTGGACACACAATCGACCGTGAACCAGGAATACATGCTTCCAGGAAAGACAAACAACTTCCTGGGCTGCTTCAGGAACAGCATTGCTAGGAGGTGCTCCTTCTCTGCTCAGCACTTGTGAAGCACATCTAGAGTGCTGGATCTAGCTCTGAGCATCCCAGTTCAGTGGAGGAATGGACATACTGGAGTGAGTCCAGCAGTGGGCAATGCAGATGACAGGGGGACTGGAGCATCTGTCATGCTAGGAGAGGCTGATAGAGCTGCAACTGTTCAGCCTGGAAAAAAGCAGGCTTCAGGGAATCTGGTGAGAGGCAGTAAAGAAGATGGAACCAGACTCTTTTCAGCGCTTCCTGGTGACAAGAAGAAATGGTCTCAAAGGAAAACAGGGGAATTTCCATTTAACCTTATGTGAGGTGAAACACTGGATCAGATTGCCTGCTGAGGTTGTGGTGTCACCATTCTTCAAGTTGTCAAAACCAAAACATGTTCATGGGCGACGTGCTGTGGTTGTCCTTCCTGGAGCATCCTGGGGGTGGACTAGATAGTCTCCAAAGTTCCCTTCTGACCTCAATGATTCTGTAGTTTTGTGGTTCTATGATCTTTTCTGCACTGAGTTGCAGTAGAGAGAGAACTATCCCTGAACCCACACTAGTTTCACAACACTACCTTTTTTAGATTTTTATAAATCAGAAGAATGAAGAAAAATAATGAAGATTTGTTGTTTGTCAAAGTAGAGCAAAGGGAGAAGGCATCAAAGAGGGCTATCAGAAACAGCCAATGGGGATGTTTAAGAGCATCAAGTTATGTGACTTTGTCCTGTGTCAGGTTTGTTTTCTATCCTTTCACTACCACTACAGCTTAACACCTATACTGGTAATCATGCAAAATAAGATATTCCCAGGGAAAATCTAACCACAGCATGTAATTTTCAGAATATCTGGAGAAGTGATGCTTTTATACATGTCAAAGTAAAGTGTTGAATATATTTCCTTTAAAAATCTTATGCTAATTTATATATCCTAGTTTTAATAAATCAGCTGCCATTGAAACTAGGCTCATAGAAATGGAAAAGAAAAATTAAACCGGTTTTGTCTTAGATTTTCTAACCAAAGCTTAGGGCCTAATAAGGCACTTTCTAAAGGACCAGTGATATTAGCTTGATCAGAGAAGCATGCTAAAGTGGAAATTACTGCTGATTCCAGTGGCTTGAGCCTGGAGTATAAGCTTGAACATATAGAAAGTAGTTCAAACACACTTGCAAAAGCTGTACAAACATATCTCATTTAGGAGCTGAGCACGGTCCCTTGCAAGAGAGAAGCACTGAATATTCAGGAGGAGTATCAAGGAAATGGGTAGCCTTAGCTGAATTTTGGAGATTATTTAGCTTGTGTACATAGACCAAAAATGCTTGGGCATTCAGATTGTAGTCTCTTACAGCCATTGAATAAGTTTCTATCCATGTTAAGGCTGTTTCAATACTGTGCAGCATATGCAATTTGCTAACAATTCTAAGACCCAGTGAGGGTAAATGTCAGCTGGAATACAGGTTATACAAGACTGTTACTTCTTTAGAAATTTATAAAGGCTGGAAAAGACCAATAGATTTGCAAAAAAATATAGACATGCTTCTTTTGCCAGACAAATTGAACCTAGGCAATATTAAGAGAAGAAGGACTTAAGGACATCACATCAGATTTTGTTTAGTGTTCTAAGTTAGTTTCCTGCTTGGGTAATAGAAAGAACTAGGTTTTTCCAGAAGATCCTTCAGAGCACCAATTTATGATTATATAGGTCAAACACACCTCAAGCTAAATACCTGAAGGCAACATTAACATGCCATCTGCTGTTTTAAACGGGACTATAAAAACTTGTCTAAGAAGCAACATAAAGCTATACATGTAGTCAGGGAAATAAGAGTATTTTATCTATTGTTACCCTTTCTTTGTACTGTGTCGAAAGAGGAGGAAACCACAAGTTTTGACAAAATCCATTTTCTGACATTTTAAGTAAACTGAATGGATAATATTTTCTGTGCCATACTAGCAGATGACTGGCTGCTCCCTTCTTACATTCAAGTGCACAAGAAAATATTAGCAATGTCAATGTTTGTGTGATTATGAGGGTCTTCTCTATTCTTTTATTCCATTTCCCTAGACACCAGAGAAATGTACACTAAAGTCCTACCAAGACTGAAGTCTCGTGTGGAGCTACTGCTTTTTATTTCGTGTGATTCAGACTAATAACCACTTAACCTCAAAAGAGAACTGAGTCCAACACATGACAAATAAATGGAAACAAAAAACCAAAACAACAGAAAAGAATTTTAGGAAACATAGCAGACTGCTTGAACTAAATCCACATGTGGACAGACTCTTCCCATGTAAATTTATGAGCCTAAGTGATAAATTTGATCTAAGTGGCCTTAGGCACTGAGTGTAGTTGTCAGAAATGAGGCAAAGGTGGAAAATCCACATTCCACTTCAGAGGGTATTTTGATACAAGTTAATTTGATCTCTGGGAATACTGATCTCTATCCATGGATTTTATGTGTACTTTGGTCAACTCAACTAGGCACACAGTGTTATCTGGAGTCAATATAAAGTTTGATTGTACTTTTTGCACACTGGGAATATGCAACAGTAGTTAATTACCCTGCCCCATGACATTCTTAGTTATAATTTTTAAAAGTTAGCTACAAGTTTTTTCAGGTGATAAATGACCTTCTCAACACAGCTTTCTGTCAGGTTGTCTGATACATAAATACAAAAAGTTCCCATGTATTTTTTTTTCTTTTTAAATATCTATCTTTGAAGATAAACTCTATAAATAAAAATGGCACTAGAAAGGTAGCCTTTTAATTAGTTGTCTAGTGAGCAATCGGAAGAAAGTGAGCCTACTTGGCCCAAAACCCAACCTTCAAACTTAGTACCTGCTGTTTTCTCCTGGTCCTTCTCCAGCTGACAGTGTCCTCCATACTATGAAGAACTTCAGCATCCCAATTCAGCTGTGTGCCTGGGGACCCAGTGGAGTTCAGCTGCCACTATTAAACTGTCTCTTCCTGACAGATCATTGAATTGCTACTCAACCAATGTGTGAAAAACTTGTGCACTCTAGTCCTTGCAGTAGCAAAAGAGTGCATTATACTGTGCACTGATCCCAGTATTGCAATGGTTCAGAAGCAAATTCTACATTTGAGGTATGTAAATTGTGCTCATTATGAAGTTGCCAAGCTCTAAGTGGCAGTCTCTGAAGAATGTGACATAGGAACACAAGCAACTTCAGCTTTCTAGAGTCTGGGGGAAGTAAGTTCTGAGTAGTTCTGAGTAGTTACACCCCAAACAACTGAAAGCCATTAAATACTTGTTTTAACTGGTTACCTGCCTCCTTTCCTTCTTCTCCTCCTCCTGTAACTGCCACAGCTGTACATGTATGAACTTTGATGTTGATGGCATCATGGTATCATACCGATGAGGTTACTCAAGAAGAGTACAGTATTTTTTGTTTACTGAGTATCTGAGCTTCTTGTCTGTTGTAGATCAGCATAGCTCAGGTGGCTTCAACAGAGCTCTGATTCTTTATATTGGTATATGATGTCTGTATTCACTTAGTCTGTGTTGGAAACCCTTGAAACAAGCTACAAAATTGATCCCTTTTTCTGGACATCATCACTGATATAGAAAATATGCAAACTGTAGGATATTTTAGTTTTTAGTTGTAGTATGTTGAATTGTCTGTGGCCATGTAAAAACTGTCATACTCAGTAAAGCACCCAGCTTAAAGTAAAGAACATAAAATGCAAAATATTTAGCTCAGAAGCTAACTCAGAAGCCACATCTGATTTGTACTGGGTGTAGATGTCAAGGGAAACCCTTCACAAGGCACAGATGACCCCCTCAGCCACAATGGGGGCACCTTGAGGAAAATCTGTTTTTAAAAGAGAAGAAAAATGCCACACAGGCAGAGAAAGAGAAATAAGTGAGAAGCAGCAGTGCAAACACCTGGGGTTTTTTCTCAGTCAGGGAAGAAGGAGGAGGATGAAGTGCTCCAGATGACACGACAAATATTTTCCTGCAGCCCATGTAAGAGACAACATCAGAGCAGGTATTTCCCTCCCAGCCTCCCAGAGCAGTGGAGGAACCCTATGTCAGAGCAGGTGGATATTTCTTGAAGGAGCTAGGACCTGTGGAAGAGCCTACGGTGTGAGTTAGCTTTATCCTGAAGGAGTGTAGCCCATGGAGAATACCCATGCTGAAGCAGGGGAAAAGCATATGGAGAAAGGAACAGCACCGAGGAGATATTATGAACTGATTACAGCCCCTATTCCTCATACCTCTGCACCATTCGTAGAGGAGTAGAGAAGATGGGAACAAAGGATTGAAACTGAGAGAGAGTGTTGTGTTAATTTTTGTGTTTGCTCCTCCTTATCCAGATCTATTCTAAATGGATGTAAATTAAATTTCCTCAGGTCAAGGCTGTTTTGCCCGTGACAGTAATTGATAAGAGTTCAGCCTGTGTTTATCTCAACCCACAAGCTTTTTCATCCTATTTTCTCCTTTTGTCCTGTTGGGAAGGGAGAGTGAGTGAGCAGCTGGGTGGGAATTTGAACCTTGTCCAAATTAACTCACCACACTGCTCTGCAGTAAGACATATTTGCCAGCTTGCTTTTCTGATGTATAGCCTCTATATCTTCCTGATTCAAAGTTTTACACTGAAATAACAGTGAACCATTTCTATTCATTTATTTATCTACTTGCTTTTGAGGGACAGTGAATTTGTTGAAAAATTCCCTTTGGGAAGAACTTGAAGTAATCAAAAATCTGGGTCAAATTTATGATTTCAGAAGAGTAATAAAGATTACATTTTGATAATATTTGAAAATGGCATTTTGATACTTTGAAAACAAATAGTCAATCTTTTTGTTTTGAAATTTTGCTTTTTCCTTAAAAATTGACCTTCAATTTAAAACAAACAAGGAAATATTTATATACTCCCCAGTACCATTGTATACCCTAAAATATTGTTTATGTTGAGCAAAACTTTTGGGTTTAATCTGAACTAATCTATACTTTTTTTTTTTCATTTACAACTGGATAATTAAATATTGCTTGTATCCAAAGTGTTATGAGTTTGTTTTGGTTTTTGGTTTGTTTTTTTCCCCAGCTCCCCCTTTTAATACCGATATCAACCCAAGCTATCTTTCATCCACTTAGTTTTGGGACAGTTTTCAAGTGTAGCATTAGTAGATTCTTGTGTAGTTGTAGATTCTTGCCATAATCCCATAGATACTAATCTTAGCTCCCTGTACATTTATTTATTTTTTTTAAACTTTTGGGGAGAGAGAGCTCATTTGCAAACTTTCTGCTTCAAATTTCCATTTCTTGTTAATCATAATATGTCTATGCTGGCACTATAGTTTTTGACTGCTAACTGCAATCGCTAACTTAGATGATGTAATGGGAAAAATATTTCCAATAAACCTGATACTATGTCTTTTAATAGTGATTTGACTGCCATTTTCCTGAAACTCTTTAAAAATCCTAATGTCTTACATTCATGTGACAACATGAGAATTCAGTTTATATTTAAAAAGAAAAAAATTCAATCTTAGCAATAAGGCTTATGAAGAAAATCTCAAAAATTAAAAGTAAATTAACTCTCTACCTTTTGCAAATTATTCTTTCAAGTCTCAAAACTATAATTTAATCTTACTTTACTCTTAATTTTTTATTCTCTTGGTCTAGCAAGTATTATCTTGCCAAGGACTCACGAATATTCCACATATAATAAGTTTATGGAAAAATATTATCTACCATTTTTTTCAGATTTAAATTCTTTGGTATTAGCCTACTGTCCACCTGGCCTATGAATGACTAGGTCCCAGAGAAACCAAGGAAGTTTCCTTACAGAAATGTACTATAACTGAGAAAGTGGTAATGTCTTCTCAGGCTCATGTTCTCTAGTTAGTCCATACAGTGATTTTGGCCCATCATGAAACCACATCAGGAGAAGCATGAACAGCAAATGTGACCTGTGGAGGTGACACACAGAACAACCTAGTCCAAAGATGTCATTAGTCTTGGTGGCTGTACTCTACATTGTTAAGTGAATCCATAATCCTCTCCTCTGTCCAGGTGAGGCTTCTCCATTTCACTACAAGCTAGGTACTGTAGCATCATGTGAGTGAGGTAGAAAAAGGTGTAAATTGAATTCTTCAATAGCCACAATAAAAGAAGTTTTGGTACTTGGAATGGAGTATCAGATCCATCTTGACCAGTTCTGAGTGCTGCACTTTTCTTAAAGCTTCTTCTTTAGATGCTCTTTTTCTTTCCCCCTAATGAAGAGGAATGTTCAAAAATGCATAAAACCCAGCCCTCCTATAAGGCAGCACCAAGGACTGAATAGGTCAAACGTTCACTTTTAAGTGATTTAGGCACTGGACATATGCATACTGTGAGCTATGTCAAGAACACTAAAATCTCTGTGTGCTTCCTATTGTGGCAGAGTAGTGACTTTGGATATAAAGACATTCTTTTCAAGTAAACATGTGCAAATTACAACTATTGCAAACCAGAAAATATGCAACTGATGAAAATAGAGGCAGATAAATATTCTGGCTGCATTATATATTGGATCACATTATATATTGACAAATGGATAAAAGAGAACTGGCCGTCCTGGGGTTTCCTAATGACATATGGACTCCTCTACCTTTAGGTCACCCTTGTGATTCCCAGCAAGGTCAGGAACTAACAAAATGTGGCCTGAATTGGTGATGGCAGTCCAGTTCTCTACTGCCAGATGTTCAGATAATAAAAGTAACTACAGTGACTGGCACCATTCTATAGCCTTGTAAGAGAATCCAAATTAGCTTCCTCAGCAGCTACTGAAAGACCATGGAAAGCAGGTACTCCAAAAGCTGGTCTGAAGCACATTGTGAGGAAATTCCCATAATGGTTTCTTGTGCTGTATCCATTCTGTGGATGCACAAATGGCTCCCCTTTCTACAACTATCAAATCAACACTAAATTAATTTCCATTGCAGATTTAAAACAGTAAGAACAAACCCCAATTTGTGCTAACACTGACCATGAAAGGGAATAGGCAGCTAATACATCACTCCTTTCACCTGGGATTTGTTTTTCTTCATAATTTGGTATGTAATGGTAAACCAACACCTCACTATTCAGAGCTTATTTTCTGTGATATTGCCTGAATATCTGAGGTTCCTTTCAGTGGACTAGTCAGCCCTCTTTATTAGATGCGACTGTATATTCATGATCCTATTGGGATAGATAGATTCTCTATAGTTTGATAATAAAAATATGTGCTAATGGGTCTCCTTGCTCTTGATTTCTTACATGAAGAAAGAGGAAGAGTGGGTATTATTTACCCACAGGTAAAGTAAAAACTATAAAGGTAAAAGGCTTTTCTATGCAATATATTGCTCAAATGTAATAATCCCTGAGATGCTTATTTTAGTAAATGAATCAGTCACACAGAGCCAAGGAAGGGAGCCATCTATTACTGTGCTATAAATGTTAAAGACCCTATTTAGAGCCTTTATCTCTGGAAGAAACAAAGCCATTTTTGCTGATATTTGTACAGCATTCATAATGGTACCTCACTAAGTTGTGAGTAGATGTTACAATTGCAGTTTGCCTAATTCTTTTTCACTGTTCATCAGGGAAATTCATGTAAAGTAACCAAAAAACCATAGACATGTTTGCATCATATTAATAGGAAGAGAAAGCAAGGTAGCTGCCAATTGGCAGCAGAGTATGTTTTGGTGGTTTGATAAGGATACTAAAGAGTTTATGATGTGACAGATGTTTCACTACACTATTGTGAAATGAATAGATTATGAGAAGTAATTAGATGTACATTGGAATCAATGCTGTTATCATCGAGGCCTTCGGGCGATGCAATAGATGAGAGTCATGGCAGCAGGTGGTCCAATGGCTCGGAGACAGGAAGACACACCGCAGGAGACTGAGTGACAGGTTTCACAGATCCAGGGGGTGAGAGATCTGAGCTATTGCCTGCATTTGTAATCTTTACTCATGTATAAATAATAACAACTACACTATTGACTTCGTATGCTATGTCATACCCTCTGCTACCCCCTACACACACACATATACACACGTATACAAACACACACACACATGCACGCATATTCTGCAACTTTTCCCCTCCATTAGAGCTGTTCTTTTATTTTCACATGAAAAAAAAAAAAGTCATTCATCCCTTTGATTCCAGCGCCAGCTCAAAGTTCTTTGATTAAAACACTTAAATAGGAAACCTGGCAACAGTTTTGAATACAGTGCAGTGTATTGTATACTTAATGTGGAAATATATATGCACTTTCCATGGGAGACTTAACAGAAAGTGAGGTGCAATAGGCACTGTTCTCATTATGCTGCTCTTTTGAAGCTTTTCCTTATTTTACTTCTTTGTCCAGCACATCCCAAACTTAAGGAATCATCAGTGTCACGCCTGAATTGTCTTTGCAAAGGACTAGCAAGCTGAGTCATCAGGATAGATAACCTACAAAATCTGCCGACTCTGGGAAGATTTGTGTCCTGTCCCAGAACCTCAGTTGTTACCTGTCCCCAGAGCTTCAACATGGAATTCCTGGGCTCTACTGCACCAAGTGGAGTGGGTAACAATGGAGACCTAAAGTAAGTGTTACTAGCACTCAGCCTCTGACTCTGAGTTCATAGTAACAGGAGGTGGCTCTGGAAAGCCCTTTGGTGGTGCTGCTTGTCAGTCCCTGCCTGCAGGTGTCTGCTGTGAAATCTTTTATTTTATTGTGCAGGAGAATGGCACTAGGATAAAAGGGAATACTGAAACATTAAAATGTATATTTCAATATTCTGAGTGTAAACATAAATACCAAGATTTTTCTTTGAGGTGTATGAATATCAATGCAAATACATAGTCATATATGTGATGTGTATTTGGATAAATAATTTGTTCTGTATGAATACCTACCATGGACTGAGATCTGTATAATCTAAGGTGGTGAAAGGAATGAAATTCAATGTTTTGGGAAGGAAAAATACTTAACCACCAGCATAAAGTGATGAACTATGATGTGGCTTACTAAAGAAGGATATAGGGCAAAAACTTCAAGTATCTATATATATAAGGCATAGCAAAAACCATCTTGGTCTAATATTGAAATTTATGGTAACTTGCAAAAAAACAGGATGTATGAATACTTAATTAAGTGTCTTTACAGTAATAGTTATATTTAGACAGATTGGTCTAGGGAAAAAATAGAGGTTGGGACAATGTAAAAATGCAAGATAATACGCTGAGATCAGAAACATATGTTTTCCCTGTGTGAAACAGTATACAAACAATTATCCACTTATCAACAAATATATCCTATTGCTTATGTTTTCTGGAACCATATAGAGCTATGCCAAGTGATCACCACAGAACTAAAGAAGTGTCAAACCTGTTGAGCCAACTTTCAGTTGTGGCACCTTAGTGGGACTAGCAGTGTCAAACACTCTGGAAATCAGACAGAACTTGTCCAGAGTGATGGGACTGCAAATCCAAATTCCCTTCTGAAAATCTTGGTCATTTCATGTGCATTACCTGCTAGACTAAGCTACTAATTTATTTGGTGAAGCCTCAAGAGACCCATGCATTGGGGTAGCCAATCTGTATCAAAAGAGGTGAGGAAACCTATTGCTTGGTTGATTGAATCTGACTGAGGTTCAATTTTCTGTACTGATAACCTCCTTTTTAATTCTTTTGTTCCTCTTCTTTCCAAATTATCTACACCCTTGGGTACTCTGAAAAAAATGAGATCTTATCCAGCAATATTCATGCTTTTTTTGGACTGTCTTCATTCCTGAGAGAGTGTGAGCAGCACCACTAACACCAGTGGTGTACTGAACTGCCTGTGTTAGGACTGAACCAGTCCCACTAATTCCAGAATATTAAATTCCTTTCAGGACCCTGTTCAGGAAGAACTTTGTAACTGTGACCAAACTTGCACTCAGTGAAAAGAATTGCATCTATTAAACACATTAAATTGCACAGCAATATACTGCACACAATGGACTGTCTAGAAAGGAAACACCTTGTTCTTCTAAATATGAATTCTAAGATCCTTCTTATTTGTTTAGTACTGTGAGATAGGCAGACAGGCAGATATTCCCATTTTTTGGACTTTCAAGTATCTTGAGTACTACAGACATTCAGTTTCTACCACCAAGGCCACCTGGAGATAAGTTCTACTAAGCAGATTTCATGGGTCAATGCAATGCCCTGAGAGGAGGAAATTCTGTGTGCAGCTCTCTCACTCTTCAAGCAGGAACGAAAGCACTGTGGGGCATTGTCTTAACAGTATTGACATTTCCGACTTTTTAAAAGGATCTAGCTCACAATCACCCCTAGTTGTCTCTGGTGTCAATATAGAACCCAGGGGAACTGTGAGGTCTAACAGCCTTTCCCAATTTCTTTCCCTGTTCCCCTGCCTTCACCTCTTATAGCAGGATTAACTCTATCCCAGGCAAATCCAGTACAGGCAGTAACACTACAAAGGAAAAGTGCCCTCTGCACACACCAATCTCATCCATTCAGGAATATCTGTCATCTCAATATTCTTGCAACTTTCTCATAGTCTTTCTTGTTCATTTGGCCCTGTCTCCTTTAGTTTGCCTTTACTTATCTCTGTTTTTCTCTTTTCTTCTAGACCTTAGAGCCCATCACCAGGTCATCTCACACTTACATTCTTAGCATATCCATGCATACCATACCCAAAAAATAAGAAAATCAATGAACAGAAACAATAAGTCCTTGAAGAGAAATGGCTTGTGTAATAGCATGTGTGTCTCAGTGAGTTCAATAGCAAAAAAAGCAGACCTCATGTTCATACTGTTTGCCTCTAATTAAATATTGAGATCCCTGTTGAAAGTTGTATCCTTTATAAATGCTGGCAAGTGCTTATATATTACACATGTTCAGTTAGGACCAGTAAGGATAGTAATGCAGGTGCTTTTCTTAGCAGAATGATGAGAGTCATGCTTCAGCAACATTCTACCTTAACTTGCAAATAGAACTTGTGTACCCTTATGTTGTTGAGGACTATTTAGGTAAAAAGGCCCTTGCAAACACCAGACAATAAGGACGATAAATAATAGCTATCTTCTTACAGTAGGTCTCTCACAGTTAAGGTTCAAAGGCTCTTCCACTGTGAAATGCTGTTGAATCACCTATCATTTGCTGAACTTCCTGACAAAGCTCCTGCCTAGAGGAAAAAAAAATCAGTTGAAGAGTTTGAGGTTAATTACACAAGCCTTTTTAAAGTTGCTGTGCAATAATAATTAATATGTACTTAGCTCTTGCCGTAGGTTTTGCTGCAGTCCTGGCTTTCTACCATATGTGAGGCTTTTTTTGTCCTATCACAATTCTTTTGTTTTCCAGAAAGCTGTCCTATAAAATCATTCCTTTTCAAGGAGGACTATTTTATAGGTTTCTTTTGCCACAATACCAACATTTTTACTTCCAAGAAGTCATGTCTTATAAATGCCAAGCAAAATATTACTCATATTACGTCTCTGAGGTTCATTTTGCAAACCTTTCTTTAAAAATCTCTACTCTTTCATTGCATGATTTGTTTCTATGTGTGAAAATGTGCACACAGTCATATTCAAACACAAATTTCTGTGCATGGTATGTATGGCCAAACATAAAAAATTAATTTTGGCAGTCTCTTACGTGTCATCGGTTTAATGGCTAGGTCTATTTTCATGGTAGCTCTGAGAGAGTGAAACACACTGTGGGAGACTGACACCGGCAATGCAGGGGCAGTTCTGGTGTGATGCCTGTACGGAACATAAGCATCACAGGGTCACTGTTACCACAGGTATTTCCTTGGAAAAATATGCTTGTGCAGTTTCACTTTCCTTTTCTCTCCCTCAGACAAAGAGAAGTGATGGAAAAATGTATTTCCATAAAATTCAAAACACTCAAAATCAGACAAGGTTGTAAGAAGAATACTTATTTGATGTGTAAGGCACAGTAAATGCTAAACAGGTATGTTCAGAGTGTCTGACATGTATAGAAGCTGATTATTTGCACACCACTATGATTCACTATGTCTAAATAACTCAAGCATAGAAAAGGCAGATGATGTTTAAACTTCAATATTTTTTTCTACTCTGAAACTTAAGCTGCCAAAAGATGTATGCTGGACAGTTCATATGCCACAGCCTGGAAATACTTTCTATACTCAGAGTTCTGCAAATCTGGTTTTCTTGAATTCTTGAATAACTAATGTGCCCCAGTCTTCTGCAAAACTAAAAGTAAACTAAAAAAAAAAAAAAGGCAGCTAGTTCTTCATATTTTGTTTTGATCTCCTTGTTTTTACAGTATGATTATTAAGAAGCATCAGAAAGGCAATGAGAATGTTCACAGATTCTTCATGGACTAATGCAACTTTTACAACATGCATGTTTAAATACTTGTTAAGTCACCAGGGCAAGGACCACACCTGACTAACACTACTTAGGAGCTTGTCCAAAGGAAGTAATAGACCAAAAGATATTTTAAAGGATTTATGAATTCAGCAAATATGAAACCCCAAAACCATTGAATTTACATTCTTTAGTTTCCCGAAAGAGCAAGAACATTGCTGATTCACTTGATTTATTTTGGTGGTAGTTTTTTTTGCTTTTTGCTTTCTACTTTTGATGACCTATACATGAAGAACAGACACAAAGTGTAATGACAAGGACTCTGCTGTCTTCTAATTGCTGGACTGTTTTTCCTGCAATTGCAGGGCAAACATACTGTCAGTTTTCAGCTACAAGAAAAAGTTTGCTCTGCAAACTTACTAATGAAAAATGCTGGAGTATAAAGTATGAAGGAATTTGAACTGTATTTTACTTATATGAAAGAGCCACAGAATAATATTCACAAAAGATGATCTACAACTGGATATGGCTGCAGCTAGTAAAAAGAAATTGTACCTAAAGCCTAGACAATGACAGAACTTATCTCCCCCTCTGCTAATAACTGAGATCAAATAGAAAGAAATAATTCACACTGCTTTCCTGTTTCTGAGTTTACTGAAATTATATCTAAGTACCTACCTATGGAACTATATAACACATTAATCTAGCCATTTCAAGAGTGGACTAACTCATTTGAAGTCAATGAAGTCAAACTAGTGTAAATGAAGGTGGGATAAACTCATGCACAAAGAATTAATTGTGGTTAGTGCAAAGATATACCCTTGGCAGATGAACACTTAGAGACATCTACTTTATAATAAGAAATAATGTTTCAGAATGCTCCTCATTTTCTACTGGCATTCCATTAATCAGTGCACAATCATAAAGCTAGGCATTTTTTCACAATCATTAAAGTAAACATAACAATTTCATACTTGCTTTTAATATTGGAACCACTAATAGATGCTACGTGCAAAAAGTATAAACAAACCACAAGACCGGCTAGTCAAGTTAAGAGCCATATATACAAAACAAATAGAGTCTTCCTCACCTTTGACTTGAGAAAACAAAAAAGAAAGGGATTTCAATAGAATTGTCTTTAATCCAATTTACTTTGGATTTAATCTCCAAAACAAGGCTGGCCTGCTAATTCCCAATTATAATGGCACATGTAATCAGAGTCCTCATTAACAAAGACTGACTATATTGTCTATTAGGAATGGAAATCTGAAATGCAAATTCAGCAAATCAAAACATTAAATGAGCTCTACCCAAGATGCTTAGAGCTCCTGCCAGGGCAGCGCATGCTGGCCGACACCTGCCCTGAATTCTCCCTCCAGCTGAATGTTTCATTCTGTTCCAGTCTTTGCCTCCTAATTGACCTGCTTATGATCTCTGCTACAATTAACATATGCTTATTAGTAATGGCTGGTTAAAGATTTCAAACTGCTGCAGTTTACAAAGTCTAATAGAGATGGCACACCACAGGAAAGATGAGACCACTGTTTTCCTCATCAGCGGTGTCTTAGTGGTTTGGTTTCATGCGATTCAAATGAGATAATTTTTCACATCATCTGATGTCTGCAAACCCATTCTAATTGAAACTGGAAATCTCCACACAAAGTGGCTTAAGGATCCCTGTGCACTAAATGAAAATCAGTTAGTGAATATGATTTTTCTCCCCTTTAACCACATGCTTAGCAGCCATAGGAAAAATATTTTTTTGGAAAGAAGAGGACAAGGAAACAAAGAGGGAGAGAGGGAAATAAGATAGTTTGAATGATAACAAAAAAGAAAACAGCCTACCTACAGTATTTTTGGTCAAATTCCTTAGTCTATTTCTTAGCTCAATGAAGGTTTGCAGGTGTATCCATGAACTGAATGACATTTTTTAATATGTTGCAGAAGCAAAATAGTAATTCTGTCATTACTAGAGTATTGATTGCCATTATTTTTGCTCATGCTCCTCATCCAGGAAAACATTCTTAATTAAAACAAACAAGCAAACCAAACCAAACTAACTAACCGAAAAAAAAAAAAAAAGCACTGTCACTTAAATATGCAGAAGTATGCTCTTATATGATGACTACTGTAATACTTTTATTAATGTCACATTACCTACATTTTCTTATGTGAAAAAGATTATATTACTGCTTATTTGGCAGGTCAGTCTACTTTCATTAAATTTTCCTCTGTCTTCAGTGTTTTTCCATATTACTATCTCCAGTCTGCAGGAGCCAATGAGCAACAAATAGATCTCTTTCACTTGGTTTCATTCCAGCTTCATTAGCAATGCATTGATACAGCAATTATGCCTAATTCTTCTCTCCTAACTACATTATTATTATTTATCTAAGATTACTTGCTGACCATATTTATTCCTTTTAATTTTGTTCCTTGATTTCACTTGATCATACTGCATTCTTAAGGAGAGGATTGGACATTTCACAGTCCTTCCTTTGTATACTTATCTTTGATTATGTAAGCCACTAATCCCTTTGAAGTTTTATACTGCTGAAATCCCAGAAGTCTGGAAAGAGGGCAAGAAAATATTCAGGTCCTGTGTTTTGCTCCCATAACCACAGCCATTCCCACTTCTTACAGGCAACTGCAGGTAATTTTTGTTTGGCTGGTTTTGAGTTTTTTTGTGGAAAATTCAATCCTTGTACTAAACAAATTAAATGGCAATTTTGTCTTCGTTTCCTGAATGACATTGCTTAGTACTAATGTTTTATGCTTCATTAAAAAAACACATACTCATCAACATATAGTTGGTATAATCTCCACATGCTTTGCAAAGATGCTCACTGCTCCCAAAAAGTCTACAGTTTAAATCAGGCAAATACAATAGGAAGAAAAGATTAGATTCTAGCAAAGGAGAGAATACAAGAGAACAAACACATGCTCAGCTGTACAATTGATTTGTGGGCTTTACAGAAGTATCTAATCGAGTTGAAGGATATAGTTCAGTTTGTAGGAAAAAAATATTATTGGAATCTATAGAAAAAGGTATACATTAGAAGGCAAAAGACAGAAACAAAGGTGTCTCCTTAAGGGTAGCACTAAGAATTCTTAGACTTTTTTATTTATGGATATTTTCTTGGAGAGTGATGCCCCCATTGACTTTTCGTGTTCATTTTGAAGCTAGTGAAAAACAGATAGCCTCAGATGTTCTGATGTAATTGAAGTGAATGGGATTGTAGTAAAAACAAGATTGATGTATTCCTTGAAATTCTCCCATGCCTCTCAGCTTCATAGGCGTTGTAATCAGTTTAGCAGCCTTTTAACAAGTTAAGATTAAAACTTCCAGGACTAAATACAGAGTTAGCATATTCAGCTGCAGTGCTCCAAAACCTTTTTCTGCCCTTGCTGCATCTGAGTATTAACTTTATAGGATGTAGACTTGATCCTGTTTATATCAGAACTACTTTTCCCCTTTCCTTTTCATTTTCCCTGCAGCTATGAGCATAGTTAAAACAAGACGGTTTTAATTTACTGAAAAATTAGCTAAGTAAAAGTCAGAGCTCTCACTTCAAGTGTTCTCCAAGGCTCACTTTCTAATCAGCAGAGAGAGCAGCATAACCAGAGTGTGATTCAACCCATCCCAGGATGGGTATTGAAGGCAGGTAGATAAGTTGGTGTTTTCCATGTCTACTGATTATAAAGGAAGGCTCAGTGGTAACTTTAAACTGCTCACTTAATTTCAAGTAACTCCTGAAAGAACAGGTTATGATATCCGTTGGCAATGTAACTTCCGAATGTGTGAAAAGGGATGTAAGAGGAATCAGAATCTAGCATTTTGAACACAACAGGCTGGAACACGAGGGGCTTCCCACTGCTCTTGCTGCTGCCATTCAGCCTGGTACCAGATTTCCAAAGGGATTTGTTTAAACAGTTTCCTACATTCTCTGCTGTCTGAAGTGAGTGCAGTTCTA
The DNA here is from genome assembly GCA_035222235.1 of Margarornis squamiger. Taxonomy (NCBI): domain Eukaryota; kingdom Metazoa; phylum Chordata; class Aves; order Passeriformes; family Furnariidae; genus Margarornis; species Margarornis squamiger. The sequence continues at coordinate 69,443,233 of JAWWTY010000001.1, read as the reverse complement.
ACCACCATACAGCAAGGCTATGACCTGTAGTTAAAATTAGCAATATCCTTTGATTCAATAAAACAACTCCTCCAACTGCTCAGCAGCACATTGCTGTTGGCCACAACACTAATTTTTCAGAACAACCAGAAGTGGCAATTTTGCACAGTTATAGGTCAGAATTCAGGATTCAATTCTTACCTGTGTTATTTAGAAACTAAGGAAAAAATAAGGGAAAATGTGAGTGCTCAGTCTTTTCACTACTTGGGATTATATGAAGTACAAAACAATAAGGTCTTGTAAATGCTCATAAGTTCACAGCTGAAAGAACTACTAGTAGGAAAATTCCTGTTCATGCTGCTTGAGACTGAGATGTGTTAAAAGTACCTAGACTCCTCTATGACATGGGATACTTTCTAGAATAAAAATATTACTAAACCCTCAGGAAAACTGTGCACACCATAAATCAATATAGACTTTATTTGCATTTAATTTTCATGCAGGCTTATGCTTTGAAGGACAATTTCTTAAGTTTATTTTAAGTGTAATAAAATTAGATGCAAATTATCACCTGAATATGAAATAAAACAGAGTTTCACATTTTTCATAATCAAAATCTCTGAAATACAAACCAGATATCTCACACATGTTGATCCATTTGCATTGACAGAGGAAAATAGTCATATAGTTAAACTCTGTCCCTGGTAAACCGCTTCTGCAATTGATAGAAATTTAGGCATTTGGTTGAAAGCAGAGACCAGCTCCATCCCTTCTTTTTTTCTTTCCCCTAAGTCAACCAAAATATGGTGTCAGCAATTTTTAAATTATTTTTAGCAATTTGCCTGATAAAAATTTGAAGAATAATTACCTATACTCAAATATAATTTTTCACTCACACATATGCCATTATATGTGGTGTTTCATGTTAACACATGTGGTTCTTCCTGCAAATATTGCTAAAGCATTTTTTTTGTTCTCTGCATAGTGACAAATGCTCTTCTACAAAATCATCCAACTAGAACTGTGTAAATCTGGTTTATTATTCAAACATTGCTACAGACCTTCACAAGAGTCTGGGATAACTCATGCGATAGGTTCTAACCTGAAGAATTGTAAAGGAACAAAAACTCAAGGTGAAGCTGATGTGAATGGAAAATAGTCAGTGCTCAGAAATGCAGTTGCTTAATCACTTTGAACTCCAGTTAACCACTTTTTATTTTATTTTATTTTATTTTTTTTTTTTTTAAAGAAGATAATACTTCCCAGATTTGCATTTTTTTGAAAATGTGTTTCTTCTTATTTATGAAGTACTTGGATATTGTGGTAATGGGAGCCCAGTGGACACAAATATGTTCCAGTTCTACAGCTGCTAATGACGTTTGCTCTTGCATATGGAATTGTCTGTCCATAAAGGTGGAATAATAGTACCAGCTATCAAGGACAGCTGAATCTGTATGGGCACTCTGGGATTCTCTTTAACTTCTCATAGCACAAATAGTGACAACTTCTGCTCACATGTTCCTTCTTTGCTGATTGTGTGGGAGATTATATGCTGATTAAATTGCTATATTCCAAGGAAATTTATGTAATATATTTGTAGCAAAATTACTCCAGACTGTAAATAAAAGTTAACATTCATTTAAATACTTGAATATAACATAGGTTTTTAACTCCAGGTGGAGCTTAACTTGCAATGGAGTTATATTCTAACAAGTAAATCTGAATGTGCTTTTTTAAATGAAGCTCCTATTTGGTAGAAGTGTATTTGTGTTCCTCTATACCTTACTGCTACAAAGAGCAACCTTTCTGAACATTAATGGATAAAATTTCTTTCTTTTGTCAAATAGACTACCATGGTTTAACTGGCACAATTTTGATATATCAGGTCAGTGCTGTGTTGCATATGTGCGTGGGGTTCAGACAGTTACATTGGATATATTGAATTTACTTATGTCCATTGATATACTGTTTTGTACTTCAAATGCCTAAAACTGAAGGAAAAAAGAGGAAACATATATTTTTTTTCTTTTTTTCAGTTTCATTTATGCAGGTGCTCTGTTATAGAATGGGGATGAAAATGAGAGAAAGTGGATGAAAGTACTACCTTCTGTTTTGCCATCACAGACTCTAAAACTGCTCAGATAGAATTTTTCTTTCTATTATTTTTTAAAGAAAAAGAAGGAACTCACTCCTGGGATTTGACTTTTTATGTTAAGCTCATGCCTTGAAAATAGAATTTTAAAAATAGAAACTCTTGTATTTATTGTAGAATAAATGGTACTGCTTTAATAAGAACACTTGGAATGCAAATGAATCCTGGAACCAGTGTGTGAAAACATACTCAAAATGAAAGAGAGAAAAAGAAACTAAAATAGAAGATGATTTATTTACTACCCCTCATTTCCTAATTATAATTATTTTTGCACTGTGAGGTCTTCTCCAGCCTTTTTGTTTCGTACTATCATCACTAAAGTGATGAAAGGGCTATTAAATAAATATGTGATATCATCTCTATTTTCAAGATTAGGGATGTTAGTCATGGGGTCTTGGTAAATTCCATTTTGCCCTTCCAACAGTTCTTATCTTCAAAGAATAAAGTGCCTTTATTAACACAATCAAAAATTATCATCTCCCAGTTGCTCAGAGGACTTGCTGCTACAAAATCTACCAAGGCACTGGAGTCTGATCTTAGCACTTTCAAGACTGTAACATTTCCATTGCAGCACTATCCGTGCATAATTGGGATAGTGAGGGACAGCAGCTCTCTTGTGCCGGGCTTTGTGTGCACTCATCATAGAAGCAGCCTGTATGTTAGTGTGATTACAGCCTGTGCTTAATGTTCAGATAGGAATTCATCTTTCCATAGCATAAGTATCATAAAAGGATATCATGAAGTATCCTCCCTAGATGCTTGTTTCCTTTTGTGGATTGTAGAAGAAGCTTGGAGTGGTGATTTTACACAGGTGGTTCTACTTGTAAAGATGCTTCATTTAGGGCAGATAAATGCCCTAAATCAAGGGGCTCATTCTTCTGTGACTGTGCAAACACAGATCAGAAAGACAGTCCTGTGCTCCAAACTCCGAGTCCCCATCTTCTCTTGATGCTAGAGATTCTTTTGCCTTAACCACCTCAACATTTGAAACATTCTGGATTTGTTTTGTCTGAGTTCCAGATCTTCTGAAGTAGTGCCAAAACTACTTTCTCTACTATGGAAAAAAAAAAAAAAATCTAAAATATAATGGCAATGATTTCCCTAACTGGTCTCATTCCCTGTTCTCTGTGCAAAAGTTGAGACTGCTGACCCTTCCACTTGCTTGAATTTCAACGTTACACCCATTATCAAAAGAAAAACAAACAAAGCCCCCACACTCTATTTTCTTATACAATATTATGTAGTTTCTCCTTTCCCTGTTTTCTGAATTAATGACTGTTGTCTAACACTAATGAGCACATAAGAGAGCAACAAAGAATTTTTAGGAAAGGTTAAATGATTGCAAACACCCTGAAATACATCTTAGTTTATCATTACAATAATATTGATGTTTAAGTTGTGAGAGACACTGAAGGCAATATATAAGTAGCTATGTGACATACAAGTACAGACTGGACAGAAAGTCCTCCTTTTTCAGTGGACTTCCTGGAAATAATCCTGCACACTTTTTCCCCAAATTATTAGCAAATGTATTAGCAATGCAGATAGTATCTCACCATCTGAAGACTGCTACAATAATTTATTCTTTTTCAGTATATTTTGGGACTTCTCTGTGCTCTTTTAACGCTATTCACTCCCACAGAGAAATGAAGATCAGATCACCAGTCTGTAAAAAACCATTAGACCCTCCGAATATATTATAAAACATAATTATTTTTTTCCCTAAATATGGCTGCTGTACCTAAATGAACAAGAGGAAAAGTCATTACATTGTGATTGACTATGAAAACTCAGTTATCACAGTGATTTTGAGACTTTCATTTCCTCGTCAAATTTTTGGTATAAAGATTTTACTATATCATACAGAGTCACCATTTATTGCTAAGTCAGTGTAGCTTATTTAATTCGTATGAAAATCGTCAGCAGGTAGGTCAGTTAAGAAGACATATTCCTCTGACAGCTAAACACTGAAATATTTTATATATTGCTGTAGAAGTGTTAAACAGAACTGTAAAGGAAATACATTTTCATCATGTAGCTGTTTTGAAAATGTAAAATTTCCTCCCTTTTCATTGTCAGGACAATTCTGATTTCCTGAAACTGGTGTTATTTTTTTGGTGATAGAGAATCTGTAACCTGCTGCTTTTTGCAGTCCTCAGAGAAGAGGAAGACCTGGGTTCAAGTCTGTTCTTCAAATAAGGAAGAGCGGAGACATGAACCTAAATCCCATAGAAACATTTTATTTCAGTTGGTCATCTCTCCTGGTGGAGATCACTGAATAAACACTAACTGGGCAGGAGACAGAGTCTAAATGTACAACAGGTTAGGACACTGATGTTAAACACCTGACCTCAATTGTCTTGATTCTTCTATATGGCAGACAAATGCCTCCACAACCAATACCATGGCAATGCTGTAAACAGATTTACTGCAGTCATCTCCAGCGTCAGGGGGTGCACTGTTTACAGGCTCACTTGTAGCCAATGCTTGGCACTTCTACAACACACACCTTAGGTAGTGGGGGAAGTACCTGTCTTTTACTCTTCTCTATAGGAGACTGAGTGTGAAATGAGACACCTAACTTTGGCTAACAAAATCTGGATGGGATGAACATCATCCATGGGTAGTAAACCTGGAGGTTCTCTGTTAGAATCTGTTTAGCACATTATATGTACTGTATAAAGTACTGCAGAAAAACACAGTATCATGTTTGAAAAAATAAAAATAAGTAAGTACAGGTTGAGATTTACCAGTAGGCATGACAGTAGAGAAAGTAGCTAACTATGGTGCCCGCTACTTTGTCAACAATGGTACATTGCTTTTTTTTGCCTTTTTTTTTTTTTTCAGAAGGAATGCTGTAAATCTGATAAATCTTACATGAAAACATGCAAATTACATGTGGTGATTTTAATTGCTATTGGTTCATGTTGGTGTTGATTTTAAGAGCTCAACTCAGGTGAGATAGTCAGCTCTTAAACATATTTAATTAAAAAACCCCAACCCAAACCCCAAACCTTGGATATTTTTTATAAGCATAGTGAGGCACTGGAAGAGGTTTTCCTATTGAGAGAAGTTGTGGGTGCCCCATCATTGAAAATGTCCAAGGTCAGGATGAATGGGTCTTTGAGCAGGTATTCCTGCCCATGTCAGGAGGGTTGGAACTAGATGACCTTTAAAAGTCCCTTCCAATAGAAACCATCCTATGACTCTATGATCTTCTAAAAATCAGCAATAAGATTTGACTTCTGTCTTTTTATAACAGTAAATGCTAATCATTTTTTATGTTATTATATTATTTGTCTCTTATGAACCCTAAATTGTCAAGTACTCACAATGTACTTAAATATCACTCACCTTAATTTTTAACAGATGAATAAACTGAGATACAGAACAACACAATAGTTTTCCAGAGGGACAAGCATCAGGTTAAGGACAGAAAATTCCAGTCTAGTCACTGGTAGATTATGCCACTACTCATTGCGGGAATATCATGGGGTTTTTTTATCACTGGTCATTGCTATTCCCATACCAAGGAATAGCCTGAAAAACACATACTGATAGTTTTTCCCTAGATGTTTAACTGTCTTAGTCTCCTGCTAAGTCTTGAGTAAGCTTCTACGTCATCAGTGCAAACTTTATTTTAAGTGAAAATTAATGTTTGCTGGTTTCAAAGCTTTTTTGTGTTTACATGTGGTTTTGTTTTCCTCTTTGCCTAATTTTGTTATTACTCTGGGGAAGATCCCTTTCTTTTCACCCTCAGCCAAGTCTTTTTTTCTTTCTTATCTCTGCAGCGCTCACAATGCCTTTTTAGTGTTTGCTTACAGAGTTCTGTGTTCCTAGTGGGACATGGTGTGTAGTTTAAATATGTTTCTCTCCTGATATTTTAAATGACATCCAATTGACCTCATAAATGTCTTATGAGACCAAACAAACTCCATGCTTGAACAAAAACTGTCAACCAATCTACCTTGCTTGTCCTCAGGCTGCTCTGGCATGATGCCATAAAGCATCAGTATTGATATTTTGTGGCATTCAAATTGTTAAGTACCCAGGCTAAGCAATAGGAGCAGAAGTATTAATACAATCTGGCTGTGCCACTGATAATTACTACAATATAAACTAAATTTATAGCATGATACCTTTGATACGAATTGGCAGCAGGCATCAAAACCTTTTCTTGACATTATCACGTACAGCTAGGAGGCATATAGCTAGCATGTTGTGGAAGGTGTTTTATAGAGAAGCATAAGAGATTCAAAAAAAACTTCTGCACAGTTTTAACAGAGCCTTCATCAAGACTTGTTTATTGTCAATAATGACTTTTACCACAGGAAAAAAAAAATCTGTAATGTTTTATAATTTTAACTGAATAAACTCATAAATGCATTCAAAGTGTCAGGGAACACAGCCACACTAGGCAGTGTAAGTTAACATGGCAATTCAACTTAAAACTATGCCTCTAGTTTTCCAGACTGAAAGCAATTTCTTTCTAATATGGAAAACAGAAGCTATCTGAAAGGAGCCTTTTATGCTATACTTTTACGTTAAAACTTATCAAGTGTCTAGGGAAATGTGTTCTTGAAATCCCGTCATGATCCGTGTGTCATCGAAGACAAAGATCCGATGTGCTATGGAAATTTCTTGATGCATATTATGAGCTGTTGTTTGCCATAGTGTCTGGATAATCCTGCTTCATTTATTGGAGGGCCATTTCAGCTGCACTGTCAACAGCCTGGGATGATTGGGTCACCTTTCCCTATAAAATTATGTAAAAGCTGTCAAATGGGCAGGATTATAGGCACATTAAAGGTGCTTTAAGATTTCATGCCTATAAATATTAGCAAAGAAGATTTAAAGGCAAATTTGTCATCAGTACATGCCCACGTTTCTACAACCTTGTTTTACAGCACTGCAATGTTATCACCTACATTTTATCATGTAACTGTGAAGTGTTTTGGTGGGGAGCAGCTGCTTGCTGCCTTATCTGTTTAATTCATGTGCCAGGAATTAATCATTATTAAAAAAAAAAAAAAAAAAAAAAAAAGGAAAGGAAAGAGAGAGTAGAGGGTAGCTGCCTCCTATTTTTTATCCAAAGTAGATCAACACAAATATTTTGTATTTGGAGGGTCAGCTTATTAAAAGTCATTATATATATTTAATAAACACTTTTTGATTATGATACCAATTACAAACACCTTTGCATGGGAGTAATAATGCAGCAGATCATTTTGCCTAGTATTTGCTTTTAAGTTGTGAACATTTTATTATAGTGTTTTGAAATGATGGCTCTTATTTATTGTACATAATGAATGCCACGGGCACCTCCAACATAAACAGATATTGAAAGACCCCTAGCATTTCTTCAGAGTGCTCTGGTATTCTTAATAGACAAGTAGAGCATTTTAGTCATATTTTTGTGCTGGCAGATTTCTAGCCAATCTCTAAGTTAAACAGACCAAAAAATCTCAGAGGAGGAAGAAAACCACGTTCTCCCACACTCTTTCAGAGAAAGAAAGATCTCAACCCCCTACTACGGAGTAAATTGTGAGCAATGCTATGTCAGTTGTACATGTCTGCTCTGGGACTTCATCCAAACTCCACAGACATCAGTAGGAAGTTTCCCATTTCAATGAGCTTTGAAACGGGCTCTGTTAAACCACTGTGCATGTCTGCTCTCTCTATCACAAATGTCCAGGTCAGAAGGCAGCACTAGATGGAAACCTATGTGTAAGCTGTAACTGGTACATCAGTCAGCAGAGCATGCCTCCAATGAATTTGCTCTTGCAATGTGAGTTGAGGAGGGAAAATGCTTGAAAAATCCTGAATGCAATTAGGCACAACATGGTTGTTCTCTCCAAGCTTCATTAGGCTTTGCTCTTAGTTTTCACATTCCCTGTTGGGTTGGATAAATGGCCAATCTCCAGTGAGCTTTAGTGGGAGCAGAAGCGTTGTGGAGGGAGAGGGTTTGTCTGAAAAAAAAGAGAAGAAAGGGGTATAGCGCGGGAGCTGACATCTTGCTGAGGAATAGGAGAAGGGAAGAGGAGAACAGGGTAAACAAATGGTGTGCTCAATGCATCTGGGAGTAAGCAAATGCAGCAACTACCAACAAGGAAGAAGCAGAGGAACTTACTAACTGCACACAGATGCAAATTCTTACATCAGGTTTCAGGGTCTCCTGGAGGATCTGGTTGAACCCCCCTATGGGTTTGCAGTGAGGGAATTGGTGGCTGTGGCCTAATAGAAGTGGGGCTCAAAATAAAAAATAAGTAGATACTTTCCTTGGAGGTGGACAAGTAAGAGCAGAAGCAGTGTGGCTGATACTTCAGCTGAGCATTTTTTATTTTTTTTTTTATATAAATTTTTTTTTTTTTTTTTTTTTTTTTCCTGGCTCAGAGTCAGAAGGTATGTGTTCAGGAAATTGGTTGCAGAAACAATAACAGGCCTGGAGCAGATCAAGAAAAAATCTTCCACGTGCACTGACAAAAGGAAGCTTAAATGCAGAAGTTAATGGGACACTTTGTTCCCTTTCCCTCTGTGGGGTGGAAATGGTGGAAATATTCCAGCACATGCTGGGTCTGTACACAGCACCTGGAGAGTAGCCTCATAGCAACTTTGAAGGTGATGAAACAAGAAACTAGAGTGAAAGGAGCAATAGTCAGCTTAGATGGCAAAACATTACAGTTTCAATATCTAGGATCCAGCTTGGGGGTGGGGGGGGAAAGAGGTGGGGGGTGGGTGGGGAAGGGAACACTAAAAGACCTTTTCTTACTTACATATGCAATGCTCATATGGCAAGCTGCACATCCTCGTAGGTGACAGCTTGTCTTTGTGTAAGCTGGGGATCAAGAAAAAGTTCTTTTTTTGCAGGCAGTACTTCTGGAAAAATGCAAAGAAAATTGCCCAGACCTCAATAACAAGATATCCACTCTGGAAAAAGCCAAGCTATGATTTTACAAAGCAATGATGAAGACTGAGACAACAGAGTAGAAGATAATGCAACTGTTAAGTTTAGAGGCTTGCTGACAGTTGCTTATAGAGTTGTCTAACACATTTAAGACACCACAGGGTATTGGGTGAATCCTTTTAGAGTTCACAGATGTGGCACAAGAAGACCTTTGCCTTTCTGAAGCAGCAGAGTGCCACAGAACATCTCAAGTGATAATAGACAGCTATGGTCAAAGACATGAATTCAGCTCTGTGTAAAGAAAATGATCCAGCTAAGCTCTCTGTCAAAGCTGAGTACTAAAACTGAAAGAAGTGAGGCTCCAGAGTAGCTGTGCCTAAAGCCTCAACCAGTACCTGGTAAACTGAGGCACTTGTGAGTATGCAGCAGAGGTAAAAATTTACCATCGAGAATTCATTGTCCAGACCCATGACTTGGGGTTCAGAGGGGTGCTATTAATAATTTTCCCATGACATATTGAGTAAATGTGACCTGGGACTTACTCCTTTGTGGATATCAGTCTTTCTATTAGATACTTTTGTCTAGTTTTGTTCCCAGGAAAGGTAGATTTAAGAACATATACAACACAAAGTGTACAACACACCTGACAATCAGGAGACATGTCAATGAAAGAAATAGCAAGCCCTTCATTCCCATCCTTCAAATATCTTGTTCAGTTTAGAGACAGAGCAGGTATCTCTGCTCATTCTTAATAAAGTGGCAAGATTTCAGGCATTGACTAAGACAGCTGGTGATACAGCAAACTCCTTATTCCTTGCCAGAACTTATTTATTATTAAAGACAAATTAAGTGAGGGGAGGTGGGTCTTGAATGTTGGATAATCCATTAGGCAGTTCAATAGGATTCCCCTGAAAGGAGTCTGCATGCCAGAAGTTATTTCCAATGCACTTTGTATAGAAAGAAATGGGGAAAGGTAGTGCTGTGAGTGTGAATATTTGTATGAGTGATAGGGGATGTGTGCTATCAGACCAAACATGTCTGAACAGGCCTGAACAGGTGAGCAAGACCTCGAAGGTCCATGAATATGAAGAGGCCAGATATGTTCAGGGATGGGAACACCTCTTATGAACCCCTAAAAATAAACAGCTATCTAGGGAGAGGGCTCCACATGCTCACATGTATTTCTGGCTGACGTGAGAATGATTAGCTATCTGGGAACCTGGAAAGGGCAGCTTAGCTAATTGCTGGTGCTTCCTGGTGGCAGGTGACCATTGCCTCTGTTTGTTCCCCAGGGCATCTCCCTCCTTGATAAACCAGAGTTAGAAGCAAATCAAAGAGCAGCTGCTTGCTAAAGAGGCAAAAGAAGCTCTTGCAGCAAATAGGCAGCACCCTCTTTGCAGCCTCTTAACCTTCTTAGCAGGGGAGGGCAGTGGGGTCCCAGCTATGAGTGACAGCTCTCCCCAAATGTGTGGAAACAAGTGAAGAAGAAATGATGACCTGCACCGAGTATGTTATTGCTGAATGATTCCCAGGTGAGTTCAGTTAATAAAGTCACAGACAAATTAAACCACATCCCTCACATCTTGTCATTATTTCTGCATGTCTGGAGCAATGAAGACCAAGACTTTTTTTTATGTGCAAATACAGCAAATTGAGTTTAGTATGTAGAAAAGCTATAGGCTTTTACTTGGATCTAGAAAGTATTTTCACAACAAAGGTAACTTAAAACATGTATGGACTTATTTTATTTGACAGGTGTTTTTCTTTTCTTATTATAAACTTGGATGGTAATGTAATCTGTAGGTCAGCTTCTCAGTTTTGATTCCAGTCTAATTATTCTAACATTCCATATTTTATCAATATATTTTAGGGATCCTGGTTTCTTCACTTGTTATTTTTTTCCAGCTAAAATGATTCTGCCCTCTTTGACTGCCACAATCCAACCTCCCCTGACCACCCCCCAATCTGAGTCTTCGATGTACATTTCATAACAAATACCTTAGCAGCAGGCAACACAATGCCCACAAACCTGATTTTTCACCTGTCTAAAAAGAGGTCAGATAGACGATGAGGCAAGCTAATATAAGGAATTTATAAATTTGTAGAATTGACAAATTCTGCAACCTTGCGCCAGAGTTGCTGAATGTTTTGAGTCCTATCACACATGCTGAGACTGCTTTTCAGAATTACATTTTATATATATATCATCACTGTCACTATTTACTTTGCCCATACTTTCTGTAGTCATACATATTCTATGAATAACATTAAATATAAACATTTGGTATCTTACACTAATGGAGATTGTTTTTGTTTGATTACATATCTTAATCTATCCTTCATCAGAGAATTCTTGATCCAGATCGTTTTTGCACTTGATCTGAGCTTTTATCTCCCCTGAATTTATTCATCCTAAAAGGATATCAAGTGCAGATCCTTTTCATGGTCTTAATCCATAATTAAAAGCTAGCATTCAAAGGGAGTGAACTCAGGGATACAAAAATTCCTCAATTTATTTCCCACAGATAATGTCTTATTTGTAAATATCTATAAGTGTGTTGTTTTGGTGTATGGCTTATATTCTACTAATCTCTCAAAGGGCCTAAATATTCTTTCATTGCAAATATCCTTGAGAGTCATCATGTCAAAATCATTCCACAATTAATAGAGGTTGCCTCCAAGGGCCTCAGGGAGAAGAGGGCTGTTAATAAGTGGACAAATAAGAGATACTCTCTGGCCTGCTTTAAAATGCTAGAGGACATTATGCATATGCTGGCAGGTTAGGGTTTGGTTAATTCTCAAAAATCCTTCCTGTTCACACATGTGTTTCTATGGCACCAGTAAATTCTTATCAATGAGATAAAGCTGTGAGGTCTTGTACTATTTTCTTTTAGTCACCAAAAATAGGAGGTAGATCCATTGACTTACATGAAGACATGGCTGTATATGATGCTTGTAAGCCTGAGGTGCAGTCATTAGAAAGCAACTTCTAAATCTTGCTCTTTTATATACATAAAAAACCCCAAAACAAACTGTTGTTTTGAGGCTATGTAAGGGAGCATATTTTTATGCTCAATTTTTGAAATGGCTAAGAAGAATTATTGGATATTGTAACAGTTCTGCTCACTTTATTTTTACCCAAGTTAATGCAGAATGTAAATTCTATCTCTCCATGGTCATTGCCCAAGCTAGTGGGGAAAAATTTAATCTGGCTAAATATAATTTTTCTGGTTTGTTGTTTTGTTTTGTTTGGTGGTGGTGATAATGGTGGTGGTCTTTTTTCCAGCTGGAGGGGATATTTTTTAGAGTTTAAACCTATTGTAACTCAGACAAAATGTCCTTGCTCTTTCTTTTTGTGGGATGGTATCTGGAAATAAAATACAGCTGTTTCTTGAGAATAGTGCTTTTAAACAGTTTAAAAGAAATTTGTGCTAATGATTTTTGAATAAAAAATTGCACATATGCGTAGTTTTGTAATTGTGGCTAGAAATATGAGATACTAATGTACATTTATGTAAGATCGGAGCAGATTCTCTAGTTACTTTATTGGACTTTATTGAGTAGTCATGTGGAAGTTTCATATGGAAGATCAAAATCACCCATAAAATGGGGTTGTGATTGTAACCTTAATTATCGAAAGGATATCCCCTCCAGAGGATCATAATCCAGTTTGAGAAGCAGAAAGGCGGTTACTTCCCTATGGGAGTCTGGGAGCGATCCTCTCTCAAAAGCTTGGTGACATAGTCCTGTAAGCTTGATATGATTTCACTTTCAAATGTATTTAAAAATTCTACAGCAAATCCATTGGGGGCGTAGGCTTTCCCGCTTTCCAACACAAATACTGTTTCCTTAATTTCATTCTCTGTCCTGGGAATCTGCAACAGTTCTTTCTGCTCTTGTGTCAGTTGTAGCTGCTGCTGTTCCACAGCTGATGAAAGAATTGGATTTTAATGTTTGTTCAGAGGTACGTAAGTTGGCATGATAATTGTGAATAACTGTGATTCTCCAGGGTGAAGAGGAGTTTGGCCTTAGTATTTTCGAATTTACTGGGTTAGTTTGGATGATTTCTTCTTTGTTTATCAAATCAAGTAACAGTAAGCATACTTAAGGAATGCTCATTAAAAATGCACATTTTTTTCTCAGATTTTTATAAAGGGGTAGAAGTACATTAAGAGCTAAATTTGTAGACCTTTCACAAAGTGAGTAATTTTTAAAATCTGTTCTTGTCCCAATATTTTTTTTTGAATATGATAAATATTTCATTATTAAAACAAAAAATCTGTCAAATTGCATGACCCCATAGATCCAATCCTCTCATATACTCTCCCAATCCCACTCTAATGAAGCCAACTATTCATAAGAATCATTTCCAAGTTTTAAAAATAATTTACCCAATTTTCATTATCTTTATTCTTTGCTTTCGGAGACACTAGACTATTTATGCAAATTATCATGAACTCTCAATCCTGATCTGAAAGAAGTCAAAAACTCTGAATCAAAATAAAACTGGAAAAAGTCAGAGAGGAACTTCCTAACTATACAGAAAAGGTGGGACTCAACTGACCCAACTTTAGCTTTCAGTGGAGAAAGATAAGCACCTTTCTTCCTACCATACTGGTACAAATTACCAGGGATGTACTAACCTTTGGAAATGTCTGTTTATTTCAGTCAACTTTTGAGTGCATAAATGTCTAGCTTAGACTAGAAACAACTGACCTTCAGACAGATAAAATTATCACTGTCTCATCCTGAAAATTTTTATGAGGTTCTCTGTGAATGCTATGTCCTGCTTAGCTTTCCTTGTTCCAACTATTTTTATTTTCAGTTTTTGCCAGGTTTTCAAGACAAGGACTGGTCCATCTCAATTTTGTGATAACTTTATATTTCCCACTGTCAAGCAAGTCAAAGTGTAGCTTGCATATATATGCTTTCAGCTTCCTAGGGGTAAAATGATGTAAACTCATGTCATTTTGCAAGAGATCTGGAAGCCCCAACATGCTGTCCAGGCAAGGTGCAGAGTGGAAAATAATAGTGTCTTAATAGTTTGCTCTGACCATGAAGACTGTATTTCTGGACAATAACACACAGGTGTAAGTTGCTTCTTTGAGCTCTATTTTTCAGTAAGAAAAGTTTTTGGGTTTTTTTTTTAATAATTTGTTCTTGTTTTCTTATGGGGTTATCTGTTGTTTTTTTTTGTTTTGGTTTTTTTTTGTCCTCAGTGCACAATCCTAGATACCCTTCATCTGTCTGGATGAAGAGTCACTGAAAAAATTGTTGATCTAGTATGTTAGGCATACCTTTTATTCTTATCCTTCTCAGAAATTGTTTTCTGTTTGCTCACTTAATTGTTTCAAAAGCTACTTATGGGCATGATTTAAAAACTATATTATTACAAAATTTTCCATATTTGTTCTGCTTTCCTTACAGTTTGGTTAAAATGATGATTTGCCTTGAACATTGCTACCAGCACCAATTGTTTTTTGTTAATTCAGGGGTTTTGATCATGACTGAAGGTAAAATATTTGATCCTTCTCAAAATTCTTATTTCTCATGCTGATAGTTCTAAAGATTTAATTGTGGAGATGTAGAGTGCCCTTTTCCCCTTCTATGTCTTACAGAAATCATCTTCTGCTTACTTCTGTTGGGGGAAAGAGCTGACCTCTTCCTTCCCTACCAACAGGACACAGCAGGAGTCTGCTTCTTTCCAAGGTTTTCCTTTAAGCACGTTGTTTGTATTTGACTTGTCTCTTCGATAGGACAGGGAAACTCCAATCCTGTCTCCCAGTCCTGCTGCCAAATCTGCTGCTGCTGCTCATCTTTAACTGTTTTGAACAGAACATCTCCTGCAGCACATTGATTAAGTACAGGAAGCATTAGTGACCAGCAGCTCAGGGCATTGGGTTGTTATTGACTCTGACAGACCAATTTGTTTCTCCAATGTTCATTATTCTACAAAAGGGGCACATCAGACAAGGCAATTGAAACATACAATATTGCCACCTGTCTCTTTTCTGCCTTGATTATGTACAGCCTAGACTTCAGCTCCAAAGTACACTAAGACCTCAGAGATATGAATTGTAAAAATGAAGATAATTAGAATTCCAGACCTGCCCAACTTGGAGCAAAGGTAATTAATGCTAGAAGTTCCAAATGAGCACACATATGACAAGTAAATAAATTTAAAATTAGGCAAAAGTTCCCATATTTCTTGGAATTATTAGTGTGTGGTCACAGTGACACTTTGTGTTCATTGCTGGGGAATGCACTCTGCTGAAACGCTGCAGTGTGCTGGAGTTAACGTCTATTATCTAATATGCTCATTAAGGATGAGTGACCTAATGCCTGCAGTGAGAAGACTGCAACTAAATTTTAGTAAGGTCAGGAGCTATTTGTGGAGCAGCAGCTACCGGATGTAAAAGGAAAGCCAAGAAGAGAATGACGCAGTTTGAAACCTGTACTCACAGTAAACTAAAATATATATACCGACACAGTGCACTGCTACTTCATTTTTAATGCATGTGCCAACATGTTTGTCCTTTGCCATGGAATGGCCTGTGACTGTTCCCCACATTCACCTTCTGTCCTTGCCTGTCAGTAGACATTTGGTTTGTGTGTCTCCATTCATAAAACATAGAGACTTACTAACAAGGTATTTCTGCAAACAGCAAAGATATTAAAATTCCTTAGGAACTGCTCTTAGTCAAGAGTTAAAACATAATGCTATTAACACACTCTGGTGCTAATTTCCATTGTGATCCATCATTTTTCCTTTAAACTAGTTCTGTAGCAGTAGAGAGCATACCAGTGTACAGGAAACTGTGATTTTATTTAAAACTGGAAAAATACTCCAGAGAAGTTTTCCTTTCCCTAAAATCACACATAACAAAGATAATTTTTCCCTACACCACCCTTAGATAATTATTCTTTCCCATTAGAGATAACATTTGCTTCCTGCCAGCGGCTCTGATTCTCAACTGCCCTGCATACTCCCCCGTGCCTCACACCAGCAAGTAGGGATGGACCTGCCTATTTAGACTTTCTGCACTGCTCTGGCTATGTGAAGCTGCTGTAAACCTGACAGGGAGCCAACCCCAACAAGTCCAGTTTAATTCAAGTTTACAGATGTTTTACATCAGCAAAACAGACCAGTGAATCTGGCCCTCCAGATGTGCATTGATTTTAAAACTTCAAGATGCAAAATAAATGTGTTATTTGGAATGGGTATTCAATACAATTAATCTGATTTCCATAAGCTCTTGCAAGGACCTTCAGGCTCTGACAACAGATTTGATTTTCTTCCTGATAATTTAAACCCAGATGCTGCTTTTGATGGATGTGTCACATACATAGGATGGAGTCATGACCCACACATCTCGCTGCACTTTACAAAACCACAACAAAAATATACATACCTTTAGTACTCTAAAAAGATTGACAGTAATTTACAGAGTGCCTTTGAGTGCAGTTAAGACATGTAGGGCAGCATCCTCACCAGTCTGAAGATAATGGCTAAACCCAGCTGAGGTCCCCTAGTTTCTAGCAGGATGGGATTTTCTCACTGCACTCCTAGACACTGTGAGCTGGACCACCTCCACAAAGTGAATTCTTCTGCAAAAATATCCAAGATACAACCATTGCCTCCCTAATGCATGGACCAGGTTTTTCATGGGACTGGAACAGCACTTCCCTGACAGTAAATTCCCATTCACAAGAAGTTTATTTTCTGAGTGTGCAGGGGAATTTCAGGGTGCACAACCCAGTGGATACAATGCTTGACAGATTAGACACAAAATATTTGCTAAGGGAGATTTTCCCAAAGAATTCCTGCCTTAGCTATGTACCTAACTGATTTTACTTAGCACTCTTTCAAGACAGATGATTTAATTAAGATTCCTGTAAGAAAGATTTTAACTTACAGAATTTTTTAAGTTGAAAATTTACAGATAGGGCTATTTGTCCTGAAAAGTGTGTGTGTTTCTCTGGGAAACCAAACAAGCCTTCTAAACATCCAGGAGGAAATAGTCTGTCCATTAATTCCTTTCCCCAAATTCTCACCAATCTGTGAGCGGATTAGAAAGCATCAGATAGCACTTTATAACATAGGATATACATTTTATTACTTCATAGAGAACTACTTATTGTATAAGAAACAGCAAAAGCAGTTTAAAAATACATTAAATCAGCGTGTTTCATTAATAAAACAACAATTAGCACAATTATTATTCTTGTTTTTCTTCTAAGCTTCAAAAGCGTTGTTTGTGCTGCACTCAAAGCCCAGTTATAAATCCCAGAAATCCTGCTGACAAGTCCACATATGCAATAAGAGTAACCCTACCTTTTTAAAAAACAAAACTTCATATTTGAGGGTTCTTTTGGTTTTGTTTTTTTTTTTTTTTTTAGTGTGCAAACTGTGCATTGGTGGTTATGACCTTGGAACAGCAGAGAGGTTGTCAGTTTGTACCAGTCTGGGTGCACATGCACAACAATATTTCTCCCTGCTGTGCCTATCTACCTGCAGTGTTAGGAAATTTACACATCTCTCTTTCTAGTCGTTTTAGAGAGGTTTGGCCCCATTTCCTCCTGGTGGAATGCAAGTAACTCCCATGGACTTGTGAGGGTTATTCATAACTTACAGTATGGGGGTAGGGCTGTGCTGGCTGCTTAGAGGGCTGCAGTCTCAGATGTGGCCAGATGCTTTGTGCCTCTGGCCACAGAAGATGCCAGCAGAATCAGGGCCAAAATGCTAGGAGCATGAAAAGCCATCTTGACTGACATACACCTATGTAAATGACAGACAGACATCTTGAAAAGCAGGAGGGAGCTGAGGACAGAAGAAGGAAAGATACAATCTTAGCAAAAGTAACTTTTGGGTCAAAACAAACACATAGCATTATCCAGTCACATCCTATATGATGTGGCTGGGATGCTGATTTATCACAGAGTTTGAAGATATGTCTACGTAGAAGGACTGCCAGCCCCAGCTACTTCTTTAGTAGATGACTGCATGCCATTTAACTCTCATCAATCAAAATTCATAAATGGCAAAAGGAGGTGGAGAAGAGAAGGAAAAGGGTAGTGGGAGAAAGAATAAACCCTGGAGGGAGAGAAGGAAAGATCTGCAGAAATATATGATACATGGAGTAAATGTGAAAAGGCTAATATGCCTCCCAGAGCCTCTCTTGATACAGTTAGCCTTGCATGAGGCTTCACTTAAAATTCTTTCCCATACTGTATGCACTCCAAAGCAGCAATTGTTTGTATTTTTTACTATGTTGCTTTTGGTTTACTTCAGGTTTGGTTCATGAGCTGAGTGAATGGACATGATTTTGCTGTTGTTTTAAAAACTATCATAAAAAGAATCTTTTAATTGAACTTCACATGTGTAATCAGATCTCTGAGGATCATTACCTCTCATGTCTATGGTTACAGATAGTTCTGTATGAAATTATGAAGAAGTAGAGGTCTTCTGAATCCTTAGTAAGGTGATGGAAGGCAAAGGAGAAGACAGAAGAGGAGGAGAGAGAGTGGGAGGAGAGGGGAAGAGAGGAGCAGAAGAAGAGGAGAGAAAAAAGATTTGGGAAATAGGATTTATTTTTAATACTTTAAATAAGATGACAGTTTGAACACACCCTAAAACTATAAATGTTAGAGTCTGAAAACATAATCTACAACCAGAAAGCATGTAAGCAATGGAAAAGATATGACAATAATGGCTCATTACAAAACATTAAAGGTACAGATTATGAGTAGATACTTTCCTCACCTATGTTGTGTGTTTTCAGCTACCTATTTCTCCTAATACAAGCACTGTCCTTGTGTATGCCTGGAGCACAGTGTTTTGTCATTAAACTAGACTGTCCAAAATTACTTTTGGTAGTTTCTGTAATGCTCTACATATGTTTCTGTATGTGCATATGTAAGTAGACCTATCTGTAAAGAAAATATGAGATAAAACAAAAAACCCACACTATGTGTGATTCAGAAGGGAGCAATAAGGTCTTTCTGTCTGTCTGACCAGTTCTAGTTCTATGAATTATAGAGGAGAAAATAATCCATTCCCCTCTCTGACATAAGAGTATGAATCATAACGAGTATGTGTGATTATTTCCCTTTTTACCAGTGGGTAATGAGATCTTGCTTCCCTCCTCCCCTTGAATTAATAGTATTCAAAAAATTCTTAGAGCAACAGCATCTGTGGATTGGAGGCAGATGTCAGCACTGAATTGATGACCTTGCTAAGTTGCTTAGGCCAACAGGTCAAGTCTTCCTCCCTTTGCTCATCCTTTGAGCTATTCATCTACATGAGTGCAAAGCATGCTTAAAAAGTGTGAAATGTATCTGCTGGTTGTGAAACAGCATTATTATCCACAGTCCTGGCAGGAGAAAGAACTGAAAAAGGAGGATAGACTGGAAATGCACTGAAAGTCTTTCTTCATTTTGAGTTGTCTCCTGCCTAGGAAATGCTCTCATTGGTCGAAGAGATGAAAAGTAATGATATAAGTAACGATATAAGTAATGTGAAGGCAATTGCCCGGGGTATGACAGCTTGAGGGACAAAAGAGACAAATTCAGCAACATATCAGTTTATGACTCTTTAAAAGTAATTGCTTTAGTGCCTGAATCATAATTTAAAACCTACTAAATTTTACTGTCTTCTGCTCTATTTTCCCCTCATGGGGAAAAAAAAAAAAGTCACTCTTTTAAAACTAAACTTATGTGAGATGCACCAAAGTATTAGACCACTCTATTGCCAGTTGCACAGATGAGCAATGCTGAGTCATGAAACCAAGCAGTATTTAAGTTAAACCAAATGTTAAGCTTCACTACTTTAAAGTATTGTATTTAACCAGTTTATCTGTGGGTGTCTTTCACCAGTGTTTTTCAATATGACCCTTATTTTAACTGAGAAGTACATTTCTCTGTATTTGTTATAGTTCTTACCATTAATTTCTGTGTTATTATTGTGGCTCAAAAGAGTCTGTGTAGGAAAGGTAATAGTATGGGAGTTTTTTACTCCATGAATTATTCCTGAAAAATCACTATAGTATAGGAAGCTCAGTTACTAAAATTTAACAATAAAATGCATTATAATATTTTCAAGAAAAATGTATATAAAATATTGGAGCAGAATTTTGCAGGGGCTGTCAGCTCTTCTGAAAATCCATAAATAGTCATGTAAAATCCACAGATAGCAAGCTCTACAGGACATGGACTATAATCTTTTTACTTTACCTCCTAACAGTGGTATGTCAAACCCAGCCAATGGCTTCTGAATCTAACTTTCTAAACAAATAATTGTCACCTAACTCAGAATGTTGCCATTGTGCTTTAGCTTATGTATCTCTGTAATTTTTTTAAACTATTGAATTCATATTTCTGATGTGCTTATATACACATCTTTTTTTGCTGTACTGGGGCAACCTACAGTCTGAGTTCCAGACACAGTCTGTTGATATTCTCCTGCCTGAAATGGTTTCAAAAAACTTAAGATAGTTCTGTGCTGAACTGCTCTTAACAATCTATAATTTTAAAATTTAAATAAACGAGTAAACCCCTCACAGTTTACCGAGTTTATCTACTTGGTGATTTGTACTTGAATTTGGACTGTTTGGTTTTCATGATTTTTAGATCCTGGAAGATGTGAAAGTGTGGGGGTATTTATAGAAACAGGCCCTCCACAACTGGAGGGACATCTAAAGGATTAGTGGAATATTCAGCTGTCATCAGAGGAGCAAACTTGCTATCATCAAAGAAATTACAAGGGGCTCAGATATGTCACAGCTATCTGTGATCATCTAGAAGTTTATGGTTTACTTTAAACTAGTTCCTCTTTAGCTGGTGGAAAGAACAAGCACTCTTTTGGAAGAATTGTTCTGCTCAGTGATGCTAAGTGCTCAGTGAAGGTGGGCTATCTAGGACACTCTCCTTTGACTCCACAGGAGAACTTGCTGACTACTTTAAACTAGATGCCCATGATTAGATCTAAAGTGAACTAGAAACTTCAGGTTTGGCTCTATGAGGTGAAGTGATTGATCTTTGGATCTAGCTTTGACTTTTAGGAGGGGAGGGGATTCTTACCCAAATATCCAAGTATGGGCTTTTCACAAAGAATCTTAGAAAGGATGGAGGGAACTTCCCTGTGAAATTCATGTGAAAATTCACAATGTGGTTTGCTTTGTTATTTCCTGCATGTGTTTTTAAATTCAAGACATGTAAGTGAAAGAAAGGAGAGAAGGCAAAAAAGACTAGTACTAAGGATGAGTGTGTTGAAGAGCTGTATGGATGTCACCAGATTTACCTACGGGGTGTTCCAGATCATGCTCTGTCAGAGAGGTAAAGCAGGCTGCATCTTCTCCCTGGCTTTGTCCATGAAAAATAGAGCATGGAAGGAGGAGGAGCCTGCAAATCCCATTCTCATACTGATAAAGAGCTGAGATGTCTGAATTATGTATTCAAACCTCTAGATGCCTTTCTAGGACCAGTAATGGTTGTGCCTCACAGCCCAAAACTATGAATTCTTGAAAGGGGAAGACATCCCACAAAGGGAGGAACAGACAGTAATAAACATAGACTGTGTCATCCTTCTAGTCCCTTTCTGTACCGGACTGTGATTTTTAGAATAATTTAACAGAATTTGTCTGAATATTTCTCAGCAAAGTGAAATTTCATTGACATGTACCATTTTGACTGAACTGAAACATTTGTGGAAGTTGATCTGTGGAAATGAAACTTTTTGGAAGGCTTCTTGATTACATGCTCCTTTGCTAGAGATTGTGAATTGGTGGGCAAGAAAGACAAAAAGAAACTATCCAAACCTAACTTTCTGAAGCAGAATTTAATTTTAAAAAAATCAAAGCAATTTGTGAAAAGTGTTAAGAAAGATCCAGTTGTATTAGAGTGCAGAGTAGAAACAGTCTTCAGAAGTTTAAACACTGACAGCTTCTATATTACTTTCTAACATTTAGAAACAGACATATACTTCAGGTTAAACTCATTTCTTCACTAGAAATTAGTGCTAAATATCATCCAATGGCATTTGGAACTTTACAGCCCAAATTATTGGCACGTTCTTCAGGATTGAGTTATTTTGGGTTTCTCCTGCTTTTTATCATTATTATTGTTATTATTATTATTATCATCATCATCATTGTCATTACCATTATTATTTTCCTGCTAATCTTTGAACCTGATCCAACATTCCTTAGTGAGGCTAAACTCTCATTGAAGTCAATTTTGCCTGAGCAGGAATTGCAAGATCAGACCCTTTGTCACAGACAGGGTGCATCATCAAATTTCATTTTCCCGCATAAATCAGTGAAGAACTCAGTTAGCAAAGCCACAGAATGTTTTTCAATACCCTTTTCCATCAATCCACCTTGTCCTTTCTCTAATGGCCTCATTGGTCTGACACGAGTAGTTAAAAAGATAACCTAATAAAAAATACAAGATTCTGAGGGAGAATATTCCTTATGATTATGGACATATTAGCATTCCAATGTCATCTTCTTAGCAAGGTATGTAAAGCAAAAAAGGAAATTATACAGTTCAGAGCCATTACTGTGGAAAACAGTGAAAAGAGGAAATGCAACAGTGAAAACCCATACACATGTTCTTCTTTGCTTTACATTGGATTTCAGAGTGTAATGTGCATATAATCAATTTGGACTTGGTTTGCAGGCATATATTCCCTAGTGGGGCCCTAATATCTTGACCATGAATTTCAAAATAACTACACAAAGTGATGATAAAAAGTAGATTTTTCTACTGGAACTAATGGTGATCCCTTCCGTTGTTTTGCACAGCATATGCTGTTCATAAATAATGTCAGAATTGGGCCAAGTCTCCTTAAGAAAGGTGGTCATTTAATGTAAGTAAATCCACATTAAATATTGAAGATCAGAAAAAAGCTGCCTTTTCAAAGAGGTCACTTTTAAGTGAAGGAAACAACAATGCATATGTGCGGATGGCCAGTTCCACACTGGGTGACACAGAGTTAATGGCTCATAGAGAGCATATACATGTTTTTTAAAGATGTTTTATTGCTTACAAAAGGAAGTAGTCTAGAGAGACTGGATACATAAACTGGCTCCAGCCAGCTGTGGCTGTCAGGCTAGGAAGGATCCTGTTCAATTAGTGTTGTAAAATAAAATACTTTGTAAAGGAAATAAACACTATGAGAGCTAAGATTCATGCTTTCAAATATACACAAGGTTTGAATTTTTAATTAGGGCTGCTAATTACAGTCATCAGAAAGCAGAACAGAATAGATTTTACCTTACATTTAGCAGACAAGCCTTCAACCCCAGTGTATTTTTCAATTTCATTAATATTTTATGAAAATGGCCCTTGCAGCTTCAGCCTATTCTGTGCCTCCTACAAAACTGCCCCACATTATGGATGCCAATGCCTTTAAGCCATGTGCATTAGTGAGATGACAAAATGCAAAACAGCATCTTGTCAACCATTGCATCAATTGATTCTATTAGATAGTGTAAAAACAGTTGGGTGTGAGTTATAATTTAGCTGACACTAATGATGAAACAAGACACTGGCTGGGAGCAGCCATTAGCTATAAGCCAGAAATTAATGCTTCTAATATTTTTGAACAAATTAACCTTAATGAACTGGCCATGTATATACTGTAGTATATACTGATAAGTCAATTAGTAGAGAATAGAGGTTATGTATATATAGATATATAGATATATATAAAAAAGTATGGTTATAGAGAGTTCTAAGTACACAGCAATTCTACATTAAAATCAGCTCTTTTTCACATTTAGATACATTCTATCGCTAATGTGAAAATGTCCAGTCTTGTGCATTTCAGTGAAATTTTTTATGCAAACAAATACAAATTTCAGTGTGTCATCATACTGTTAGATCAGACACAGCATTGATACGTTTTAATGTCTTCATTTCACTGATGTTTAACCATTACAAGGTTTGGGACCTGCTGGTCCAATTTCTATCTGAATTCATAATGTTCTGGCCAAAATTTACAGTATATTTCCTTTTCCTTCATTACCATTTGTGAACATTATCTGTTAGAGATTCTTGCATGCTCTAAATCAGTCACTGTCTAAAAGGATGCAGTAGCATTTTAAAATAATACAGCTAATGTGAGACCCTAAATTCCAGGAATTCCATTTACCGGCAACCTAGAAAACAGAAGTGGTTAATTTATAAGGAAGCACAGAACAAAGGTAAGGCACTTGCCAACAATAGTTTGTTGGTTTAACTTTGACTTGCTTTCCTGGGAAAGAAGAAAACAGAATTTTCAATGTGAACTGTCAGCCCCATTTATGACAGGGCTTCACTAGTTAGAAATTCAGAGTTCCTCCTCCATTGGCAGAATGATGTAAAGAAAACCACCAAACAAAATTCTTTCAAGTTTCAACTACAACTCTACTTAAATAATTTACTTTTTAGTTTTACTCATACTATTCTTTTTAAACTTGGTTGACATTTTCGTTGACAAGCACATTTTATTGCACAAGATCAGTAGTGGAATTGGCAGTGAAAAAGAGAGAGAGAGAGGAAAAAAGCTGGCTCTACTCAATGAGAGAACTACTATCTTGCCTTTGGGAAAACAGTGCTGGCAGTGACCCTTTCTGAAGCCAACAATAAGTGGTAAACCAGTCACTGTAAGTAAAATATTTGACAACTTTGAATGTTTCCTTCTCCTACAAGAAGTAAACCAGAGGCTGTTTAGGTAACACATTTAAATTTAGGCAGCAATAAAAAAGTTTGGTGTGAGCATAAAGCCTTTAAATTAATCCATTAGAAAGTAAAAAAAAAAATAAATTATGAAAACACTGACAATGTTAACACTAAAGCCTTCCCTTATGAATTACTGAGAGCAGCAGTTAAAACTAGTGGAGAGGAAAAAATAAAAAACTCAGGCAAAAAAAAAAAAAAAGGTGGAAATAACATCTGAAGTATAGCTTTTTATTTCTAAGTTTTCTGTCTCTCATATTCCAAATGTGTGATGCTACCTAGTGATCAAAAGAGAAGGTTGAATAACAAGGCATTTTCAAGAAATTCATAGCTATTTGCATTACATGCTGAATGAGTGACCTGCGCTTCCAAAGTGCCTTATGAAGGACACAGAGAGGGGTATAATAACATCTCAACCATGCCCAATCAAAGAGATCTGTTCCAATAAAGCCACACATCAAAGCTGCTCTTGGAGTGTTGAAGCTCTAGGCTGTTATCCACACTACGCCCATTTGGGGAAAGTGGCTTACAGAGCTTTGTGTAATACTAAATTGGGAATGGGGATGGACAGGTTTTGTGCCTCATGTCCAGCAACCTAAATGAAGGCAAATTATCAGTTTGCCAAGCCAGTTTAATCAGAAGTCAGTTTGGGTTTAAATTCAAAAGTTACAAGGGCCATTTCAGGACCCAATGCCAAACACTGATGTCAATGAACTGCAAGAAAAAGTCACTTTGGTTTAATTTTTGACCAGGTAGAAGTCTTGGGTCTTAAGTCAGACAATTCTCACTGTTCTGGCAGATTTTTTTCTGTTACCCTCTTTACTCGTTTCTCCTCTGTGAGTAAGCACCACCATCACCACCACTGATTTACTAAAGGTGTTGAGGTTCGGGGTAGTTTTCCAGGCTGGTCTCGGGAAAGAGCTGATGAACTCTTCAGATGAGACAGTCATCTCTAGGGAATGTGTTTGAGGACCCAGTAGACATGCAGTTGGGTATTGCATAAGAACTCCCAGCTGGACCACTCAGAATCATTTTATCCCTTACAGCTGAAATTCTGCTTAAATCAGTGAGATTTTCACAAAGGTGTTCTTGACATAGCTAGCATAAAAACAGCAAACAATGAAGTAAAATATGTTTTGCCTAGGGATCTCATTTCTGAAAATTGCTCAAGAGACAGAAAGCATTACAGATCCTTCCCAAAAGGAGGTGTGAAGGTAGTCTCCTTAGTTCATTGGAAAGTTTAAACAGGTAGATTCAAGTCTTGCCATGACACTTAGCCTTAGAAAGAAGTAACAAAGCCTGACCTGTCTTATTTAACAGCATGGGTGCTAAATTTATTTAGCCTCTGTAGCCATTTCTGATCCATTCTGCTAATGACCATTGAACTGCACAAAGCTGTGGGAGTTACACATAGGTTAGGAGTACAAAGGTGTGCACAGTATGAACCTGAGGTATGCTAAAAGAATAAAAATGTTGAGTTGGGGAAGCCTAGCTTGTTTGCAGTCTTTTATGGGGAATCTAAAGCTGTCTCAAAACTTTGCCCCACATATTTTCCTGTTCCTGAAATTTCCCCCTCTAGAGTTTCCGTAAAACTTACAGATGCCTGACACACTTCATGGGAGAGAAAGGAAAAAAAAATGTCCAAAAGAGATGTCTGTTTAATTTTCCAGTACAAACCGAGTCTGTGAGTATGTTATAAAATGTCACAAAGCTCTTTAGGCTGATTTGATGAAGAAGGACATGTGGTGCAGGTGGTTTAACTTTCCATTTTCTGTGCTCCAAGCCCTCTAGTTCCTAATGACCATTTAAAAGTCCTTACTGAGGAAAATCCCCTGGTGAGGTAAAAGCAAGGCTTTCATAAGGAAAATACCAAGCTTTCTGGTCATCATGATTTGGTACCCTACTATCAGCAATTTCTTTCTTCTGTGCACCTTCCTTAGAAAAGAATAACAATAAAAAATGAAACTTTAAAGACGCATGCAGACGACATGCAATAGACAGCCTTCTTTCAGTATTCCTGGTTATTGCTTTTCTTCTCTCTCAGCACAGCATTGATAGAATTTACATGAAAGTTAAACTTCTTGGAGTGACTTGAACCATGGATCACAATTTCTCAGCCTGCCATTCAGACCATCACGTCTTTACTTCAAAAGTCAACTAGAAACAAAGCATGCTACAGTCCAGCTGTGAACTCCTCACCTGCAAAGATCCGCTGACCACAGGATATGAACAAGTGGTATGTTGCTACCATGTTAAACCTGTCAGCACTGATCCAGCTTCTTCCACTGGTCTGCAAATGAAGTGGGGACTAACCATTCATACCCATCTTCTATAGGAGACAGGGTTATTTCTGGGATGGAGACTCAGCACATTATGTAGACAGAGAAGGGATGCTGCTGTGCAAGCAGTGAGGAGCACCTATGGAATTCTGTCCTCTCTGTTTTGTTGATTGGGATTTTACCATGAAAGCAGTCATTTTAGGTAGGATTTGATTCTACAGGTTTTGTCAAATTCATTAAGACCTGCATAAAAATCCATAGCTCTGATGTCCAGTCTTCAGTGCTTCAGAAGAAGGTGAACTCCCTGGCAATCTATAAGACAAAATATGGAACAAAGAAGAAACAAATACTTCCTGCCCACTGGCAATCAGTGAAGCACTGTCATTACTGCAATCTGAATAGAGCGTTAATGCTGATAACCTTCCTTGTATCAACCTCCAAATTACCCCAAACTTATTATGGAAGCTATGAAGTTCAGTGGCAGAATTCTGAATTGCAGATCACATCAGGTCATAGCTTGACAGCAGTTGTTCACATGTGGTAGGTAACATCTCTTCTTGATTCTCAAGAATGTGTCTACATAGATCATTCAAGGTAATATCTGTCAGCTTTAGGAGATACTTGATGCTCAAAGCTTCGCCTGGTGTCACTGGGTGTTGAGGTCACTCAGCTACAGGCTTAATTCCTCTGGGAGGACATTTGGCTGAAATTCCTTTCTAATGCCACTTTAAAAAAAAAATAGATATGTGCTTTTTCAGCTCTTAAATCTTTGTCCAGTAGCTCTCCATCTTCAGTTCATGTCTTTATTCCTTGTTTGCTATCTTTTAAATAAATAAATAAAAAAATAAATACAAATGCCAATTTTACCAGAAGAATGGATTTTCATATAACTGAGTAAAAGTGTATGCCATACAAATGTAATTTAATCTCTACTTGTGAATGATTGTGGAATTTTACCACAGGTTGTGGTGGATTTGTCACATACTCTCAGTTAGGTAGAAGTGTGGACTCTTGGCAAAAATGAATGCTCTGTACAAGCTGAAGATAAGCCCTGTTTGTGTTTGTGGTTTAGTCCCTTGAGTACAAATGTCACGCCTGTCCATTTCTGACCTGGTGACAGCACAAGGAATTTATGAAAACCCCATGCTTTGGTGAGATTCAGTCCATCTCCCACTTCATTAATACAGAGGATGAGAATACACACTGCATTAAAACCTGTTTATGTGCATTCTAGACCTACTGAAACTACTTCATTTTGCTCTCCCAGGAATGTGCTCTGGGTCAACCTGCACTTTCACCTGCTAGCTACAAATTAGAGCACTAAGAAGATGTATCCAGAGAGAAGACTGAGGGGCTGGTGTCCCCAGGCTCCAAACTTAGGAAAAGGCAGGGGAAGCAGCTGGTGTTTTCAGAAATACACACAAGCTTGAAGTGAGGGAAGCAAGTATGAGATTGGGAAAGGGAGGAAAACTGCTTAAATATCTCCAGATGTGTATGCTCCAAAAAGCTAGGAATGGCTAACTAGGCTGGGAATCTTCCCCTTACTAGGCTCTACTCTGACAAGTCAATGTTATAGATGTCTTCTTCACTTATCTCTTAGTGGAGTAAGAAATAATTATAGCCATAGCACTAACTCTTTCTTGAGCAGTTCTCCATGGTGTGCAGTATCTTTTCACCAAACCATGCTATATGCATTATGCCACTACTGTTTGTATTTTTATCCAACATTTCAGAATCTACACGAAGATAATATCTCCCTGAAGGAAATGCATGGAAACAGAGATGGGTAAAGAGAGACTATCTGTTCTTCTGTAGTTTTTGATACAACTTGAGCAAAGACCAGAAATTCAGGTTCCAGATTTCAGTTAAGATGCAACAGGAATTAAAATGAATAAGGACCTCAGGAGTCCACTATGTGTAGTCAGGTATGTCTAAAGGTGATCTTATTGTTTTGTGTGCTTAGATAAAACTTTTAACAGCTTTAATTGGGGTTTTGTCTGCACAAAGCTTAAGACTTACAGTATGAACTGCAACAACAGACACAGAACATCCTATGACTTAAGCAACACGCATCTGGCTGAAAAATGCATATCTCTTTCCCACATGCTATAAGAATTAGGGATGTAAGACTCCAGCTCAGGAGCCAAAAACAGGTGCTTGCCATAACCAAAGAACAAAGAGCTGTGGTTCTAACACAGTAAATTCCCATTAACCTCAGCCAGAATTTTGCCTGAGTAAGATCTGAATACAAGCTAAGAAAACTGCAGGCTTTAGCTCCATGTGCACAAGGGGCAAGATCATTGTTTTCATGTAGACATGACTGAGTTGTGCTTCAGAAGCATATTTCATCATATACATCCAGAAACGCTGACCTTTAAGACCTAGAAAGCTTTCATTCTAGTAAACATTTCATTCACCAAGGAGGAAAACACAAACCAAGTAATTCATTTAGGGGAAAAAAACCCCAAACCAACAAAAAGAAAGGAAAAAACCCCCAAAACAATGTTGTATTTTTTCATATAATCACTAGAAGAATCATTTTATAGTGTTTCCCATGTAATTACTGCCAGACCTGTTTAGCAAATGTGAAATACTCATTAGCAACTACTTAACTATACATATATTAAAGCTTAATTAGTAAATAAATTAAGCATATAATTAATTGCTTTAATCAGTAGGCTTTTAATATTGTAATTATCACTTGATACATTAAGGGCATGTTAAGAATACTTTTCTCCAAAAAATACATTGTT
This sequence comes from Margarornis squamiger, assembly GCA_035222235.1. Taxonomy (NCBI): domain Eukaryota; kingdom Metazoa; phylum Chordata; class Aves; order Passeriformes; family Furnariidae; genus Margarornis; species Margarornis squamiger. The sequence continues at coordinate 69,413,446 of JAWWTY010000001.1, read as the reverse complement.
AATTAATCATTAAAACTTATCTTACTACATGCTCATTAATGATTTATTACAGATTCTGGGCCAAATTCTTCTCTCAATTACAGCAGAGCTAACTCTGTTGAAACCAATAGAGCTTCACTTGCATAAATTAAAGGAGAATTTGGTCCTGTTAATTAAACGTAAAGTGTTTGTCAGAGCATATCACCATAGATGGAAACCTGTATGCCTTGCTGACTTTAACCCAGTAGGGGCAAACTGCCTTTCTTTTACACTCTTTTGCTATGGCTGAGCATTGTCCTTCTGTAGCCTGAGGTCAGAGGCAGCAAGTAAGGCTTGCTTAATTTCCAGCCCTGCCACTACCTTGGAATTCCAGGACAGTGTGTGGACAAGATACTTGCCCAGATGTTCTTTAAAGAAACAAGTGATTTCTTCTAGGGACCAATTCACCCTTTCCCCCCACAATATTAACATCTAAAAGGAGCCTAGAGAATCAGACTCTCAGGGTGTTAATTTGAAAAGTGGCTATCAGACTCGGAGGTCAAAGGACAACTAATGAAAACCAAACAGAAACTCTAACTATGTTTTTCTTATCCTGGATATGGCTTTTCTATCTGGACTATATAAGTTCCTCAAAAAGGGAATTTTTTCTTAGAATTTTTTATAAATAAGATAGCTGCCATAATGGGCCAAATGGGCCTTGGTTAAGCTTTCTTGAGGGAACAAGAGTAATAATATTGTTTGCAAAAGGTCTTAGTACATAAACAGACATACTATGGATTGTTGCAGAGAAGGCAGGATGAGGAGGGGGAAGGAGTAACTAATTTTTGGAGGGGGGTATCTATTTGTAAGTACAGAGCAGAGATGCAGAAACCTTTGAAATGTCACTGTGAAGCCTTCTATGTGTTTCTCTTCAATCCCAGGGGGACTCTCCCAAGCACAGTCTATGTGCACAGATGCAAAGTCTTGGTTGCATAAATGCAAATGTAGAAGAAAATAAGAAACTGAGATTTAACAACAATGAGCTTTGGAATGGGGAAGTGGCATATGTAGTCTACTGTTTGCATATATGCAAATATATGCATATGCATGTACCTCTGCCAAGGTCTCAAACCTTGATGAAAGCATCTGTCCTTCTGCTTTGGTGACAGGAATACCTGTTTTTAGTAGGTAAAACTTAAATAGCATTTAGCACTTGCTAGAAGGTACTGTATAGGACCAGCTCAAGGTTTCTATTGAAAAGCTGATATTCTCAATTTATTCCTATGTTTTGGAAGGGCTCCCAATAGAGCTTTCAGAAGAACACATTAAAATCTTCATTTCTTCGCTAAGATAGCAAAGAAATTAACACATTAATGCATACTTGCACGTATTCAATCTTAGTCTTTAAGTGATTGCTCCAGATAGAAGAACAGAAAGAAAATATTTAATTTTAAATGTGTTAGCATTAAGGAGATCTTTTTTCATAATAATTTACAACAGAATGTTTCAGTGCTTTAATCACGACTGCAGGGTGAATAAAAGAAAATCATCCATGAGTTCTGAAACCTTGATCAGTCCTAAGAAAAATGTCTTTCCACTAGTCCCTTTTCCACTGAAGGATAGAAAAGTGACTTGGAAAAAGGACAGGTTGTGGAAGCAACCTTTAGAAGTCGTATTACACTGGACCAATCTATGATACAAACAGCTACTGTAGTCTTGTAGACTCACTATATAACTATAAACATTTGTGTTGCGGTGAACATGTCCCAAGCAGAAAAGATAATAAACATAGTGAATAATGCTTACATACCCTCCTCTAAGCTTAGAGGCCAGATCTAAACCAGGTTTAGACATCTGCTAAGGGAATTCTAGGGCAGACAGGGCTCACAGGGCTTTTGGCAATGGAAATTGTGTTATTCAAGGGATGAAGTGGAGGCTTTCACTTATGTGATGCTCTCCACAGGTTTTAGAGTTAAGCTCAAATGACAAAATGGCTAAAGCTTCCCATTTACCCAATGACAATGGGAAGTCTCATAATCAGTAAGGAAATCCCCTTGAGTTTCCTTGCATTAATCCTTTAAACAAAAACTAAAGATAGGTGTTTGATGAAAAGGAGTTTATAAACAATTCTGGTGCACAGTTAAGATCAAAAAATATGAGATTCTTGTTGATAAGAATTCCATTCTTTGTAATTCCAATTAATTATTCCTGCAACAACCTCTTCTTTACAAAATCATAATGTTTTGTCCTATTCTGTAGGGACCATTCTCATTCCTATGTGTGGCGTGTAGACAGTGGCAACTTTGCAGAACATATGTAGAGAGAAATGGTTCAGTTAACATTAAACTTATGTTAAGAGATACTTGGTTTTGAGTGAAGCAGAAGCTTTATTAAAGCTTTTTTTAAAAACAAAATAAAAAAAATATGTATACAATATTTGACATAGTAAACAAGAAAATATAAGCACATGCCCTTTGGTACCATAAGCTACACGCTTATGTCCTTCACCATCATTGTTCAAGGGGATTCTAAGGATGTTGAGAAAAGGCTTCTGTAAGAAATTGAACTTGACTGTTCTGATAGTATTTCTTGATATGATTATGAGTCTGGCATAGACATGATTCACTGTAGAAATCATTCTTAGCAGTAAAATAAACGTGATAGAAAAGTGCTGGCAATTGCCTTAAAAAAAACAAATAAGCACTTTTGGCTTGTGTTTTGACAGGCAAAGGTGGTAATTATTTTCCTTTTATAATCTACAATTTTTTTAATAAATTCATGCCCATTTCATGAGGAAAGGCTACACTGGTTTAAAAGAATTTAACTAAACTTATTCTAATTCTTAATATAAACTTATTTAAGCTGGATGCATACATATTCAAATATGTATGAACATATCTATTAGTTCTACTTAAAGCAGTAGATTACTAGTAACCAAAATCAAAGTAGGCAAGAATTAAGTCAGTGTAATATGGGCCAGATTAGGGATGCAATTCAACTCAATTTTGTGATATAAAGTAATTTCGATGAAGCAAATGCAGCTTTTTTTTTTTTTTTCAAAAGTTTGAAAGGTCTATAGAGATACCTGAGTAAATCATTATTTTCTGAGTTGTTGTATATGTTATAACATATGAAAAAACAGCTACATAGACTGCCATGCACACTTGGGATGGTCTAAAGATGTCAGCTTTGCGTAGAAAAAGCAATATATTGAAACAGTGGGCTCAGTTTCTTCTTTCCCAGATTATTCCAGCAAAGTTAAGGATTGCAAGCTGTTGTAGTTATGAAATTCCCTGTGTGTGTGTGTGTGTGTGTGTGTGTGGTACAAATACAGTTGAGTAAAGTCCCAGCTTGCAGACTTCCACCATTTTGTTGCCATAGTCTACAGTCTGGTCTTCCTCACCTGGGCACCTACCTTGCATCTGCATTTAACAGCCCATTGAAGCAGGCTTCCCAAAGGAAGCACCGAAACTTTTCACATGGGCACTGGAGACATGTGCCTTTGAGCACCTCCAGAGGAAAAGCCTCCCTTCCTACTTGTGTACCTAAACTCAGCCAGATGGGGCTCCTCAGTAGGCTTTCAAAGGCACGTCACTCTCTCCTTGAGCTATATCTGGGATTTGAGCACTTACTTCAGAGTGCTGCTGCTCTGCCTGACTAACTCTGAGGTGCAAGTCAGGTACCTGGGGTAGGGGAGAATGGCAAAGGGCAGCTCCCAGCAATGCCCACTGCAGTTTTCATGCTTTATCTTCAAGCTGCCTCTTGAAGAGTTTACTTTTGTTCCTCACCTTGACATTCCTTAATCAAAAAGACTTGTCCTAGAGTAAAGGTACGTGTTTCTTTCTGACTCAGATGGAAATGCTATGGTGTGTGCTGCTAAAACAAGGATCCCAAGTGGACCTCCATTTATCTCAGATGTGCTGCAAGGGCACTGGAGTTTCCAAAGTGTGCTGGCAGGAATTTTCAAAGTCCAATTCTGGTCATAGTTTGAAGCAAAATAATTTTTTATTAATAATTGTCACATCTATACATTTTTGGATGTCACCAGTAAAGGCAATAAGAAAAACAACTATAAACTTATAAAAAGAAACATTTTATTCCTGCCCTTGTCACCACATGCACTGGAAAGGAACTATATTGGCTCTTTTTTAGCTAGTACTGTCTAATGCAGGAAGACAGGAATAAGCAGAGTAGAAAGCACCTGTCAGCTCTATTTCCCACTCTCCTTGATTAGCATGAAACATTAATAGGGCTCTCAGAAATTCTGGTCTGAAATGGGCTTTGCTTGAAAACGTGTCTGCCTTTACTGCACAAAAGCTGCTGTCATTAAAAAAAGGGCAGATAACTAAAGAAGACTCTTTCTGGAAATTTATACCATTTTTTTCTTACAATGACAAATTATTTTAATAATAGGAATCGCACACTCTGCCATTTGTATAATGTTTCCCATAAAATTCTCCCATTAAATTTGCTCCTCTACTTGACTCATATCTTTTTAAAAAAATGACACACACAAAATGATACATCATGCATTCTTACAAAGAATTGGAAGTGAACATACTGTAATGGGTTAACATACGTTTTAATAAAATTTTCATTGTTGCACATTTCACTTTTCAGTACTGAGAGCTAGGGCTGTACCAGTAACCTCAGGCAATGCCTAAGGATAAAACAAATCATATGGTAGTGAACTATTTTCACCTATTTATCCTTCTACTGAAAATATATTCATAAATACAAAATGAAGCTAAGATATGTAGTCAGTAACATTGTACATAACAAAGATATTCCCTAGTATTTGTATTCTATTATTTTTTAATAATATACATTCTGCATTTCTAAGATGCTTTAACTTCTGTTTTTATTCCTTACATATCTTGTAAGCCACCAAATCATTTTAATTTTTGTCTCCTCAGAGTGGTCAATAACAAATACTGAATCCATATAGTGAAATGAAATCCTATTGCACAGCCTATTATGGAACATGCACTGTGAGCCAAAAATGTATGCAGGTCTATCTAGCAGCTGGAGTTTTCTGAAGAAGAAACTTTTGATTTGTGGCATATGTAGGTTTATTTGCATGTAGACAATCTGTTTTAAAATATCTGTGTCATCAAAAATGTTCCTGCACACATCAACCCATTAACTGCTTGCTGGTTGGGATTATCTCAGAGAACAAATATTGAAGAAAAAAAAAAAAATGCCCTGAATATTCATTTTACTATGGAGGTACCATACAACTTAAAAATAATAGGTTTTGCTTCTTCTACTGTAGAGGAATTCTGGAATAAGAATTACATTTTATTACCACAAACTAGAATGATGTGCTAAAAATAAATAAAGCTAATTCAAGTTGCACTTATATTCTCATTTTTATGATTGCTTATCTTGTTTTCTACTATCAGAAATTTAAAGGTGATATCAAAAAGAGAGATGTTGCAAATAAGAAAGAAGCTGATGTAGTTACTCTTTGTTTAAGCAAATTTCAATATTTCAAATTTTAAAATATCAGGATCTCCCCCCCCCCCCTTGTTGTCTCCCCTCTCTTATCAAGTCTGATTTCACTACAGATGTTTCATCTTGTCTCCTAATATGTTACTAAAGACCATGTTTTTTCTATAAGAGTGATATTATAGAGAATGAAATCCAAGAGTATTTATTCAACAAACCATCATAAGAAAGCAAAACGAAGTGAGTTTACAGACAACTTGTAAGTTTTAAAATATTTGCTTCTAACAGCAAGAAATCTTTCTGACTATACATATCACAAGGAAAAATATTATGAATAAAACTTGGAATTCTCATAATTTTGCACTGATTATTTTTTTTTCTTTATGGATTAGAAATTATACATAAAATGTTTTCTACTTATTTGTGCCTTGTCATATTTTATAAATGCATAAGTTTTCATAGAAAGCAGAGCTGAGAATAAATAAAATTACTGAGGCATTTTAGCACTCTGCTTACATATGAGCAATGCTGATGAGGAACTTGCTGTTCTTCATAGGCTGAGCTAACATTACTAAAATTTACATTTTTTGATGCATCCCAGTAGTCCAACCCAGAAACAGAGAAGATGAGTTGAAGAGAATTCTAAAAAATTTACATGAAACAGTCAGTAATAACACATGAAAAATGGCAAAGAAAAAAGAATTCTGATGTGAGTGTGTGCGTTGCTCTCTCTCTCTCTCTCTCGTTCTCTCTCGCTCTCCCTCTCTTCCTTTCTCTCTTTTTTCTTTCTACTTCATGGAAATTCTTCCTAATCAAAAACCAACCAATAAGTCCATAAGAAACAAAATTCAACTCCAAAACTGTTAATATATTGCAACAGAATACAAGGTATAATGCATATTTGCTAACCATGGTGCATTTTCTAGTAAAAAATGCTTCGCAGTCTGCCGGCTTGTCAATCTTTAATAGAAACTCATCAATTATTTGTGGGCAGGAGATTGAAGCAGCTAATAGCTCAAATATATTCCTCCTTTTCATTGCATCAGTAGCTCTAAATTAATGTCTGCCTTTCCCCCACTAAAATAAGTTAAAATAAATAAATAAATGAAGATGTAAAAATGTATATGCATCATTTGAATAAACAGTTAAGCATCACAGCACTTGATATTACCTCTGAAATAAGAACGTGAGGCACAGAGTTTTTATTGCTGAATACAAATTTGTTAGAATGCAGAACAAAATTTAATTTCCCAGCAATCTGACTGATTTGTTTTAAAATATTTTTCCAATAGCAAAATTACCAATAGATGTGCCAAATACATCAAAGAACCGAAACGTTTTAAAAAACACCCTCCCTACTTTGACTTTGCACTTGAGTGACATCATGCCTTGAACCTGAACTATGTATATATATCTCTATATCCATCTCTCCCCCTCTCTCTCTCTCTCTCAAAGAAGCTTGTAGGTGGGACGTATAACATTCCTCATAAAACAAAGTCTACTCATTTCACCTAATTAAAAATGAAACCTCTCTGACATTAATAGGCAGTAAAGCAAATTTATAGGCAGACACAGAACATTTCAGTCAAAAAAGTTAGCCTACAACTTGATAGAAGGCAGGTTTTGCCAATCACATGCCATGAATCTACCCCCCCTGACCCCAGCCTTCTCTCAGATAGCGGATACTGGCATTCTTTGCACATCAGAAATGCGCCAGCAGAGACCATTCATGAGGGAAATAGGAAAGCAAGTCACATTTGAGCAGACAACAAATGCTCCGAAACCTTGACCCACTCCATGCAACAGTGAGTGAGCCGCAAACCCAGCACCCACCAACATTAGAATGAACAGCAGCTGCAGCTTTCCTGACCTAGGACCCGGTCCTGCTAACGAATGCTCTGTTCCCTGCACACAGCTGCTATTCAAAAAATAAAAGGAGCTTTGCATTATCATTTTTAAGCTAGTAACCGTAGAACAGCGCAGAATAGATGACACACTTACTGTAATGTCCCATGAAGCAAAGTTCCCATCTAGAGAGAGAGGCACTCTTATTCCACTCCCTGCAAAAGGGTTAACCATTATGAAGAAACATTATGCCAGACATTAGCAGACAGCCTACTTAGATATTACATTTTTCCATACATGATAAATCCTGGGTAAACCTGTTTTTCTTTTTAAACACCTTGCAGAGTGAAGCCTAGCACTGCATCTAGTTGCCAAAGCACAATCAATATGGAAGGAGCGGTATTTTATGATTGGAGAAGTTGTTGTGTTTTTGGTGGTGAAATTCATTATTTAGTATCTGAACCCTCAGCATTTCAGTATCATTTATTCATAAAGTCCCTTTTTGCCAGGAGGAAATGGATACAGCTGTAGAGAGAGAGAGTGCGAGAGAGGGAGAGGGAGAGGGAGTGAGACGGATTGATGATATTGATCAGGTACCATCTTGAAACAAAGGCTAGGTGCTCTATTTTAGTTGACAACTGTGACACATAAAAAACAAGCAAGAGAGGGGGAAGGCTAGGGCCTTGAACATCACAGGCTTTAAAAAGCGTTTGAAGAAACCATTATGACAAGCAGGTCTAGGCAAGCTGCTGCAAAAATGTATTCAGAAGAGTCATTAAAAAATGATGCTTTGTTTGCCTTGTGAATATGAGGTTTGTAGCTAGCTGCAGAGCACTCTCCTACAGAGGAAATGATGAGGTTTTTCATGCTGCACAGTCGCTTCTTGCCTCTTTTTTTTTTTTTTTCTTCCCTTTTAAAAACAGAAACTTTTTTTGATGTATTCATATTCCAGACTTAAAACACAGTATTTTTGGATTCACAGTCAATCAATCATATTCATTGTCAGCTGTCCTCAAACTCCTCAGGTTGGCTATTAAAAATGATGAGATCAAAATAAATGGAGTGATTTCCTAAGCTTTCCAAGAGTTCAAATTGCTACTTTCTGTCCTGCTTGCATCTCTAGAAATGTAACTAGTACTTCTGATCGGCTGCTCTGTGATAGTCATGAATTCTAGGGCAGAGAGGTGTTACTAGCAACGTTAGATCATGAACTTTATTTTTTTTCTTCCTATCCTCATAAGCATGGATACCTGTGTGCCACCAGTTTCTTTGTGTACTCAGTCCCATTTGAAAGGGAGGGGAGAAAGCCTTTATACTTAAAATAAACCCTTAAAATGCCATGCAGTAGTAGCTCAGTTCCCCATCACAGACGGCTCAAGTGCCTTAAAGACATACATAACTCAAAAAAAGCAGAGGTTCGTTTTTAATTTTTGTATAATTCAGAAGATTTTAAAACCCTTATCAAAACAGAAAATAAACCATAAAAGTGGAAAGCTTTTAAATGAAGGTATTCCCTTGTCTCCAAAAATATTCCCCTTGATATGTCTCTCCTTTCTGAGAGTCAACATTTTCTTTTACATTCACTTTTGAGGAAAATGAAAATAAAAAGATGGGGTGCATGAAATTTGTTTTGAAAAGTGAGGAGGTACTGCACTAACACTGGATGAATTTTTTTATTTGGCTGCTGACTCTAGGCTGGTCACATGTTCAAAACAGAAGGTTACAATATATTTGAAAATTAAAGAAAATAAGAAGGTATCCATAGATTGCTGCAATAAATGGAAGGGATCCCAATGTCCTCAACAGTCTTTAAAGTATTTCTCAGGTGCCAAATTGTACGTGAACACTTACACAACTGTTCTGTTGTAAAGCATGAATGATCTAAATGTCTGTGTCAAAAATTCTCCAGTGGTCAGTTGGAGAAATCTCAAAAGGAAACTGCTCCTGAGAGACCTAAGAAAAGCTTCCAATTTCTGCTATGATTGCCCATTACTGGGGTGATATATTTGTAGCCTCATAGAATTTCCTGTTGACAGCAGGGTATTGCTCTGTGTGCCTTTGTGTGTGAATGAGAAAGAAGCTGGGAGAGGTACAAAAGCTCATTTCCCCCTCATCTTCACCATTATTTATGCACAACTATAGGGGAAGCCTCTGAATGTTCAACATTTATACTTTCCGCAACAGTTCTACCATCCTGAGGATGAAGCTGACCCATGAGAATGGGCTTCAGATTTGTTTCAGGTTATTCTTAATGCTACTCAAGTCCACCTGAAATAAAGAGAGAGAAAAAAAATCAATCATCTCCCTGTTGCTGACTTCCTAAAGTACACTGAGGAAAGGTATATTTTTTTCTTTGTGCAAAGACTGTACAGGTCTAGGCACCTCACAAACAATATCACACATATCCTTTACTTTGTCTAGCTGGAAGAGGATCAATATCACATATATACAAGCTATACTATTGTGAGGCTTTTCTTCTGAAGTGCTTTGTACTCTGAGTCAAGAGTAAAAATAAAAAGAAAGTCCATACCTGCCAGCCAGTTTGCTGTGAACAACATATTTTATCCAAAGGTGCCAGAAATGGCATCATCTGAGAGATGTGAATGGAGTCATCATAGAAAGAGAGGTCAGGACTAGAGGAAGATTACCAGAGAACACTGCAAAAGCGCTTTAGGGGGGAAGATGTTTAATTGAGATGTTATTCAGGTTGACCAGAGTGAATTTACTAAGAGGATCAAGCAAGTGTTTAATTAAGCTCAGATCAGAGGTCGAATCAATGTTTGTGAAATTCTTATTTCATGTGAAATGGTTCAAATAGCTCAACATTGCTGAAATTTAGTTATTCTTATTTTGTTGAGAACCTATGGTGCTCAATTAAATAAAACTAGTTTGCAAGCAAAACATATAGAAACAGAAGTGCACTCTTCCACTATGTTCCTTTTTCAGAGGAAAAGTTGAAACTTTTTATAGCAAATAAATAGTGAGAAACAACAGTATAAACACTTAGCATTTCTCATTCTCCTTAATCTCTCATCCTATCATACTTGATTTTTATTTTTTTTGGTGCTTTTATGGCATTAAAGCCAAAATTTGTCAGCATTCACCTATACCAATTGATGAAGTTCCTGTTGAACCCCTCTCATTCATTCAGTTACATTTTCCCATTTATTTGGAATTTCTCTATGACATCATGATCCTATGACATCACCATGGTTTCATCCCACCTCTACCTAGCCACATGACTTGCTGTGCATTCTTAAAATTCACAGGCACTACCAAATTTTTTTCATTCCCTGCCCTCAAATGTACGTAACCCTCAGGCTAAAAAAATCTGAGCGCCAGTGTTCCCATGCTTACTATTGTAAGTTTTTTCCTATCATAAATGAAACTATCTAGTGATTGAAAAGAAGTAAGCACATAAAATTACAAACTTCAGTGTGAGATCTGGAGACCTTACCTCTCGGTATATGGAGGTGTCACCTATATTAGCATCTCCCCAGAACAGTATTCCTTTTTATCATTAATAATCAGAAAGAATGAGCATTTTGTTTATCCATTCTCTCAAGCAAATTTTAATTGGAAGCTCTTAACAGAAGATGACTTATTATGGGAAATAGCACAATGAGCAATTACCACTCTAGATCAGTGTGAAGTTATGAGCTTGAATTGATTAAATATTATGAGATTCTAAGACATTGCAATAATAGTCTCCTATACAGTATGTTTAAAAAGATGGACCTGAGGTCAGTTCTGAAATGTTACATTCCTTTTCAAAACACATGAGGAGGAAAGAAAGGAAGCTAGTATTGTAAACACTATAGGACAAAACTTAAAGAAGCAGGTTACAAAATTTTATTTAACCTTTTCCATTGAAAATTTCTGAATTTAAAAAAATAAATTTAAATACATTGGTGGAGCCGGTTTTATAGTATCACAGAATCATAATCACTAAGTGCCACTTTCAGTCATTTCTTCAAGACCTCCAGGGATGGTGACTCCACTACCTCCTTGGACAGTCCATTCCAACACTTAACCACTTTTCCAGCGAAAAAATTCTTCCCAATGTACAACCTGAACCTCCCCTGGTACAGCCTGGGGCTATGTCCTCTTGTCCTATTGCTGGTTGCCTGGCAGAAGAAGCTGATCCCATCTTGCTACAATCTCCTTTGAGCTAGCTGTAGAGAGCTTCCTTTTCTCCTGGCTAAACAACCACAGCTGTTCTAATTAATAACTGGAAGGGAGTAAGTTTAAGGGAACTAAAGAGAAGAATAGAGAGACAAAATAAAAGTAGAGGAAAAAGAACATAATGAAAATAAATAAATAAAAATATTTTTGTCTGCCCTTCTCTGTTTTGTTTTGAATGAGAAATATTAACCTGAAAATTCAATACAATTGTTCATCAAAGTAGCCTGTCTGATTTTGGCATTCTAGAATTTGTTTTTCCCCTTCTCAGTGCAACAGCCTTCAATCTTGGTGCAGCCTCTGGGTGCAACAGCAAAACAGAATAAAGAATACGAAAAGGAGCTTTTAGAAAGAGAAAGAAAGAGGATTGGGGAACAACAAGAAAAGCAACACTTGCTTGAGGGATTAGCTTTATATAATTCTGTCAAGTCAATTGCATAAAAACTTTCCAGTTAGTGACTTTTATATACAAGCCACACATTCCTTTCCTCTGAACAGTCAGTCGTCAGATCATACAGAACAGAAGGTTCTTTTCAGTGACAACTCTTTAATTAATCAACTGCATATTAGCCACCCTCAGAAACCGTATTACCTGCCAAATGGATGACATGAAAAATATGTTTTGGGGAGAACTACTCCAATGGCATCATAAAGAAAAATAGAAAAATAAATAGCTAATAAGTTGCAATCTTGTTAAGGAACAGCTATGTTTTCTTCATGGGCCAGCTGCCCCTGCCAAACCTTCTTTGTTGTAAGGTCCTCTCTTTCAGTCAGGGTGTCAGTGCATAAATAAACTCTGAATCCTCTCAACATACAAAAGATTGTTTCCTTAATTAGAGATGCCCAAGGATATTTTCTATTAGCCTTTAATGTTTGTCAATTGCAACAGTTTGGGTCTCACAAGAATTTATATATTGGATCGTTCCCTGGTTACTCTGATGACTGAAAAGCTCCATTATATTAAAAAAATGCATTTCAAGGGAAGACAGGAACAGAATGGGCTGCCTGATTACACTTGAACTGATATTAACCACTATTGTTTTCTGTCTGAGAGATTGGTGCCACATGGCTAGATGTTGCAACACTTTATTTCTCAAAGACTGGCCTCAAAGTTCAGCCCAGATTACTATGTGAGATACCCAGGTGGGTACCGGGTACACACAGGGATAATTATGTATGTCTTATGATCTTACACTCTTCTGATGAGATCCAGAATTACAGCTGCTCTGAACTGATGTTATGTGAGTCTCTGTGCTAGGAAGGAGTGGCACCAAGTCAGCTAAGAGGAGAAATGCTGCAAACAGGGATGTCTTGAGGGTATTTGGAAATCACCTGTCCCTACTTGGGTTTTGCAACCCAAAGATCTTGCCTGGTATTAGGCCTGGATCCACAGTAACCTAGATGTGACTCAGTAGATTCAAAGTCCAGAATGCTCAAACGTTATGTAGCAAATGAGTTTGACAGTTCATTATATTTGACAGAAATGTGGGTAAACCCACCTATGTCTCCTTTCCTGTTTCTTTATACACTTTCTGTGGCATGAGGTTCATCAATCTACAGTCCAAAGAACTCTGAAATTCCTCAATAAACTTTCACAGGTTATACAGTTCATTGCAGAATCTGGCCCTTGGTCTTATCTATGGACGAATTTAATTTCTGCCACTTTTAATGAATGAGTAATAATTGTAGAAGCCTCTCACTAAATAACAGAAAAATATAATTTCCAATAAAAGGGGACAGAAATTAAGTACAAGGCTGTTGTGATAGAACATACCAAAAAGGAAATTTTGATTACGGAGTCAGTAACTTCTGGTGGCCTTTGCCAAACACTCAAACAGCCTCTGCAGATATCACAGCATTGCTAACATCCCTTCAGATCAAAGGGCTTTGGTGACTTATACTACAGCTTCTAGAACCACATCTGCTGCATTTACCCATCCAGGTTTTCATTTGCTGAAAAGCAGATGCAACTGGCACTCTGTCTGGAAAATGCAGAGAGAGAGGAGAGGAAAAAAGGCCTCCAGGAATGGAACAAAACCAAACTGAGGACAGCATAGCCTTCAACAGAGTCTAGTATTGTGGTCCCCTGGAGCCTTAACTGAGTGCAACCCAAGAGAACCTAGCCACAACACATTCTGTCTTCTTACATGCACCCTTCTGTTGTGGAGTGATTTAGAACATGTCCAGCACTGTAGTTACAGTAAATGTCAGTAAACAAAGATTGATTTGGACAAGAGACAGTGTGACTACTTCCAGAGTCTGGCCTAAAGCACATAATGTGAGTTTGCCAATTGTTTGCCAATCCATATAGTTTGATTTCCTGATCTCTGTTCCTGTCTTAAACATGGGGAATGCAAACCAGGAGACCACTGGCAACCTGGCAGAAGATTGGATATAAAAATAGTATTTTTATTTATGCCATGCTGTTTTGGGTTAACGCTGGTAGACAGTTAAGCACTACACAGCTGCTCACTCTTTTCCCCCAACCCCTGCTACCAGTGGAACAAGGGAAGAGAAAAGAAAGGATAAAACTAGGAGTCGAGATACAAATGGTTTCACAAACAAAGGAGAAGTGGGAAAGGAGAAAAAACAAAACAAGTAATACAAAAGCAATCACTCACCACCTTCCATACAGTAGATTGATGTCCTGCCAGGTACCAAGTAGAGGATGGCTAGTATATGTAAATCCCCCTCCTCTGCCTTTTTATTGCTGAGCATGATATTATGTGGCATGGAATATCTCTTTGGTTAGTTTGGGTCATTTTCCCAGTTGTGTCTCCTCCCAGGCTCACGTTTATTCCAGTTTTTAAATACCCAGTTTATTCCCTGGGTGGGGACAGAGTGAGAAACAGAGAAGGCTTTGACTCTTGAGGACACTTCAGCAATAGTTAAAAGATGAGTATGTTACCAGCATTGTTTGGTCAGAAATTCAAAATATGGCAGCATACAATTTGCTATGAGGAAATTTAACTTTGTTCCAGCTAAAACCAGTGCATGTGTAGAGGCTGCTTCAATATGGTGTGAGAGAACTCTCCCAAGGGCACCTTGAATCCCAGATCATTCTGGGAAGTAACATCCAATGACCACTCAGGAATAGCCTGCCTAAAAATCCCAGAAGGTTCTGTGGCAGGTGGTATCAGGTCCCTTACAGAAAAGATATCTGCGCTTCTGAAAATAAGCACTTGAAGTCGTCCTCTCTGTTGAGTGTCACCAACGCAGGCTTCATTCGGTGGTGATTTTTCTGGAAAAATCTAGTGCCTTTTCACATACCCTAGAGTATCCAAGATATCTGTGCAGATCCCTAAATATGACATGGTGTATAGGAGACCTGAGCCCATCTTCAGCTCAGGCACAGCAATCTCAAATACCTGTGTGGGAATCTTACTCTATGAGAGCAAACTGATTGATTGACAGAGGTCCAAATCCTGTCCAGGTAAGTGCTCCCTGTGCTACACATCAAGCAATCAATATACTGGCATTTTCTACCCATGAATAGCTGCTCATAATCAACCCTGAAGATCTTCCTACAGAGAGTCAATGTGAAGGGGAGGAACCTTTTAGAATGAGGAGCTTTATGGAGGTCTCTTTATGCAGCACCGAAGACCTTAACCTGCTCCCATGCACTCTGTGCCTATCTGTGTTAAGCCAGATTTTACGTCAGATTTACCTTCCAGGCAAATGTTTAGTCCCAGGTGAAGATGTGCAATTCCTCCCTGATGAATTTGCATACTCAAACCCTCAGATTTTTGCAGACATGGCTCTGTGTACCACATAAACTGTAAGACAGAGACACTTCAATAAGTACGTAAGAGTCACTAAGGTGGGATGTCTCTGTTTTATCCAAAGTCTGCAACCAGGGAGTGGATAAGTGACTTTTGTCTTAATATCATTTTATAAACTGCTTGTGGCTAGGAGAAGAAAGCACTTTAGCACAGGGCTACTTAGGAAATTACTTTTATTGATATATTTATCATCATTACCATGTACCAAGAGATCTTTAATATCTTTTATTCCTTTTAAAAGCAACAAGTGACCTTTCAGCAAATATTTTTGTTTGAGTATTTAGGCATGAACTACACCAGTATATACTCTAGGCCTTATTAACAGATGGTAATAAAAGTGAAAGCATCTAAAAAGACAGTTTCTGACTTCTCTCAGCAAATATCTTTATGTGTGATAGGATCTTGTCTATCGGTCTTTGATTTGGGATTCCCAATGTGAACAGTACCCCAAGGGGGCCACATTCATTAGGAATTATACAAAGAGACTTTCTGTCAAGAACTCCACATGTGACTCTTCAGACAAAGGGATCATAGAATCATAGGATGACAGAATGGTTTAGGTTGAAAAGAACAATTAAAGATCATCTAGTCCAACTCCCCTGCCATGGGCAGGGACTTCTTCCTCCAGACCAGATTTCTCAAAGCTCCATTCCACCTGACTGAATACTTTCAGGAATGCAACATCCTCACCTTCTGTGGGCACCCGGTGTGTTAGAACTCATGCAGAAGCCACGTGGCTGGGCTGTCCAGGAAGGCCTGCCTGGTAGCCCACCCACACTGGGCCTCCCAGAGCCTCCAGTTGGCTATGGAACCTCTCACTTTGGCCAGGAGGGCAATGAACAGCCAGTGAGCCAGCCTGAGGGAGAGACCACAGGAGCCAGACCATATAAAAGAGGAACAGAAAGCCTCCATTTTGGAGTTTGGCATTCTGTCTCCAGACCCACCAATATATGACCTCTTGGCAGTAACTGTTTCTCTCTTTTCTTCCTCTTGTGGGTATCTTAAAACCGACTGAGTGGTATTTCACTCAAACTGTGTGTTGTTTGCTGAGTGCAATGAAAGCTCCCCACTCCACAATGATGCCTGCTGGCTTGTAAAATCCTTGCAAGGGTATAGAAGCAGAGCTCAGAATGCTGTTTGGAGGGAGGCAGAGCAGTTCTTTTGTTCCTAGTAGCCTACTATTAAGTTTAATGCTTTTGTGGAATCTGTTCTTCGTTGCGTGTTATTCCTGTAAACCCTTTTTGCTAAAATACCCAGTTTCTCACTAAATTAAAATAAATTCTCTTAAAGTGTGTAGCTTCTCTGGACATAAAATCAAAGTATCAAAGAACTAAGACTCTGCTAAAGCTTTGTGCGGGAAATTTAGAGGGTCTAAATTAAAGTGAAACACTTGATAAAACTTGAGGCTTCTGTAACAGGGCACAACACTGTGCCAGTCTCACCACTTTCACATTAAAAAATGTCTTCCTTATGTCCAATCTAAATCTTCTGTCTTTCGGTTAGAAATTACAGCCCCTTGTTCTGTCACTACAGGCCTTCGTAAAGAGCATCTCTCCATTTCTTTTATAATGTCTCTTTAAATATTTGAAGGCCACAATAAGGTCTCCCTGGAGCCTTGTGCTATCCAGGCTGTACAACCCCAACTGTCTCATTTTTTGTGTTCCATCTCTTTGATCATCTTCATGACCCTCCTCTGGACTTCCTCAGACAGGTCCACATCTTTTTTGTGCTGAGGTCCCCAGACCTGGATGCAGTACTCCAGATGGGATCTCGTGAGAGTGGAGTAGAGAGGGAGAATCACCTCCATCACCCTGCTGGGCATGCTTTTATTTAATGCAGTCCAGGATACAGTTGGCTTTCTGAGCTAAAAGTGCACTTTGCCAGTTCATGCCAAGTTTTTCTTCCACTAGTATTTCCAAGTTCTGCTCTGCAGACCTCCTCTCAATCCATTAATCTCCCAGTCTGTATTGATATTGGGGATTGTCCCAACTCAGATATAGGACCAAGAACTTCGCCTTACTGAACTTTTTGAGGTTTCCATGGGCTTGTCCAGGTCCCTCTAAATGATATCCCATCCTTCTAACATGCCACTCAAGTTGGTGTCATATGCAGATTTGCTGAGAGTGGTTTGCATCCCACTAAGTCATTGATGAAGACTGTAAATAGTATTTGTGCCAGGATGGGCTCCTGGGGGGTACCACACATTACTGTTTTCCCTTGGTTTTCCTGGTACTACAGGATCAGTAGAGCTTCTGGCTGTGCTAAATACACCATTTTCAAAGTATGTTTCTTCAGTTTTGAGTTGGCCTTGTGCCGTTAAAACTGCTACTGATACCTTAAATGAGTATAGAAAATGCTTGTGGTACCAAAAATCTTGTTTCTATTGTTCACATTATTTTTCATTTAAAATTGCCATAATGCTAGAGTGGAGATGACTTGACAGGGATGCTATGGAAGAAGAAAACTTTTTTGGTGAGTATGGTTATATCTTGTGTTAATGTAACTATTATATAAATTTTTCACTTCTTTTGAAGGCTTTTGTAAAAAAAAAATAAATTAGTTTTTTTCTGATTTTGTTGTTGTTTGTTTGTTTTTTGTTTTGTTTTGTTTTTTGGTTTTTGGTTTTTTTCCAGTGACTATTTCTATCTCATCCACAAAAAAACCAAAATGTGCTCTGCTGTCACTGGGATCAAATCAGTGCCTGACTTACATCAAGATAGTTAACAGTCTTCTGCCTCTGCTTTCCATCAAATATAATGGTGAGATATAAATTATTCAACTCCATAATAAACCTTTCTAGCGAGTAACAATCATTTTTCCAAATCAGGAAAATATCACTGAAGTGCTATAACCATTACAAAAATTGTTTCAATTTCTTTAGGGTGTATAACAATTCTTCTTCAAACACCCCCATTGCAATCATAAGTCTTTTCATATCATCAAGAGGATACTCTTATTACTTTTTGCACTGATCAGGACCATCGAATGCCATTTGTAATCTTCCTGTGATATGAATGTTCCTTTATCAGATAGGTCACTAATATTTTTTTGTCATAATGTGATATTTGAATAATATTATACTTTATGGTCTGATGAAGCCACATAAGATAGAGTTAAATAGATGGGCCAAATTACATTTGAGTCTTCAGAAGCTGCTTTTAACCTGATCTGGACAGAGGTTCTGTGGTATGTTTCTGTGTACTGACACAGTAATAAACAGCACTCATATTGGTCTTGCAGAGTAACCATTAAAACCTGTAATTCATAGGCCAGTGAAAGTATGGTGCCATGGTTCTCATTTTTTTCCATCCATAGGTTGTCTCCAAAACTGGATTTCTGGATGAAAGAGACACAGGAGTGATAAATTAACTAAGCTTGAAATTGGGAAAAGTTGTCATGGAGCTGTGGAATGCTAGATCTATGACACAGCTACTCAGCATCTGGTCTTCATGTTTATACTATCACTCTGAAATCTTCAGGTGAGTCAGGCCTTCAGATATATGTCAAGACATTTCCTTTAAAACATGATGTGAAAAAAATATTCTTCTCTGGATTTTTAAATTTTCTTGACTTCCTTATCTTCCTTTAGCATGGCAAAACTATGCATTGGCAAGTCAAAGGTTCTTGAAACCAAGAACTTTTCACTATTATTGTAACTTCAGATATATATTCAGCTATAGCATAATCGAATACAGGTATACCTTTGCAAATACATGTGCAGTGCAACAACCCTAGAAGTTGAGTGAAGAGAAATGGTACAATTTCTCTCCATTTGAGATATGTAGAATATATTTTCATTTAATCCCTGGGCAAATCATCAGACAACTCCTTTAATACCATCTGTCTCTAGTTCTCCTTGAAGGTCTGGCCTTTCTTCATCACCATATTTTGTTTTATTTTAACTGGGAGATTTTTTCCTAATTCTGTTTTCCTTATCCGACACACATAACTTCCTTGATACATGTCTCCATATGTTCCAGTTTCAATATTGCTTTTTATGGGTTTTTTTGCATGCCATATGCAACATCTTCTCATTTATTCTTTTTCCCATCCACATCATTTAGCCCTCATAGCAACTTTTACAATCATGGTGTCTTCAAATTCTCCTGTCTCATGACTTGTCTTTGGATAGAGACTGAGTGACCATCCTCTTCTGGAAAAACAGTTTGATTTTAGGTTCCAATATGAAACTATGAAAGAGAGTTTGACATTTTGTTATTAACTTGCGTGTTGTTCCCCATCCCAGGAGAAGGGGGACATTTAAGATGCAATTAAGACCTCAGAATATTAAAGAAAAAAATCAGAATCCTATGGAAGTAATTCTAAAAGAATTAAAAAGCTTGGATTGACAAGACAAAAAGGATTATTAGCTTCAAGGAGGGAATATAAAACTTGATAGTGTTCTAAATAAATTTACAGGAGCATCTAACATTTTTTATTAAGCCTGGAGGATTTGTTTTAGTAGTTAAGCCAACCTTCCACTCCCCACCCCTCCCCCCCAACCAAACAAAACAAAACAAAAACTAACAAAAACAAAATCCCCAAAACAAACAGGAACACAAACCACCAAAAAAGCCCTCAACATAAATGTTTCAAATTTCAGTTGTTACTACAAGGTCTTATGTGCTCTTTTTCTTAGAAAGAGTGGGACTGATCATATTAAGTTTTACTCTCCTGTAGAAAAGGGATTTGGATATGAATTACATTCCATTAAAATAGATTTAGATCAAAATAAATTTCAACCTTCTTATTCTTCCTAGTTATGCAGCAAATAAAACATTTTTCTGACTCTCACTAAAGTGACCCATACATTCATTCACGTGTATTAAATTGACATCTCTCTCATCCAAATTCACAATGGACTCTTTGTTAGATTAGAAAAAAAAGTCTTGAATAAACCCAAGATATGTCTTCATAAATATTAGAAATATTGTAAAGGGAAATTCTTTATCTTTTATCAGCATTATAGAATAACTGCAGAGCGAGTACATTTTGTATCACAGGGACAAGGATCACAACAGTATGAATGACTTGAATTACCTTGGGTATTTTCCTAGCTATAAAGCGATTTATTCGTTATTGCTGGAAGGTAATACTTGTGCTGAAAAATGGGACACAATGCTTAATTGAAATTTTTTTTTTTATGTACATAAAGGCTGCTTACATTTCTTAGAACTGAATGGCATAAGAATGCTGCAACACTGAAGTATGCAGAGTGCTGTCACTTTCTGTTACTATGGGGGAAAGTATTGAAATAATTTTGCACATAATGAATGATCATGGGGATGTTCAAAAAGGCTGAGGGAAACCGAGATTTCAGTGAACATAATAGATGCATAGCTGTTGTCCCATATAGGGCAAATTACATCCTCATATCGCAATTTTCAAAGTAATTTCTAAGACTTTTTATTATGAATCTGTAGACGTTAAGTTCAAAGAATGTCTGTCTCACTGTTCTTTCTCCCTAGAAACAGTCCCCTTTCTGAAGACAGCAAGTTAAGCCACTTCTCTGATGGGGAAAATTTGGTAAGAAACACAATGGTAAAGAAATACATTAACATACATTTCTAACGTTGTAAATACTGGATGAGGTGAACTCTGCATCATGTTTACTTACACATTTGCTTCACATTTGCCTGATTTGAGTTTCTAGTTTTTGCTGGACAGCTCTTCCCTCTGGAGGCCTCAGAAGCTCCTATCTAGAAAGTCTATAAGGACTAAGCATTTGGTATTTATAATTTAGATTTTAAGTGCAGATAGATTTGATCTCATCCTTTGTTACTGAACCCATTATGGATACACTCTGTGTAACAAGCAGAATTAACAGATCCCTTGTCTCAAGAAACAGGGATACTTTGGGTATCTGTCTTACCAAGAAAACTCTCCATTTAATTATCCAAGCCACAAAAGTGGAAAAAATCTAGTACACTATCTGGTAAAAGGAAGGCAGCAGATCTTCGCTGTTTTCAAAATCAAAATGACAAAATATGAAGGGTGCAAGAGAAACATTTTGAATTCTATATCCTTAAAACTTGCTGATTTTTCTAACTGTGAACTAAATAACCATAATTAATAAGAATAAAACCAAAAATATGTGATTCAATAGCTACATTTTCTACCCCTAAATGGGTTGCAAATTAAAATAAAACCAGAGAAGTGTTCTAAATATATTTGGGTATCAGAAGAGATGGAGATTTATATGCAGAAATAAAGTCCATTTAGCATTACATTCTTAGGAATGTATTTCTAAGTGTTATCTGATTTCCTGCTGATAGAAGGCTATTCATCATCTGTACTGTAGTTTTATTATTACATTTTTACTCTTGTAAAAATTAAAAAGCATGGAGGTGTATAACCACAAATTTTGCATTCACCCTAGAAGATTTTTAGTTTTACTGCTGGACAATACCGGAAGATACATGGATAGCTATAGCAATAAAAGAGTAATAATAATAATGCCTAAGGAGTAATGTGATTGAATATATACAATTAAATACCCTTAGAATATTGCATTGAAATGTCTAATCAGTAATATTTCTCCTTGCATATATTTCCAGTGATGCCTGCATAGTGACTGGTGAAGCTAAGAACGCATGTATTATAAACCAATAGAGACAGAGCAAACAGGCAATAAGAGGTCTGTGAGCTTCAGTCCAGATAAGCACAGCATATGAGGAAAGAATGGTCTTCAAATGCCATGATGTTCTTGGCAAATGTAAGTGGGAAAATATTCAAATTCTCTCATCAGACCACTTTTTTAAATTCTGATCAATCAGTCGTTGGACCGAATGTGCTGTGAATGAAAAGTATTTTCTTTCTGATATACCTGTTTAATGTTTGAATTTTAGAACCCAGGAACAATACACCTTTTCAGAAAATTGGTAAGATATTGTTACTGTGTTCACCTTGGCAAAATATTCAGATTTACATAAGATTTTTTTAACTTTTGTCTTCTAATTAAGGATTACAAAAGCAATCTGAATTTCTGGGAAGTGGACTTGTATATGTTAATTTCAAAATGCCCATGACTAATGCTTACATGTGAAAATTAAGAGCAGTGTACCTAAAGCTAGCATTTGACCAATTTAAATCTTATTAGCTCCAGTATTTCTACTGGAACTACATTTTCATTTTGAATGTCAAACATGTTTCAAGAATATTACAACAGTTTGGTAATGTGTTCAATCACAGAAAATTTAATCCTATCATAGACTTAATTAAATGGTATTCACCACTACTTTTATGCAAATGTTATCATCACTAATTATGTCAAGTAGTGCATTGAAGCAACCTTTTGACTGTTGCCAGAGATAAAATAAAAAAAAAAAAAAAAGACTAATTTTGTAACTTCATTCTCAACAAGGCTGGATTCTTTCATCAGCATGAGCAATGAAAATAGCAATGTTCAGGGCATAATAAAAGCATGACTTTGGCCTGAAGAAAGCACAGGCAGAAAAATTATTGCTACACCCATTTTGTCTTGCCTAATTTCTAAAGGACAAGATAGGATACAGAGAGCTGTCCTGCAGATGCCTGCACCAGGCACTCAGACACCAGAGACTTGTACCTTCAGAAGTAGCCACTGCAGGCTGCAGCATCTAAATTGATATTACGTATCCCTGTTTATCAAAACATCACCAGAGTAAGGGATCTAGATAGCTCTTATGTTTGATCTCTTCAGTGTAAGTAGCTGCCTAACATGTCTGTCTGTCATATATGCAAGCTGCTTTAGGTATCCAGATTTAGATGTCTTAGGTAAGGATGAATATCTCCCTAAGCCCCTTTGACTAGGTTGAACAGACCCAGGAAGAGCCATCTATTGCTAGTCTGTAGTATCCAGGACATCTCTAATGGAGTACCATTGATGACACATTTAAAAAGGATGCACAAAACATAATTCTGGAGCGGCAACTGATGTCTAGATGCATATCATAACAATTTATATCTATGTTGATAAAGCTGAAATCTCCTCTATGAGGAAGCTTAGATACCTATATCATGTGCCAATATGTATATTGTAGACACCTAAATTTAGGTGAGTTTTAAGATTAGGCAATTACACCCTGCGAGGTTCATTTGGTTGCCCTGTATTCCTTTGGAGATGCACTAGGACTACATTATTAGACTTCAAGGTGTCAGTGGGCTTCCATTTTCATGTCTGACAAAGTTTGGGTAGCCTAGGGAACCTCATATAGCAATAGTTGTCTTCCAGTAAGCAAATGAAGAGCTGAATTTATCTTATTTTTCCACTCAAAGTCTGGCTCCAGTTACACTGCCTGCACCATTTCCATTAATTTTAAAGATGCTTAAGCATCTAAGCATTAAAGCAAAGATACTTTGAATTAATTTCATGAAAGAAGGCCCATCTTTTAAAAGTGTGTATTTAGTGCTGAAAAATGTAGAAAGGATTTTCAAATGAATACCCAATTTCCACTAATATCAATGGAAGTTACTAGTGAGGTTGCAAATTTTAGTAGCCCTTATCTGCATCTTTAGCAATCTAAAACAATGCCAAAAATCTATTAAAAAGTACTAATCTAGGAAAAAAACCCAATCAATAGATCAAACTCATTCTCAGTCAAATCACAAAGTAAACATATTGTTTGATAAAATGTCAACAGCTGAGGTTAGAATCTGATTAAAATTTTGTAAATGTTGTAATTTTCCATCTTTTTTTTTTTATCTAGGATACAGGGAAAAAAGTCTAGTGTGCATTAGATGAATTATTAGATGATCTGAATTCTTAAGACATAGTCACCCTTTAGAAAAGCCTTCCCCTGTCTTCCACCCATCCATTCATTCTTATGAAGCTGTGTTTAGTGCTTAACATTGTGCAGTTGTTAAACTCACCCCTGCCTGGATGAAGCCCTGTATCCCAAGTTAAAGCTGAAGAGACATCTTTTATCTCTGAATTGTATATGGATCCAGAGTGGAAGCCCTAGACTCCACTCCCTACAGCCTTAAACATAACATCACAGATGTGATGTCCTTACAAGTCAGCAGTATAAGTTTTATAAAGGGCAAACATTGCACTCAAATACTGATACTCAAAAACCGGAACCGTTTGTATTTTCTTGCTTGACTACAATGTTAGATGTATACATTATTTATTAACGGAGGATGGATTTTTCTTTTTATTAAATGCAACTGTTACTTTAACAAACAGATATGAGATCCCCAAGCTCTTGATGTGCAGGGAATTTTGTCCATGCATGCCATGCCAATGGATTGTCAGTAATGGAAAGTGACGGAGTGTGGAGGGGAAGGGGCTTTGCTGAAATACCCTTACTTTCATGGTAATCTACCAGCTACAAATGTTTGTCTCAAAGGACAGCACCTTGCTGTAATTGCTACATTCTATCTGAAACTGTAAAACATTGTTCTTTTCACCAAAGCTGTTGACAATAATGTCTAATGTTTTCATGTCAGAAGAAAAAACTATATTCAAATTTAGAATTCAGTGATAGAGAAATCTAGCTTTGAATAAATAACCTAATAGTGTTGGAGTGTGTTGTCAAATCTTTGATATTCTCCCAATGGATGAACTAGCTGTGGGTTATGTACTGTTGTAGCCACATTGCTGTAAGATAACAGGTATTGGAAAGCAAATAAACAAAAGAAATCCCACAAGAACCCTGTCCACTCTATTTCATTCTATTCTATTCCATAATACTACTTTTTTTTTTTTTTTTCTACTTCTGAGCTATGTACCTGGATAATCTCAGTTTTAATGACTGTCTTTCAGCTGCAGCTTCACTAGGACACATTGGACACCTGACAATTTTTACCATAGCCCAGTCTTGGCACTAGGGGTAAGATTCATCTCACTTGATTTCAAACATCTAAACATCAAATATCTGAGTTTTCTCTACAGTCACTGAAGATAGATAACTCTAGAAAGTGAGTAATTTGCTAAATGCTTTTTCTCTGCATTAATTAGCTTCTGAAGCTGCCTGTCTTTCTGTTTTATACCAGTTAGAGCTAAAGTAGTAGTTGGCTAACCTTTACAGACATTAATTTCAATCTCAAAGTCTACTGACTGTACATGAGAGCTTCTTTCCTTAATGTACTTCAAAGTATAATTCCAAAATAATTGCCTTTTTTTAAAATAAATCTACTACTTCCTAATGCTTATTGTTTAATATTTTAGATATATTTAATAAAATAAAACTTCATTCAGTTGCAATATTGAGTCATGACCTTTCACAGAAATATGAAATGTTTTGCAGCCAGGTTAACAACAATCAACAGAATATTTTTCTACAAAGGAAGTAACTGGTCCCAAAAAACTATTGCCTTTTTTACATGAGCCTGAAATACATCTCTTCTGTAAAATTAAAGCATTCTTATTAATTGACCTGAACTAAAAAGTCATATGTCTAGTACACACTATTCAGATTCAGAAGTGTGAAAGGTCACAACAAAGAAGATGGATGGCAACATCCTCACTGCTACAGCAGGAAGGTTCATTATCACTACCAAGTTGTCAAGAAGATACAAATAACAGGGTATTGGAGACATTTATGGTTGAAATTCTGAATATTCTGAAGTAGGATAAATTACACCTTTGGTTATGTGAGGTTGATAGCAGTCTCAAAACAAGACTATTTGCATATAAAAAGTTACATGGAAGCTAGCAGATAAAAAATTCAACAAAGGAGCACATTTGTTATAAGCTGAAAGTCAAAGTTGTACTATAGTAAATAAAAGAAGTTATAATAAAACAAAAATTACTGTTAACTGGGCAAATTGTTGCTGGACAGATTTGCTACCGGCAATCTATGTCTGACAATAGAGTTGAAAGCAGCTAAAGTAAGCAAGAGAGTTCCAAAGTACCACATGTCAAAAATTTATGTTTTTCTTAACCCTTAGAACTGCATTAGAACTCAGTAAGTAAATCTGTTCTAGTCACATTATCTCTTATTAACAAGAGATGAAGATTTAAACTGACAAATGAGGGCCAAAATGTGCTAGAGTTCTTCCAATATAATTTAATTAATGAATGCACACAAGGAAAGTTAATGTCCATGAAAGTGCAATGAAAGGTTCTGGATTTCATACTTGATCCTCAGTATTCCATACTTGCTGAAATGATCTGAGTGTCTTCAGCTTTGTATCTTCCATAGGCTTGGATCTGGGAATAGCTCACTCTATTCTAGACAGCTCCAAAACAGATCCACAACAGGACACAGCTGAGCCTGTCAGCCAAACTAGTGGTGCCTCTGAGAAAACGTATGTAAGAGGCAAAAAGTGCATAGCAGTGGTGAGAGACAGGAGTGAAGGGAAAAAAGTGTGAGAAACAACCATGAAAACACTGGGGTCAGAGAAAGGAGAGGGTGAGGAGATGTTCTAAGAGCCAGAGCAGAGATTGCCCTGCAGCCCATGAAGAAGACCATGGTGAAGCAGGTTATCTCTCTGTAGATCATGGAGGACCATGCCAGAGCAGATATACACACTGCAGCCTGTGGAGGACCCCACATAGGAACAGGTCTTGAAGGATCTGTGGCCAATGGAGATGAGCCCAAGCTGCAGCAGTTCCTGAAGGACAGCAGCCTGTGTAAAGCATCCACATTGGAGTAGGAGTAAAGTGTGCAGAGGAGAAAGTGGCAGAAGAAAACTGTTGTGCACTTACAACAACCCCCATTCTCCATTCCCCATTCCCCCTGTGCTGCTCAGAGCAGGACTGGGGAGGGAGGGAGAAGGGGAGCAAGGGAGGGAGGGGGGGAGGGAGGGAGAGGAGAAGTGGGTAGAGTTGGGAAGCTAGGTGGGTGTTGTTCTAATTTTGTTTTAATGTTTCTCAGTATCCAGATCTATTTTAACTAACAATAAATTAAATTCATTTTCCCCAAGTTAATTCTGCTTTGCCAGTGATGGTAAAAGCTGTTGCAGTTTATCCCCACCCATCAACCAAGTTCTCACACAGCTGCTCACTCACTCCTCCACCAGTGGGACTGGGGAGAGAATCAGAAGGGTAAAAACAGAAAAAAACTCATTGGCTGAGATAAAGCAAAAGCTGTGCACACAGGCAAAGCAAAACAAGGAATTAATTTACTGCTTCCCATGGGCAGGCAAATGTTCAGCCGTCTTCAGGAAAGCAGGGCCCCATCACATGTAGTGGTTACTTGGCAAGACAGACACCATCACTCCAAACATTCCCCCTCTTTCTCCTTCTTCTCACAGCTTTACATACTGAGCATGATGTCATATGGTCTGAATATCCTTTTGGCAGTTGGGCTCACCTGCCCTGGCTGCATCTCCTCTCAACTTCTGATGCACCCCCAAATTCCTTGCCAGCATGGCAGTATGAGAAGCAGAAAAGGCCTTGGCTCTGTGTAAGCCCTGCTCAGCAATTACAAAAATATCTCTACATTATCATCCCTATATTCAGCATAAATACAAAACACAGCCCCATACTAGTCATTGTGAAGAAAATGAGCTCTACACTGGCCAGTTCATAAGTGAATTCCCTGTCTATCCTGACCCATGAGCTTCTTCACCTTTTTTGGGAGGAGGAGAAAGAAAGTAGCTGGATGAGGCATTGGTAGCCAGCTGAGGTCAACAAGAACCCCAAGAAAATAAGTACTATTTTATGACACAAGAGTCCAATGGATAAGCACAAAAGTGATAAGCACATATCTAGAAACATCATTATCATTTGCTGTTTCATATGATGCCAACATCTGATATTTCTGATCCTGGTCCATTTACTATTGAGGCCAGAGCCTCTAAGTCACCACTTTACAAGAAAGAAGGAAAATGAAGAATATATGTAACAAGGAAAGAAGTAGAAATATGATGGATGTTTTTATATCAAAATGAGGTTTTTTATTAAAATGAGTCACAGAAAATTAGAGGAAGAATTCATAGTCCCCAACTTCAGATGTCTATACTGCAGATGTCTACATCTGACATGATGTAAAACTCTACACTGACATAATTACATGGTCAGTGAAGAGAAATGAGGAATTCTAGGAATCTGCTACTTTGAATGTAGATATACAGAGATATATCTTCATTATGAAGAAGCCTATATCTAGTATCTGACACTTTGGCCACTGCGGTGCTCAGATTTGTTCTTGATTGTGTGAGCACTGAAGAAACATTCAGCAGCCTATGCAAAGCATCTGTAAGTCTTGACAGCACTGAGCTGTGTGGAGCTTTGCCTATAGGACCTGGCCACACACCTTTCCCTAAATTCAATATGTAGATTACACTTGATATATGATAGACCAAATAATAACCACATTGAGTCTGCATCCGAGCTTCACAGAAATGAGCTCATTATCTGATTGGATATAATTTTGTGGTCATTTTCTTCCTGAGTTTTTCATTTTAAAGGACTGAAATGGTTTTAACCTCCAGGTCTAAAAGAGACTTTAACTACGAATGCTAAATGGGTGGAGGATTCTGCCCTCAGACCTAGAATGAGATACTTCCTTACTCATTTTACTGCTTTCTATGTTTCACTGACTTCCCATTTTTGTGCAGCCAACCTGGGCCAGCAGCTCTTGCTTTTGAATACAGGAATTGCCCAGAGCTTTATCTAGGTTGAAGAGATGTTCCTCTTGGAACCAGTTCTTTCCTGGATCTTGTTATCTCTCATAACTCTTTGTGCAGCCATGTGATAGACCAGATTAAGTGTTCAGCACAATACCTACTCTAGTCAAAGCACCTATTCAGTTAAAGCTAACTTATTTGTAAGACTACAAAGAGCAAGAAAAATACTGTTCAAACCAGTGTGGATATCCATTAACAAGGAAGCACTCAAGACCAAGATGGTGAGTAAAGTTTTAATTATTCAATATAAAGTCACATCTCTTTGCAAAGTATCCGTTCTCAGGAAGTGATAAGGAACCTTCCTGAGTCATTATCTGAAAGAAGCAGCCTTCTAAAATCATCACCAGCAGTCCATATAGTTGAAAAGTAGTTCCACGGGATACTTTCTCCAGTGGCATTTCCAGATTTGGAGATTGCCAAAGGGCAGCAAATGCTGTTGCCATCCTGGGATACAAGTCAAAAGTGCAGCTGAGCTACTTAACAGGGAGGTTTTTTTACCCCTGCTTTTTAGCTGCCTTTTCTTTCCTCCCTTGGTTCCAGTTGGGAAGTCTGTCTGTGAGAGTTCCAGTGCTCATTGAGGTCATCTAGAAGAAATCATCTTTTTTTTTTTTTTTTTTTTTTTTTTTTTTTTTTTTTTTTTTTTTTTTTTTTTTTTTTTTTTGTGGGGGTGT
>JAWWTY010000001.1:69367379-69378330 GCA_035222235.1 Margarornis squamiger | reverse complement strand
GTCGAGTTCAAAGCTGATAAAACCTTTCCTTTATCATAGATTTCTTAGGTCCTGAAGTTTTTCCAGTGTTCTGATCTTTCCATGCAGCAAAGTCCTTTGCTGGTTCCCCCACAGGGCTTAAATACCCTTGAGTCAAGTAATTAAAGGCTTTTCCTATGATCTCCGTACATAGGGGTGCTACCTATCTTTACTCCTGACCACGTGGGGATTTCACAATCCCCTCCAGACCCCGAGAGGCCTGGGGAAATAGGGGAGCTGGGTTCCCCTCACAGCTGTTAAACATTAAATGTGATTTGGGGACTCCACCCTGGTTTACTTTGTTAGGATATACCCATTGTTTTAGCTCATAGTCTGAGAGACCATAGGTGTGAAAAAGCAGACAATGAGATATGAATCCAGATATCAACAAACAAGGTAGTTTCACTAAGGTTTGCGCTAGAACCTGATCACTGTTATCACAGGTATCCTCTGTTTGGTCCTGGTATTCTTTTCAGACATGTATGAATGCAAGAAAACTGAAAGTGTAAGTCGTTCCAGGGTCATCTCAACTATTACTAAAGTATACTGGATTGTAGTAAGGCTACAGAGAAGGTGTTAAAATGTGTCTAGTGACTTCATACTACTAGACTTCTGATCTCTACAACTGTTCCTAAGTATTTGGAAACACATTGACAGCATGGTTATTCTCCAGTATTATTTAGAACCTTTTCCCCTCAAGCAGTTGATTTTTTTCTGGTCATCTGTGTGGCTGCTCATGAAAGGTTTCATTATACACAAGAAGTTTCTAACTATAGACACTCTCCATGTAAACAAATTTTTATCAGTGACGCATGGTACCAAAAACAGCAAAAGAACAGCAAGGTGAAAAACAGCAAGGAGTAAATCCAAGCTCAAAATAAAAGTTAGTCTGTTAAAGAAATAAATAACAGGCCAATGTGCCATAAATTGGATGGCAAGCTTCAGGTCCTTCCATATGAATTTTGAGGATTGGACCATCACCAACCATATCAAGATTAACAAGGACAACTTCCATGTTCTGCACCTGGGATGGGGCAATCATGAATGTTCATACAGACTGGGGAACAAGAAGTTGAAGAGCAGCATCACAGAAAGAGACCTGGGGGTCCTGGTCAATGGCAAGTTGAACGTGACTCAGCAGTGCCCTGGCAGCCAGGAGGGCCAACCCTGTCTGAGGGGGCATCAGGCAAAGCATCACCAGCCAGTCAAGGGAGGGGATTGTCCCACTCTGCTCTGCACTGGGGCAGCCTCACCTTGGATATTATGTGCAGTTTTGGGCACTGCAATATAAGAAAGATATTAAGCTATTGGAGAGTGTCCAAAGGAGGGCAACGAAGATGATAAAGGGCCTTGAGGGGAAGCCACGTGAGAATTGGCTGAGGGCATTTGGTCTGTTCAGTCTGAAGAAGAGAAGATTGAGGGGAGACCTCACTGCAGTTACAGCTTCCTTGCGAGGGGAAGAGAAGGGGCAGGCACTGATCTCTTCTCTCTGGTGACCAGTGACAGCATCCAAAAGAATGGCAAGAGGCTGTGTCAGGAGAGGTTTAGCTGTATATTAGGAAAAGGTTCTTCACCCAGAGGGTCGTTGGGCACTGGAACAGGCTCCCCAGAGAAGTGGTCACAGCACCAAAGCTCACAGAGTTCAAGAAGCATTTGGACAATACTCTCAGGCACATGGTGTGACTCTTGGGGTTGTCCTATGCAAGGCAGGAGTTCCAACTTTGATGATCCTAGTGCATTCCTTCCAGATGTACCAGACATTGTCCATTCTCTTCAAAAGGCATAGGATACTGGTTTCTTTTATTATCTTTTATTATCTTGTACTGCTTCTGCATCACTTTGGAAAATTAAGCCATGGAGTTTCCCTGAGTTCTTAGTGAGCCTTCAAGTATACATTTATGCACCAATCACACAGCAATGATACAACAATCTGAATGGAAGCACTAGGTGTTCCAGATGAGATGGATCAGAATTTGGCTGTCAAACCGAAGTCATCTTGTGCCATCTGAACAGCCTCATGATATGGTGCTTGTCTTCCAGTGTCCTTAACATCCTTTATCCTTTCAGCATCATGCAGAATATCTTGCTTTGAACAAAATGCCTGCAGAACCAGATAAACTGGATCTCATAAACAGTATGTTTTCAAGGACTACATCTGCTGCCCAGACATGAGGGAACAATTCTGTTATCAGCATTGGTTCCAAGTGGAGAAATTATTTCAGATAACATTCTTCTGTCACTTACTACAACATTTCAAAGAAAATTTTTAAGAAAATCAGCAACACAGATGGGCCTATAAGAATAAAACTTGTTTTCACACTAGTAGAAGGGATTAAGGTCAGCCTACCACAGTCACCTGTGGATGTGATAACCTAATATTGTTTGTAGAATATCCCAGAATTAGAATTATTGTGATAATGGTTTGATAATTATTATCACAATCATTATATTGTGATATTCTGTGGACACTGTTAGATTATCACTGCTAGAGGTGACCAGTCAGATGTTCACCCAGCTGCTCTCATGCTCCTCTCCTCTATAGGACAGGGTGGGAAAATAGGAAGGAAAAGCTCATTGGCTGAGATAAAGACACTCTTCAATTACCATCATAGGTATAACAGTCTGGGGGAAAAATTAATTTAAATTATTTACAATTTAAAATAGATTTGGGATGATGAGAAAAAAAGACAAAATCTAAACCACCTTCCACCCATCCCTAATGGCACAAGGGAATGGGGAATGGGTGCTGCTGTCAGTCCACAATGGTTCTTCTCTGCTACGCCTTTCTCCTCACACTTATCCACTGATACTACATCGCCTCTCCACAGCTGCAACTTCCACCTGCTCTGGTGTGGAGTCCTCCATATGCTGCAGTGCAGTGCATGCTCCATCATGGTCTCCTCTGGGGGCTGGTTGACTCCTCTGGGATTCTTTTGTTTGCTACCTAGAGCACCTCCTCCTCCTCTCACTTTGATGACGGTGTTTCTCACACTTTTTTATCTCACTCTTCTCTTGGTCACTTTTTTTGCCCTTTCTTAAACCTCTTTTTTCCCTGAGGTGCCACCTGCTTGGCTGCAGAGCTCAGCCATTCCCACTACAGCCCCCACTGCCAGGACATGAGCATCTGCACCCAGTGCGGTAATGATAACCTTATTGTCAATTGCTTTGTTAGTTAAAGAGTTTATATTCTAAGCTGAGTTATATCTGTGCTATCATCAAACTCATGACTTTTCTGACACTGAATATTAATTTTTAAATGAGAATTGCATTGGAAGAACTGAAGCTAAGCTCAGGGATTTTGAGAGAGTATCTGCAAAGACAGAAATCTTGTTTTCTTGTCTCACACTGTATGTTATCTATAGTGGAAAGTGTATAGGCATGAATTATACAGGCTTCTTCATGTATTCGTCATGCCATATATGCTCATAACAGGTCTAAATTATATATGAAAATTTGTAAAATTACTCTGAATAGGCCCTTGCATGTATATGATTGAAAGAGCAGATTAGTGCACAAACCCATACCCCTTCAGCTGCATATATATGAAGCTGACAACACCAAAGAAGGCTGCCAGTAATCCAGCTAAACAAAATCTCACCTCATAACTCAGTGTCTCTACTGTACCACAGATACACTGCAAAAACTCTCTCCTTGCTGCAAGTATCCAGTGAGCTGTGCAGACTTCCACCAGGCGCTGCCAGAGAACTCCAACAGTTGGTGCTGGCTGGATATTTCATTCAATTCAAATTACTGCGTTTCCCCATACAAGCTGAAATGAACAGCAATATCTCTTGCTATCTGTCCCATGTATGTGCTGTTCAAGAGCTAATGAGCATATTCAGATCATCATTGCCATTTAGGCTTGTACCACAAATACAATTCCACATTATGGCAGTAATAGCAACAAAGTGATCAGCTTTTAAGATATAAGGTTGCCTTGAGAAGTGTGGAAAATCATCAGATGTTTCTTAGAAGTACTTTAAGTTTTACAGGATCTGTGTTGAGCCATTTGAAAATGGATTTGGAGAGTTTGACTGCAAAATGGATTGAAAATAATGGAGCTTAATTGCTCATAGGAAGATCATTTTCAAAGGAACACGTTGTAAGGCTGTGAAATATAAAGTACCTGTTAAGATACGTAAAATATATTTGTTCATTCTGCAGTTACTAGTTTCAATATCTGAACTATAACTGATATCTCAGCTGAGAGCAGGTAACATTTGCTTGTGCAAGTTACAAAAAAATATTTATCTTTCTATAAGAGAAATAGCAGCTGGAGGCATCCATTGTTAAAAATCTTCAGATGCTGATAGAACCTGATTTGCTAGAAGCTTTTTTTTTTTTTTTTTTTTTTTTTGAAAGCTAGGAAATTTGGAATCAAAATAAACAGGTTGCAAAACATTGGTTTTCTCCATGGCATGTTGCATAACATAAAACATAGTACCAAACAGCAAACAGATACCAATATGGAACTAGAAGATTGAAAGTCTGGAAAGCACTGATGACAGAGTATTGCATAGTTCCCATTACTTCCA
Organism: Margarornis squamiger; assembly: GCA_035222235.1. Taxonomy (NCBI): domain Eukaryota; kingdom Metazoa; phylum Chordata; class Aves; order Passeriformes; family Furnariidae; genus Margarornis; species Margarornis squamiger. The sequence continues at coordinate 69,373,777 of JAWWTY010000001.1, read as the reverse complement.
GCACCTTTCTGGAAGGCCAAATTAAGTTGTATTATTTACTAATGTGGTTTCTATAGCAGCCTTAAGGACAATTATGTTGGTATAAGAGAAATGAGGAGACACATACTAGCAGGGGTCTAGAATGTTCTGCCAGGGTCACAGGGCAGGTTGACTTCATTACATAAAAAGGCAGAGTATTCTGTAGCTGTGGCCCAAGCCAGATCTTCAGCTCTGAGATAAAGTGATAGCCCTGTGGAAAGTTAACCCATGCTTGACGAAAGTTATGGCAAGTCTGTTCCTGAGAGAGGTCTAAGAAAGTGCTTCACTGGAGTCATTGAAACTGTGACAATTTGCCTGAAAACTTGTCCCAAGGATTCATGTCACCTCAGCTTGTTCTTGCCTTATTATTCTGGTTTTTTGTCATTCTTTTCTTTCATGTTTTTGGACACTGCCATATTATGCATCTAGTGAACAATCTGGGTGATAGCAGAGAAATTTAAGCAGAACACAGTAAGGGAAAAGAATTCCATACGATCCTAATGAAGGAGCAACAGCTTTAAGGCAGGCTAAAGCCAGCAAACAGAAAAAAAAAAAGATTTGTTTTCACTGTGTTCTGTGTTAGGAATAATTGCATTCTTTTATACTAAAAGATGATTTAGATATTTGACATTAACTGGCTTGATTTCATGCTACCAAGAGTGTATTCCTTCTTGCTGAAAATATCCCTGGAAATACTTTTAAACGTATATGTCACATCAGGTTGCATGGTGCTATTTGAAGGCAAACCTCTCATCCTGTGACCTCACATCACTTCCCATGCAGGGCAGCTCAGAAGAGTCTAATAGCAGAAAATACACTTCTCCTCACAGAATAAGGGGAAGCAGGTCAAAAAGATGGGGGGGGGAAAGGGTGTAAGTAACTCAAATTGCTCTATGGATTTAGGCACTGATTGTCCGAAGCTGTAACCTGGTTGCTTGGTGATTGCTTCACAGTGATTTTATACCAGTGCATAAACTCCTTGGGGAGAACATTGGTATGACAGTGTCAGATTTGCTGCCTTTTATCAAGTTCCTCTCCAATTTCAGAAAGTGAGTTGGGGAGTGTAGGGAAGATAAACCACTAAAAGTAGCACAACCTAAATTTTTCACTGTGCCTCCTTGTACTGGGGATATGGGGTTCTCTGACGCCAAACGTGTTTTAGTGCTGCAAAAGCTAACATTTCTGTCTTTTGAAAGCAACACTTCTAAGCACTCCATGGATCAGAAGAAACTGCACTTACCTTGTAGCTTTAGGCCATTGGTTTAAGTCCAAGATGACATTTGCAGCTCATTGAGTCCCTGGTGGACAGACATCCACCACACAAAAACCACTGTATATAACCTTGTATACTTGGCAGTCAGTGAATTACAGGGGACTAAAACAGATGCTGACACAGAAAAAATTACCCAGAACAGTAGGGAAGGGCCTGAGAATGTGACGGGTCAGAGGCGAAAGAGGGTCATAAAGCTGAAAATTCTTATGTGGTCACCAGCTACTAGTTTTGCCCTAAATTAATCTCTTTTGTCAAGCTTCTTAGGCACCAAAGAAAATTAAAGGGAGAAACAGATACTGTTTTGCAGTTTTTAAGGAAGGTCTGTTCATAAGACAAGAAATGGTAAATGTGTTTAGAGAATGTAATAGGATCATCACTGAGAAATTTTTCATACACTTGTTAAATTGGAAGGACTCTACTGCTACAGAAATTTGCAATTTTTTTTGTTTACACAGTGAAGTAAAATAGAGTAGCGCAGAGTGAAATGGATCCTTTACACTGAAAAATAAAACATGACCACATTTATTCCTCCTTATGAAGTGAAAACACAGAATCAGAGGCAGAATTACTATAAAGACGCTGTTATAGAGGTGGACTCACTTATATACAGTATTGTTTTGCTTCTGAAAACTGGAGCACATTCAAATATTGACCATGCCCCACACAACACCACAGACTAAAGAATCTAAGTTCCCAAGCTTATGTCTTACATATAAATCGTGTGCTATTGCCAGTCATCTGTCCGTGTTAACAAGCAGGACAAATAAAAGTTCAGTGAGACCTAAGGATTTAAAATGCACTGCAGTAGTTTTCCAGGACAGTTCAAATCCAAATGCTTTTATTATGAATTTTGATGTGAAATCCTAGAATACCCTGACTTGGAAGGCACACACTAGGAACAACAAAGTCCAATTCCTGGCTCTGCACAGGACAACCCCAAGAATCATACCATGTGCCTGAGAGCGCTGGCCAAACATTTCTCAAATTCTGGCAGGCTTGGTGCTGTAACCACTTCCCTGGGAAGTCTGTCCCAGTGCTCAACAACAAGACCCTGAGTGAAAAGCTTGATGGCATTTTCTAGGGTCCCATCAGTGGTTATCAGAGAGAAGAGATCAGTGCCTACCTCTCTGCTTCCCCTTTTGAGGAAATTGTAGTCCATTGTGAGGTCTCTTCTCCAGGCTGAACAAGCCAAGTAACCTCAGCCACTCCTCATATGGCTTCCTCTCTAGTCCCTTCACCATCTTTATAGGTTTCCTTTGCACACTCTCTAATAACTTTGTATCTTTTTTATGTTGTGGTGCCTAAAACTGCACACGGTAGCATAGGAGCTCTTACACTTAAGTCTATCATCTTATTATAATTTCTGACTTTGGTGGAGATACTTGTATGAGTAAGAATATTTGATGTTCAGATAGGTTTGTGGAAATGAGTTCATAAATTGTTTTTGAACTTGAATCGGTCCATTTACCTAAAAAAAAAAAAAAAAAAAAAGACAGGATGAAACTAAGGAAGAATTAGTAGACTCCTCCATGGGGAGACTAAATATGCATGGGACTAGTTGCAGTCTATATCCTTCAACTAAGGCATAAAATAATTTTCAGAAGTTAAAAAAAAAAAAAATAAAAAAAAAGAACAAACAAATAAGACAGACTATTTATTCCATAGTTGGTCAGGCACAAAAATGTACATCTGACACTTAGTCTTGAAGAGAATGATGAAGTAGAGGTATAGATTAGCCAGAAAATCTCAGAACTTTGAAAGCAGAAGTAAGGCAATTTCTAAGCAAAAATATTACTTATAGTGGTCAAAACCCCGTCCACAGTAACCAAGAGAGGGAAAAATTCTAGCTTTAAAGTTCTATCAGAGACAAACTTGGATATCTGGTCTATAGCAACCTGAAATTAAGGTAGTCTTGATTTATGAGACAGGAAGAGAGTAGGGGGGTAACAAATGCAGACATTCTGAAATCCATTTTCTCATTGTCTTCTTCACGGTATGTTCAAAAAGTGTTAGACCTTCCTTGATCTCAAGAATGCCTTTTAGTCTCCTAATAACAAGGGAATCAATTAAGAAAAATAGAAAAGGAGTGGTCCCCAATGGGTTTTTTCATTCCCTTCTTAGGTCACATTCAGATTTATGCAAGGGAAGAAGTGATCTGAAAAAAGGAGTAGTAAATTCACTTCTTTTTCACAAAATTCTTTAGATGCTGAATTTATAACCAATAAACTCAAATGACGTAGTATGGGTTCCTACTGACATCCTGAAAACCTCACACTGAATAAAATGAACAGTTGCTTGCACTCACCAAAGGATTATCTCATTTACATTTTCAAAAGGGATTACAGTGCCTTTAAAGAACAAGCATCTTTTGGGCTAATTAATTTTCTCAGACTAACTTGCAATGTATGGTGAGCACTTGATTAAATATTAATATGGGGTATAGGGTCACACTTTTTGCAATTTTCTAAATCTGTTAGTGTATTGTCAGTGGGTTAAAAATGTATGTGTGTGAATGTCTTTTTTGTGCATGTGTATATTTATGTGTTGTGAGAGAAGAGAGGAAATGAAGAGGATTAACAGACATTTGCATTATCTGACTTCTGGGGAATTCAGGGAAGTTTGTGATAAGTGAACAGAGCACCATACATTTAGTCTCCATTGGTAGCATGATATGGTTTTGGAATCCGTGAATTTCTGAACATTAAGCATAGATATATGCATAGATGTGGGATACTTAGTGTAAGATTTTCATATAAACATTCAAAAAACATCAGGCTGAAGAGTGTGGTACCTTAGATCAAGGAAAAGCCCCACACTACCCCCTAGTGATCAAAGTTTGGTGACCTCCAAATAACAGAAAACACAGTAAGTGGACTTTAGATCACAAGAACAAAAAAATGCCCAGGAGCGATGCAAGTCACTGCTGGTGTTCTTTACTTAGGATCCTTTTCATGATAGAAGAATAAAGCAATGGCTGTCGAAAGACTGCAACTTCCAATTCCTTGGTCTGAAGCCTCAGTCTTAGTAACCAAACAAATATGAAAATGTATATATTCAGAAGGGGAAAAAAAACAAAACCTCAGGGGAGATATTTCAAGTGTTAGGATTTGTAAAAATAAAATAAAATGAAAGGTTTTAATGCAACATCATAGTTGTCAAAAGAAGGGGGGTTTTTTTGTCAGTTTTATGAACTATTTGCATTGTTCAGATATATGGATTTAGCAGATATCATACATATATTATTTCTCAGTTTTACATAGTCTTGAAATTATACAACCCAAAAGCCAGGACTATAATTATATGTGTGGTAAAAGTGAAACTAATTAAGTACTCATTTATGCATCAGAGACTAGAATCTGAATCTTAAAAGAAAAAGAAATCACCAACAATAATTTCAGTACACCTTTGTAGATATTTTTGCAATGTTTCACTAAAGTAAATAAGAAAGTATAAGCAGGGCCAGGGTACACTCTAAATTAAACCAACGGAGCAACTCATGTGTTGAGAAGTAACTACAGCAGAGTGTTTTTTTGTTGTTGTGTTGTGGGTTTTTTTAATCCAATACAGATGTCCCAAGATAAAACTGAAAATGTGTTCATTTCATTTTGAGATTTTTTTCTATGACTGATAAAGCAGTCAGTTCTTTGGGATGCTCTAAGGAGTGAGAAATCACAAACTTATTTAAAGGAGCTCTCCAAGAGGTTCTGTTTTTGTTGACATAGATTTTATGTCCTATCCACAGGTAGGTAATCTGCATTGGGTTTTGTCTCTTCCACATTACCAAAAATCAAAGGCCTACAAAACTAAGATCTTTAAATACCAGAAGAGTTATTATATATCCTTACCAGACTTCAATATGGTTAATTGTTGTTGCTCCTTCACACTATATTTTACATCAAGTTTATTAGCACAGCATCTCAGAACCAATCAAGTTAGTGCATGAAGTCTCATTTGTATTCCTCCCTCTTTTCAGAGGACACCCCTTAAGATCATCTTTTTTATTCTTTGTTTTCCTTTAGGAAGCTCTGCTGAATGTGCATCCTCTTTTCTTTTGTTGCAGTTGTGGGAAAGCTTCATCCTTGCAGCTGGCAACTTCATAATATGTAGGAAAAGGAGATATCGAAAGACCTGAGAGCTCTTAGATTAAAATCATCAGGGCCATGGGACACTAAATCTGATATTCTATTTCATGATAGGACACCAGTGTAAGACAGGTCAGGCAGGAAGCAGTCAACATTACGATGAAAAACATCCAGAGGAAAATAATGCTAATAGAAGGGGGAGGGAAAGTGAAACAAAATCAGGCATTAAGGATTTCTTAGAGCAGATGCACTTTTCATTGAGACAGAGCAATATTGTGTTAGCATGAGAGCAATAGCTGAGACAAGCAGTAAAATCAAGATAATAAGAAAGATTGGAGGCATGAGAAGGAAAATCCACAGCATTCTAAAGGAGAAAAGGCTAAATAAAAATAATATGCAAGGTTGTGCCACACAGTGGTGTGCCACACATACCTTGGTGCACTCTTAGACCCTCAAAAAAATCCAAAAGCACGGTCTGTGTAAATGCAGTTTTTTTTTAAAAAAAGAGCCAAATATAAATATAAATCTGACCTCCCACCCCCCCAAAAAAAAAAAAAAAAAAAAAAAAAAAAAAATCAAAGATCTTCAAAGAAAACTAAACATCAATTATAACCCCCACAGTCTGAAGGCCTCCCCAGAGGTGCATCCTTACAAACATTATGCGCTACCTTTAAAATTTGGTAATTATTATGAATTAATATGAAACGAAAATGAAAAATTCATGGTGGTTTTGTATCTGTATAATTCCAAGGTAAATATATAATCCTATTTGTAGCAATATTATTGAGGAAGAAGAGAGTAAAGAACTTATCCTTGGCCCCAAAGCCAAGTGGAACAGACTGGATCACATCGAAAATGCTTAGGGTTGCCCGTCTCTAGGAAGATGTGTTGGAGAAAATTAGCTGAAGCAGTCTTCAAAAGAACTAGGAAATAAGTTGAAAATTAATCATGTGGTCATTCAGGATTTTTAGTGCTTGACTCCTCTGACTTATATTTGTCTGTGTAGACATGTCTAGAAGCTCTGC
>JAWWTY010000001.1:69248214-69367279 GCA_035222235.1 Margarornis squamiger | reverse complement strand
ATGTGGTCATTCAGGATTTTTAGTGCTTGACTCCTCTGACTTATATTTGTCTGTGTAGACATGTCTAGAAGCTCTGCAATAAGCTAGGAAAGATGGCAATAATTTTGACAAAACAAAGCTATTTAAAATGGGGCTGAATTTTTTTTCAAGGCACTTAATGCATATGTGTACAGATAATTTAAGATGAAGATTGTAAGAGTTTATGTGTTTAAGTTTTGTGATAAACACAAGTAGTTGATAGTTTACTGCTGTTGAGGCTGATCTTCTCAGTTAATAAATTCTTTTTCAATTCCTTATGAAATTGACACAGCATCATAAAGTCTAAGGAATACATACTTGTCATGCTCACAGGTACAACTCTAAGAATAAACAAGTAGCATACACATTTTAATAATTAATCCCTTGCCTTCTCACTTCCCTTGAGATTGATTTGTATCTGTTCCTATCTCCTTATATCTATATTTATTTTGTTTCTTACACACATGTTTAAATTTAATCTGATTGTGTCCTTAGGCCTGTTGTTGATAATTAAACCCACGTATTTTATTCCCTACAGCATGCATTGCAAACTCTGTCTCTAAAAATGAATCTGAAGCTTTCCCTTGATCTCAGTAAAATTATGGTTTGGTTTCCCTTCTGATTAATTTTGTATTGGGCACAGTTCTAGATTTTTCATCTGGGGTAAATATGCATTCCTATCTTTAACTCTAAAGCAGTTTTTCTGATTGATGTCAAGTGAGTATTTGACCTGTAGTTCAAACCTGTTAGCAAAGATAGAAAGAGTAATCAAATATCAGTTTTGTCTGGACCCGCAATTTTGTTGTTGTTGTTGTTTGTTTTTTGTTTGTTTTGATATCTTACTGGAGCAACCAGAGATTTAAGTTTTTCAGAAAAAGAGTGAGGTGGAAGGATAAAACTGACCAGCAAATTCAGGTATCTAGTCAAATACATTATACCAGAGAAAATACTTCACTACTGTTATGATTTCATACACTGTCCTAAGCTTTAAAAATTGCAGGCTCAAGAGTCTTCTTGATGACAATATAAAAACAGACTGTAAACCCTATTTGCCCATTTAATAGACATGTTGAAGACACAGGAACTGTTCAAATGTACAATCCTTCCAAAACACCAAGGAATTTCTGTTATTTGTCTTTCATGTTCAAATACAATTATAATTTCAGTTTTCTCCAGGTAATGCCATATTAACCTATCATGACAGAACAGACTGGCTGTTTAAACTGTAGTCTTTGGACCTGAACATATTTCTACACAGCAGATGAATGCCCAGAGAAGGAGAATTCTGGACAAGCACAAAAATTATTTGAAATAAGTACACAATTGAACATGTCAGCTTGGCAGAGACTTCTGAAAGGACATATGAACCCATAAACATATATTCTTCTGATTTCACTGTCTGTATTAAGTGAAAGATGAACCTTCTTTCTATATATCTTTTTTTTTTTTCCTTGTATCATTAGATCTTCACAGGAAAACTACAATGGTAGTATGTATAAAAGCTGTGTATATGGATCAGTAAACAACATTCCAGGTTCAATACAGAACATTAAACAGCTTCACCGGATAACTTAACTAAAGGGAAATGTTTTTATTAATTTTTCTTTCCCCTCCCTGTGCCATGTGGTTCTGTTTTCTGATATGCTGTGCAAACTTGTGCATCACACCTATTGAGTCTGGCCCCTTACCTTGCCATTTTTTGATTATGTAAACAGAATTTGACAGATTCTTTCGGTTGCCCTCTTTTGCCTTTTCCTTTATCTCATTATTCAATAGCATGTGAAAGAAAGTCCATGAGAAACTTTGAGAAAGATATGTAAAATAGGCCACTGCAGAAGACACTGTAATGAGGGGGCAGTGCCTTAATGCAGAATCTCAGCAGAGTTTAACCATACACCTTGGTTGTAGAGATCTCTGTTTTAACACGAGTAACTGCTGCATAACCTGAGAACACACTGTGACATTCATGTGTGCTGCCTTTGACAACACCGCCAGTACATACTGCTTGCAAGAGCTCATTGCTATGGAGATGTGTCAGAGTGCTAACACTCTCAGTGAACCTTAATGTACCATCTAGAAATCTCAATATTGTGTGGGTAGAAGATTAGCTTTGCTTGCTTGAGAAAATCCTAGAAAAATGAGAACAAAGGTGATGCTGAACACCACCAGAGAGGTGATTTCCACCACTTCTTGTGATCAGCGCAGAGGGGCTCATCTGTTGTTGCAACACCCAGGGTTCCCAGCGTCAGAAAGGGTGTAAAATTGTGATCACCTTTTCTGTTGCTGTTATAAAAAAATTAGCCAGCTTCGAGTATCTGTGCCTTCTTATGGCACAGATCCCAAAGTAACCAGCATCTCCCTGGTGCAAATCAGTATTGAAAACTAAAGGCAAGTTAGCCTCATATTGCAGAGAGCACTATTCAGAAATATGTAGGCCTTTCTTCCTGGTATTCTCCCTCGAATATGAGTGTCCCTGAAGTATTCATGTTACTGTCATTATTTGCTTCCTTTTGTGAGTCTTTTAACTGTTCCAAACACTATTTGATGCTGGACACCTGTGGACTGATGATATTATTGGCCAAGTTGTCACTAGTGAGAGACAATTCTCCCAAAGGGTCATGTCTCTCGTGCTGAATACCAGAAATTCTGGACTTTGTATTCCCTTCCATGTGTGTTATAATTCAGCACAATACCACTGGGGCAAAAGATGTTACACTGATTTTCACTGATGTGCAAAATATGTAGGCTCTTTTATTTTTAAATGAAAAAAGGTTGGATTTCATCAAGTTTAAAACATAGTTAAACAAAAGTGACTAAGGTCTTACTGCTTTTTTACCACTCTATAAGCAGTTGTAAATTCTACAGTCCTCTCCTCATGCATTAAGCTTGTATTTCCATAGCTGTAATGGAATTCTGACAATAAAATTCCAGCAAGGATTTTAGAAGTAGAGACACATGAAAATCCAGGAGTTCAAATTCAGGAGAGACTGGTGACTATGCAGCCATTAGCCTTTTCTTCTAAAAAATTTATGCACCTACTTAGCATATTCCCCTGCCCTTGTTTTTGCTGTGTCTGTGTCAGACAAGTCTTTAGAAAAGATCTCAGCCATTACAATTGCACACTTGATTTTATGATCATCTTGAAGATCATGAATGACCAAGTTTATGCCACCTCAGCAACTACCACTATGGGGTAATTTTGAAGGCAAATCATGAATGTGAACATAGAGCTCTCCTGTCTGCCCCAGCTGGAGAGAAACAGTAGAGCTTTTCATTAAAGATGAAATTAATAGAAGGATTTCAGAAGGTAAGCCAGGGGCTAACTTCCTTCCCAGCACTGAGATGCAACACACAAAGAGTAATTTACAGATTAAGAGAGTGTTAGATAATGCATCACTATAGATGATGCATTAAGGTTGCTACAATTGTATATCCTCATCTTAATAGAATTGGAGACAGAAAGAACGATTCTGAAATAAGTTTCTGACTGCTACCTTCCCCCTGCTCCCTGTGACTGCTGAACTGTAGGTAATGTGATGTGTGGTCAGAGGAAAGATGGTGAGCTTAGCCAGCGGTGGCTCAGGAAGGCTGCAGTCCTCATATTCAGGGGAGTGCCAGCACAATGATTAGGATTTAGGGCAGAGTTGGTCCTGGAAAGAAAACCCTAGGGACTGCCAAGTTTTGAGGAGAAGTTTTAATGTCATTGTTGCTGATACTGTTTCCAATGCAGACAAACCTCAGGAAATTCAAAACTAGAGAACTGCTCAGGTCTTGACATGGAGAGGTTATGGACTCAAGCACTGTGTTACCACCTGCACAGGGACATATTATCAATATGTGATTATCTCAAGAGACACAGTTCTGAATTTTATTTGCCATGTATATGGCAGAGCTGGGGAGAGAGCAAAAGCAGATTTAGATAACTCAGCAATAGGGGTTTAGGTCATGTCTTTGACTGTGTTGCTTATTCACCAATTTCAGTGAACAAAACCTTGAGTTATACTTATGCCTTATTTACCCAAACACTGTTGAATTGAATTTGGTTAGTGAGTTGTGTATGAGCTTAACTTCATAGAGATTCTCAGAGGGTTGACCTGTTCATCAGAAACATTCTGAATGTTGTCTGCAATTCTCTTGTTTCCCTTCTTTTTAAGTGTTCAGAATTAAGATTTTGAGATATGTTGTGAGTTTAAGCATTAGACTAAAAAGCAGTTAATGTAAATCAATATTTAAAGCCAAATTTTGCTCTGATTTGTTACATGAAGTTACACTGTCTTCATGGCAATAGTGTGAATTAAAAAATAGAAGCATCAGATCTTTTTTTCAAAAAAGAAAAAAAAAATAGGATAATCTTCATTTGAACAACTCATGAATGTGATGTATCCAAAAGTATCCCCTTAGTCTAGTGTTTCAGTATTTGTGAATTGTATGCAATAAATATTGTACTTGTGTCTTATTTCAAAGAGTAAGATAATAAATAATAAGTATCTCTAATAATTAATTGCCTTTACTCTCAAAATTTGCAGAAAGACACCGTGTGCTCCTATGTCTTGATCAGTAACAAGAAATACCAAGAATATGGGGCTAACTGCAAGTGTGTGACCTGTTGTAAGCTTTATTAACTAAAACCAAAGCTATTTCTTGTTTCTGACTGCATTATACCAGGCATTAACAAAATATGCAGGAAGTACAGAGAACAGGACAAGCTAATCACCAGCTTTGGTTCTAAGATTATTTAACTCTGGAATGTAGGTGATTCTGATTCAGCATAAAAGGCCGATGCAAACCATTCAATACTCTCTTTCATTGGAAAGAAAAAGAAATGATCACCCAGCCTTCTAAATAACACACCTTCTTTCTAACTTCATCAAAATTCATTTCTGCTTTCTCTTTCAGCCTTTGTTAAAAAAGAAAAAAAGAAATTTAATGATACTATTCTCATTATACAGCTATCAGTTACATAAAATATCTTTGTTTAGAGGCCTAATAAAATTGGTCATATAAAGAGGAAATGAGATTTTGAATGTAAAACGAAGCTGACAGTGCTCTTCTATTACTATGGTCTTATTAGGAAAAATTCTCTGACATCTGTTTATCCCCTGCAGCCAACCTTGTATTCAGAACACAGTAATTGATTCACAGCATCCACTGGGGATCTAACTGGCTCACTTTTCCACACCACACTACACAGGTATCTCTGCAGCTAATTCTGAATGTACATCTACATCGTTATCTCCTGGTGAACTGTGACCCGAAACACTTTGGAGGCCCAGATGAAAGTGCTTCCTCACCCCTCCAGTGCTGGGGGTGCAGGCGTTTCTGCAGAGCGGCAATTCACCCAGGACACCCAATCACAACCAGCCCCTTTGAAGCCCCGCTCAGCTGGGAGACCATGAATGATTCATGGCTTCTCTACACACACTAAAGGGGGAAGAGCAAAGCTAGTGTGTATTATTCAGGACTGCATCCTCAATAAGCCTCCGTGTTCAGCAAATTGCTACAACGTTTTCTGCTTAGTCCTCACCTGTACACAACATCTCTTTTTGTGCACAACTTTCTCATTTTAACAAAGACAGACTGATTATCTAGGAGGCCATGTTAATTAACACCAATACAAATAAATCCAGTGTCAGTGCACAAAGCCGGTGCTCAAAGGATTATAAGGAAATTAAGGAAGACCAGACAATCCTAATTTTACAATGGTTGAAATACCTTTTTATTTTAACCTCTTACATTTTCACTACCTCACACAGGTTCATTTGGAACCCAGTTTGGTTTTGTATTTCAGATTCCATACATACCTTGTTTGTTTGATGAAAGATTATTAACTCTGGTTTAATGCTTTAACAACCAAATATCACAGAAGCTGATATTTGCAATTAATACCTGCAAAAGAACCTCTGAATTTCTGGGAATCCGGGTGGCAGAACCCAACGACTGTTCTGGAAGTATGTATCTTGAAAGCATCTTACAGGAAAGGTGTCACTTCTGTTGTTTTATATGTCTACTCTCAGAAATATTTCCAAAACAAAAGATAATAATGGCTCAAATAAAAAACTCTATCTTCTCATTCCAATACCTCATTGTACACGTGTGCTGATGGGATCACAAGACTACAAATTCCTACCAGCTTTCCCTCACCATTCAGATAGACTGCCTGGGCCCTGCTGAGGTCACAAGTTAAAAGCCTTGTTACTTAAAGGTAGAATTCAGAAAGTATCAAAGACAAAAGGTAAGTCAGTTCCCATTGTCCTCCTCATTGCTGGCATACTGAGTGGGTAGAACAGCTAAAAGTCACTCATGAGAGAACGACACTAGTGCCAAGAAAGCAGAGAATTAAGTAAACTTTTTATAACTGCAAGTTTAACATTCTATCTTCTCTAGATACTTGTCTTCAGAGACAATTTACAACTGTTCTTTCTCCAATTTCACTTATTTTCAAGGACAATAACTATTAGATTAGTGAATTAGGTGAATTCAAAACTACAGGAAAAAAAGACAATCCCAGTGGATCTCTGAACTTCTGTGACCTGAGGGTACAGGTCAACAGACAGCTGAACAGGAGCAAACAGTGTGCCCAGTTAGTCAATAAGGCCAATGGTATATAACGCTGTATCAAGAATAGTGGAACCAGCAGGATTAGGGAAGGGATTCTGCCCCTGGACTTGGCACTGAGGCTGCACCTTGAGTACTATGTCCAGTTCTGGGCCCCATAATTCAGGAGGGACATTTTGGTGTAGGAGCGTGGTGAAAGAGGGGCAACAAAGATGGTGAAGGGGCTTGAACACAAGTCTTATGAGGAGTGGCTGAAGGAGCTGGAATTGTTTAACCTGGAGAAAAGGAGGCTCAGGGATGACCTTATCACTCTCTACAACTACCTGAAAGCAGTTTGTAGCCAGGTGGGAGACGGCCTCTTCTCCCAGGCAAGTAGCAGCAGGATGAGAGGACTTTGTCTTAAGTTGTGCCAGGGCACATTTAGGTTGGACATTAGGAAGAATTTTTTCACAGAAAGGCTGATTAGATATTCGAATGGGCTTCCTAGGGAGATGGTGGAGTCATTGTCCCTGCAGGTGTTTAAGGAAAGACTGGTGCCATAGTCTAGCTGACATGGTGGTGTTTGGTTGTAGGTTGGATGATCTCTGAGCTCTTTTTCAACCAAATTGATTCTGTGACTTCAGAATGCTTTATCGTAAGGCTTATGATGCACCTGATTCAAGGTCCTTAAAACAGGATCCGTCACACAGGAAACACACTGATAGGGCTGGACTTTCTACAGAAGAGGTAGTCACAGTTACTTTTCTTTCAAACATGAGAGAAAGAGGAAGAGAAGCTATCTATAGCCTCTCAGGAACAACAAGTTTCAGGGTAACACTGTCTCACCTGTAAAATTCAGGCTCACTAGGTGACAGTGACTGGCTCCTTGCTTTTACTCCTCCTGGCTTTGTGAACTCTGTACCTTATACTGCAATCCAAGTTCAGTAGGATCCAATAGGTCTTGTAAAACAGGAGGTGTGGATGGAAAGCAAATTTCTCTTTTATAGCCTGAAGAATTAGTCATGGAAATGAAGCATGCCACCTCTGCACCATGAAATGAGGGAATCTTCTTAATCCTCCTGCATAAGCAGGAACCATGTCTAAGAGAAGACCTGGCAGAGAGAAAAGAAATATTTCCTTTGGTGTCCTGATACAGTTTATGAACTCTGGAAATGGGCAAGTTGCCAGAGAGCCCCTGTTCCTTAGCACTTTTTATAAGATAATTCAAGATGTGGAGGTTTAGCATGACTTTTCTTACATCCTTAACTTTGCTTGTCTAGAATACAGAAATGTTAGGCTTTTAGTCGAGGATTATATGTATTCCACACACAGGCCAGATATCACAATTTGCAATCTTGCAATGAAAATTTTTCCAATAATGTTGTACACAAAATATAGACTCTTTGCTCACATTTAAGCAGCTCCAACTAACTAATTAAGTTCATCTAGTCAAAAACAGTTGCTCTGAGCTTAGACTCACACTTGAGGGACAAACATTAAAATAAAAGAGAGAGTTTTCTACACCAATCCTTTGGAGTTTATAAACAATTAGTAAAACAAGAAGAATGACTTAAGGACAGTGACTGAACAGAGGAATTTGCTACATCAAAACAAGGAATATCCAAAGCAGACAATCATCACAGATTCATTGGCTGGATGTCCTAAGTGCTGGGAGATACAGCTTTGCTCCCTGTGAATGCCTCCCTGGCTTCACCATACCAAAGAAAGTAAGTACCATACCCAAGAAGTAAATCAAATCTCTGTCTCCTGTTGGACTCATCCAGATTTGATGATTAGGGCACCCTAATCCCAAAATGTGCATAGAAAAGTATTCCTTCAATGCCTTTTATATTAACAGCTGTTTCAGAGAGGTGTGTGATTACATCAAGTTTGCAGTCCCAATACTCTTACATAAAAGTCACTTCCATGTTCAAACTTAGCTCTTCTGTTAGACGCAATGTTAGACTCAAGTTCTCACAGTCTACTAATAGTCTTAAAGCCCATTGCAAGGGCCCAATGCCCACGTGCATTATTTAGAGAAATTTTGCCCAATTTAGGTATTTGAGTTGTATCTTAGGGCTAGACAACTGGAGATTAGGCAATACAGCACTCAGTTATGAGGTGCTATATCCCATTTTTATATAATTTTAAGACTTAAAGGCTTGTATCTCTGTTGAACACAGCAAGCCTGGCATCCAAGCAGTAGTTAGGGACTGAGCTGGGATTTAAACACATTAAGACTGATCAAATGTTAGCCACTGAAACAGATCCTCTAAAACAAATTTCAACTCCCTAGTTGAACATTGTATTGTTAAAAAACTGTTTGTAAGTTTTTTGACTTAATACACAGTTAATTTCACTATATCCAGTTAATTAAACACTAATTTTAGAAATACCTTCAGTTTAGATTTCTATAATCTCTCAGCCCTAAATTAATAATTCATTTTAGTCTATAATTTTACTTTATGCTGGATCTCTAACTTTAGTGGTGCAAATTGCTAAACTTGAAGTTTAAAGAAATTAATTAGATATGGCTTTATCGATCAGTTTAATAATATCCATAAGAAAATATTTTACTTAAAAACACAAACTGATTTCTGAACAATATAATTGCTTCATGAATCAAGCATTTTTGAAGTTCATACACAACAAACTTTTGACGGAGAAAAAAACTGCTTTACTGATTTGTAAAATTATGCCTTCCCTCAGCAACGCTATATTTTAATTGTACTTTGTGAATAGTTGGATGTCCTTTCCAATGGCCGCTTACATTACATAAAATTGTAAAATTTTTCTACAGAGTCAAACTTTTTTTCCCTAGTTCTTCAGTAAGATGCAGAACACACACTAGAATGCTGGTATATGATATATCTCCAGGCATTAAACCAGTAGAAAGAGTAATAAGAGTAACACAGAAGACAATTAAGATTATTGAAAATAATTATTTGTCAGATTATAGCACTCAGAAGATTAGTTTCAGGATCAAATTAAGGATATGGACACAATCCACCTCTTATTTTTATCAGGCTTCCTCAGGTCTACTTTTCTCCACCTCTGGCTTTCAACTGAGTAGAACATCAGGCCCCTCTAACATACCACAGATGGATGAGAAAGAAAAGCTAAATTTCCTCCTTTTGGTATTTTTATTGGTTTATATTTACTTGTTTAACTAAAAAGTGTCGATATTCCCTCATATCTTAGATGTGAAACTTAGAAAATAGTATTATGCATGTATTCACAGTTATTTAAATAACTAAGTACAAGACAGTTAAAATGTTGATACATATGCTGAGGTTATTCTAGTGTGAATTTGGTCTCTGCATTATATAGATCTGCAGTGACATAGTGACCCTGGGCTCCCTTTTACACCATTGCAAATAAATGGGCATTGTTAGCCTGCAATCCATCTGATTTATTTCACACATCTTCTGGTGAGATGTTCCTACCTCAAGTCACAGTGTCAGAAAGAGGATGATATAGCTCAGATAGATACCTCTGTACAGTTCTAAATCTGTGGTATTGTCCATACATTTTCAGCTTCATACTAAGATGAAAAATGTTTTGAGAATGGCTCTAAAAGAAGAAAGATAGTAAGGTTTGCAAGGAAAAGGAGCCAATAGTCAAGAAAATACATACACAAGAAAAGGATTCCAAACTCATGGAAAGTTGGAAGGAAGGTGAAAAGTTACTGCATCAAAGTGAGGAGTAGCTACCGTATTAGCAAGAAGTGACATGAGATAGGCAGTCGGATCTAAGGAGTTCAGACCCATCAAGATGAAACCAAAAACCTCCAATTTGATGGAAAAGCTAAAGATGATCTAGTGAAAGAACTAGAAGAGCAAAAGCTCACTAGGGCACAAGCAAACAAGGATTGTAGATTGCTGCATTTGAGTGTTAGAAATGTTGAAACTCCATGGAGGAGGAACTCGCAAACATAGGAGGGAATAATGTAAAACAGGGGATATTATGGTATACCATACATGTGCATCCTTTCTGAAAATACTGTGGCTTGAGAGTCAAATATTCCCTTAACTACAAACAGTTTTAGCAGAAGAAAAGGAGACATCTTCACTACTAGCATGAGCAAAAATAGTTCGAATATTTTTTGCTTCCTTTCTCTTTTGACTTAACTGTTCACTTTTCTCTTTAAAAATTTTCAGGCTGTTTGGCATGCATGACAGTCTCCTGCCTCTAGATAACTAAACAGCTTAACCAAGCCCATGAACACTGAAATATTCTTATCTAAGCAAGCACAGTAGGGGATTTTTTTGTGGCAAAAAAATTCTTCTTTCAGGAAGAGAAATGGAGAAAGGACTAATGAAAAGGAACTTGGAACTATACAAAGAATAACCCTTGTCTGACACAGAAAGAGAAATTCCTTGCCTCTAAAGAGAACAGAGAAAAGTGTAGAAAGAGAAAAGAGAAAAGAGAAAGTACCTTAAAAGAAGAAAAAAAAAAAAACAAACTTCTTATACTCTCTTCCTGTTTCCCAAAATTTCTGAAAACAGCTACATAATTTTCAGAGTACTTAGCACATCTGTCACCAAACTCTTGCAAAAACACTTAGGGGTGCAGACAACTGCAGAGGCCATCGCAGTTGTTTGTGGATCTTTTACTTCTCCTGCTGTTTCATGTGTATGAACAAGGAGTGTAAGCTTCAGCTTTACACAGCTTTGGTGTGGCTTCCTAAAACTGTAACACTGTCTCAACATTGCAAACTGAACCATTTTAGATTCACCACTCCTGTGATGAGGACATCTGCTTATAGCAAAAAAAAAAAATCATTAGGTATGTAATTTTCTAAGGAGCACAACTTTTCTTTTAATTATGTTAGTATTTAGATGGTGGAATATTTTGCCACCTCAATGGCCACAGTTATAAAGTCAACTGCATAGATGAAAAATAATTTACAAATATACAAGCAAATTGAATATTTACAAGATGCTAAATGCTGATAGTGTAAAGAATGAAAAGAAACAAACTTCTTAATGACACATTTTATTTCATAAAATTTTATTAATGTTTATAATTTCCTAACACCTATCATCTGAACAATTAAATTGATAAACTTGTTAAAGTGTATATTTGTCTCATTCTGACAGAACAAAATTCTATTAAAATGAGAGCAATAAAATTTAAATGATTAAGCATTGGAATAGTAAAGGCATAAAATCCTTCAATAAATATGCAATGGACAAAATGGCAACAGAATAGATATCATTACTCACAATTAAATAAATTACAAATTCAGTAGTCTGGTCAGAATGCCAAAGGAAGGTTAGTTGGTGTGCAAGTTCAGAGAAGTCAAAAGCAGAAAACAATAAAAATTACATCTCTTACTCTTTAAAGCTAGAAAGCTATTCCATCAACAAAGCTAACATGGCAATTATAATTAATTATTTTCCATAAAAACAATAGCAGAATTCCAAGCTACGGCAAAGATGTATCTTGGACAATGTATTGACCACTGTATTGGACTCATAGTATAATGGACAATGCACATGCCTGTCTCATGGTTTATATGTTTCAACACCATACAAGTATAGAAAGGCTACACAAGTTGTAAGAAAGTCAAGTCAAGTGTGGGCAAAACTCAGCCCGCTCCTTCTCTTTAAACAAGTCTTACATTTTCACTTACTTTTTCTCTAAGCCTTTTCTGACTGCACTTTCACATTTCAGTGGAATAAGGAATGATTTCACACAGCACTAGGTAAAAGTTCATCTTTGGGAAAGTACGTGAAGGAAACTTTAGAACATTTTGAAGTGTGGGAATTAGTGCTCCTAACTCTGAACTAAGGTGCTAAAGCCAAAGAAGGGAAAAAAACCCCACATAATATTGATTTTTCTTCAGAGAAGAAAAGTGTAGCCGTGTTGCTACTGATCCCTATCTTCTGAGCTCTCCCTATCTGGGGCTATGCCTGTGCCTGCAAAATCTAGGCTGTGAGCTTTATCAGGTCAAGCTATTAGGAACAGTGAATTCACACAATGTTCAGGGGCCTGTTTTTTGTACCCTTGCTAACACTCTATTGTCTTATATAGAACTTCCCTTGTTTTAATTAATCTTAGTACCTAGTCTTGAAAAACATCGGAGAAGATGATCTTACTGGCTCTCTTAGTCCACACACACACACACACACACACACACACACACACACATATTTTTAATTAGCTGTGCCTATGAACTGCAATAAAAACACCCCTATCAAGCTGCAAGTGAGATGACTCCAGAGCTAAGCACAGGGAAACAGTGTTACTGCATTGCTACCTCATTTTGACCAATGGATTACACAAATATGTGTCCTGCCTTTGTGGCTCAACTTAGCCCGTCACATTGGTGGTTTGCCCCAAATGTACTATTCCTTTTAGAATTAACTGGAGTTTTGATGAAGAAACATCACTAGAAAACACTCTTAAGAGCACAAGCTGGTTATTCAGGTTGCCCTTAAAAATTAGTTACAGTGAGAGGAGTCAGATCAGATGTGGTTGCTGTGTAAGGTCAGTGAGGCCACAGCCTGGAGGAGGGACCTCCTTCAGGAGAAGAAACTAAAAAATTGTAGCATTTATAAATATTAAATCCGAATTTAATATGTCTGTCCCCTATCAATTGAAACCAAATAGGCAGTGAGGCATAATGTATTTTCAATATTGATCACTTTAGGAATATTTTGATAACCTAAATTCAAAACCAAGGGTTCAATTCTTGACCAACGAAACATAACTAAATAGTTCCAGAGAAAGGAAGGCTATCCTGAAGGCTAAGAGCTTCAGAAATTGCGTCACTAAAAGTATTTTAAACATAATAAATACATTTAGATAAATCCCTTTTAGATTTTTTCCTACTTCTGAAAGTATCTCTTTAAGAGATCTACACTTAATTTTATTAATTTGGAGACGAAAGAAAACATGTAGATGTATAACACTGACATCTTTATAAAATATTTAACAAAGGTATCTGCTGAGGTTTTCTTTATTTTTCTTTTCACGCCATAAGCTTCCATCTACTATTTGACATAAAAAACAAGGAGGATATGAGCCAAATGGGAAGAGCATATCAGATTTCCAGAAATCACATCACTAGAGAGTAAAACCCTTTTCTGACTTTCAGACTTGTGAGATAATAAATGAGTATTGTTAACTTCTCACCAGATAAATGGTACAGTTTTTAAGCATTCTCATGTCCTTTTTTTTTTTTCTTTCATTACCCTTAACTCTTACCTGTGAAATCAAACAGGACTGAGATGAAAATCCATTAATGTTAAGAATGGATCTGATTTCACTGACAGAAAGCAGTTTAGAACAAGTAGAGATAATTTTAGGTAGTCTTGATGGAGAAAAGATGAATGGGCCAAGCTGAGTTTTCTCTTCTAATATGCACAAATGTTTTAAAAACTGACTATATACATATGTAAAATGAGTAGAGGCCTGGGAGTCTGTGTAATGAAGGGCAAAAGGAAGATGGCGAAGGGAGTAAAACAGATTAATCTATCAGTCTTCCCTAGCAAAATGTTCATTTGAAAGGAAAGAATGGATCTTTTCAAGAGAAAAGCTTTAGAAATCAGTAATTTGAACTTATTAAAATATTCATATGGGAGGATTTACTGTATTAAGAATTACCCTGATACATTAAGACTATAGTAAAAAGAAATATAAAATATATACTTACAAGCATACAACTGTGCACATGTATTTATGTGCAAATATAAATTGTATTAACTCACATATAGGTTGCTGGAAGATCAGTTATCCATTTTCTCCACAAGTTCTTATGTACTTCACATTAAATGTTTGTGACTCAGAGAAACACAAGAAAATGCATTCTATGCCAAAAAAAATCCCACCAAAAACCAGTAGCTCAGATATGCATTCAGGTCACTGTGTCTACTTATTTACCTGCATTAGCCTTAAAGGTTGTCAAGCAAAATTTCACATGCTATAGAGTAAGTTTTTTAAATCTCTTGGGTTGATGCATCATTGATGTGGTACTTAAATCTAGAATATCCCACTCTCAAAAGTCATGCTCTGATTAAATAAATATTCCCATGATCTGAAAAGTCAAAGGCAATCCTGTAGTAATGGTTCTTCATTAAAAACCTATAATGCCTCCTAAACAATGGACCAGAGACTAGACAAAGGCAAAACTGGAGTATTCATTTTAACAGAATGGAAGATCTTTTTTTTTCCCTATCAGCAATGAATGGTTGCAGCGCTAGAGCCACTTTCTTAGGAGTCATTCTTCTACCACATATAGATTAAATTCTGTACCTTAATAGATGACATTTCAATAGAAGCAATAAGTGGAGGCATCTTAGAGCAGAAGCTGCTTTTTTCTCCTCTTAACATACCATCCAACATTATTATCTGTTACATTATCATAAACATCTACCTTTGGAGTCTGTAGCATGTGTTATTTAATTATTTTGTCATTTACTAGAATTATACTGTTCACAGAGGGTTTTCATCCTAACTACTTTATATTAATTTGAAGTCACTGGTCCTAAGTATCATTGCAGGGAGGAGACCATATTGAAGCAAGCAATTCAAAAAGGCTATCAAATTTTCCAAAGGAAATATGGGGACATTATGAATGTACTTGCTTTCTGTACATTCCTTTAAGAAACTTCTCCAAAGATTTACTAGTGTCAATGCAAGAATATTTCTGAATAAACGAATTGTATTAAGATTAAATATGCCTGTTCTTTTAGCACTGTATATCATGCAAAACTGTTACACAACTCTTTGATCAAATGCTAACAAATGAAATCCCTCACTGCTTCAGATAAAATGTTCAGCATGTTTATTCTTTATTTGATTTGTGCTGGAAAACAGGGAAGACCTGGATGCCTTTTACACAACTTGCAAGAAGAAATTACAGTAAAATGTATATTATCTGCTACAGCCATCAAGGCACAGTGTTCTATCCCACTCCCCTTGCAGAATTAATGCAGCCCTGCATGGGCTTAGTTTATATCAAACCTATCACTAATCTGAGATGAAAAAAAATCTTATTCCCAATCAGTTTGTACTGTTGATAACTACAAGAAGTCCACACACCAGAAGATCACAGGACTAGGTCAGTGCCTGTTTGAGCCTCATTAAAATTAAGAAATCATTTTTATGTATACCGAACAATTAACTTTATGCAAAAGTCCTACTGTATGTACTTGCCTTGAGGCATTGTTTGTTATGAAAGACAAAATAAAAATTGGGGTCTTGATCTGTCAAAGTGCTTAGAAAATCAACTGCTGTTGAATTCAATGCATGTTCAGTACCTTCCACTCTTGTTTAATTCAATGTCAGTTTAAGGTATTCAGCCTATCCACAAGGTTCTCAGAGACCTGTGGTTTGGGTACTGTTGTTCTCCTACTCTTCATTGTCACTCTTTATACACTGCACATATACAAAGCTCTCCTTTAGAAAAGCAAAGTCTGCCAATGGTGGATCCATGCTGGATCAGACACTTTTAGAGGTTTTTTCCCCCCATTGTTGTCATGAATTTTGAAATACTAAGAATATTAGACTGTTTTAATTTGCTCACAGTCTTTATGCCAAGCCATAGGAACTTGCTGCCTTACAGTGATTCCTATCACATTTTGTAGTGCCTTACAACAAGACTACTGAAACATATGAATCTTTTTCTTAAACATTGTTAATAAAATATTAAATTGTATATTAAAATTTTCAAAATGACATTCTCATGTCTTGAATTTATTTATAGAGGAAATAAAATTTTCCAAACATGTAGTGATTTAACTCTGCTTTATATTAATATAGAATATGTTGAATGGAAAGCAAACACATTTATGTTTATACACTTCATGTTTCCATTATCTATATATCTTTACATAATTTAGAACCATGAATCACAGTAATTTTCCAGGCAATAAAACCTCTCTTATTTTTATTGTGTCTGCTTGCAATGTTACCTTGATTTTTCATGCTGAAATACCATCTGATGATTTTTTTTATGATTTTGTTTTTCATCTTTTACTCTAGTTATCTTCTCTGTTTTTATGCAAATGTACACCCTAAAAGCACAACTCTAAAATGTGATAGTTTCAGCTCTGGTCGAGTTAACACACTGACATTAAATCTGACTTATTACATAGAGTTTCTTAATTTTCTCTTTACTAAAATTTTGAATATATATGTATCAACACAATGCATTTCCACGTGTTCACTGCTTAATAGCCATTAGAAGATTATGTTTAACCCTGCTGCTAGGGAAATGGATCACTAAATATTGGGAAAAGGTATATAGCAAGGAAGAATAGTTCTTAAAACAATGGAATGCATGTACATGACGTGAAAGTGTTTTAAATCAAATCCTGGTCTGCAACTTTACAATCAAATGGATATATTGCCATATTGGTCATTTGCTTTCAAACTGGTGCTGTTTTACTGACTGGCAGAATCCCAGCTTAATTTTACTAGTTTTGTTTTTCACCCTTATGAAGTGTTTCTTCCTTTAATATTTTCTAATATGAAAAAGTTTGACTTGGCATTATAGTGAATTTATATGAATCTCTCTTTTTGTATATGTTTTGCCCTTATTTGTCAGAAAAACGTAAATGAATACTAATCCTCTGTCTGTTTTTCCTCTGTGCACTGGTTACACTATAGATCATTTTAAACATCTTTCTAAAGGACTAATTCAAAGATTTGTTTTTAATACACTTATATTGCCAGTATTTGGATGGAAATACAATTACTAGCAAAATAAAAAGCAAAGATGGCATTTTGATCTGAATGAGGAGAGCAGAACCAAGCCAGCTGGTTTTCTTTTGGGTTACATTTGTAGGTGTTATCAAAGAACTCCCAAAATAACTGTAGTTCATCTAATGTACTTTGTTTTCATTTTATATTGTACCTCATTTTATTTCTTTTTCTTAGTAGAGAATATATTTTGATATTGGCATCTCTTAGATTTTTGTTTTCTTTCTTTCTCTTTTTAAATGTGAGAGAGCATGTTGTATGTCCATTTCTAGTGGTTTATTTTTCCTTAGGGAATTCACAAGACTATGCACTGACAGATCCTGGTATCCAAGGGGGAGTCTACTCACAGGATTAAAGGCGAGCACCTCAATTAGACTATCACTGATTTCTTCAGATGTTTTTTCTAATCTTTTAATATGGGATTAAAGTCAGCTAGAACCTAGCTTGTTTTTTTCTCAGCTGAGATCTTCTTTGTTGCAATGCAAGTTAGAGACATTTTTGTTTCTCTATTTAAAAAAAAAAAAAAAAAAAAAAAAAAAAAAGGCGGCTTATCTCTTTTTCCTAATTTGGAGTCATTCTAGTCCAGATGAGGATAATGAACTTTTGTCAGCTCTTATGTGATACTGCTTACAAAATAGCTTGATAAGCAATGTGAAGCATACGCATGCTTCCCAATGATCTGCAGGAAAACTCCCTCAGAGACTGATTAGTCCATGCTTGTCACAAGTAGGGGAGATAATTATGGGGGCTTAACAGTCTATATGGTGGATCTTTTGAGAGGAGAAGGGTAGATCTAAGACTGTCTCATGGATCAACCATAATTTTTAATATTACAGATAACATGTGTGTTTTTTCAGTACATCCCTGGAGCCTGGGTAGTGACTCTTCCCATAGAGTGACACCATATTACTTTTTGAGAAGATAAAAATTGTTCAAATTAGATTATCCCTAATTAGTATAATCTTATGAACCATTATGAAAAGTTTATTGCACCCATGCTGGCAGTCTCTGATTCCATATTGAGAGCTTCTTATAGCTAATCCTTAACCATGGAAATGAATTCATGGTACATAAAAGTAATGTTGTTGTATTTCTTCATTTAATAAACTCCACATTGTACCCTTATTCCAAATTTAATAGCTACTTTTATGGATCTCTGTATATCAGACAACAAAATATTTCAACATTTTTATTTTAAGTAAGGACTTTATCATTCTAACAGTAATTTACACTCATTAGACTAATGTGTTTGTAAAGCAGAGCTGTCAACTTTGGGGGAGGGGAGCTTTGAAAAATGTTCTTTACTTTTATTTATGAACATGGACATTCTGTGAACAGTCAGCCCTGTGTATAGATATTAAGTTAGTAAGTAAAACAGTGTGTAATATAACCACATTCCTACTGTCTCATCTATTCTCATTGATTACAATGATGTTTGATGTTTGTGGATGTTCTATCATCCAAAAATAAAGATAGAATTTTCCTTTCAGACAGGTGTGAGTATTCTGCAGAAGTTATGCATCTTTCACTGGAGGCACTGTCCTCATGGTGCAGGTTAGCCCTCACTGAGCAGCACGCATGAGCTTTGCTCTGCAACTCTCCAACTGAAGGAAGTGCTCAACTGTGTGCAGCCCTGCCATAAAAATCATACAGCAAATTAGATTAAGAAAAGTAATTTTCTTCCTGCACTTTGCTTTCTGAAGGGTATTCAGGGCCTGTGGTTATTCACAACAAAGCTAGTGTCTCATAAGGTATGCTGGCTTCTACAAGCAGCCCATCAGCAACATTCTGGGGAGATCCCAACTGGCAGTAAGTTGAAAGAACTGTGTTAAATTTAGTGAAGGTTTCACTGACTTGCACTGTCCAGAGGTTTGACCTTCTATCATTTCTGTTTCTAGTTAAGAAAACACCGCCTCTGAATTTTGAAATTTTGTTTGACCTCTTCTTTGCCAGCAGGGCTAAAATGGTACTTTGTCTTTCTTCCTCAGTGGATGACCTAAAGGGTGAAGCCTTATTTATTTGCATCATGGTATTGCTCTCATTGTGCCTGTCTGAAGTTTCTTTACCGCAGAACAGCAATGGGAGTGTAAAGAGTGTTTTAAAAGAGCAGAGAAAATCTGATGATTATTTCTGGGTCTAATCTTGTAACAGAGTAAGGCCAGGATAATGCACTCTGTAGTGACCCATGGATCAGTCAGATTTACTGAGACACATTTCATTGATTTCTGACTATGAGTTGCAATTGATCTGGCTACTCTTAGCTGTCCTCACAAAGCGAACCAGTGCCACTAATCCTCTTAAGCAGCAGTCAAGAGATGCAGATAAAAGCTGGTAATTCACCTTGGCTCAAATATCAGAGCTCTTAAAAGGAAAATAGAGAGTTTATGCCTTGGATATAAAAATGTATAATCTGCGTGTTGACTGCATGTTGTGTCACAGTGGAGTGTATTTCAAGGCTATTAATTAAGACAATAAAAGATGGAGGACTTAGAAAGAAAACTGCTACTAAGAAAAGAAATAATTCTTCTGTCATTACCTGTGAAAACAGCTGTAAAATCAAACAGAAATGATTTTTTTTTTTAATGGAATTTTTGTTCTTAGATGAACCTTGGAGCACAGGAGGCAACCGTTTTTACAGATCTAACATTTTTATTTCAAGACAAAGGCAGGCAGTTTGCAGAGTACCACAGAGTATCTAAGTGCAACATTTTAGCATCAGTCACAGCATATGAAACCGGATGCTACATTTAGAGGAAATACAAAATCAGACACTTAGTAGCAGAATGAAAACACTGCACAATAGCACGAAGGCAACCTAGACAAATGTGGAAAATGCCAGATTCGACCAACAAATACTCTCCAATAGTATCTGCAGCTTTTTCATTGTGGTTCCTATGAGGATATTTAAGCAATATTAAGCTTTACTAAGAAATTGAAAGTAGGTGAAAGCCTGATGACATTCTCCTGTGAGCATGTCTGCATAAGGGCTTTATTGGAAGCATTCACCAGATTATCAGCAATTCTCTTTCACCTCCTGAAAAAAATTTTTTGACATCTCATAAAAACAAAAAAACAATATTGTGAAAATTTGATGCTCAAAACACACACCATGAAAGGCAAATAGTGATGAGTTATGAGCACAGTTAAAGCAGGGTTATTTGTCCAATCCACATGATGAAATATGTTTGCATAGCAAACATCATCAAATAGCAACCAAGCTGCGTGAGATTATTGATTATTAAATGGGACTTGACTCATCAAATAAATTATTTGCTGGAAATAGTTCATCTCGTTCTAGTCAAGAAGTCATACTGTGATTATTTTATACCTCCTCAAAGCACTAATCAAATGTGCATTCCCTTTTTGTTGCAGTCCTCAGAAGGAATGCGTGTCTCTTTTCTTCCTTGTCTCACTTCTGTTGCCCCTGTAATAGCAGAGGCAGCCCTGTCACCTTCCCACCATGGAGAGCCCTTTGCTTGTTCTTGACTCCAAAGCCTTGTGTGTTTCAGAGAGGAAAAACATGTTCTGTGCATCACAGTCTGTGCTCCTGTATCATATGCCAGGTTTGACCAATGAGCTCTCACTTCTTCAAATGAACTTTGGAAACTGAGAGAGGTAGTGGATTTTATCAGCCTAGGCTCCATGAGGGTCACTGTGGACAAACAGGCCATTCCAAATGGCAGTTCACATCTTGAGTTGGACCCAGTCTGCAGATGGCAGTTCCCAACTCCAGCTCCTCACTCATCTTCCCTTAATTCAGGTGGTATGATTTTTTCCTAGAGATTCTCTGCCTTAATGAGAAAAATATCTTTCTATCCCCTTAAGGGACAAAAGAAGCACCATTTTCTGCCAGTGCAGGGTTAGTTCTGACAATAAAAATTTGTTTTCAACTTATCAAGCTAAGCAAAAAGATACAGAAGGAAAGTGTAGAAGTCCTTTACTTACAAATTCTGGAAAGTGACACCTTATTATTTAGAACTGTCCATATGTTCTTTGGTTCTTTACAATTCCATACCCATGTATTCCATCATCTCTAAGCATTCAAGGATACAAATAAACCTCTAAGAAACTGTCAGGACTAACTACCTACAAGAACTGTAAACACTCTCAAGCTGAATGTGATTTTTTTTTAAAAATAATTTTTTTATTAGTTCTGAATTTTTAGATCATTCTGTTACTTCCAGGCTTCTGACCTCATTGTGATCAGTACCTGCAAGACAACATGAAGAAGGAAGGAATTAAGTGAAACACTGATGGAGAAATAGTTCAGTGTGTTTGTTTCTATATGCTGAATTCTGGTTTTGGAATTTCACTATGAATTTGATAACTCCTCAGAGCTCCCTGAATTAATGTTTATGCAAGGTATTGGCTGCTGATTACTATTCCTCAAAAGATAATTCTGTAAGTCCTTATTGGCTAATAAATCAGAATTTTCAATTTCAAATGCTTTTCTTTCAGAGTTTGTGTTGATAAACAGCAGAACTGGTATTGATAAACACTGCCACATGAAGGATACACCAACATTTTGTTATTGTAACCCATTTAAAATCATCAATTTTTTTACTTTTATCTCTGTGGTTTGAACTTCTAATGATGAATTTTTATAGCTGCAATGTACTATTTGAGCAACCATGCTAACATAAAAACACACACGGTTGGAATTAGATGTGGGCAGATGGGGAAAAATGTTTGTTGAAGCTACTTTTTTCCTCCGAAAAACATGAAGATTGCAGCAAGTTTGAACAAAATATTGCAAAATCACGGAAAAATGTGACTGTAGTGAACAATTTATGTGGAAACCATGGAAGAAGAAAACCAGTTTAGATATTACTATCAAATCTCTTCAGCTATGTCAGTTCTGTTAAGGGAAAAAAGTGTGTAGTTGCATGCCAAGGGCAAATGACAGGAATTAACTAGCATCTCTTCTGCTTAGGGACAGTCCCCTTTCAAGCAGGTTTGTCTTTTAAATAATCCTAAAGCCAGGAATCTAGCAAGGAATACTTGTGAACAATAAGAGATTTAGCCTTCAGATTCACTTCTTGGACCTATCCTAGTACTATATTCCAAGTAAACTAAGTTTTAGTATCTCCTGTCTCTTAGGACATGGCTTGAAGACACTCTGGCCCCTAACCAGAAGATCTACTGGCTTTTCTGACCATGGAAATGGTCACTGTGTCTCTGAGGTTTGATCCAGAAACTGGGAGACTTCTGGCATGCACATGTGGTATTTGGTGTATTCCTGGGTTCAACTGTGTAGACATAGTTCAGTCAGTCTGATTTTCTTTGCTGAGATACTTATATATTATTTTTTGTGTTATTTTAAAAAATAAGAATTTAGCACCTTAGTAGGATATAATTTACATGTTGCTTGAGTTTAAAATACACCTGTTTAGTCACCAATAAAATACCTCACAAAGTTCAAACACATTAAGATAGCAGTGGGGTGCAACTGAAATCTACTTTTTGACAGACAGCTCCCACAGTTAAAAAAGATCAAACTAAGTGTGATTTTAAGATGTGCCCACCACAGATTTTGGAAGCACCATGATCTTTTAACACATATTGTTATATTGACTCCTGCAAGTTAAACAGAAATAAAGCTACAAAGAGTTTATTAATATCAGGCCAAAGAAACATCTTTTGCAGTAAGGTTTTTTCTCTGTGGGTGGGAAAGCATAGCATGAGATTAGAAAGGATAATTAAGAGCTTTACCTAGAGAAAATCACCATGTTGATTCTCAGATGCCTCTATGAACAACACTGGAATTGAACAGCAAATGGGCTCAATAGGCTGCTAAACAGGACTGGCTATAAAACAAGAATTTGCAGTGCTTCACCTTTTGCTTCTTATGAAATGAAAAATAGACTTTTAGAGTGTTCTGGGGAAAAAAAAAAAGCAAAACAAAAAAAAAATTGGGTGAGAAGTATGCTGTCTACAAAGCAGATAGCATTGCTATTGTGAGAATTGCAGAAAAGGTACAGAAACAGACTCAAAATTTCATTTTACCTTTTCTAGAGGAGAGCTTTCCAAATTATAAGGAAGTCTTTTGGCCACTGGAATAAAGCATCAGCCTTGCTCCTTTGGTAAAGAAGGATGAATAAGTCTAACACTAAACCTTGAGATATTTCCCCTGTTGGCAAAGTATATTATGAAAGTATCTCAAACAAAATAGTTGTACTCTTCAATTAAAATCTATTGTGCATCACTAAAGTTACTCATCTGTTCTATTCTGAGGTCATGTATCACTGCTGGCTTTTTAGGATCTGATGATGTCATTGGAAAACCCTGTGAACAGTTTGTTTCATCATTCAACTTCCTTTGAAGCAACAAACCATTACAGGTGAAATTCACTTCAGTTATTATTGATGTGTAACATTAAATATAGAACTTTCAGCTAGTCTGATTTTAGGTACCTCTTGTTTGTCGCAGACCACTAAAGAAAGGGTTTTTTTAATTTATTTTTAACATGGCTTTTGAACACCAGTAGCAGCTGCTACTAATAAGCATCCATACTTTAAACTATCAGGTCTCTGCAGTAAAATGACAGGAGTAATTTTGAGGAACAAGTATAGGTGGGATCCCACTGTATAGTTGGTTTGTAAGTATCTCTTGCCAGTATGTTGATTTTAGATACTACTGAGAAAAAATAATTTGTAAGCATAATTTTTTAAAGAAAGACTCTACAACAATTATCAAGGGTTAGAAGAAATGAAGCATAATCTCATACAAAAAAAAATCACTTTGAAAATCTGCAAGAATCTCTTCCATAGTATTCTGTTGAATTCCGTAGCAGGGCTATTAAACTACATTTACCAAACAACTAGCATCAGGAAAAAGAGACAAACAAAACATTTTAAAAAGCTCCTATTTTTTAAGCTTTTATAGCATTGCTTCAGAATGGGTGAAACAACAGTTCCTTCTTTATTGTCACAGAAATGGATAAACTTTTATTATTTCTGTTCATCTTGAAACTGTCCATTTTAGCCCATATTCTGGCACTTAGAGATCAGCTGTTTACAATAGCTGGTTACACAACTGGCCCATTTGGATCTACGGGCATAATATCTGCACACTTTATTTGGAAAAGCATCTTTTGTGTTGTACCTCTTTTGACCAACCAAAATTCAGTATGATGTCACTGTTCCAGAAGGGAAGATAAACAGATGATCTAATCAGTTTTCTTCTGTGCATTTCTCTAAGCATATAAAAAGTCCTGTTTTGCAGAGCACATAAGAAATCAAGCAGGGACTGTTTCTTTGCTTGCCACTCTAATTCTCTTTCAGTCAACACTTTATAGCCTCCCAATTCACAATTGTCTCCCAGATTCACAGCCAAGAGTAGAGTAAGCTTTCTTCAAGTTGCGCTTTTGCCTTTGGACTTCAGCATGAACTCCATTGCCTCTTTGAGCAAGATACTTAAAAAAAAGCAGTTTACTTTAACAAGTTTCATCTTGCAGTGTAATTATTATTATCATCATCATTGTCATCATTTATAAAGGGAGTTTGTATTATGAGACTGCCTGTAAGCTATCACAGACTGTCTTGGATAAATATAACATGTGCAAAAGAGCTCACATTCAAAGTGTAAAATGAGAGACAACAGGTGGAAGAAGCCATCAGCTGGAAGGGAGCACAAGGGAACAATGAAGTAATTACGAACAGTTGATGAAGCAGCAGTCAGAGAACACCAGCTGCTTAACTATTGTGGGAGCTCTAATTACAATTCTTCTTGGGAGAGTGAATTACTCTTGAAGTGCTCTGCCCAGAGCCCTCCCTGAGGAAGGAGTATATGATACTGTGAAGAAGGAAAATGCAGCAGGGAGAGGTGCAAGGTCTCTGTCCTCCTTTCTCATCAAGGCAAAGCAAACCAAGCTCACATGTGTGCAATGTCTCCTCCTTACATATTCAAAGCAATGCAGTATATATAGTGTCCTTGAGCTGTTAACATATGGATCCCTAACATGATAAAATATGTTATTTCAGTACAGATATTGAGCTATTAAAATAAATCATGTCAAAAATCTTAGTGTTAATGGCTCCATGCTACACATTAACTTGATCCATCTTAATGGCTTTTCCTCCACAGCTGCTATGATGTACTATGTCAAAGCATAATATTGAACCTTTGATTTGAAGTGCTACATCATATCAAACCTTCTTTTGCAGTTATTCAAATGTATAATGTCAGCACATAGTATGGAGTTCATAAGTGGATCTTTGACAAGATGAACAATGACGATACATGGTACTGATTGTTATGACACCAAGCAGTGTTTCATAAGTATGAAAAAGTTCCCGTGTGTAAACACATTAAATAAAATTCAAAAGGTTGGGATTTTGCTTTGTATTTAATACAGAGGGAATTAATTCAAACCAAATATGGACTAACCTGGAAGGATCCTTCCTGCATACTAATGGAACATCTTTCTCCTCTTTATGAATGTGTAGCCTTTCTGATTATAAGTGAATCATTTCCAGCAAGGTTAAAAAGAATGTGAACAGCTTATTCCTATGTGCACTGCACAGGAAAGATAATGAGACCTTTCAATGGGTCATTGTTAAACTATTTTTTTTCCTGTCAAAGCTTACTGGGGTTATTTGAAGTTAAAACTGCAGTGGGCCAGGTTTGACACTACTTCCATCAAGGGACTCTTCCAAACTGCACAAAGAGAATTTGCATGGAAAATTTCGTTCAAATCACTTTTGCCCTCAGTGCAACTGAGAAGACTTCTTTAGACTTAGTCCCACATCCACTATAAGTACTGAAAACATGAAACTCTCTTTTGTCTTGTGCTTTCTCAGTATATATTTACACTGATGCATGTGGCTGCACGTATAAAGAAGTGTTCTAATAGCAGAGGTCAAATTCATTCTGTGGTACTAGAATGAAGACCTTTACTCTTTCAGAATTGCAGGATTTGCAACAACTAATATTGAATTATTCATATGAAACACAATAGTTTTGCCCAGAAAAAAAATTAACAAGCAGCGCTAGGACACAGGGTCTCATCAGAAACCGAAGCAGCAAGTTGTTGTATGCTTCCATGTAGGGTTCAAAAGGATCATGAGTTACAGTCTTCCTAGAACAAAGTGAGAAGAATCTACTTCCTGAACCTTTTCTTTAACAGCCTGAAAAAAACCCAAAACCAACCAACAAAAAAACAAACAAACAAACAAACAAACCACAAAACAAAACAAAAAAAAAAACACAAAAAAACCCATGAGAGTGAAACAAAGAAGAGAAAAGAAATGTCACTACATGTGAACATTGAGGCAACTGAATCAAGCCCCTGAATTTTTGCAGAGTGTGCTACTTAACCTCAGCATTTTGATTCATATGTCCAGTGACTACGAAATGTGCTAATATTTGTTCATTCTACCTTTTCCTTAATCAGTAAGCCATATATCTTGCTAATTGGACTGGAGACTTAAAAGCACTGGCCTCTGAGGTGAAATTAATCCATATAACTCTAGGGAATTCAGTCTTTTAACTTGATTGTTTTACCTTTATATCTGATATTGTATCCTACAGTATATGAAACGGCACTGGACACCTATTTGTGTGGCATGGCTGACTGAACCAAGGCCTAGAAGTTCAAATTTTTACCATAAGAAACTTTGAACGCTCTTCTTACTTGTCATTGACATTGGATTCAACTACTACACAGTCATCACCTATAATCTCTGTGTCAGGCCTCCGAAAA
Source organism: Margarornis squamiger (assembly GCA_035222235.1). Lineage (NCBI taxonomy): Eukaryota > Metazoa > Chordata > Aves > Passeriformes > Furnariidae > Margarornis > Margarornis squamiger. The sequence goes on along the minus strand of JAWWTY010000001.1, from coordinate 69,340,311 downwards.
TAGAAACAGGTATGTCTACCAGCTGTCTTCCTATAAACTAACTGAACTCTTATGTAAGCATTGCCCATGCATAATGAATCGAGGAGGAGGTGTTATAGATGAAAATTATATGATATATCACACATGGTAATAATGCATGGTGGTAAATTGAAGTTCATAAATCATTACATAGAGTTGAAAACCTAAAACAGTCAGCATTTCCTTTATGAAAGAAAGTTTATGAAGTTTATGAAGACAAATAGTCATGATCAAAAATAAAAAGTTAGCAATAAAAATACATGAATATGTACCTGAGTGATTATTTCTCTAAAACTGAAATAATATCAGTCAATAGGATAATATACTCCATTAATCCATATGTCTAATTTGAGGACTAGTTGGTTAGAAATTCATAATTTTGATTGACTAAATATGGTGTCACACTGTTTTATTTTTACAGCAAAATAACTGGAACATTTAAATCTTTATCCAAAATACCCAGATGTAGGTGAATTTCTTCAGAGAATTTTGTGCTTTTAAGGGCATATTTCTTTGGCTTTTAAAAACAGTCAAGTATATATTTACACAGACATATGAAATGTTCATTTCCTTTTATGTATTTTGTATCATTGCAATAAAAGAGAAAGGACCACCTGGAAGATGTCCAAAAGCTCAAGCTGTTTTTTCTGACAAGGCAATGTCACACCTGCATAGTTGAAATTGAAATGGTGTTTCTGGAAGGAAAGTTCCCATACCAAGTGCAGACGAAAGCAGAAGGAACAACTTGAAGAGTCCAACACCTGCTGTAGGCCATAGTGAAAGAGCAATACCAATCACAATGTTATTTTTAACTTATACTGTACATTATTCATCTCAAACATACCTAATAGATTATATCAAGTTTTCCACACAGGCTGGATATAAGATATGAATAAAAAGACCCTAATTCCATTCAGAAAAGTCTGTCTGTTCTAACAAACTCTCGTTAGAGGTTGCACAGTAACATACACCATAAAATCACAGAATTGTGGAATGGTTTTGGTTGGAAAGTACCTTAGCATCTAGTTCCAATCCCTCCTCTATGAGCAGGGATACCTTGCACTAGACCAAGCTGTTCAAAAGCCAATCCAGCCTGGCTTTCTACTATGCTATGGATGAGGCATCCACAACTTCTGCGGGCAACCTGTTCTAATGTCTCACCTCCGTCACAGTAAAACATTTCTTCCGAATATCTAATGTAAAACTTACCATCTTTCAGTTCAAAGACATTAGTACTTGTGCTATCACTACATGACCCTCTAAAAAGTCACTCTGGCTTTCTTGTAGACTCCCTTCAGGTACTGAATGGCTTCTATAAGGTTGCTCTGGAGCCTTCCCTTCTCCATGGTGAACAGCCTGTCTTCATACAAGAAGCGCACCAGATCTCTGATCATCTGCGTGATCCTCCTCTGAACTTGCTCCAGCAGGTCCACATCCTGGACTGCCTTTGTCTTGCCCCAGAGACCCCTGTTCTTCAGCACAAAAACCCTGTTTCTAGGGAGGGTTTTGCTCCGCATGTGAAACACTCACTACAGACTGCTGAGAATAGACATCTAGTGTAGCAATTTCTTATAAGTACACGTCTAAATACACTTTCTTATGAATGCCCCAAATTCCTGGGCTTTTTGGAATGATGTCTGCTTTTTATTATTGACTTTTGGCTTTTTGATGTTACATCAAGAAGCAATTTGCTTGTGGGAAATAGATGAAAATCCCGCGTCTAAGACACTACAAGCCCTCCCTTTACATTTTGAAACAAAATTCATTGTAGTGCTGTATTCCAGGGCTTTAATAATAAAAAAAAAAAATTACAAGAATGAATTTTTTCATTGTCACTTTAGAAACATCTAAATGCCAATAAAAAAGTGTGAGTACACAGACACTGAAAGTTTGTTTTAAGAACATATAAATAAGTCAACATGAAAAACAATTTGCACCATAACAAAACGTCTTCAGGGAATCAATTCAGTAAAAGGTGGAGTAAGTTTAAGGCAATATGCAACTGGAAATACAACAGGTGAGTAAAATATCACAGCTTAATTTTCCTTAATTTTCCTTAATTTTCATACATAATAGACATTTTTATAGAAGGAGCTCCATCAACAAACTATTCTCTTTATATTGCGTCTTCTGTTGCAACTCCTGTACTTCATAACACACAATACATATTTTGCTACTATATTGCCTTGAAATCAAAAAAACTCCAGAGCTTCAGGAAGACACTTGGTGAAGAGGTGGCATACTTCAATGCATAGGAAGGATGGGCATTGTAGCAAACAAAGTGAAGGATTATATACCTTAAGATTAGTGTTTATGGAGTAGTAAAGTAAGCAGGATACAATAAAACGATGGGGCAGCTAATACAGAAGTAGAATTTGCAAGATATTGAAAGAAAGAAGAGACAGTATGAAGAAACAGGATATTCTGTTCTGATGAAGAATTCTAAAGAAAAAGAATAAATACTTTCCTATATTCTACAAATAAATAAGTAAATTTAGGCTTTATTTTACATACAAATTTATGTTTAACTGTACCATTTCTTGTTTAATTGAAGTATCACATTTGAGTATTTTTTTAAAGTAACAATTACAGAAATTCCTCTGTATTTGCCTCCTTTCATTTTCCATTTTTATAATTTCTGCTCCTCTTCTTACATATCACAGAATCATAGAATCACAGAATATCCTGAACTTGAAGGGACCCACAAGGATCATCAAGTCCAACTCCTAGCCCTGCACTGGACCAACTCCAAGATTCACAACATTTGCCTGAGAGTATCATCCAAAGGCTTCTTGAACTCTGTCAGGCTTGGTGCTGTAACCACTTCCCTGGGGAGCCTGTTCCACTGTCCAACCACCCTCTCGGTGAAGAACCTTTTTCTAATATCCAACCTAAACCTGCCCTGACACAACTTCAGGCCATTCCCTCAGGTGCTGTCACTGGTCACCACATAGAAGAGATCAGTGCCTGCCCCTCCTCTTCCCCTCACAAGGAAGTTGTAACTGCATTGAGGTCTCCCCTCAGTCTCCTCTTCTCCAGGCTGAACAGACCAAGTACCCTCAGCCACTCCTCACACAGCTACCCCTCAAAGCCTTTCACCATCCTCGTTGTCCTCCTTTGGACACTAACAGCTTAATATCTTTCTTGTATTGTGGTGCCCAAAACTGCACACTTTATCCAAGATGAGGGTGCATCAGAGCAGAGCAGAGCAGGACAATCCTGTCCTTTGACCAGCTGGTGATGCTTTGCCTGATGCCCCTCAGGACATGGTTGGCCCTCCTGGCTGCCAGGGCACTGCTGACTCATCTTCAACTTGACATGGTCCCTTTCCATGGCATTTCTTTCCAGCATCTCATTCCCCAATCTGTCTGTACATCTGGGGTTGCCCCATCCCAGGTGCAGAATCCAGCACTTCCCCTTATTGAACTTCCTATGGTTGGTTATTGCCCAGTCCTCTAATTTGTCAAGGTCTCTCTGCATGGCCTCCCTGCATTTGAGGGAGCCAACATCTCCTCCCAGTTTTGTGTCTACAAACTTCCTTAGCCTCCCTTCCAGTCTTTCATCCAAATCATTTATGAAATGTTGAAGAGCACGGGGCCTAAGATGGAGCCTTGTGGAACCCAACTAGTCACACAGACCCCACAGGTCACCAGTCTGATGTTCCCCCATTCACTATTACCCTCTGTACTTGACCCTTGAGCCAATTGCTCATCCACCACCTGATGTGTTTATCCAGCTGTGCTGGACATTTTTTCCAGAAGGATCCTGGGAAAGACAGTCTTGAAGGCTTTACCAGAGTCCAAAAAGATTACATCAAGTGGCTTCACTTGATCAACTAGGTGGGTTACTTTTTCATAAAAGGAAATCAGGTTGGATAAAAAGGACTTTCCTCTCATGAAGCCATGCTGGCTGTGACCGATGACAGCATTGGTTTTCAATACTTCCCAGAATAATCTTCTCCTCCATAACTTTACCAGGTACTGAAGTGAGACTGACATATGTGGAAAACTGGCATGGCTACAGCACTGATTCCTAAACATAGCCATTAAAATTTTTGTTAGCCTGCAGAAGCACTTCTTCAGAGTTCAGCAGAGCAAGTAACAGCAAATACCTCAGTGAAAAATTGTGACACATAACCCGTTTCTGTTTGGAATATTTATTTTCAAAATAGGAAATATTAGAACACATGATTTATTTTCATGATCCTCCACAGATACATAGTCAATATTGATCATTAAGGCTACATAGATTCTTTTCTATTTTAAGCTTCCACCTATGATGTTGTCAGCCAAGGCAAAGTTTGGCAAGTAGGCTTGGAGACCACAGCCAAGTTACTTCATTTCCAGCTGCTGTCACCTTGCTCAGGAAAACAAAATATTGAAATTACATTGTACCAATCTTTAAATACTCAGCTACGAGTTCAATTACATACAGGTATTTAAGCCAGAACCTAGATACAAAAGCTGGCATCTAAATACTAGCATTGCATTTTTTCCTCAGGAAAAAGTAGTCATAGGAAGTTTTTCAAAGAACATGATGAGATCTAGAGTTATGGGATATGTGCACATGGTGTTTGACATTCCATGTTTAAGTGATTGTCTAAATAAGTCAAAATTACTGGGAGTTGATCATGCAAAATAAAAGTGAAGTGTTGTGTGACAGTTTCTTTGAAAACTATTGCCAGTTGGGCAAACCTATCATCTGTTTACTTCAATGATATATTTTAAAATTCAAAAAGTTGTGTGTCAAAGTCTAGATGAGTCTTATTTAATTATGATTTCTCAGAGCGTATCACCTTTCATGGAAGATCAGATGAAGTGGATATTAATTTCTAGTTTCCTTTGGATTCTGTTTTTGACATATGTATTTGATTTGCAGATCCATTAACTAAACATCTCCGGACTAAACCTTGCCTTATTTGGCATACTAAATGTGCAGCCCAGTGTAAGATAATATGCCTGAAGGCATTGCTGTTTAGAAAAGGAAAATAATAAAGCTGGAAAAAGTACTGTTTAAAAATATGAAAACATATTTCTCAAAAAAAAAAAAAAAAGAAAAAAGAAAAGCTAGTACACTTCCACATTTTCAAGGAAATGTCTTCTGTAAGAAATCTCAACTTAATTGCAATCTGAGCAGTTATATGAACTTTAGACCATCCATTTATATACTTCCAAACAGACATACATCTATTCAAAGTTTTGAAGTGGTGTCATCATATTTCCCAACTTACTTTTATACTGTATCACCAAATCATAGTCGTAGAGTGGCTTGAGTTGGAAGAACCTTAAAGATCACCTAGTTCCAACCTCCCACCATGGGCAGGGACAGCTTCCACTAGACCAGATTGCTCAGAGCTCCATGAGTGATGCTGTGTATAAAGATCCTTCGGGGCACAGCACTGCATTCATATATCACACTTTGGAAAATGGATGGGAGACAAAAAAGTTTGAATGTATTCTCAGCCTAGAAATTCTTTGGGAATTGCATGATGGTTAAATTCAAAAGTGAAATATTTCATATTTATTAAAAATTTAGTTACCCAGCAATAATCCGTACCTGTATTTGTGATGACTTAGCAACAGCTGAAGAGGTGCATGTGACACCTTTATAAGAAAGGAAACTCCTCCCATCCTCTGCCCAGTAAGGTGGCAGACAACAGGAGATCCCAGAAGGTCTTCATGTGTATTGCTGACATTTTCCAAAGAAAACAATGAATCTAAGGGAAATCAGTTGGTAAATAACTTACACCTCATTCACATTCCATTTGATTGTACATAGATGATTTCAAGTAATATCTTAAACACCATTCTAAGAACATATATTACTCTAAATTATATTTTCTTTAAATGCAAAGTTTTCAAACTTCCTTCATTTGATCTCATGACAGGTACTTAATATCTTAGAGTCCAGTGTATGTTGAGTAACTAAGGTCCTCACCCTGCCTGTACAGAGAAGCAGGCACATAATAAGGGTAATTCAACTCACCTAAAAATTTATATCAGTCTTCTCATTTTAAGTCAGCCAGCCTGGGATTCAGCTCCAGATTCAGACATCTGCATTTAAACATCTTCATCTTCTCACTGACATCTGAGTTCAGTGTCTAAGTTCCCATGATAGTCTATGGAGTGCTGTGGTAGGATGGAGATGCTTAACCATGGGTCGCTAGTAACAACTGAGATGCTCTGAGATGTCCAAAACAACAGCAGTCCTTGCTGGGATATTTTAGGCTATCTCACTAGTACTAGACTCATATGTCTAAGCAACTGAACTCAACCAATAGTGACAGGTCAGCTGAAAAACCCTAGAGACTCAACAGGACAGTACTGACTAGATCTCAGCTGACTATGATGAGAGTTGGGCATTAAGCTCCCCTGTTGGCAAGTACATCTAAATTTGGGAGTCTGAATCAGAAGCTGAGATCTACCCTTAGATTTGCATAATATAAATCCAGGCCTTAAAAAAATGACCTAACTTTAAATTAGTCACAATAATTCCAAAACCTCATGCCTAGTGATGCTTTCAGTTCTATGGAGCAACCATTTGCCCTCAGTCTGTTTCTGGTGCAAGTCTCCTGTAATACCTGTATGATATCAATCAGCCTCTGTGGATGTCTTAGACACCTTTCAACTGGCCCCAGGTGCCTATGTTTATGCACATCAATTGTAATGGAAGCTTATATGCTTAGCTCATAGTAGCCACTGGTCTTTGAACTGGAAAGGTATCAGTCTAATACCCCATGTTTTATCCACTTTTAGAAATTCTGTCAGACTCCATGGAAATCCTTCTGTGTAACCTCTTGTTACTATATCCTATGCATGCTAGGTAGACAACCAAATCTGCCACTGCTGAGTTTACTGGACTTACTCACTTTATTAAATTTATGCAAAACCTTAAAGATTTTTTTTGTGCTGTTGTTTTATCAGAGCTAATAAACTACTGAGTTTAGAAGTAGAAGTCACAGATTCAGTCCAAGTAATTAATATTTCTTTTTATATCTAGTTCACTGAGTTAATGTGTTGTCACCTCAATATATGGACATGGAACTGAATAAATCTTTTGCAGACATCCTATAACACTGAATGGAAATGTTCTTGAGGTCAATGAGTAAATATGAAACCAAATTAATTTGGTTCAGCAATTCTAAGATGCATCATATTTTTCACTGTCCTGAAAATACTAGTCTGTGAAAAATCAGGACATTTTCTCCTTCATAAATATAAAACATAGCCATGTTAACCAGGAGATTTAGAACTAGATTTCTAATTATGGTGGCATGCTCTTATTGCCTCACTTTATTATGACACCTAACTTCACCAAAGTGTATTTCAATCCCTTCAGTGCCTTAGGGTATCGGACATATATTCTAAAAAGAGGTATTTGCATGATTCCACGAGCGTGTATCAAAGTTCTGACAGTGTACTGAAAATAATTAAAATGCATTTGAAAGGTCTGGCCCTGGGCGTTAGCATCCTTTTTATAACAGGAACCTTGCTGCAAAATGCAAAATCTCTGGTTTTACAGACCACACTGACTTCTGGAAGGATAGTAAGCAGAAGTACCCCCAACCTCCACCAAGTAATACTTTTAACTGGATTTTTGAGGTGTGGTAACTAGATTTACTTTTTTTTTAAATAAACTATGATTTTTTTACAAAATTAATTACCTGTATGATAAATATTCAACCACAATAATTCCTTAATCTGAGACAAATATTTTGCCCTTGAGCTGCATTAGTATAATCCATGAAATGTTAAAGCTTTATTTATGTAGAAATATAAAATTATGCTTATATTTGGAGTGAATTGGGGGGAGATCCCATGACAATATTTTGGTCCAGTAAACATGTACAGAAAGAGGTACTTTCTTCCCTTGCCATTTTGATTAATAACAATAATTTTCATTTACGAAATTATCTTCTCTGTTATAATATATTAAATTTTCTGACCATTCTTCTGTAAGAACAGTAAACTGTATTTTCAGCTCTAATTACCCGTACTTCTCCATTCTCATTTCTCCTTGCACATCTGTCATTGAATTTATGCGCTATTGTTGTCTTTTTCCTCTCTCAGCATCCTCTTTTTTGTACACCCAAAAGAAACAATTGATATTGTATTATGGTTGTTTTTCCTAGAGAGAAATGTGCCTGCAAATGAGTCTATTGACTGCTTCACTTTCAGGCAAGTTATCTTATAAAAAATTATGTGTGAGAACTGGTGCATTCATTATGGCTGACCTGCTGGGATATCAGCAATGTGGGAAAACAGGTTTTTTGCTTATTTTAAGCTCTGTATGAAGCTGGAAACATATTTTGTTTATATTATTGATAATAACCAAGATTCATCTGGCATCCTTCCAAGGGAAGCACACTGACATAAGTTTATTTTATATCTCAGAACATATGCTATGGGTTTTTTTATACTCTTTCCTCAATACAATTTCAGGAGATCATTGCATCACACATACAGAATTTGCAAGTTTGTAAAGATTATGATAAGGGAAAATTTCCAATGCCTTCTCATTCAATTACTACTAATTGTTGTTGTATTCTGCTTGCCTATGTGAAGCCTTGGTACCATAGTGAGATAGAAAAGGCTGTTTTATACATGCAACAAATTTGTGAAATGCAGAAACATTTAAAAACAAATAAGAAGAGATTTTGTACTGCATAAGGGGGAAGCGTTTTGTGTGTAATATAATTTTATATGGTCATTAACCAGACAAGTCCAGACCCCATGAATTCATGCCTTACAGAGCATATCAGTGACTGAGGCACCTGCCTCCCAGTAGTACTTATGTTGAAGGTGATGTATTCTCATCTCCCCCTTCATAACTCTGAAAATGAACCCCTCAGTTCAGTGGGATCAGATAGTAATAAATTCACATAATTACATACTTGTTAAGGAGGTTAAGGTTATTTTGTTTGGGTTACGTGACTATAATTTATTTTATCAGTAAGGTTTGAGGTTAAACAATATTAATGGTTAGTTAATGGCCTAATGAGTCAGCTACAAGCCATTTAGACATTTAGGCATGCAATGAACCTTTGCTTTTCAGTGACTCCTCTAATGAAAGATCTATATGAGTGCCTGTCTACTGTCACAATAGAGATAGCAGGAGAGTCATCTAATCGATTGTGATGGTAAATCAATTGATCTGTAACCCTGTGTTCATACAGTGAAAAAGATATGGAGGAAACATTTTACTGTTCCCTTATTTCCAGCTGAATATCTATAAATAAAAGAGACAGTTCCCTATTTGAAAATATTCCCTTTATAACTGTGATTCAAAAGCAGGGAGAATCTGATTGATGTCCTATTTTATAGATGTGTCGGTTACTTTTGTCATTTCCAGGAGATTTAAAGTTCTTAGAAATTAAATATATGATGCAGAACATCAGAGAGGCTTGCACTTCACTGTCATGTGTAAGGTTAGGGATTAAGATAAAGCTGATGTGTGCTCTACTTGTTTCTACCTCTGAACAGCATCCAAAAATGAAGCAGGATGATACAGAAAGAAATCTGGAAACTCTGTTTATTAAAAAAAAAAAAAAAAAAAAAAAAAAAAAAAAAAAAAAAGTGTTTGAAGCTTCTTTTGAATAAAGACTGTGTTAAAGAATGTTTTAAGACAGCAGTCTATTATATTGATGCTGCTTTTATAGCCTGATTGTACCCTGTCCTCTGGGTTTCACTACATATTTTTCTTTTTCTGTTTTGTGCTTAGAACACAGATTCTTTAATTCCTGTTATAATCACAAAACCACCAGAAACACCAGCTATTATGAAGGCTCTGTTACACCTATGTACTGATTCTTTCTAAACACCTAATAGGATTTCATGGTGCCTTTTTTTTTTCTTTTTTTAAACTAACTTGGTTGCCTTATTCTTTTTCTAACCTGAGATACCTCTAAAAAGACCAATTTTCAGAATCATTGATCAGCCTGTCCCTTTTGCCTTCAGAAAAATCAGAGATCCTTATTTAAGGCACCCCAGAGTGGGTACAAAACAGCAATACACTTCAGCACTGTTTTTAAATGTGAACTTATCATCTTCTAAACAATTCAGTTCAAGGGGTTTTGATACTGTGGTTGACATGAACCTTGCAACATGTGAGTTGCTGCAACCCTTCGCTTTAGTATCACAGTGTCTCTTACTTGAAAGGGTGACAAGGTTTCCATATTGAAAACATACAATAAGAAGGAAGACAAATTCAGATTCCCTTTCCTAGTAGCCATGAAACTTCTCTTTGTTAAATGGCTGATGTTTAATGGGGAGTTGTTACATGCACAATATGGGCAGATGTTAAATGTCTGCTGAATATACAGAACAGAGTAAAATGATGGTGTGAGTTTGTAGCCCAAGGCTATGTCAGTACTACAGAATGTGCCTGCAACTGTCCAGCTGACAGGGAGCTGCCTCTGTACACACACATAAACCACTTTTGCCATGCAAAACAGTGTCATTGTGCTCAACTTGCCTGCTAGGAATAGTCCCCTATCCACACTAGCTGTCAGGGTGGGAAGTGTTTTGAAAAAATGGTCCTTGTCCCAGGTTAAAGTTCATTCCATCCTAATGCCTCAACAGTATGGACAGTCAACTTCCAGGAGCAGGAGTGCTCCTTGACACTGTTTAATTTGGTAGGGTAGGCAGAGCCTGAATACCTAAAATCTGTCACTAGAACACACATTTGTTTGCCTCACACCACTTTTATAAATGCATTTAATAGTCAGGTTTTCAAAAGATTGCACCATATTATGCAAAACCAATCCTCCTTCCAGATGTTTGGGCATGCCAAACTATAATCTCCTCACTTGTAAATGAACATTCTGTCTGACCATGTGACAATTCACTGACAATCCACAGTAACAGCCTAGTCCTACAGAGCACACTAAATATCAGTAGCTGATAGATCTAATACCTCATCCAAAAACCTGTGATGCCTCTGTGTCCTCTATTTCAAATCATGACGTGGAGATATTCATCCTCTCCTCTGACAATAACAACACTGTATCATCACTCAAATGTCTAGAAGAAAGATTTAGTATCCAAAACCAAACTCAAGTTAGTAGCTGTCGTTGGGAAGGGTCCGTACATTTATTTTGATTATTTGTTTGCCTGACAGGTGAACTGACTACAGACTGGAGATGATGACAACATGAGCATCAGCTTGGTAACAGAAAGCCAAGTACTTCAGCCCACAGAACTGTCACCCAAGGTTATTCCTTCAGCATTTCTGCTGATGCAGTCACTGCTATAGATCATACAAACAGATGCACAATCTCATTTCAAGTATTTGTTCCCCTGTACTGTGTGATATGGAGTCTGTTAGGAAAGAATGAGCACAAAACTTTTCTTAGATGAAAGCACTGGAAAGCAACCAAAACTATTCCCATGCCTTTTTTTTTTTTTTTCCTCCCCTCTAAAAAGCTCTCTACTGTTCTGCTGAGGATAAAACAATTTATGTCAGACTATTTGGTATAACATGCAGCACAGCTACCTCAAGATTTATAGTTCCCTTTCCTTGGCTTTTAAAATGTGCTTTAGCTGTTTTCCATATGGTCTTATCTCCCACATAGGATAAAATTGAATAGTGTGATAAATTATATCCACTGATGTATCATGGAAAATGTTTCTTCATGGATGAAAAGGGCACTTTTTAGTCAGGGAAAACACAAGCACAAGTAATTTTTATTTTTTTTTTCCCAAAAGGCATCATCTTCCTCCTACTGATAATGTAGAACTTGGAGCCTCTGTTTTGGGTTCAAGTCCATTATTAGACTAGGGTCAAACCCTTAGGGTCAACTCAAGGCTCAGTTGCCTAAGCATAGACATCCTACTGCATTTCATTTCCAAAGCATGGGATCTGTAGACAGATCCACTGAATAAAACTGCAGAACCATACAGACCTGGGATTTCTCCAATTACATACGATAGACATGTAAAATTAGGTATCTACATATGTAAGTGTAGAGGGTTGACCATGGCTGGACAGCAGGTACGCACTAAAGCTGCTCTCTTGCTCACCTCTGCAACTGGACAGAGGATTGAAAACACTAAGGATTTATGAGCTGAGATAGTAGCTGGAAGAGGTTACTTACTGATCACCATCACAGGCAAAACAGATTCCAAGTGGGGATATTAATTAAATCTATTACTAACAGGATCACAATAAAAGAATGAGAAATAAAATAATCTTAAAAACACCTTCCCCCGCAACCCTCCTTCCTTCCAAGTTCTACCTCCTCTCCCCTAGTGGTGCAGGGAGATGGGGAATGGGGGTTATGGTCAGTTTTTGTTTCTGCTGCTGTCAAGAAGAGGAGTCCTTCCCTTGCTTCCCATGGGGTCCCTCCTGTGGGAGATAGTCCTTCACAAACCTCTTCAGTGTGAGTCCACCCCAAAGGCAACAGTTCTTCACAAACTGCTGTCATGTGGGTCACTTCTTCATGGGGTCATTCAGGCTGCTCCAGTGTGGGTCCTCCCCAGGGCCACAAGTCCTGCCAGGAAAACCTGCTCCAGCGTGTGCTCCTCTCTCCATGGGTCAGCAGGTCCCTGCCAGGACACTGCTCCATCATGGGCCTCCCATGGGGCCACAGCCTCCTTCGGGCATCCACCCACTCTGGTGTGGGCTCATCCCAGGGCTGCAGGTGGATCTCTGCACCCCTGTGGTCCTCCATGACGGCAGAGGCACAGCTGCTTCACCATGGTCTGCACCAGGAGCAGGGGAACCTCAGCTCTGGTGCCTGGAGCACCTCCTGCCCCTCCTTCTGCACGGACCTTAGTGTGTGCAGAGTTGTTTGCATGTTCTCACTCTGCTCTTCCCTGGCTGCAATTTGCCACTGTACAATAACTTTTTTCCTTCTTAATATGTTATCACAGAGGCGTTACTACCATTTCTGGTTGGCTTGGCCTTCTCCAGTGGCAGGTCTGTCCTGGAGCCAGCTGGCATTGCCTCTGCATGACATGGGGGGGAAGCTTCTAGCAGTTTGTAGCAGAAGCCACCCCTGTAGCCCCTCTGTTACCAAGATTTGGCCACAATACAGTGTGGACAATACATGTGAACCAGCCATGGATCAGTGAAGATTAGAATTGCATGTCAGTAGTCTGATGTTCTCTTTACAGCTCCAGAGGACATGGATTTCTTGCCATGGATTGTTTCTTCCAGACAAGATTTTCTTTCTGAAAATCTTGGGCTACACATGGACAACTGCATGAAGTATAATGATGTGAACAAGCAATAGGGGAAGAACTCAGTTATTACATAAATATTTAATGGTACATTAGACACCATACAATTACGAGACTTTAGACATCCTAGTTAGCATCAAACTGCTGTCCAAAAAGGACAAAGTTCTCCCATGGGTCCTATGTCATATCACTAAATGAGTTCATATATTCAGATGGTTCAGATGTAGAAATTTAGGGCTTTAGAAATTCATTACCCACATATGTATTTTTGGGGCTAATTAGGATGTTGTAGGGGAGATGTGTGGGGTTTAGTGATCTGACATAAAACCATGATTCCTGAAGAGGTTTGGGTTTATAAACATTGTTGATTGCAAGGCATTCATATGCTTCAGGGTCTTCATAACAATAATACCCTCAGATGGTGTAAGACCCCAGGCTATGAGCTATGGGCTCACCAGAGGGGTGTTAATTTAAAAATATGCAAGGCTCCAAAAATTTTCCCATCAAGTTTTTCAAAAGGGCCATTGGTTCTTCTAACACCTTAAGAGAGAGTGTAAAGCAGAAGACGCTGCACACGTATCTCAAAAGGTTAAAAATAACATGCTTTTACTGTTAAACTTTAGAAAATAAGAGAACCTGGCAAAAGTATAAAGGGCAACGTTCAACCAGAATAAAGCATTCCACAAAGCATTGACTTACACATGCTAACCCATACAGCTTAGCAAAATCCAACCAATCCAACTTTAAGTTACCCAAAATATTAAGAAAGGAGATTAAGAGAAGAAGTAAAGAAAGAGAGAGAAAAAGGGAGAATTATAGTTACCACCCAGAGTCCTGTGCAAGTCCAGCTCTCACATGTCCAGAAGGTAGGGTCCAAATGCATGGAAACCACTTGTCTTTGGTTTTAACTGCTCTAACATGCTGTGGCCACTCCCTGCCAGGCATGACTTCCAGCCCACCAGCCACTCTGGGACTCTGGGGCAGGGTGAAGGGCAGTGCGCCCAGTATGCCAGCCATTCTGGGGCTGGGTTAGGGGCTCGAGGTGGTGTGATGTGGGGCAGTGCTCGGGCGTGCCAGTGCCTGACAGCTGCTGCAGGGTTGCCCAAGGAGACTCCAAGAAGCTGGGGTATGGGACAGGGCATCACTTCACCTTCATGAAATTCAACCTGTCCTTTCCCCTGCCACACACATACACTTGACTTGGTCTGAGACAATAATTAATATAATAATACAGTGTCTCACAGAAGGTTCCACAATTTTAATCCATAAATATTAGCTGGTTTTCCTTATATTTAATGGTTCTATGAATTTACCCTTTTGAATTTAAAGTTTTCTAGCCAATTAACTTAGCCAATGAAGTTTCTAACAAATTAATTTATTCTTCTTATATCAGAAAAGACTAGGCTTAGCTAATTCACCAGGCTTTTTTATAAAAGTGTAGTTCAAAAAACTGATCCAATTATTCCCACTCATGGATCTCTCTCTCACCTTTTTCTCCCCTCAGTGCTCCACTTCATCCTTTTGTTTTTGAGGAAAGGGCAATGACATGTAAGAAGAAATAGTAGCTCATCTGTTATTGATGAAGAAGCAGTATGTAAAGATAACCTGTGATCTCCCAGAAGACCACATTGAAGTCAGATGGCACTCTCTGATTTGTATTCTCATTTTTTACTTATCCTCAAGGAGTCAGGACTTCATCTCACACAGAAAAGTTTTTCATATTTACTAAGTTTTATTCAAGTTGTTCTATACCTTTTTTTCAGAATTTCACTGTCATCTACCAGCATAGGCTTGCTTTTGTAGGACAAAACTGTGTTACCTCTTTGACAAGAGATGTTAATTGGAAATATCACTAAGACATTACAGAAACAAAACCCACCAGTTCAGTCTCACTAGCAAAATCAGTGTGGCTTTTGTCGGTGTGGTACGTTGACCTTGGCTAGCTTACAGATGCCCACAAAGCTGCTCTATCCCTCATCTTCCTCAAGACAACAGGGAGACAGAAGAAATGGCAAGAAGCCTGTGGGTTGAGATAAGGACAGGGAGATCACTTAGCAATTACTATCACAGGCACAACAGACTCAGCTTGGGAAAATTAATTGAATTTATTGCCACTCATATCAAAGTAGCATATTTAGAAATAAAATTTAAAAAAAAAAATTTCACCCCACCCTCTGTCTTTCCCAGGCTCAACTTCACTCCTGACTCCTATGCTTCCTCCCCCTGAGCACCATAGAGTGATGGACAATGGAAGTTGCAGTCCATTCATTATGTGTTCTCTCTGACTCTCTCCTCACACTCTTCCTCTGCTCCAGCATGGGGTCCTACCCACAGGACACAGTCCTTGACAAACCTCTCCAATGTGAGTCCTTCCCATAGGCTGCAGTTCTTCCAGAACTGCTCCAGCAGGGGTCCCTTCCATGGGGTGCATTTGTTCCTTCATGAACAAATTGTTCCAGTTTGGTTCCCCAACAGGATTGCAGATCTTGCCAGAGAACTTTCTCCAGCATAGGCTCCTCTCCAGAGGCTTCAGTTCCTGCCAGGAACCTGTTCTGGCATGGGCTCTCTCACAGGGTGCAGCTTCTTTCAGAGCACATCCACATGTTCCCACGTGAGGTCCTCTATAGGCTGCAAGTGGATACCTGCTGCATTGTGGACCTATATGGGCTTCAGGGGGACAGCCTGTCTCACCATGGTCTTCACCACATACTGCAGGGGAATCTTTGCTCCAATCTCTAGAGCTTCTCCTCCCTCTCCTTCTGCACCTTGGCATCTGCAGGGCTGTTTCTCTCATATATTCTCTGCTGTTGTGCAGCATTTTTTTCCCTTCTTAAATACAGTATTGTGTAAGTGCTGTTTTACACACACTAACCACTATAACAGAGTTGAACAAGGATCCCATGCTGATTAATATAAGCTCAGAGTGAAGGTTTACAATTTCTCTTTTGTTAGTTCTCAGGTTTCAGATCAAGCTGGATGCCTCTGCAAAGGGATCCTTTCTCCGGATTGTGCTCTTCAGTAATATTCATACCACCCATCAGCCAATCCCAAGTCCAATCAAATAATTCTGGTTGATGGTCTCTTGATTTCTAACTGGCTTTTGCTGCCACTGGGCTGAAGTTGCCTCGTTTTCTCAGAATTGTTTCCTTGGCCGTTTTTATCTTCATTCCACTCGCATCTGCCAGAGTCAGCTAGTTGTGCATTAGCAAGATTAGTTTTATGAAAAAGTTTACACTCAGTCAGCTTTAGTGGCCTAAGACTCCAACTATTTTAGCTACTACTAATGCTAAATGAGAATATTCAGAGAGAAGAATAGTTAAACAAATTTCTCTATATCAATACTGCCTTTCATGTTTTTGGGGGCACTCCTGCCCATATGCTTTTTTATAAGGACTCTTTAATACCTTTATAGAATTCCTAAGCATATTACTGTTTTGAGAATAATTCTCAGAGAGTGGGTTTGTCGATGCATCATTGAGCCCATTTTGGAAATGCTTTTGCCCACTCTTTTTGATGAAATTTATAAAAGAAAGACTACCAAAACACTTCTATAAAGGATTAATACCAGAACTAGAGTAACCCACTCTATTTTAAAAAGATATAGAAGATCATCTTAATTCAAAAATAAAACATTCTCACAGTCAGCTCTTCTGCACCAAGCAGTTGGTGCCATGTGCATGTACGGCACCAGTCAATGTATCTGGCTGTGCCTTTTCTGGTTATATTTTCCCAGTCTCAATATTGATGACTGTTTTCCCATTGACCTTTTATTAATACACCACTCAGGATGACACGGGCCACAATTATTGCAGGATAACCAAAGCCAACTGTCCTGGTGTTGTCTCAAATATTCCCATCTTGGAACTGAACCTGGTGTGATTGCTAATCTATGACAATGGTGAATACACAAAATAGGACACTGTTCTTGATTTGTGGCCTCTCATGGTCTGCTTCACTAAGCAGAGGTTGACTCCCTGGTCCAGGTTGTTCTAGAAGTTAAAAAAACCTGGCATGGCTCTGGGATTCCTTCAGCCTTGGCAAACTTAAAAAGTCCCAGTCTTATTCTTCAAAGTAGGATTGTCAGACTCCTGCAGAGTCAATGACAGTCAGTCTAGCTGAAGTTTCTTGGGCATTCATTTAACACGAAAGAGGTGAATTCAGTTATACTTTTCTGAAACATTTACAGCAATGCTAGATGTTAATAACAAAACATGAACCCTTCTACTTAGTGTCCAATTTAGTTTTGTGAGAGTAGACTTTTATCATTATTGCATATCCAAACTGAATTACATTCCACCTGCACTGGTTAAAATAATCTGGCTTGTGCTGCCAGATTTTCTTGTAGGTCTTTTTGCATCCCCAATACAAATTTGGAAACTCATCCAGCTCCATCTAAAATGCTGGTCCTAATGGGGTCAAAAGTCCTAGGCATTGCTAAGTGCCTACCTGCCAAACACTATTCCTGCTGGTGACAACCCTAGAGTTTCGTGAGGAGTATTTCTAATATTCCATAGCACTATTTTTGAAACTTAAGTCATTTCAAGCCTACCTGACTAAAGGTTTAAGTATTTCTATTTCTGAGAGTCCTATTCATTCTTTCCAAGAGTCCTGAGGACTGTGAATGATACGGAATATGTAGCTGTCACTGTGTTCCTGAACTTTTATAGATATTGTTTAGCATTCCTGTTGAAAAATGATAACCCTCCTGTCTGATTCTATGGTTTCAGGTATTCTATATCTGGGAATGATTTTCCATAAATGGGCTTTGACCGTTCCTGCAGTCCTGCTTTTGATGGTGGGAAAAGATTCTACTTATCCTGAGAGTTAACCTGTGATTACAAGCAGGTGCTTAAGTATTCTCATGGAAGGCATATCAGCATAATCAATTTGCAGTCTTTGAAGTGAGAAGTATGCCCATGGTCATCCTCTAGCCTCCTGTTTGGCTTTTGCATCAGGAAACTTCCAACATGTAGGGTAATCACAGTCCTTTTTACTGACATATGTATTCTGGGGGCTGTCTACTTTTTCTTAATCTGGGTAACAACTGATGCCATCCCTCCATGTGTTTTATCATTAAATCACCTAGCCAATGTCTTTAAATATTTTCTTGGTAAAATGTGGTTTTGCCCAATTATTCCAGTGTCATCTTTCACAGCCTTTCAAGGAGTCTGATCTTCATGAGTAGTCTCTGCATATATTTAGGCCAATCATCATCTTTTCAGATTCTATGTACTGGTGAAAGAATCATTTAACAGCTTCCCTTTCCAAAACCAAATATTACCTGAATTTTATATTCAGTAAAGCTGACCTACTACCAAGTTTGCTTAGACAATTAAGACAATATCAAACAGTGATGCATATCAATGTTTCATGTTAAGCATAAACATCCAGTATACCTGGCTAACTTCAAAAATATTGTAAGACTGCAACTTAAAAGTTTATATACTCTCAAAAGAAATAGATATTTTAAATACCTAACTATTAAGACAGGTTTGAAAATATTGACATAGTAAGGATTATAAAGCAGGATACCCCATTTTGCTGAGCTGTACTTTCGTTAGTTACTCAATTGTTCAGAATTAAGCTTTCTAGAAAGAGTTTTAGATACACTGAGAGAGTATAAATACAGATACCAAAAAATTCTTCCCCAAACCAAAGCAGGACTGAAATGGGCTTAAGGGAAATGTAAAGTAATTTTTGGCTTCCTTTTTCTCCAGTGAGCAGAAATCTGCACCTCCAGAGTCTGATTCAAGCCAAGGCCTGAGTTGTTATCTGGAAGTGTTTGTCATTCTCTTCTAAAAGCATACAGAGAACTGGGTGAATTTACCTTAATTTAAAGACTTCATTTAAGATTCTGTAGTTCATGAAGCAATTCTAGGTCTGACTTACCCATCTGGTGACTAAGGTACTCACATAGCAAAATGAAATCTCTTCTCTGAATCCCACAAGACAAGAACGTGAACAAGAGATCTTAGTTCAGGAGAGTTCCTGAAATAATCTTGAGTACTGTAGATTTCAACAACAACAACAATCTGTCCTGAACCATAATTTTATAGAATAAATTATGTTGGAAGAGACTTCTGGTGACTTCTTATCCAAACCTCTGCTCAGATCAGCCCCAGCTATAAGAGGTTGCTCAGAAAAATATCTGGTCAGGTTTGAACGTCTCCAAAGACAAAGATTCCACAACCTCCCTGTGCAACCTTCTCCTATGTTTGACCAACCAAACAATGATTTTTAATTTTTTTTCCTGGTGCCTAACTGTAACTTCCTGTGTTCCAACTTATGCCCATTGTGCCTTTTCTTGTTGGCATGCCTCATTGAGAAGACTCTAGACTTCTTTATTTCTTCTTCTGTAGCCATTAAATCTGGAGTAATTATTATACTGTCAAGATTTTGGTAACAAAGTCTTGGCCTCATGATAAGGTAGGTCTCAATTTTGAAGCATAACATTTTCTTCCATTAGACATTTGAAGATGACACTAGGATAGTCCCTGAGGTCTCCCTTTCTTCAGGATGAATAGATCCTCTCTCAAACTCTCCTTTCCTAGAGCAGTCTCCAGTTCCTGACCAGCTCAGTGGTGTTCACAGAACTCATTCCATTATGTCAGGGTCTTTCTTATGCTGGTGAGTCCAGGAATAATTAAAATGCTTCAGATGTGGTCTCTGACATGTGCTGAATAAAGGGCAGTCATCACTTGTTTTTACAGCCCTGAACATGGTTGGCCTTCTGCACTGCAAAGGCACAGGTCTGATTCATGTCCAGTGTGTTGTCCAAGGGGTCCTCACCTTTACATAACCCACAGTGCCAGCCCATACACGTAGTACAGGTCTTTGTGTTCACCTTTACTGAACTGGATGATGTTCCTATTAGCTCATTATTCTAGACTGCTGAGGTACCTCTGAAGAGCACCTCTGCCCATCAGGGCATTGACCACTCCCCCAACCAATTTCATAACACCTGAGAAATGGCTGAGAGTTCTCTTCATCCCATCATTAGTATGTGGGATTGGAGAGCTTTAACAAGATCATTAATATATGTGTTAAAGACTATTTGCACTATTGTTCATTCATAAGGGATACCAGCTGGGGGTTGTACCACTGATCACGACCAGCATCAACATCTAAACTACGGGTGAGAACCAGAAGTATTGTGTAGGAAGGAGCAATAGTTGTAGGGTTGCTGTTAAAGTTCCTCAGTGGAGCCTCTTGCTGATCCATGGCACAACAACTTGAATGTAACTTTGAAGATTGTCCCAAATTGATAAAGAATTGTATTATGAACAGTATAACGCAAGTGGTAGCTGATAGTATTAGCATAAACTGGACAGAAATTTATTTTTTTGTTATAATCAATCATTAAAACAAGCAGCATAGTAATGAAAATAATCATGTCCAGTAATGAACTGGAAATCCCTTCAGAGACACTCTTCAAAAATGTGATTTAGCAATTAACCTGAACACCACTGCACAAAATTCACAATCCTGTACATACCTATGTTGTCAGTGAATCTTCTAGGTAGCTTAAGTGTCACAATTATCACTGTTACAGCTTGCTGGCACCCAGCATCCCCAGGGAACAGTTACTACACTTGCGGCATTAATATATGCTAGTGTTAGAAATACGAGTTGTAAGATAGGATATTTGCTATCTTGGATTATATCCTATTTGGTGACACTTTCTAACAATGTTTTTGATAAAATACTCATTGTGCAGAAGTACGGGGTTTGACCACATTGTTTAGGGGGATGAACTTATCTGTATTTCCTAAACAGAGAGGTAAATATCAGCAAGTGCCATAGAACTGCTATACCATTCTGTGTCAGAAAAAAAATCAGCAGTGTATAGCAATCTTTACATACTCTGACTGTGTTAAGTCTAATTGCTTGCCTTGCCAAAATACAATCCAGTAAGGTTTTAAGAACCTGTAACTGTTCACTGTGAAGAGATTTTAAAAATACAAACAAGGTCTGGATGCATTTAGAAGTAGAGAACTCCAGAACATTAAAAGCAGTGAAGATTCTTAACATTTGTACTGGAAATAAAGCTCTTAAGCAGAGAAATACTCTGCAGCCATGAATAAAAAAAACCAAACCAAAACAAAAACAAAAACCCAAAACAGAAACCTTTCATTACATTCACTAGCAATAACATTATAGTATCTATCTGCATGATTGTTTAGTGTCAGTGTCTGAGACATTCAATAAAACTCAAAGCTAGAGGGTGTTTTTTTTTTTTTTCCTTAGAGTCAGTGTTCATCTAGATGCATTTCTTGTTGAAGGTCAATAAAATTCTCTCTACTTCTTCAATGTTATATGTTGTTTGAATAAATAGATACTATCAATAAAAATATTCAAAAATATCTTAAAACATAGCTAACTATGAAAATTCCTTTGAATATTGAGATAAACAAAAGGATGGACACACCATTCACAGGAAAGTTAATGCTTAAAAAACTGTTCTTTACTGAGCCTTAAATTTATCAACTTTGAAATTTTGTTTTAATATAAATGATGCTCCTTAAAAAGACACTTTTCAGGGAATATTGCAGAAAGTATCTAAAACTATGACTATCTGTACCAACACTAATTCTAGAAGTTCCTTTCAGTTCATCAGTCCCCAAAAAAGAACATATCCACCAACATGACTAACTTATGTGAGTCGAATCAGCATGACTTACTTTTTTAATTTCACATATCAGCTACCTAAAGCAATGAACTACTGAGTGGTCCTATGCTGTCTTTAGGCTGTAAATGTTGAGAGCAGAAAGCATTACTCTATTTATTTTAATGAGAAACAAATTATCGACACTTGTAACCATCTGTGGAGCTGAACAGAAGCAGAAGCTAAGAAGAGTACTGAGAATAGCATAGTCAAAACTTACCATGACAAAATAACTGGATTGTGACCTCCAGATCACCTGCTCGAGGAGACTTAAAAGCACTGAAATTACTGCTAACTCATTTTATGTTTGTCTATATAAATATCACACATCAATAAGGAAATTAAAAGGGCAGTTGAGTTTTAACTGTTGATACAAACAGCTACTGGAGATGCTTTTTCAGTGGATTTTTAGAGACTCACTGGACATTTACTGTTCTCTTCAAAGCAGCCCATTATCATACATAGAGAGTTCCAGTCTGAAATACTTCTGATGTTCCTTTGAAACTACTGGTAACACATTTATATATCATAGCTTATCTGTTCCGTCAGCCTAGTACATACATTTATAAGGTATCTCACAATGGACGCACATTGTTAGTAGCTGTGGATTGTCTAGAAAACTAACAAGTATAATGAAGTGAAGAACTAGGATTCCACATACAAAGGAAGTCTTGAAAATTTAGAGTACACCTTTAGAAATTCATCACATGCTGACACTGTATAGCAAGAAATAGCAGAAGGAACACTGTAAAAGTTTTAAAAATCAATTCATATCTTCTCTATAACAAATTGCTTCTTCATGGTTATTAAAACCAAACACACAAAAAAACCCCACAGAAACCCAGTAAATAGGTTCCTCCCTGAGTTATTCAAAACTCTTGTGAATGAGGGCTGTGAAGAAAGAGTTTGAAGTGAAAACAGAATTTGCTAGGGTGGCTGTTCCACTCTCACACTTGTTCAATTTGCAGTGTTACTATCATTCACACTAAAGTAAATACCAAGAGAAAGTGGTCCTTCAAATATACCAAAGCTAATTAAATAAGTAGATTTCTGTCTATTTATCCTATTGCTTGTTTCAGCTGAAAAATTAGGCCTAGCAGACTTGATCATACCATTTATTCAGTGAAGGGAAAATGAGATCACTGCACAGTCAAATAAAAAGTAAATTCTACAAAACCATTTGTACAATTTCATGCAACAATCTGTATCATGCTTATTTGTTACAATTTAATTTTAATACTTTTGTTACATTAATGATACTTTTTCAGTTGATTGATGGGATTTTCCCATCACTCTTTCTTAACATAAATACATGTTAGCAACCTGGTGGGTATACACTACAAGTGTGGGTTTGTCACCTTTAAAAGATATCCTGTTGTTGGATTGTGCCCCTCATTATTTACTTCAGTGTAGCAAAACAGATATAGATTGTATACTGTTCTTATCCAAAGAGGCAGCAAAATATTGCAGTCTTGACTGCAAGACCTTAGACTCAGCATGGAATTCACCTGACCAAATGTCAAGACTGGGAATTTTTATCTCAGCTAAGTCCCCCCAGGCTCCTGTTATACTCACTGGAGAGAAATCATAATTTCTAGAGCAGAAGCATCCTAAAGCAGACATCTAAAATAGCTGGGATGAATTGCCTCTAGAAGTGGCTATTGCTTTCCACTGACTGTAAAGGGATCCTGGGTAACAAGTTCAGAAGATGGCCAATATTAGAATCCCCATAGACTTGTAAAGAAGAAATTGTTGTGTTGTAAAATGCAGACCATCTTATAAGGAGATTAAAGGGGAAAAAAAAAAAAAAAAAAAAAAAAAAAAAAAAAAAAAAAAAAAAAAGAAAGTAAAAGAAAGATAACAGACACCAGACCTGAAATTTTGAAAGTAAAGGATTAGTATCCCACTCTGAATTTGGGATAAAGAGCTGAAATCCTTAGTGTTTCTTTAGGTGTTAATCATGTATATGGATGTATATTTAAACACCTGTATGAACAATCAGTTAGAAGCATACCTGTCAGTGTTGTTTCTGCACAAAAAAATTGATAATGTTAGCTGTAGATTATCAAAATTCAGTTTAAGTTCCTTTCTCTAGTTTTTTCTTAATGTGAACTAACCAATATGAAATATTATCTTTAGGCACTAATAAAGAACATAAAATATTTTAATCTGGAGGTAGAGGTGTGTGTAGTTTGGGAACTGCAACAGACTACAGGGAATTTTAATGGAAAGTGGAATACTAGAAAAGCTAATACTGAAATAATTTACTTGAGTCAGCAGGTTGATTAGAAATAATACATTTTTATTTTCATATGGGTTTAGAGGCTGTTAGATTTGGTAGTACTGTGCTTCTTTATCTGAAGATATTGACGTTACAATGGAGAAGAATGATTAAAATTTGAGAGATCTGCTCCTATAGAATTTAACTCTGGTAATGAGCTGCTATCGGCAAGTAGTTTCATGAAGTTGCCTGATGCCCAAAGAAATTAACTGCAGTTAAAAAGTGGCCAAACAGATTCACTTTGGAAGAGATACTTCTCAAAGTAATGGTATTTGGGGAAACACAAGTGGATTGTACCTGTGCTACTGTCAAAAATGTATAGCCAGACAGCATCATGATGGTCAATATTTGCACAGGTACAGATCTTCAAAAGTACATCCCTAGAAATGATCTAACAATGCTCATTGATTGATACTCTGATCCCCAGTCCCTGAAGTGCTGCTTCTGGAAATGATGTACAAATACTGTGCTCTCTGTTAGCTCAAAGTGCCTGCAGGTAAGCCAGGTACAGTATTTCGGGAATATATACAAGCACCAGCTGCTACTTGGTATCTATTCTTTAAACCATCTGTTTTGGGGCATACACTACACAGCACAAAGATCAGGTTATTGCTTGATCAATTCTGCCATCTAATGACTGCATTCAAACAGCACTTTCCACTAGTGCTAAATGCTTGTTCTTAACTGAATCAGACTTTCTGCTATCTGGCATATATTTCTACTCTGTCTCAGGTTCTGTAGCAGGGATTGTTGTGTTCCCATAAGAGATATAACCATCCTGCAAAAACTTAATTTTTCCTGTGGCTTCTTTACTCCAGAAAGTGAAGTAGGTAGGTTCCCTGCAGTGCTGTGTGACTGCAGCTCAGAGGAGACACTGCTATGAGTCAAGACCACCTGGTAAGTGAAAATCCAAAAAACTTCAAAGACCCTCCAATGCTAAAACCCCAGTAGGAGACTCCCTCTGGACCTAGCATGGCTTTGAAGGCAGACCCCCGCTTTAATCCTTGCCTCTTCCTTATTGGAAAGCTGAAGAAATACCTCCCACTGTGCCTCAGGCTGATTAAAAAAATATACAGGATAAAAATGATGTGATTATTTGTTCTCACACAGAAACTACATGAAACTACTTGATTACTCCAATTTTTATATTTTTTTCATATGTGTATTTTTAACATACATTTGTCCCACACCACATGTACTCACATTTTAATTGCATCAAGTATCTTTGTTAATGTGCTGCTTGCAGTCAGAACATGATGTGTTGATGGATTTGCAGTAATAAAATGCTGCTGTAAATACCATCCTTCACTGCTCATACACTCTCTTTTCACAATTTCTTGCTTCTGGGGAAGGATGTTCTTAAATGTGCTGGAAATGGTGGAAATCAGTTCATGTGTGAGTTTTCCTCAGAATGAGACAAGTAAATACCTCTTTTTTTTTTTTCTTTTTTTTTTTAATTAGGAGATAGAACTCAAACCTTAATAAAATATTATTTCTGTTTGGAAGATTCACCCCAAAAGAGAGAGTTTTTTATGTTTATGTAGTTGGCTATATCTGGTTTCATTGACTCTTTAAGGTCAAAGGAAAAAAAAAAAAAAGAAAAATCTATATGAGATTCTATTAAAATAAGCATTAGAATAGGGCATTACTTGCTGAACTGTTGAACTGTTTTATAAAACTGTTTTCCAATGGGCATTATTCCTCCCACAAAAGCTAGGCTTTGTAAAAATATTGTGAGGGGGCAAAATAGTGGGCAACAGAGTAATATTTTTTCAAATTTACTCATAGTTTCTGACCTCTATTGTAGAAATATACTGCTGATTAGAGAAGCAGCAGCATCTGACCAGGGTAGCACAGTGTTTCTTATGTCCTAACCTACTAGCCCAGTATGATTTCTCAAATTAGAGGTCACCTAAAAGACTTGGAAGACCTGGAAATCTCCCACAAGAGCAATACAAAGCATACAAAACAAGATAGTGCAAAATGGTAATTTGATGGTGAACGAAAGCAAATGCACTCTCTGAGCTCACCAGACTTGGTGTACACACCTGGAGGTGCAGCTGATCAAAAAGACTAAGAAAAAACCGAGCCACTGTTTTCAAAATGGTATCAGAATTGGTGGACATAGAAATCCAAAGAGGGTTGATAGTATCTCAGTCTTTCTTGTGTAAGTCCTGAGATGTCTACTACCAGCAAATCAGGGCCTTTTACTTAAATTATCTCCATCTGTTTCACATTCCTCAGTGCAAAATAGAGTCCTAACATGTACTGTTTCTTGACTTTGGAGGAAAAACTTATATGCCAAGAGCTAGGACAAAGAAATACTGGGGAAAAAAAAAAAAAAGACAAATCTTTAGTGAAAAACAAAGCAATGAAACAAATCCTGATTTATTTCTCATCTCAGACCACTTGCGACATATTAGTTTGTTAACAGTTTGTTAGTCTTTCAGTATTTTTGTGAATTCTACAATGAAGCATATTCAACACATTCAGTCACCATATCTAACCAACATGCCTTTTATGTACATACTAAGCCGACACCAAGTGCGATTGTCATACATGGTCAGGCCAAATTTAAAAAACTTAACTAAATTGCAGTAGTTCAGCCAATGAACACCCCTGATGTGGTATTCTTTATCTCCCCCCAAAAAAAATTAAAATATGCTTCACCAAAACATGACGAAGCTCTCTGAGCTGCCCTTGACAGCATATTGCCTAGCAGAGACACATCATGGATCTTTTCCAGAACCAAGTCACAGCTCTGCAGCTGACAGCATAACCCAAAGTTCAGGTGTCCACAACTCACAACCATATTCACCATGGGTTCACCTATTGTTTGCTGGAATAAAACACCTCCTTTGACCCAGAGCCTTGTAGTTAAAAAGCAGAGGAGACTGGGTATCAATGGCTGCTCTTAATCATGGGTGACTGAAGGATTCAGCGCATTGCTTCATCAGTGTTTATGAAATAGACAAAACAATATCCAAAAAAAAGTCAGGAAAAATACAGGACTTGACTAGGCAAACAAGTTAGAGAAATAGACAAATTTGCTATCAAATATTTCTTTGTATCTTGTATATTTTTTCCAAATCTGTAACTGCAACGACTGTTCTGGTTTACAGTTAATGAAAAAATAACAAAGCGGAAAGCCTTGCAGAACTATCTCACTCAGTGTGCAGGTCCACACTCGAGACTGACAATGACAAAACCAAGGTTTCAAGTGTCAGTGGCTGGTACTTTTCAATCCCTTCAGCTTTGTTGACCCAGCTGATTTGTGGTGTATTTGAACAACAGAGCTAGCTATAACCTAGTTTAAAAAGAACACCTCTCCATGAAGGGATTTTTAACTATAGAATAGTTGGAATCACAATCTCTATGCACTCTAGTAATTTATCATGTGGTATCATACCTTATTTCAATAGTGACTCATCTAGTCTAACACACTAATAGTGATTTGCATCAACCTTTCCACCTTCATCAGTCCACTGACTAATTTTGCACTCCTATCCACAGCTGACATTTTACTTTCTTATCTAGGTTCATAATAATTTCATATTATATAAGGTACATATATGGAAGGTTTAAATTCAATGTGAATACAGGGAATAACTGAAAACAAAAGAATATGTTATGCCTATATGTTAATCCATGAGAATACAAGTTTCCAAAGTGGACTCTAGGTAGAAATTAGGTTTGTCTTTTTATTATTTTGTGCTGGAATTTCAAGGGGTGATTTTTTCTTTTTTTTTTTTTTTTTTTTTTTTTTTCAAAAAAAAACTGAAGTCTTTTTTTTCCTTTATAAACATTTATATTTTTTGTATTATATTGGTTCTGCTTTTGACAAGATTGGAAAAGCTATCAATTGAAATACTAAACAGCTCATATGAAAATATAATATTACACTGCATGACAGAATATAAAAAACATAATAAAGTAGTTAGGAAGCTGAAAGAATTTATCACTATGTAAATGAAGTATCTAGCCAAGGTAAATATTTTTACACTATTGAGACAAAATGAGAGGGGAAATAATCTATTTATTCTTTACCCTTTATAAATGTCATCAAGAGACACTTTTTTTTTCTGCAGTATTTTAACTGCAGCAAAAAGATATTTCCCAAAGAAAACCTGTGGTTTGGGGAGGCAGGGTTTAGGGTGTGTTTAGAATTCCACTCTGAAGAACACATCCTTTGACCAATCATGTTTATTGTCAGTATCCATTATTTAGGGGGTGTTCATATGTAAGAAACCCACATGTAAGATAAGGATCCTGTTGCATTGAGAACACACACTGAAATAGCCCCTAAGAATTCATAGCTTTATATTTTCCAGGTAGAAAGCATAAGCCAGGATACAGAAGTCCAGAGCAGTAGCAGTAAAGACCATATGACACATCAGTGGTGGAATCAGAAGGAAGAGTCGCTACACATGACTTTTCTTCCATCTATCACCCTCAGCTTGAGTGAAAACTGGTTCTCTTACCCTGGAGCCTTTTTTGAATGCTCCAGAGAAAAGTGCTCATGTTTTCACTCTTGCATGCTCTGGTATGACAGAAAAAAATTCAGTTTTCATACTGGTCTCATTGATTTTATAAGCACTGTAGAAGTAGAGCCTGATGCTTGAACAGTCTAGGGCTCTCCACAAGCTTTACTGTGTCCTACATAGGTAATGCTTACTTTCTTGGTTAGACCCTTGCATTTCTGTTTCTTCCTTTCACTTTATTGCCCTCTTTGATATTCCCCTTTGTTGACCTTTCGAATACTCCCCTGAGGACTGATGATTCATCCTAGGACCTAATAACTACTTTCTGATGGCTCTTCATCCTTCTTAAGTGTCCCCTAACTGCTACCAGCTCAACCACATAAAGCTTTCTTTTGCTCATCTCCTTTCCTTCTTCGTGGAGTCATTTCCCTGCTTCTTTTAACTTCCCTCTGCCTGTATATATACACGTAGAAGAAGATGTCTGTAAAGAGCTGAAGAGCCTGAAGAGATTCTTTGATTCTTTGTAAATTGGCTAGTATTCAGGAGTCAAGGTTTTGGCAGGCAGAAGCCCATGAGAAAGGACAGGCAGGAGAACCAGAGGGAAAATGTAATTTGTTTAAAAACAGATAAATAAACATGAAAAAAAGGAAGTATATATATATATATATATATATATATATATATTTCTACAAAAACTAGATCAAGATGAGATCACAGCAATGAAAGAAAAATAATGAAATCTCACTGTTAAACCATGTTAAACTGTAACATTTCAAACCACATTAAAAAAACCCTACAAAAAACCGCACACACAAAAAGAAAAAAAAACACACAAAACAAACTAACACACAAACAAAAATAGTACCACATAAATGGCATTGTTAAACTACTTTCTACAGGACAACACAAACAGACTGGCAAAGTCGATTTCTGTCTTCCTCCACAATTCCATAAATTCCTTTCAAAGACCAACAACCATTGGACCACACTGGGCAATTGACTTTCCTTTGCAGGATTTTAATTCAGTTGTAAAATGGAAACAGAGATCAAACCCAGAACAAACAAAAATTCAATAAGTTGAATACAAGAGGTTGTTCCACATATGAAGAGGCTGAAAAGACTAACACACAAACATAACTTACAATCGTGAAAGAAAAGATAATTTGCACCTAATAAAATACGTTCCCAAGGAATCCCACTTCCACAAGAAAAAGTGAATAACTTATGCTTAAGCGCCATCCTATGACATGACATATCTCCAGCAGTACATGGTCTGTGGAAATAAAGCAGTATTTCTCCTGAAATATGTTTCCCTTTGTCCTGATAAAGATATGCCTTTAGGGTAGGGTTTGCCTAAGAAACATAAACTTGTGGTTTACCTAATATTGCCATCTAGTGGCACAACGATCAATTCCAAAACAATCGTTTTTGAAAGGAACGTACTGTTCCAGGATTTATACATTATTGTAAAGAAAGAGTTAACCAAAATATAGTGTTAATCACAGCACACAAGAAAACGGAGCTCAGCCTGCAGGACAACGTGTGCCCCAAGTGGGTATTGAAAAGAGTCACAGACAGGATATGCCACTGGAAGGCAAGACATACACTAACAGCTTCTAGTTGACCTAAAACACGGAAAATAATAAACATTTTACCAATTACAGAATGCTGTATACATGAATCACCACTTTCACTAAGCTTAACACAGAATGCACAATGTCCTTTATGGTTAGTATGCTCAATCAGAAACATCTGTCCCTTAGCCCAATAAATGGCTTAAGCAGGGAAAGCTTAAAAGCAACATAAATGTTCCTCAGATCCAGCTCAGGTATGTCACAGTTAGTCTGACTTTATCATCCTCCATTCCCTTTTCAGTCATCAAGGAAAAATAATTACTGCCACAGGTGATTTATCCTATCCTAAATCTTCAGCCAAGGTAGGCCTGAAGATGCCTGTTTGCCTTCAGTAGCTATGAAAGGAGCCTAAGGAGATGAGCTTATATTAACACCAGCCTAAGCTGATCTCACTGCAGGCAATCTTGAGCCAGCTTAGGAAAAACTCATGGGCGAAATTTACTAACTAGAATTCTACAGTTATCTAAACACATAGCCTGAACTTACAATCATTGAACTTAATATTTGTTCTCAATGGTTAATGCCTCTCCCTAGATTTTCTCATTTTCAAAAATTAAAATTTGCTTTGTAACATAAGGGTGATGTTGAAACAGGAAGAAAACCTAATGACAATAAAACCTGCTAGGTACTCACTGGGCATATGAGGCACGCTGTGGGCCTCCTTATGTAAATGACATCTGATAGATATAAAAGCAAACTCTGATTTTCGTGTGCCTTATGTACCCACAAGCTTGGTGATCAGCAGGGAAACAAAACATTTGGTGGCCTTCAATGTGGACACTTCCACTAAAATGAACTGAACCACTGATAGCAGATCCTCAGTTCTCTTCACTGACTAAAGAGGGAATGCTTGGTGAATGCACCAGGTGTAGACATCTAGACATGTTTCATTCACTGCCACTGAATGAACCCTTAAGTGTTCTCATTTGCCTCCAGCTTCCACTTCAGCTATACAGAAGCATTTAAAGATGGAACATTTGGCCAACAGAAAAAAATGAATGAGAGGACAATACACAGAGAGAACTTTGATCAAAAAAGGAAGCATGATTAGTGGTTACATTGGAAGATATGAAGACTGAAGAGTCTGAAGTTAGCTTGGTAAGGAAAGGGAAAAGAGTCTGATTTGGTTTAAATAAGAGGAATGTGAAAAAGATGTAATATTAAGACACTTTCAAAATCTGTTGGTCAACATTAGATTATAAGTCCATATGTATTGTACAAGTTGAAATGTCAGCTAATAAGACAGTGTAAACTGATTATTAGTCAGTATTTTGTATTTCAAGTCTGTTTTCAATCAAAGGTCTCAGACTAATTTTCAAACCATAAAATGATCCTGAAAGATTTTTACCAGCCCTGGAAGGAAGTCTGTGGGTAGAAAAGGTGTTTGGCATACCACAAATGGCTTGGAATCTGACAGAAAGAAGACTATAAGACCCCTTATATATCCCCTTCAAAAGGTCACAAGAGAAGAAAAATGTCAGCAATAGTTCATGTCAAACATCCCTCTAGACCAGAATCTCTCTACAACAGTGGGAAAAAGAATGGTTATATGTCAAAGAGTTCAGGAGGGAGAAGCAATATATCTTCCAGAGTACTCAGTCACCTTCCAGAGATCTGCACCTTTGGACCATCTTGATTCATAGTTATCTAATAGACCCTTCCAGATTTCTCTTCCACAAAGCCCAGGATGAAGAGGCATCAGCCTCCTGTTAAAGAAGAACTTGTGATACACAGTTCCAATCACAAACCCAAATCCACCTACCTCTAAAACAACAACTCAGTGAAAGAATGCTTTGTAAACATAGAACTTGGTACAACTGGAAAAGCACAACTTTTCAGTATTCTGGTGCTTTATACCTCTGTATTTCTTCCTAGATTATAATAGTGTGATGGATTCACACAGAATTGATGTCTTGATTTTCCTGCCCTCTACATTACTTTGGGAATTTTTTTTCCACAAAAAAAAACCCTTATAAAATTTTTGGTTAACTTTTATTATATGGCTTTTAACAGGTTTTTGCATCTTTTATGTGAAATAGTTTTTCTTGACTTAGAATTATATGCAAGCCAGAGATAGAATCACTTGAAATATATCTCACTTCTGTCTTCATACTCAAGTATTTCAATAATATTTAGAATAAGTGTAATGAAAATTCTGTGTTAATAGTTGCACATGATGGCACAATTTCGGCCTGGGGTGAGAAATAGAAGAAATTGATAGGTTTGAGGATTTGGATATATGTTTTGACGTTATGGATTACAAAAAGGCACTGAGCTAAGAATTAGAGGTAGGACTGAGGGTTTTGCTAGTACTGTGGGATTGTGCTTGGACCTAGGGAGAGGGCCTAACAAAGCTGATGCCTTCAAATCCGTTCCACATAGATCATCATTTCTTCCCACTGCTCTTGGTTGAGCTCCCTCCTGCCCAGACTCCATCTCATGGACACTCAGCTGCTGAAACAGAGGGGCTCTCACAGTCAACAACTAAGTCCTTTCCCTCTAACATGCATCTCCCTCTTCTATCCTGTGACCTCCCTGCTCCCCTGACTCCATAAGGGGGTTTGGTAGGGCAGAGGGTTAGTGGTTGGATTTGGGGTTTGTTTGGGGTTTTTTCATGAGGGCCTGCAGAGTTGATCTGTGTGAGAAAAGGTCATGCACTGCCCTGTGCCAGACACAGCTCATGCCAGCTCCACAGCAGATAAAATGCACACACTCTATGACAGAATCAGGGAAGTTTCTGGAGCCTCTGCAAAGAATTGTTAGGTAGTAAATGCTGAGGCAAAGGGAGAAGGAAAGAGACAGTTATGCTAGAGCAGAAGACACAGGGGAAAATGACAGAGATGGACAGAGGAGCAGTACAAATGCCAAAAACATTGCAGCCCGATTAAGTGCTGGAGAAAAAGAGGAGTCTGAGCACAAATATCAGACTGGACAGGGACAGAAAGAAGAACTGGGAGGAGGTATGACTCTAAAGGGACTTCAGTTTGTGGACAAATTCATGTTGGATCAGTTAAGAAACAAGTAGCATCAAAATAAGTGGAACATACCAGCCTCAGTCTCCCACACCACCCGTTGTCTCACCAAAGGATCTGAGCATAATACACAGCAAATGGATTAGGGGCATGAAAGGGGAGAGCAGAAATGCCCAAAGGGTAGCCAAGACATTTTCCCTGCCTGTTCAGTCTCTGCTGGGTTTTTTTTTGAGAGATGGGGACATTGTAATACCAGGATCAGTAATTCAAAAGTTTTATTAATTGGCAATAAATTATACTGATTCAAATTCCCTGATACACGCCTGTTTTTCTTGTCTATCAAAATCATCTCCTCAGGCTCCATAACCTCACAAACTCTGCCCTTCTTCTGTCTCCTTGTAGGCCTAAGACATGTGAGCCAATGTTAAGAAAGAATTATAACACTTCAGACTTAGAGTGAGGATCTGAAGACCTTGTGACTAAGGCTTCAGGCATTTCATTAGGATTTCTGCTTAGGGGCTTGCATTCAGACCAGGACTGAGTAGTGAACTCACTTTTGAGGCTTATGATTCAGCCTTTGGGATTCAGGAAAGGCTTCAGGTGAATGTGCTGGGTCTGGTCAAGGTTCCTAATAAAGAGGTAAGGTGTGGGCCACCTTTTGAGTGTTAGAAAAACTACTTTTTTTCAGTCAGTCTTATTTTGGTTGTCTTATACAGAATAATTGTTTGATTTTTCTGTTTGTGATACACTTCTGTTGAAAGTTTATATCAAACCATGTTTTGTTTCAATCTTCATTTCATTTAGCATATTTATACTAGTTTAATTTGCTTCTTTGTTTCTTTTGATGTTCTGCTTATGCTTTTCCTTGAAATTGGTGAACTGTTGAAAAGATCTACTGTAGCATAAGTGAAAGCAGGAGCCAGAACACATTGCCTGTGAAGCTAATTAAAACCTGATACGGTAAACGGAACTAGGGACTGTGCACACAAATTGCACTTCTTGCTTGTGGCCAGCAAAGGGAGCTGTTAAGCCCTCCAAACTGCTACATCCCAATGCCTAAAGGATAACGGGAACTTGAACTTGAGTATTATTGCTACAAGGAATGTGTCCAATTAAATTGCTTATTGCTTCTGCTACTCCTGTTGTTTATATATAAAATACCGTGATCTGACTGGGTATCTGTCATCGTCCTTCTGTGATACATTTGCATTGTGACAGATAAACTGATCTTTTGCTCTTCAGTAATAACATCTCATTTAGGCTGCATTTTATGTCCTTGAGATAGTGATTGAATTATTCTGCAACACGCTAGTTGAGTGAAGATTAGAGTTTATAGATCATTAAATATTCTTTTTCGGTCTTTCATCAACTCACTGTACACTTAAATATAATAAAGAATACAAGGTTCCCTTTTAACTTTTCAGAGAAAACCCAAAATACAGGAAAATAGAAGTGTGTGGCTATAAAATGTCAAGGTGTTGCTTTCCACTGTTCACTCATCAGTAAAACTTGAACCATCTGTCTTAACCTTGCCCAGATTAAAGAAAAATAAACTTTGATGTATAATGCTATCCATAGGCATATATTAATAGCATTACAGATGATCTGGTATTTACTCAGAATATACTCTAACTGTAACTGGGCAGTATAAAAATGCACTCAAAATCTCTGTTCATTCTGTAAAATAGCTATGACAAAGGGACTATATTTGTATGACAGAAACAAAAATGTGTAAAGCCGTTTGGAATGATAAACCAGAAAAGTACATGTTATCAAATAGTAATGGAGCTGCAGGTTGGTTGGAGTTTAAATACCAGTGGTGCAAGCTGAATACAAGGTCTGAATGGCATAACAGTGATTACTGCCCCACAGTTGTTTCATGAAAATATGTCAAAAGCCCTGGGACAAAAAGAACTAGAATAATTCAGGCATGTCAGTTTGTTGAGTGGGTACTGTTTCTCCAGCTAAAGTTATAAATTCCAACTTGGGCTGATTTAACATTCCATTATGAATTAGATGAAAGAAAGAATTATCCACTCTTTCCATTTACAGTTCAGCTCCTGACTTTGCCCTCTGTCCTTATTTTGAGCTCACTCCAGCCCCAACTGGATTCACAGAGACCATCCAATTTGTTAAAATTTCAGAAAACTTCACTTTTCTTTGTCATCCCTTTCTCTCTCACACCCACAAAAAAGTGAAGTGTTTTGTGCTGGGAAGCTATTTCAATCTCCTCGAGCCAGTCTCACAAAGGCCTCAAGATGTAGGACCATTCAACTTAAATAAGGACAAGAAAAGATTGGTGGTACTGCTCCATGTAGTTTCACTTTCAGGTCCTGGAGTAAGTGCAAAAAAAATAGTTCATAAGGAACTTGCTTCCACAGAAATCAACACAGGATTTTATTTCTTACAGGTAGGATCTGCTGTTGAAAGAAAAATTAGATACCTCAACAGGAACATTTGGACTTGTCATGACTGAAAAATGTATTCAGCTACTAGACTGAATCTAGTTAGCTAACTCAGATTTTATCACATA
Organism: Margarornis squamiger; assembly: GCA_035222235.1. NCBI lineage: Eukaryota > Metazoa > Chordata > Aves > Passeriformes > Furnariidae > Margarornis > Margarornis squamiger. The sequence continues at coordinate 69,304,546 of JAWWTY010000001.1, read as the reverse complement.
CTTCTCCTTCAGTTCATTACTGTACTGTCCTCTCTTCTTTCAGCTGCAGCAGACCAGGCTCCTCAGTTTTATACTGTTTGAATTACTTTATATGTTTTATGGTTGGACACAATATCATAAGGGTGTTTTCCAACATAAAATATTATATGATACTATGATTCTATGAATGTTGCTTTTTAAGTGTGCCTTTCTCAAACTTTCTTAACCATTTCCTCTCTTGTTAAATATTTATACTACTATACAACCTGCCTACAGGTTTCAATATGCCTTTAGCAATGTAAATGTGGAAACAACATACAAGAATTTAGAAAACCCATTACTAACCTATTTGTGTCTTGTTTCAGTCAACTGCAATGAAGAGAAAAGATATGGCCTGCTTTCTGCATGACAATATCTCAGTTAGTCCATGGCTACTCTTCTTGAAAAAGCATCTCCTTATTCATAACACAAATGCCTCAAGAACACATTTTTTTCCCTCTCACAGATTGCTAGATATACTCACCATTTCTATTTCTCACAATATTTCATCAAAAGAAAAGGCACACTGTGACTCTGGGGCACCACAACCTGAAAAAAACAGGAACCTGGACATCCTGAAACCTGAACAGCAGTGCTTGGCAGTACAGTTTTCCAAAAACAAACATCCTTTCAATCACAGAAAGATCTAGGGGTTATTGGCCTCTGTTGATATGAAAATCTTTAAGAGGAAGAAAAAGCCCTTTTGAAAAGATAGAAGTCTTTGAGAAAGGTCCTCCACCCTAAGAAAACAGATAGGGATTTTATCAGCTTTCCAGAAAATCTCTCTTTTTATAAATTAGCCAAGTAAAAATTATATTCACAAATATGTTAATTTCTGAGCTCCAGTACAGAAGTAATAATAAAGCACAAAGCAGTACATGGAAGACCTTTGATTATCAATTCTGAACTACGCAAATATTATTGAGATCAAGTTAATACATTTCATCTTCAGTAGAGGTGCACTTCAAAAATATCTCCAAAACTCTGGCCTCATTTAAATCAAGGGAGTCAACTGAAGACAAAGTTGCTTTCATTAGAAACCAAAATTTAAGCATAGAGCTGAAGGGAAATGTTTAGGTTCTGTCTTTCCCTTCCTTATACAAGGAAAAATAGAAGCAGGAAAGGTGATACACCATGATGAAAAATCACAGGTTGTTACTTCATTATGGCCAAGAATGTGATACCTGCATTCTTTCTCTCGAAACTAAGTAAACAGATATATTCAGAGCATGAAGTACTATTGATCATCACTAAATTTATGCAAAACTCACTTTTGTGACTTGCTAGACTGTGGAAAAATCTGTTCAGTGAGTTCCTGGGAAAATTTGAAGCATTAAAAGGATGATGAAAAATAATGATGGGAATATGAAAGTGAAATATATTTCTAGATAATTTAGTCTTTTCCTGTCCTATCATGGGAAGTAAAATTGGTATTTATTTTCTATAAATGCAGCACTTTCCATCTTCAAGCCACTTGGATTTCCTAATTATTTTTTTTTCTTTTTGACAAATAGTCTCCTCCCTGATTGGAGAAAAATCTTCTAATTTCTAGTCCTAATTTACTCGTTGACATTCTATATTTATTTAGTGAACTTGCATGACAGGCATGTAAGTATTTCTTCCCCTCACCTCACATTTACTGTCAGAACTATTATCTCCTCTCAGCCCTCATTTCATTAGGCAGAAAGAACTATGTCTTGCTGGCCCTCTCTGCCTGAGACATCGTCTATCTTCCATCCTGAACCAACACACTGTATTTGCACTTCTTGTGCCACGATTTAATTTTTCTTGAATACGGATGGTCCAAATGATATACAATATTTCATTCACTTATAAAATTTTAAAGCAGTGTTATCTCCTCTGTGTCTTCCACTTAGGCTCTGCAGTGCTTAATAGAGCTGTCAGGGTAATCCTCATTCTCCAAGACTGGCAGGGGAGTGGTTCAGAAGACTACACTAGGCATATAAACTCTTTAAACAATTAAGAAAGAAGAATTATTTTGAAAGCTGAAGTGAACTGCCTGTGCTGTCACTGTGAACAGTGTGGTATCCTAGTCCATCAGAGATGAGAGCAGGGACCTCACCATGCAGAAAGACCCCACAGAGTCTCTGAGTGCTCCATTTTCTTTTTAGAAAATATAAATTTTTCACCTTTTACTAAATTTTTCTGTGAGAGCGGAACATGCATGCATTTTCCTGGATTCTGTGGTACTGTGTCCAGGTCTTGGCTCCACTGTACAGAAGAGGCACAGGAATACAGAGGATCACCAAGGTGTTGAAGGGCCTGGGCCATCTATTCTGTGAGGACAGGCTGAGAGAGCTGTGACTGTTCAGCCTGAAGAAGAGAAGTCTCAGGGTTGATTTCATCAAAATGTATAAATACCTGAAGGGAAGGCACAAAGAGAATGAAGCCAGGTTCTTCTTGGTGGTGCCCAGTGACAGAACCAGATGTAGTGAGCACAAATAAAAACACAGAAAAGTCTGACTGAACAGGAAGCATTTTCTTTACTGTGAGGGTGACTGAATATTGGAACAGGTCTCCCACATGTTGTCCTGGGCAGGGGGAGTTGGATCACATGATCCTCAGAGGTCTCTTTCAGCCTCAGTTATTCTGTGATTCTGTGCCCAAAGGAGGCCAAACCATTTGCTTGCACAGTAGGCCAGGTGCTGGAACTCAGCCCCAAAAATGAGATGAGGGTTCTGGGTCAACACAAATGTGAAATCACTCCATATTCCATTTGCAAGGATAATGTTACTAACAAACTACAGTGTTTTGTCTTTTTGTATGAACCACCTCTTTGAGAGCATTTCTAGAAGTAGCATGTCTGTGGGGGTACTATTTTGTCTAAAATATCAGCATATCTGATCAATTACATAATTACTCTTTCCCATGCAGACATGTGTCATTCCTTCTTCACAGAATTTTAGATCTTGTTTATGGTTCCTTGGTTTTGATTTATGATTTGCTTTTTTGTCTGTTTGTTTTCAACAGAACACACTTCTCTTTGCTCTTTCTGTGGAAAAGCATCTTCCCCCTCATTTTGTTTAGAAGTGGATTACTTTTTCCATGAACTCCAGTGTGTATCACAGTCTTCCTGTTTTGGAATGAGCAGTCCTTTCTCAGTGCTACAAAATCTCAAATAGCAGATCTGGACCAATATTACTCCCCAGAGCTACACTGATTTACTCCAGCGGAGACCTCCAGACTCAGATATTTTAATGCTGTAGTTTCATACTAAACATGTGAAGCATAGTTCACCATGTGAAGCATAGGCACCAACAAGCCATAAAGAATTTTGTCTTCTTTTGTCCTTGACATCTGACCAAAAAAACCCAAACAAAACAAACTCAAACAAACAAAAAAACCTAGCCAAACAAGAATCATTCTTCAATCTGGTGTTAAGAATCAGTTTTCTCATAATTTTTCATAACAACCAGACTAGATTTTGTAGCAGGAAGACAAGAGAAATTATTTTTATGGTCCTTGGGCATTGTGATCTAAAGTAACATCATTCATTACTATATTCTCTCTCCACCTGGGGATATTTCTTCCTCACTGATGTGTAGAGAGAGCTGAACAGTGAAGCTAGGTTTCTAAACATAATATCAAAAAATCTGGTGGAGGAAATAATCATGTAATGAACAACAACCATATTGAAAGGAAGATATTAACAGGAAGCATACAGGCTGCTCTGGTTCAGAAAGTCCATTTACAAATTATCTGTCCACACAAAAATGTGTGGATCAAGTTTACAGTGGTATTGGGAGCACTTGTATTTTTTTCAATTACATTAAAATAGAGCCACTCAAAAACTGTAACATTTTGATAATATTTTTCCCTATCCCTGACTAAGAAATTCAATTAAATATAATTGTTTTTTTCTTATATTATGCCAGCTTATATTTGATTTCCCAGGCTGAGAAGGTTTTGGCTGTGGTTTGCAGTCCAGGAAACTCCAACAAAAGATTATAGAAAATGGGCCAATGCCATCATGTAGAATATAAAATATGAAACACTTCATAAAATCCACTTTAGATACAATAGATGACTCAGGTTTAGGATAAGTGGTAACAGAGATAAGAATAGTAATGGATGGTAACACATTGTTCAGAATAATCACTCAAGCAGTTACAGGAAGAGTCTTCCCAAAATACATGGCACATGGGCCTCGCTGCTTCATGCTCTTATCAGCTTAAACTCAGACCTAACTCCCAGGTTCTACATTTGTGTTAACTCTGAAGAACACCGTCACTATTGATATAACCCCTAAATTATAGCAACTTCAGTACAAAGGATCCCGGCTCTGACGCATACTTTGTGCAGGACCCTGGGCATTCTGCCCAAAAGCCTGCTCTGAAGTTCCTGACTAACAAAGTGAGGATTGTCATTTCTCTGTGACAAGGAGCTGTACTGAGGATAAACATGCTGCTCTCAGAAGAACACTTATACTATTTGGTGCTCAAGGTATGATTGAGAAAATTCATTCAGTCAGTTCCAATTTAATCTTCATCCAGGATAAAAACAACAGAGCCAGACTGTGAAGGACTAGTTGGGGAAGAGAGAGAGGAGTATCCTGCACAGCTGATGGGGGTAGCTAACAATATCTACACATCCAGTCATGAGTTTGACTTTCTTGTAAGAAAATCTGAGACAGTCACTAATCTCTTGGGCTGCGCTGCATGAAACACAGCTGTCAACCAAAAATGCTTTTCATGTCATAGGCACCTAAGTGAACAGGATATATAATTTGAAAGTACACCTGTTGCTTGCAGTAGCACCTAAATTTGCACAATAGCAGTCATCCAGAGAACAGTTTTAGGAAGACTATGGTCTGTAATACCTTGGACTAAAATTTGATCGATCCCAACTGACAGTGACCAGTGTAAGTTCCTCCCTGGATACTTTGACAGAGAGCAACAATTTCTGACTCATGATTTTTAAGCCAAAGGTGTTGTCCTTCATGTGTTTTCCTTTTAGCCATTCAGACAACCACTATAGCAACCCTCCCAAACTTGTAGCACCTACAGCATCCTCGTGAAAGGATTGTGAAGAACACCAGGTGAAGAAAGAGCTTCCATTTTCTTTCCTATTTTAAATCGTGCACTTGCTGATTTCATTCAATGCTGTCTATCCTGTAGACATAGTATAATGGACATAAACAGTGCTAGGACCAGGGAAGTAAGTTGAAAGTAAAGGAGGCAAAAGAGAATGAGCCAGTTTTGGTCTGTATTAATATCAAAAGTTTTTGAGGACAGTAACAAAATAGCTTACAGCAGCCTTGCTGTGACACAGGTGAATAATTATGGCTGCCATAAAATAAATTAGCATAGAATAATAAATTAGCAAGCTCTCATTAAAAGTTATCTATTTTTTTCTCATTTTAAGAACATTTAGTTGTAAAAAAGATACAGAAAAATACCAGGACATAATCACTGTTTTGTATTTTCAATATTTCGAAACATTAAACAACAACATCTGGAAGTTTACACAGTACAAGTAGATACAGTTCCTAAGAAAGTAATCTTTGTGTCATCCCTCAAAATTAAATATAAATATAAACCAGCTGCAAGGAACTTACAGGTGACAGTACACATGATGCTGAACACATTTTTTCTATATGTATTAATTTTAATATTTGCTTCATTCTCTTTAAGCATCCTCCTATAAAGAAAGCTGATAACGCAGCCAGATACTGCTGAGCCAAACTTTTTTTTTCAGTTATTTGAAACAACAGAAGCATGGAATAAGCTGCACAGTTTTATTCACTTTTTTAGCTGCTTCTTGTGCATACACAAGTGCATACACAATTGCCCAGAATTAAAATATCTGACATAATTTTGCATCATTTTAGCATGATAGGTATTAAAAGAAGTAAATACATCTAAATACATTTGTTAAAAAAAAAAGAAAAAAAAAAACAAAAACAAAAAAGAAAAAACCATCTCTTTCTTAAAAAGTTTTAATTCTCAACATTATAAGAAAGGTGGTTAAAAATAAAAAAGGATCCAGTACTCCAGTACTGATTATTTTTAAATTAACAACACAATCTCTGCATTCATTTTTCACAAACTTCTCAGAAATTCCCAACAGATTATGGTCCACGGAATGTATGCTTTTTCCACACAAAGCAAACAGTAAGTTTCTGGTTTGGGCCACACAGTAATTAGATGATAGCTACAGGCAACTGCAGCTAAATTTAACCTAAGAAAAGATACATAGATAAAATACATCTTTTGGGTTCCTTCAGTGTAGTTATGCACAAAACTGAAAACAGCTTTATTTTTAAAGAAAAGCACATTAGCCAGAAAGCAGATAAAATTATGCTATGGCCATTTTTGCTCAATTGATAATGATTGCAGTAGCTACAGTTTACCTCAATAAGATGAGTAAAGCAGGATGAAGGAAATATATGAAGTTTCTTGCTTTATATTTTTTTTTTTTAATATTCTAAAATGAATTTTCTTACTTTGTGCATACATGCAAGATTAACCCAAACTCTGGCATCTGTTATGTCCTTTAAGCTTTAAAAAAAAGATTTGCTAAGGATACAGGACAATATGTATATGCATATTATACATTTTGCTTTGTTTGTGCTGCTTGCAAATACTGTATTAAGGCCGCATGATTATATTATATTAAAAGTGAAAGCTGCATGCGCAATTTCCTATTAACATAATGTTTCTGCATGTGTTATTTTTAAACATGAGGATGCTTTCACCAGACTGGTTTCCGCACATCATTGCAGTGATTCATTTGAGATCCCACATGGCCCTCAGCTGCCACTGCAGAAAAGCATGTGTTCCCATAAGCTTCACCTCATATTTGCTAGCCCTATGGTGGTATCCCGAGCACCTTTGGAGGAGATTTCAAATAGCACTTGATGGCTGTGATTCGGCAAGCAAACCTAGCAGTAAGTGTTAACAGTCTTAGGCTAAACTTCCCTCAGTTATAGCCCATGGAAGAAACAATCCAGTGGGCAGCTGAACTGACTTTGTATAGCACAAAAAAAAGCTTGAGGATTATTTTACTCCTCATAAAACTCCAAGACCAGCTCAAATTTAGAATGTAACTTTCCTGAACTAAAGTTAGGACAGGCGTTCAAATCTCCCCTATCACCCTACTATCATAATCTCACTCTTCTAGTGTGAGTATAAATAAGGTTTCTTAATGGTCTTCTTAATGCTCTGATAAAGAAGTGTTTCATTTACAACTTGCAACCTCACACAGCAAGCAAGAGAAAAATAAAAAAACCTACAAAATTCTAATTCCCACTCTTCCCTTCTAATTGATAGTAGCACATACAGGAACTCATAGAGACAATGAAATCAGGAACAATTAACAAAATTAAACAGTCACTAAGAGATGGCTGCCGCAACTTGACTGCCAGAGGGTGTAAACAGGGTACCTTTGGTTGAGATGGCCAGTAAAGAACAATTCTCTATAACCAATTTTATTGCTAAATGGGAGTGTGATGGGGATGTTAATCCTTTCAGAATAAGATATGAGTACACGCTTGTCTTCTTGTGATAGTCTGACAAGTACGGGAATATATTATAGTTTCTTATAACCACAGAATAAACAGCACCTAAACAGCACCATAGTTCCAGATTTATTGCTTCACTTGGTAAGACAGCATAAAACTAAATAGTGTAAGGATATCTCACAACAATAATTTCCACATTTAACAAAGAATAAAACAGACAAGCTCTGTTAGAAAAGAAAGTCAGAAGGCGTTGAAATGCATACTTTGAAGAGAAAGAGAAGTCTTGCTGTGATTTGAGCAATTAATTTTGGTCAGTAAACTGTGCAAAAACTTGGTTCTCCTGTTCAATTTAGCATTCTTCAGTTGTCAGACTAGATCAAGTCTAATAAGAATTTGATACTTTTCCTGGAGCTGTTTGTGATCCGTCATGCTAAAAATATTCCAGGGAGGCAAAGTTTTGTTCAGGCAAAAATCAGCAGTGAAAAGTTGCTGTGGTTTCGATTGCTTGAGTTCAAGACATGTTCTTACCAAATAAAACCATGTCAACTATTTCTTATCCTTCTTCTACTTTACATCTTTTGGCCTGAAAGGTTATGGCAACTTGTTCATTAGTGTTTTGACTTTGAGAATGGCCCCAAAGCATTCTTCAAACTTTCTTTTTATAATCATATCTGTTTAGCTTGCATATTCTTTTACATTTGACATGGTCATAAGTCCCACAATGTACTAAGGCTACTTCCTTGCACTTCTTAAATACTGTTGTATCTATTTTTTACATTATGTACAATTGACAATATTGTAAGTGTCCTTGTCAATATCCTAGCCAAGTGATCAAACTCAGAACAATTCAGAATCCCAAAGGTACCATTAGAGCATCTCCTTCACCCGAAAAGTAAGAACACTCTTTATTTTGAAAAGAGTCCCATGAGTGAAACACCTTACATTCTGTCAAAGGTCATTTCTTTCTGATTTCACAGTTCTATTATAGCAATTAACAAACCTTCAAATCAGTGAAGCTTCTACAGTACAACTGTTTTCTAATTAGGCCACTAGAATTACTTTTGAGTAGTCAGGGCACAACACTCCACATAGTGCATTTCTCTAATTCCTACACTAAAACATATTCAGTATTCATGCACAAATAATATTTTTAACTGGTATATTCCCTAGAAATGCTGTACCACAGTTGTCACCACCTCTGAAGTCATGGCTCTGCACTTGCTTGAAAGTTTTCTAGGTCTGCTTATCATCAGTGCTTAGAATAAAGGAATGATGGATTCTGTTATAGCTACATTCATTCAATCACTTCAGAGGTTGGTATACTGGGAACCGGATATAGCATTAGTCTTCCCTACGAATTTCTTCTTGTTTCTTTTCAGCCCTGAATGTATACACTTATATAAAAACGTTAGACTCCCAAAGCCAGCTCAATATCTCTTTATCCTCTGATAATTCCTCAGATGACCCTTATAAACCCAGCTAAAGCAGCATTACACTTGTTTCACAGAAGGTATCCTGATCACAGCTTCATGATTTTACTATTTCAAGCAAAAAATATTCCCCCTGCCCAAACACATTAAAATAAAAATTATAAAAGAATATCAAAACCCCCACAAAATAAGCATACAAGGCTTCTTCTTTGGACTATAGATTTTATCTCTGTTCTTGTCAAATGATTTCAAAATAGGAAATGCTGCTTAGGCACAAATCACCTTATTTACCACCTTAATTCGTTCACTGTCTTTAAATACGCATGTACCAGCAACTAGAACTATGTGAGTTGACTATATTCATAGATATGAGGTCTTCAGATGGATAAAATCCTGAGTACTGCTAACAAAAAGTTTAAATAAGTACCTCATGAGAATTGTCTGATCATTTTTTCTCATATATGTCCAGGAAATATTTTTTCATGTCCATATGAAAATTATTCTGTAACCTTGTCATATTTTGCATTCCTTTGTAATGCTCATAAATTCAAATGCCAAAAAATTTCAATTGAAGAATTACCTCATAGTCATCTCCTACAAAATGTGGGGTTTTCACATTTTTGAACAAAAAAAATAACTGCATCCAAAATATATGTCTAGACACTTAGCTGTCATATTTTGGAATTTACAATTATACTCATAATTCATAACATTAGTATGGTACAGAAGTCCATTGAGTGCTTTTTCCAAGGCTTGTTTTGTTTTTAATGTGACTAGTTCAAATCCAGCTTTATTGTTAAATGCAGACTGGTTTTAACCAGGTAAAACTGTAGAAAGAGGTCAGAACCAGAATTTAAAGTGTACTGACATCCTTTCCTAAATTAAAGTTCCGTATTGGGTTTATATCTAGAGTTTCCTAAACTCTAGGAAACAAAAAGAATTAGCAGAGGTAAATAGATGAACACAAACAGCCAATGTTATATACCATCAGAGATGCAGTAAACAATCATACTACAATTATAATTAGCATGTGATGAACTGTGGCTTAGTGTGTGATGACCTCCAACTTAAATTGAAGGCCTTAAAATCACCACAAATTTTAAAAAAGACAACCAAACCAAACAAACAGGAAAAAAAAACAAAAACAAAACAAACAAACAAACGAAAAACAAACAACAAAAAAAAAAACCCAAACAAAACAAAAAAGACCACAAACCCATAGAAACAGAACAACAAGAACAAAAGGGAGTGGAGTATCTCTCACAAATAAAGCTATATTGCAAAGGGGTAAAAGGGCAGGGAAGGTTTGCTACTAGTTTGCAAGGTCTCTGAGAAGCAAAGACTACATTTCAAAGCTGGAGGGTTCTTTAAGTGGCAGCCACATCTTTGACTCCATCTGAAATTCTGTGATGTAGAGAAATAGATTATACACACAGCTAAATTCCCTAAATATCTCAGGTTTACAGAAGAAAACACTGTCTTAGGTGCCCACTAGATAGGTAAGTAAAAGCTGTTTGTCACAGTGCTGGCCTAATAGGTATCCCTTAAATGCAGTTTAATGATGAAGTGTTACTGAACTCTGCAGTGACTTCGGCTTCAAATAACCAGAAGGCGTTTCGCCGTGGCATCCACCTTATGCTAAAATTGGACGTGCAAGTGCAATCTGCCACTAAAAAGTTCACACTGGAAATGAAAGGCTGCCTGTTCCCCAGCAGCCAAAGAAAACGATGGACGAAAAGGGAAATGACCAGAAAACAACAGGGAAGCGTGTGCATGCACGCACACACACACACACACACAAAATGGGGGCATTTTATTGGTTTTGACTTGTGTTTTGGTTTGGTTTGGGTTTTTTTCAGGAAAAAACCCACCATAGTTTCAAATTTAAGAGTTCTTGGAGAAAAGAGCTACTTTTGTATCTCCACTCAAAATGGCTATCATTAATCAAATAAAAAATCCTCACAAGTTACATTTTAGTTACGTAATCCCATTTGTTTAGATAATGGATATTTACAACTTGAGTAACTTTCAGTCTTAGTTTTGAAAGCTTGATTAGAAATTATGATTTTTTGATCCAGTGACCAGGATCTTTTTTCATTATCCTGATTAAGTTCTTCTCAGTGCTCCAAACTCTACATCAGTCGTTAAGCGTGTCAGTCTAAAAGCAATAGAACAGCACATGATGCTTCTCCACTGCTCTCAAGTGTCCTGCACCTAGTCTCTCTGTGGATGTGTTTGAGAAGTGAAGCGTACCACCTCACTCCTGCATCGGGGAAGGCAAGATGCGCAAATCATCATTCAAGTAACGTGAAATTTTACTAACACTCTTAGAAACACTGGGCAGCATATCAGACAAAATTTATCACTACTCTCTCTGTGATTTTCACCTTGGCTCCTCTAATAAATCCCCTACCCACCTTGGTCCCAGACTATTCCAGGCACCCAGTCTTCCATTACCCCATGATGATCTGGTGGTGTTCTGTGACAGATTTTTGTCAGCACACATGGCCAGCTTGGTCACAACACTGGTAGAAAAGCTCAGTGTCCAGTATTATGGATTTATAGTTGCTGTCTTACAACTGCTTTTCTTTTGTCTCCTCCCAGTTCCAAATTGATAGGCAATGAAACTCTATGAATTTGATTACATTATTTTTGACTTCTAAATTTTTAGAAGATTAATTTAAATTTCCTCCCTGTAAAATGGATATTCAGCTGGGAAGGGAAAATATCCTTTCTGCCTCAACTAATCTGTCACAAACACAAAACTTCATCTTGGTCTCAGAGTAGGGAAGGAGACTAAGAAAACCCGAGCAAATCCTGTCTCTTTCTACTAGACATCTGGAAGGATGAAAACTCAGTTAGGGGCCACAGTCATGGAAAAGAAATATAAGCTCTCCTCAACAACCTTTTCTGCTTTAACCTGCTCCTACCACTTCAGTTTATCTCTGGCCTACAAGTTAACCTTCCTGCTACTTTTCCCTATACATCCTCACCACTTAGAAGACAGACTTAAAGAAACTACCTTGTTTTCGTTGTCAGACGAGGAATAGAAGTAGACTAACACAACTAAAATATCCCCATTTTTCTGCTGTTCTGCTCCTTGTGACTCTGACATGTCCTTACGGTTCCCTATTCTTGTGCTCAGATTCTGTCCAAACTTTACTATACTTCTTGATTATGAAATATTATGTATTCAAAATCCCATGAAAGCCTATGTAAACAAAGCAAACTACAACAATCTGTTCAATTTCTTTTCCTGAGAAGAAAATGTGCTAGGAAAAAAGTAAGATGCAGCCCCTATAAGATGTTAAGTCAAAACCCTTTCAATAACAATTGACATCTTAATTGGATCTGCTTATGTTCTGTATTGTGTCATGTAATGAAGGAATTGAACTTCATTTTTTCCTACAGATATTATATCTTCCAGAATTTCAACATTAGTTTACGCTGAAAGATAACACAGCAATGAGAATCTTTCACTAAAATTAGGTATGTCCCAGTGGTTGTTGAACTGTATTTTCCAGCATTTCCAAAAGCACATTGCTTTTCAAGCCAGGGATCTGACATATCTAAAATTCCAATGTTGTTTATGACGGATGATTTCAATTAACACATACTGCCAAGCACTTGTTTTCCAGAAGCCAGGGACTGCTGAAAATGGGATCAAATTCCATTTTTTATCAGACTTGCCTGTCTGATAAAAATTAACCCCCTAAACTGAAATATTTTAACAGTGATGGATATACACAAGTTAGAAGGTGAGGGATCATGAAAAAAATCACATTTTCATTCCAGAAATTGGAGGTTGTTCTGTTAATATGTGCATGCTCAAAGCCATAAATTTTAGTTCACCACTATATATTATATGTTTATTAAATAATAACTGGTGACACTGGAAATTATTTTAGATTTTCTAGCTAGTTTTTTGTTGAAATTTTTCATTTAGAAGGACCTATATAAGTTTTTCCTTTTTCTTTCTGGTTAGATTCCAATTTTCATACTTCAAATTCTCCTTTAAGGCAACGAGTAAAAGTCCTGAGCAAAGCTTAGGTAGGATTATCAAGTTTTGCTTCCATAGGAGTTAGAACTAAATTCTCACAAGTTTGGCCTAAGACATAAACAACATTGGAAATCTGGCTTTACTTCTTTCAACAAATGAAAGGGCAGCCATAGAAGCTGATCCACAAGTTGTTATAACAGGTGCCCTTCAGAACACATAGTTAATAAAAAGTCTGTCACAACACCAATCCTTGATAAAGTATCATTCTGCCCATGCAGATGTTTGTAAGGAGGACATTCAAGCCATAGTATGTTTTTAATTCTTGTGGAATACACCGAGTTGTGCATTTTACAGAGGAAGCGAGATGGGTGCTTTATATTTCACACATAATTAAGAGGTGTAAAATGTTTTGTTTTGAAATAAAACTAGATTAGGTTCTTCCTTTTGAATATAAATAGGAACTCAGTGCACTAATGGTTATTTAAATCACTTTGATTCTCTTTGAGGAATCTTATGCTAATAAAATGTCTTCTCTTTACATCATCAGCATAACAAAGCAAGATATTCATAAATTTGCACATCTCTTCCATGCTGGAAAATCTGCTTCCTCCAGCCTTTTTTCCTTAAACCCCAAACTGACACCACCTAATCTGCCTATCATTACCTTCTCTGTCTTTTTTTTTTTTCTTTTTTTTTTCTTTATATAGGTGACTGGATAGTCTGTTCCTCTAAGGTTCATCTATTAAACATATTCCCTGGTTTTTGGTAGAATTGTGTTCTCTTGCTTTTCACACCAAGGGACTCCTTGGCCCCAAGCTTCTCATGCCATTAATTACTATTTAGTCTGCTCTTTTATTGCTGCCACTTGAAGTCCATTGAAGGGATTCCTTAAACTAAGGACACTCAGCTTCTTCCTATCAATTAGCCCAAACACAAAGTGGTCTACTGAGGTTGTTTTGGATAACAGTATCCACACATCTTTGTTAATTTAGGAAGCTAAGCAGGTAACATTTAGAGCTTTTGTTATCCAAATCCATCAGATAAACAGTGATCCAAGGACCACACTCCAAGAGGACTTATTTTGCATAGCATCTTCTGTGAAATCAGACCAGAAGGAAAGGTTTATTTAAAATTTTTTCCACTACAGACCCAGAAACCACTGAAGAGTTATTTTAAAAAGGATTTTTGCCAGAATAATTTTTTTTTTCAATATGGTTATGTTGATTTCCGTTACAATTTGAAAAGGAAAATGCCTTTAAAATTACAGAAAACATTTCATTTCTATGAGGTAAAAATGTTTTAATGACATGATTTCAAATCAGTAACTATATCATTCCAGTAGAAATACAGTATCAGTGATTTTGGAATCTGATTAGGAGAAGAGTGGGGACTTTTCCTTCCTTCCTTCCTTCCTTCCTTCCTTCCTTCCTTCCTTCCTTCCTTCCTTCATTCCCTCCCTCCAAAATTGAAATCATTTTATACCATCAGCTCTACCGTTGGCTCCTTTTAAACCCATCTCCCAGGCAAAATTCCATCACTCCTAAGTAACACTACACTAAACCTATGCTAACTGGTCCATTACAGACTGAAATTCCTGGAAGAGGAGACACCAAACAAGAGAAGTGCTGACATTCCCAACTGCTTTCTTACAATCTTCCTTTGATTTCTCAGGACACTGAGAAGATCCCCAGCTCTCAGGGACAGAGTTGCACTCATAGTTGGCTGCAGGTGGGATATAGCCATGGCAGGTAACCTGAACGAGCTATCACTGTATTTGAGTGATTATATTACTAGCATAGTCAAAGCATCTACAATATTGCTTTCCACTCAGGCCATTCACTGCTAGGATAAACGTACCTACACACATTCTCCAGGTGAGAATTTTCTTACATAGATACCCAAGGAAGAAAGAGTAATGCAAATGGCAAAAGCAACAGAATTAACACTAGGCAATAGAGAAAGGAAGCTGATGGATCTGGGAAACTTAAGAAGGAATCAGTCAAACTGCATTAAACACCAATACACTTCTTCTAAGCCACCCCCAAACAGATGCTTTACTTACAACAGTAGCATAAAACATCTGCTTATTACATTATTCACAACTGGGGCCACTAAAACAGAGTGGTCCCAGACCACAAGATCTGCACATCTGCTTGGTTGTTTTTTTGAGACACATTAGTTCAAAAAAGGAGTTCCAAGGCTGAAGTCAGAGGCAATCTCAGGAAATTATTTTATTTACACACTAGGTTGCCATTAATTCTCAAGAAACAAGAAATATTAAACTATAATCAGACCTCTATATAGAGAACTGACATTTAATTTTTTGTCAAAACACCAAGGTATAAACCTAAACCAGATTCTATTAGTTACAATAAAAAATGGGATGAACATTTTTATTTTTTTTTTATAATTTTCCATAAGCAAAAATTATTCTTCTTATTTTGAATATGCACATAAAGGAAGCTTCCTGTTGTTTTACAATTATGAAGCCACAACACAAAACAGAATTCCCCCCAAAATTATGCAAATTTGCAAATCAGGAGATCTTCTGGAATTGCAGTACCAATTACTGGTAAACTTTGAACTAGAACAGTTCATTAAGCAAGCACAGAGGAGTCAGATCTTAAGAATGAAAATTAAAAGCTGCCTTAAAAGGACATGAGGATGTTGTTTTAATGAGACTTAAGCATGTGTGCCTCAAAGGTTGTTTTAATTCTGTTAAGACTCACATGATTTTGCTAAATCAAATGTTTTTCACAGGTTCACCCTAAACTGTCAAATCTCAAGGCTTCTAGACATTTTGCTTCAAGAAATGAGTTTACTAGCCTAAAATCTGCAATCTCTGATTAAAACAAAAACAAAACAGAAACAAAACAAAACAAACAAAGAAAAAAAGCACAAAAAAATCACAAACAAAAAACTCCCAAGCAAATCACCCCTGTTACAGGAGAAAAAATAGAGACTAGATATGGAAAATCTTTATATTCATGAAATATTAAATGTGAAGTGGAATGACTGAACACAGAGTTTCCAGTATCCATTATCTGGCAAGGAATTTTGAACAGTACATACTAGAAAATTATCCTTAAGGAGTGTTCCCGCAGAAAACCAAGAACCTCAGAGGTTTTGGGGGTTTTTAGGTTTTTTCTTTTAATAGTATATTTGCATGAGGACAGAAAATTTATTTTTAAAAATGTGGAATATATTTATAATTGGGAATGTTATAAATAGCATTTGGATCACACTGCAGCACAACAGACATTCTCAACTGACAGACCCATAAGTAATGCCAGATTCAGAAGTTTTGACTTGAAATCTTTTTTGCCACGTGATCATATGGTGACCTAGACTAAAAAACTGAGAATACGGGGCGGGGGGAGGGGGTGGGGAAAGAGAAAAAACCTAAACAACTGGTTTTATGCAGGTATGCAAAATTGTTTTTGCAGCCCTTTCCTCAGTCCAGCTGAACATCTGTGTCCCAGGGCAGGGGCTGCCTGTGTTAATGCAGTGGCAGTGCTGCTGAATGCCGAAGTGTTGACTCAGTGAAGAGTATAAACTTCTCTGAAAGCTGTGTACACGTACCATTCTCTCTGGATGCAGATACATCACAGTAAGAGGTTAAAGGAGGGTCGTCTTCTTCTGCTTCTCTTACTGAATGCTATCACCTATTCCAATCTGCCATTTAAACTGCTTGTGTGAGCTCTCACTGGTCCATTTAAAGCAAAATGCACTAGGCTAGCTTACGGTCTTAACAGGAATACTAAATCTGATGGAAAAAAAGTCAGGAATTTCTTACAAATTCAAATTAGATAGCAGATGCAACCTCCCCAGACATGCCAGTGGATTGCTGGCACTGAGTCACAAATCTCTGTCGTCAGCATCACTGCAGGACAAAAAGTCCTCCTCTGTGTATATTTATATGTATACATCTCTAATTATACGTATACATTTCTAATTATACTGTTAAGAAAGGTAGAGTTAGACAAGACATACAAAATTGATACTGGAAATGTCTGTCTTTCTTTTACACCTCTGCCTGTGTTCTTGGAAATATACCCTTGTTCTCAGCCCTGCCCAACTCTGTGATCTGATCCCTAAAGAGCTGATGGGGTTTTTTTCTTCCTTTTCAGTTGAGCCAGTTTCCTACTAGGTCACAAAGAGGAATCAGCTCCCTGTGTTACAGCAATGATAATATATTAAACAGTACCAGGAAACACTCCAGGGCACTGGAACTGGATTGTTTATGCTGTCTACAGTAAATTATTTTAATGACCTCAGTATGGTATTGGCCCAGGTTAACTATCTCTCTTTCAATAATTCCTAGGAACAGCTGCAAAACAACCATGGACCAGAAAACACCCCCCATAGGCAGCTTGTATATGGCCACCAACCACTAGAAGTTTTAAGAGTGTGATAGATGGGGAGGGTGCTGCTCCTTTCCAGCTGGTCTCAATGCCAGAGTACGGTCCTGGGTAAATATAATTTGCCAGAAAACACAGAGCCCAAGGGACAGATGTGCCTGAGAGATGGTGAAAGAGGAGGGAAGGAGTCAGCAGAAGAGAATGAGAAATAAGTGAAAAAGCTGTTGAAGAGGAAACAAGACAGTTCCTCTCAGCAGCAGTAAACTGTTACGCAGATTCAGCCTGTCTCATATAACTGCATCCCTGTAGATTCACAGTCTTGTTTTTCAAGGAAATATTAGTACCACTTGCTGCTGACTGCAACAAAGACTCCAGTCAGCTCCAGAGGTAGCATGGAGACAGTTCATGAAGGTGAATAAGCTATTTTCCTCTCCTTCCTTCCAAGGTTGTGGCATTGTGTCCTCACAAAATGACCCCTGGCTCGACACAACAGCCATGTAAACTCTTGTTAAATGCTATGAAAATGGCGATAAAAAGTGTTACAGTTTAAAGCATTTTGCATCCACTGATGTCCCCTGAAACAAGGAATAGATAACTTGGATATACCAGACCATATGTTAACTATTTGAGTATTTTCAATTGTGGTTTTACAAGTAATTAGATACATAATACAGATATGAAAAAAAAAAAATTTGCTGCAGTAGCTGTCATTAACCCCTCACCCTTCTTGATGTATTAATGGAGTTGAATGGCTTGAGATTACAACTGGAGGAATTCAAAAATGAATTCTGTAAGAATCCTAAGGCCTTTCTTGCATCCATTCCCTCACTTTTAGAATTAAACATGAAAAAACAAGGGAAACTGCTGTCTGTTAATTGGATCAGGGCCAAAAAGATCAACAGTGATTTCTAAAAAAGAGGTATTTTTCCTACTTGTTGCTTTTAACTTCAATTACCTCACAGTATATGATATCTCTCTCTCTTCAGAAAATGGTTCCAGCCCAGGTGGATGTGAAAGGTCCTAAAGTAGAGGAGTCTAAAACAGTGCCAATCAGACATATTCATTTATGCAATCTTTGGCTGGTAGACAATAGAAGAAAATATCGTGTCCTTTCTTTCTTTTATGATATATCTATCTTCATCATACTTCTCTGGGTGAGTCTTGATCCCGCAAGCCATAACTGTACAGCTAAGCAAATAATGTACAGAGGCCAACACCTTGCTCTGATGCTAAGTGCCATCAATTGACGCACATCCCCTGCTCAAGAGCAGACCCCTGCAGAACGGGTTCCTCTTGGAAAGTTGGCAAGACCTGCCTTGCTTTGTGCAGAGCAGGGTGCAGCCTAGCAGATGCACAGTGGGGTAAAGTGCTTGAACTCACTTCCTGGCCCTCTTTTACTTAGCAGTGCAGATGCAGTCAGAGCAAACAGGACAGAACATCTGGAAAGAAAAGATGGGGTCAAGGAAACCTAACAAGATGAAAACTTTCCATGGCAGTTTCTTAGCTAATTCCTCCAGGAAACATTTTCCAAAGTTGCATTCTCTTGTCCAGGCTCTCAGTACTGCAGTTCTGTTTGATGATTAGGATTAGTTCAGGACTTCCTGGCAGGGAAATTACCTCACAAGGACCTTGGCTTGAGCATCTGATTCTAGAATAGAAGTTTAAAAAAATCTAGTTAAATAAATAGCAAGCATTTAAACTAAGATGTTTGCAACAGTTATTCAATAAAACAACAAAACCAGATATTTCTAGCAGGCAATTACTTGAATTACTTCCTTCTAAGTGCTCCATACTCCATACACTCTGCTGACAATTCTGTAGATAAAATCATACCTAAAGCTGCCCTTTACTTGATATTTATTTTATAAAATGATACAGCTTGAATTGTTCTTTAATTGTTCTAGAATTGTTCTTTAATTGTTCTTAAATATTTCCCTCCTTCTCCTTTCTCAATTGAGGTCTATCGGTGAAAGTTAAAAAAAAACAAACTAAAAAGAAGTCAACCATGCATTAACCAGTTACAATTTTATGCACCTATTTTTGTTTACTTCTGGATGGTAACATCAAAGCTTGGATGGTTTATGTCGTCCCCAAAAGCCATGCAGAGGAAGTAGAAGCCAAGAGCTGATCTGCACCAGCGACACAAAGGTGCTCTAAACCTGTCATAACCAGCTGCTCCAGATAAAGGTCCATCTGCTTTGCATCAGTGATGTGGTGAGAAGCAGCTGGAGAATCTCAGTGGATGTCTCTAATTATCCATAATGGGCCTACTTTCTCTTTACACTATTATATTGTATGAAGTTCTATGGCACAATTCCCACCTGTCCTGGGCACCTTAGAAGTGCCATCAGAATTATTTGTTCTCCCCTGCAATCATTGTTATCTTTATTTAACCTGTACTTTCACCACTGTTGTTATTTTATGTCCCTTCTCTCACCCCCATCTTTCTCTTTTCTGGGGTGAGTCTCAATTCTTTCCTCTTCTCTCCATCTGACTCTATAAGAACCCTCCCCCCGCCACCACCCCTATATGATAGCAATCAACCATCCATTTTCTTTTATCCAATGGAGAACCCTGTGTTTCTACCACTTCTACTCCATCTGCCAGTGTCCTTTTCAAGGTTATGAGGTATAGGTATCTAACATTGCATTAGACCCAACTGCATCAAATCTATAAAAGTTGTGTCTCAAGCCTCAGTAAAAAGTGGATTAAATCTGAAAGAGCTAAGTGCATTTCCAAAGATTTTGACAAATTTCAGTAAGCAGAATATAACATATTATTGTGTGATAAGAGACTCATCCAATGAAAAGTGATGGATGAACAACTTTGGTAAAAAATTCTAACAGAGTTCATAAAGGGCAACAAAAAAGAAAGAGCAGAAAAACAGACTTTCTGACCTGACATGAGGAGTCTGAGCCTAAACTTGACTAGCTTTCATACACCCACATGAAGCAAAAAATACCCCTTGTGAGCTCTGTGTTGTTGTATCAGGCAGCCACAGGACTAACTGGACTTTTTAGTGTTCTGTCTATGTGACTCAGGTGTGCATCTGCTTTACTCTTCTAAAGCCTTAAAAGTCGTCTAGTCAAACATCCCAGAAAAACAGAGTCAATATAAAGTGCAGAATCAAGGAGAATCTAGTCCTTCATAATCATTTTGTATTTTGCTATTTGATTTTGTCTTCTATGGGATGACAATCCTACACACCAGTTCCAGAAGCAGATGAGTTTGCATCAACAGCAAAGTGAGATAGGAACAACTTTTGTCAACTGCACAGTTTCCATGTACCATTGTCATCAGGTTTTTGTGTTATTGCCCTCATTTATGCTGTTGACATTGCTTCCATGGATTACTTGGACACTCATGTTCATGGTACTTTATTGAAAAATAAATCCTTTGTTTGAACAGGACTTCTGACAAGTCCCCAAATATTGATTTTCCTTACTTATATTTAAAGCCTCCAGATCCTTTTATATAATCACAACTAAGTATTATTGATATGACTTGTCTATAAAGAATGTTCAAACTATCACAAGGAGTTCAGATTTTACCAAAAAAAAAGAAGTCAACACAGTGCCCAAAGTAATCTCAGTATACGGAGTCCCTTTTCTTACAGTAGAATTCTTTATTCTCTTCTCATCCCCTGACAATATGTAATCCTCAGTTTCACCAAAAATAGAAAGATGAAAAAATACCGAGTATCAGTGTTATTGATTCCTGAGGTCAACTTTTAAAATTCTGGGTTTCTTGTCTCTTTGCAGCATACTGCCAGATCTTTTGCTTGATTCAAGATTACAACATTTTTCTCAGTGTTATTAGAGGATCATATTTTGTCTCCAAACCTTGTGCCAAAAGGAGGGCAATAAACTGAGAATACTCCCTCTCCACAGATCTTTAAAACACATTCAGAATGGATTAGACTCACATCCAGCCTCTTATCCACCAGCACCCCCAAGTCCTTCTCAGTGGGGCTGCTCTCCATCTGTTCATCCCCCATCCTGTATTGATATTGGGGCTTGTCACAACTCAGGTGCAGCACCTTGCACTTCCTCTTATTAAACCTCATGAAATTTACGTGGGTGGAGATCATCTCCTTCTTCCCCTTAATCTTCATATAAGGTGAATTTTAATCAATTCAAGAAAGGGATTACACACCACAAGAGCACACAGCTAGAGAAGAATTAAATTTTCCTGTGATGCTCTTCCACTGAACTGGTGAACTCTAAGACAGAGCCAGTCTTTAAGTTCATGTATAATCTTAGTACACAAGCAGAGTATCTTCTTGGATCCCACAAGCGAGGTATATAAACCACAATGTAAGCAATGAGTGTGAGCTTAATATTCTGATCCTGAAATCAGAGACTTGTTCATTGATATAAACTAGGAGCTATGATAATTTATTTGCAGAATTAACAAAGAATTAACAAAAATGGAATTTACTTATTGGTGAAAATAACATATTCTATGCTATTTTTTGCATTATTGTGATACTATAACACTGAAAGAGATTTAAAGTAGGAATGGAGAAAGATGATTCCTGATCCCCTTTCTGGCAAGACTGATTTGGGTAAGGTTCCACTCAACCAGTTCAAAATACATTATAGTTAGACTCCTTTACAATTCTTTAGAAAGAACCTCATGACAACAGTTAATCATATCATAAAATAAACATCTAAGATCAGACTAATCACTTTAAAAGCACTTATTTCCCACATCTACTGAACAAAAGAGAAAATAAAATATGGTGACTAGTTCAGTGTTGAACATCCCATGCCAGTGAAACAAATCCCAAACTTTCAGTTTTTCATTAGTTTTCTTTAAGAGCTGAATGAGAATCCTTCTGGATGTCTTGCCATGGGATTTCACATATCTTTATTCTTCAGCAGAGAATGCAAAAAGTTGTGGCTGATACAAATGGTTTAGTGATATTTCAAAGGGCAAGCCATTTACAAAGATCTGGATAACAGTTGTAGCTGAATAAGCTCACAAAATTGCAGATGCTAGTAATCCTGATTATTTATATTACTTTATGTATCTATAGAGAACTTTCAAACCTCATGTACCTTCAAGGTTAAGTATTATAAATGTATTACTAGAATTTTTTCACCTTTAAGGCTTCTAAGGATAGCAACTAATTGCCAAACAAGAAGCAGGGCCATTCTCTTCTGGTACATTTTTTTCTAACAGTTGTTATTCCTCCAATCATGCTTACATTTCAAATGACTGATCACATATTAAGTGCAGGAAATAACTTTCCTTGTCTGACTGTATCCATGACACGAACAGCAGCAGATTCCAACCAGGACTTGGCTACATTCACAGGCTGCGTGTCAGTCGTAATTACCCTGCTCATCCAACTGGCAACTCAGGCAAAAACAATGTAAGAGAAAGGAAAGACAGGAAAAGAGCCTGCCAGCCCTCAAAGCAAATAGTGTCTAGTTCCTTTCTTGTTTCAGACTTCCAAATGTGTTTTTCCTACAGTCTTTAAACAGGTCTCCACTTCTTAGAAGAAGTCATTAATTGACCTTACTTGCTTCCTATGTTGACAGTGTTACCACACAGACCAAATCACTGGTTCTATAAAGGAACCCAGCGGCTCTCTCCCCGCTGAAACAACCCAAATTCCTCTGAAAGTCAAATGCTCCAGAAGCAGAGCATGTGAACAAGCTTATCAAGTATTGGAAATCTTGTACAATAAAACCAGTGTTCTTTAAAATAGCATTATGTTTGCCTTTTCTTAATTTAATTTTTCTGATGTGCAGCGTTGATATTCACTGTGTACAAGAATGTAAGCTAGGGGCCATACCTGCTTTCCCTAAGGGACCACACCAAATTCATGTGCACTTAGAACCACTGTGCCAAAGGAAATTCATAGTGAGGGCTTCAGCTGGTATTGCAAGAGTATTCTCATTTACTAGACTGTACCTAAAATATAAGGAAAAATAGAATAAACTAGATGGACCTAGAAAAACTGATAGACTAGATAATACCTATTCATAAGACATAGTTAAAAGATCTGAAGAATGACTGAGTCTTTGCTTTCAAAGGCACCTGAATAAGTTTATAAAAGAAATCTTCTAATCCTTTTCTCTCTCTTTCCCTTTTGGCTTCCTTTTTCTTATGCACATAAACAAGAAATGTAGATGTACAGTGCTGTTTCTTGACATAACTCAATATATATATATCTTATAGCTTATGTGTGTCACTGCATTCAGCGTGTACTTCAAAGGTCAGCAGCTGCTAGGTTTTAAACAGTTATTCCACAACTGTTAGAAGGTTTTCCTTCTCCTTTCTTTCCCTTTTCGTTTCTTTTTTTGTGGTTCTCGGTCTTGAAAGCCAGATTGGAATTAGCATCATTATTTTGGCACTGTCTACATTTTCTGAAAACATGTAAAACCATTTATTTTCCAACTATATGTTTACCCAGACTTCTGTCTCAATATTTGTATATTATTTAGGTACTTGTATGCTAGTGAAAACATTACTTTGATCAACTTACTCTCTTCCTAGCTATACAAAGCACATTGTTTTTAACAGCAACACTCTAGTTCTTTCTGTGAAGAGACTTGCAAATTCTTAGAGAGTTCTGAATAATGATTTTGCTTTGGTACAGCTACTACAGAGACAGATTTACCGGGGGACAGACAGGAAGAAGAATGGTAGTAGCCTGTGACAGAGACATGACTTTTGCCATTGCTGTTAATCCATTAATATGAAGACTGGACTTTAGCACGCACTGTAGAAATACATAGTCATAGAATTGAAATTTCCTGAAGAATCCACAGTCTAAGGCCCTGATTTTTCAATAATCAGTTAATTTTGTTTCTGATAAGCCGTGAAATAAATTCCCCTCCCCACCTCAAGTCATTAGCAACCAAAGCAACCTTGAGCAGCTCAGAGGACAAATCAGGTTAGCGTGAAAAACATGTAGGAAATATGTCAATATTGTGAAAACAAGGCACTCAAAGCATAGAGAATTTATTTTCCAAACAAGGAGTGTTTATTAATTTGTTTTCACAACAATTTCAAAGCTAATCTGGTTGCAGTGTTGCAAAGGTACATCAGTGGCACAGTTCACCTTTCAGAACTTTCTATGCTTACCACTATTCTGCCATTCATGCTGCTTATTCCAAAGAATGTCACTCATTTAACTCATAACACAATTCCCCCACAGATTTGGTGTATCTTTGGTCATCCGTTTCTAAAATGAATCAACTGAAATTAATGCACCACTGCATCGCAGCTATGGGAAGAAAGATGGGCTTTATATTAAGGAATCTTAGTAATTGCTTGAACTAATCTTATCTTGGAAACTTCACACAATATTTGTCAAATCCAACCTTCATAAATATTTGGATAACTGGGAAGCTACTATTAAATTTAGACAAGGTGTTTGGTTACAAGTAGCTATAATATTTTAATACTTATGCTATCAAACATTTTTAATGCTGCTGAGCTGTTCAAAATGACACACAACAAAGGTTGCTTCAAATTGCTTTATAGAGCTAATCTGCTCTCAAACATCACAGACAAACTCTGCATTACATTTGCATTTCAAATTGTTTATATTTGATTGTATTCCATTATCTCTAAATGAGGTGAGTTACTCTAGGGTCATGATCTGTTTCTTGTTATTAGATGGCATGTTCCACTGTGTATTCAAGATAAAGTGTATTTGATATTCTGTCTTTTTGTTTGAATTAACTGAGGTTGAAAGATAACCAAAACTGATTTTTCTTCCATTCCAAGGTCTATCATATCAAAACCTTTGAGAAATTGTTAAGATTCCTTGATGTTTTCTTTATGTAGTATTCACATCTCAAGCAGTACAGATTTTTAATGCCATATATGAGATTTCTGCTGATTCAGTGTTTGATATTTAGAGTGCCTGCAGATATAGGCTCTAAGGACAGATAAGCAAAAAAATCCATTTTTTTTCTTTCTACTGCAGAGAATCATCATCTCTGTTGTATCATCTTTTTATCCTTACTGCAGAAACAAAAGCCTTTTCATAAGCCAATATGTTTGGTGGAAGCCAGACTTTGCATACCTTACCACTCCAAATGTGTGTCCTGTCCTTTTCCACCATATTGCCCAAAGGACTAAATAACCATTTGGCAGCTAGATGGAGAAGCTAGTCTGGTTGAAAAGTAACCCATAGTCAAATCAGGGAGCTATCAAACTGTCCATGAAGTCACACAGTTGCTGGCACAAAAGAGTAACTTCTATGTGGTCAGTGTTAAGGGAAAGGCAGTGCTATTCATCATAGCTGCAATGGGGACATGTATTAACTTAAACTGACTGTAAAATTACACCCTACAGTCAGCTGTTTGGGGACAGCAGAGCCATTAATCATTTCTCATTAAAATATTACAACCGTAATACAATAGGCCTCATTAAACGTGTAATTATTATAGGGCATCTAGTGGTTGCCCTAACACTGTATTTTTTGCTGGCAAAATAGTGACAACTACTGTCTGCAAGATTGCAGTAGTACCTACAACTGTCAAGCTAGACAGCACTTTGAACCCATGGCATGGTGCCTTATAAGTGTATGTTCAAAACCTCTCTGAAGATGGCCCTGAGAAATGAGACTACAGAATTTTGCAGCTTCTGATTATGCAGGAGGCATGCCCCAAAAGGACTGCAGCCCCCATACTCCAGGCATCTTGCTGCTTAGCACAATCCACAGCTCTACTGTCCACCTATGTTCTCTGTAGAACACATGGTGATTTTCCAGAGAGGGCATAAGCTGTCATGTTGGCCACTAGTGAATACTGTGACAAAAAGCAAAACAGATTCTACAACTCTTATTACGTTAACCAACTCTTTGTATTTGGGATTTTCTGTTGTGAAGCCCTTCTAAGATATATGTCGGATATGGCCCTCTCTTACACATGTATTCAGTAATGTGGAAAGAATTTATGGTGCCTTCTCCTATTCTACCAAAAGCTTAATGGTCATTAGGTGTGTATGAACAATGTGATATGTGAAGAAATACCAATGAAATCTTCTTTTGTGCTCCCTTCCAGATCTGATATCTCACACAAAAGGTCTGACCAGGTGTTATCAGAGAGCCAGGATCAAGGTTTTCTCATTTTCAGCTGTCAAACATATTCCACTTTTTAGAAACTACATACTGGGGTAGGTACTCTTAAGCACATCCTCCCACTGCCAGTTGAGATTCTCCATCTTTAGGTTCCAAAGTAATTCTGAGTGTTTCTTTGGTCCAATGGATTTTTAATATCACTGTGTAAAGAAAACCAGATTCATCAGGAGAGATAAACAGACCCTGTTTTCTCCCCTCACTCATCGGCACTCAAAAACCTGGTGTTTTTATTTACAAATTTCAGAAATACTCTGTCCAGATTGACTCATGCACAATCTATAAGGAATAGCACCTCTTACAGCTCAGGTAAATTCTCTAATGAGTCAATTATTGAGTAAAGAAGACAATTAAGACTAATGCTTTTGCGCAAACTGGTTTCTGTACTAAGCATGATATGAGCAGCTAGTAGGTGATACCTCCCATCAAAGACAGCTGTAAGACACATACCTTGGGTGTGCCTGGCACATAAGGAGGAGATGTGTCCCCATGTGCCTAGCACTCCCAAGACAAAGACATGGCACATATATAACAGAATAGTGAGGTAACCCCTGAGATATGAAAATTGGGAATCTTGAATCCAAAATAATTGTAAGGGCTGAATCTTCTTGTGGATGTATATTTTTGCATTACAGTGCAAGGACACAACTAGGTACAAGGATTTGGGTTTTTTTCATTCTAGTTGAAGTGGCTTTAATTTTAGAGATACAATTTACCACATAGATACCCTTCCCTTGAGTATTTCTCTGGAAGGTTTATTTCTACTTCCATCTCACATCTGTTCAGAAACATCTTTTAGAGGAACTCCAGAGTAATGGACGGATATCTGTTGAATTTTTAACCTTAGTTCCTTTTTGGCAAATTTCTTCCTAACTTCCTTTGGAAACAATATCCTCACAGAACAACTCCCTGTTCACAAAATGGACTTTAATAAATTATGTGGTCCGATGACCTAATGGCTTATTTGGGAGACAGAGTAGACTTTACAAGACATATAAATGATGGACTTATTTAAAAAAAGCAACTGGGTCAGGATGTATATTAAACCTGTAGCATAAAGCTGGACATTCTTAACAGTTAAGAACTGAGTGTTATCGTCCAATATACCAGCTATGTGGCTTTTCCTATGGCCAGAAGTATCACTTGTGGAGTGATACTACAGTGGAGTGAGAGGTGAGTGTCAAATCACAGAGCTAATCTCAATCCCAGTTCTGCTGTCACTTATATCCATTTTGTATAGCTTAATTTCTCAGGCTTCTGTGTTAATGGTAGGATAAATAAGGACAGAATCATTTTAAAAAACCAGCTTTTAATGAATCTGTAAAAAATAGCATGAAAATTCTGTGTTATTTAGTTATAAGGAAATTAATCATTCTCACCACGTAAAGCCTGACAGATTTTTTTTATCATTTTCTTGGGAAGAAAGTAAGTGGAGGTTGTAAAGACCTGAGTCTTCTGCCCACTGAATCTGTTCTCAGTTGAGTGGTCATGATTTTTTGTGGGACTTGCTACCACTTAAATAAATATTTTTAACTTCTTACGCACCGTTTCACACACAACACTATGTTTATATTATATCACAATAATTCCTGGTTTACAATTGAGCTGAAGTATAAAGAGATTAAACATTTGAATATGATGCTTCAAGTTTAGGAACATAAATAAAAGGAACATGTGTAAATCGAAGTAGTCAGTCCAAGCTGCTCAAATCAGTGGGCAGAAACAGACAATTAGAGAGTCAAACTTTTTTAACCTATTTTGATGTACATTAGAAAAAATAAACACAATGTTAAGTGTTAGGGACATAATCAAAATTAGTTCAGATCCAGAGTTCTTTGTTCTCCATCTGGAAAATTAGATTTTCTCTCATGCTATTTCATGTTGTAGAGATCAATGGAGATAGTCTCAAAGTACACCTAGCCTGAGCAAATTCAAATTATGGGGAGGGGAATCTTTCCTTCACTTAACCACTTTGCTTTTCTACTTACACTTGTAGATGTAATGAAAGGGCTAAACATTTTTCCTACTTCTTTCCTATTTCACCCTATTCTTCTAATGGAAGCTAAAATTACATAATAGTCCCCACAGCAATTTTGCCTTTCAGAACTGAGGACCCTAGTCAAAATTGTTCATGCTTCCAAGAAGAGCAAACAACCATTTCAAAGCAAGCTGCCAAGACATAAATAACCACCAGTGTGAATTAATTCCATGAAGTTTCTGATGCAGTGACACATGTTTTGGTGTCCTACATTTTTATGAGACAACACTTAACTAAAGGTTATAGAAATGACAGAAGGGATTGTTGAGTTTTTACAAAGGTATTTTGCCTTCAAAAGGGAACAAGTTTTGGTAAAGAAATAAAAATTGGAATATCATTTTAATTTACTCAGTTAGTTTTGGCAGATGAGTTACGAGAACAGCACTTCAGACAGATGTGCAGCAGAATTTTCCAGCTGCTAGAAGAAATTATGTCAGAGCATCGCATAATCCCCTATGTTTGTAAATGGCTGGAATAAACAGTCACATCATTAGGCCACTTATTAGCATCTAAATTCCTTCCAAAGCTTCTGTGTTACGAACTGAACAGCACTGTGTATCTTAAAGATCATCTCAGTGACCTTATAAGTATTTGAGTTTGGGGCATCTGTTTTATTTATAATTGCTTGTCTTAACAGAGTGTGTAGTGTGAGATCATATAGGTAGCAAGTTAACCCTTTGCATTTATCTATGCATGATAGTCCAAATTATTCTCTGAAAGCCTGATCCTGAAATGCTCATATCAGCCAAAGGCTAAGCTGCAGCATCAGACTTACAGATTTGTTTCTTTATAAGGTTTCATGTTTCAGAAGCTACTTCATAAGATAATTTCCTAAGAACATAATGGGTGAGCCATGTAACTGTGGCATGTTCTCCCATAGCCTCTGACATCTGAAATTTAAAGCCTGAAAGCCAAATTGTAGTCTGTGGACAGCATCATCTACACCTTATGTCTCTTCTACAGTGCTTCAAATTCTTCTCTATTTCTCCACAATCCAACAGCCTTTGAATCTGTTAGAAAGCATTTTCTATATTTTATAAATTATAAAGGAAATATGTATTATTAAGGAAATGTGTTGACTGGAAGGAGCAACAATAGTACTTGATGAGTGGTTTTGATAAAGCAAAAGTGGCAAATACACCCTCTAGCCAGGTGGCCCAGTTACATTGCTGTGAGTCTTAAGAGTAAGGAATCAGAAGACAATACCCATTGCCCCAGCCAGAATTTTCATGCTGTGAAAGGAACTCATCTCTTTCAAACTACTTGAAACTCAATGGGAAGTTGCTGACTCTACAGGCAGAGCACTTAGATCTCTTAAGAAGTGCAAAGACATTTTTGTTTGCTGATCCTTCCCACATGGAAACTTATAGAACAAAAGGGCATTGGAAAGGCAAAGATCAGGAGGCTGCACTAATTCATGTACTTTTTTTTCATTTGTAGCTCAGTCACCAGCCTTTACGTAGATGCGAAACTACCTTTGGGAAAGGACTATTTAGTCATGGGTTTAAAACACGTCTGCACTGAACAGTAAATCAGTTATGAACACATTATTTTGGGTGAAGCAGAAGGTAATCACTTATCCAGTCTGGTAACAAATAGGAAAAACAAAATAGGCAGAAAAAGGGACAAGGCAGGAAAAGTCTGTCTGATCAGATATTCAGAAATAATTTCTTCATAACAATGTTAGTACATATATGTGTATTTGTATAGATATTATAGTATCATTAAGCTTGACTGATTTTCTCAGTGCAGAAGGCAATAGTTCTGAGAACTTAAGGATAAGACATAAAGGAACTGTTGCTTAAATTTATTTACACCCCCCCTGCTAAATAGAATATATTTTCTTAACAGTTAATGCACACTAATCAAAATCTAGGTCAAAATGAAAAAGTTCATCTATTCTATAATATCGTGATTAAACAATATTTTATCATAGTCTTCAAATATTATGTATGACCCTAAAATACACAGCAAACATTCTGGTGTATAGTTCAAAACAGTCTCAAGGACTTTTCTGCTTGCCAGGTCTGAGAGCAATTCCAAAAGGGATTGGTTCCTGTTAGATGTTTCACTGTAGCATATCCATGAACTGAATTCATTGCAACAAAAGGGAAATGATAACCTATCATCATTCTTCCAGGCCATGATACTGGGGCAGAGACCTCTCCCGTGACTTCTTGTCCTCCGACCAGCTTACTGAATCAATCATTTTTGGAGACAATGAGGGAGCTTTCTCTGAGGAAGAAGCCACAAACCTCAAACAAGTTACTCATGGGTGGATCATGGGAAACAAGTTGTGAGGTTATATTTATCTCTACCTACATTACAACTGTGTTTTCTCTGTTGACAAGTTTTAAAAGTTTTACAATACGTATTGATAAGTATGGGTCAAATGTTAGATAATAAAGGAAACCTAGAGAGGAGAAAGGAAAGACTTGCTAAAATTGAAGGCTGTTAATAACCTTTCTTGATAAGAATTTCAAGCTATTTTGAGAATTGAGCTTCTACTCCTTCAAAAACCAGCAGTACATGTTTTAAAGGGCAAAATTAATTTTAAATTGAGGCTTTATCATGTATATAAGAACTTCTCTGAACTAAAGAGAGCACTAATTAATCTGAAATTAATTTTAAACTGAGACTTCCCCGTGCATATAATTTCTTCTCTGAACTAATGAAATCACACAGTTTTGCTAGAAGTTTTCAAATGTGTGAATCTGAATTATAACTCATTTTAAATTTGATTACAGCATATGTAAAGGGACCAACTTCAAAATATCCACATCAGAAAGATAAAAGACTTTCATTATCACACAGAGTATTGAAAAAGAACAACCAAATTTTTTGTCACTTGGGGTAAATATCTTAGTGCCCAGAATATCCATTTTCATCCCTTTTTATACATAAAAGGAGTTGTAATATTTTAGTTTGTGCCAGTATCCAATTAATTCAGTTGCACTAACCTCATTTTCCTATATACCCATTGGAGATGACCAAAGAAATGGATATTGAAGTCAGAAATTTTCTGAAAATTAGGCAGCAGGAGTTCTTTTGTATAGGTCTCTTTAACTACCCATACAGGAGGCAGCAATAAACAGGGCAAATCACCTGGCATAAGGTCATGATTCCCAAAAAATGAGGTGGGGCAGCCTTTGGTTGCAGACCCCAGAGGTCATGCTTTCTGCAAAGTCTATACAAGGACTGCTGCTTAGGCTATACCAGTGAGAAGATAGGAAAAAAGAATGATTCCCTTAAGGAAGTCAGGGCTTCTTATGAAAATCCCTTTTTCTTGCTTTTTACTTTGCCTATTAAAGCCTATTAAATCCTGTTTTCTTATCATGGTTTTCCATGTGCTAAAAATAGGGATATAAATGGCTCCATAATTTCTGACATAAATATTTGGCCTGAAATTTCCTTATTTACCTAAATAACATTAACTAGCATACTATAATAGATCTCTGCTACTGAGTGAAAGTATTTATACGAGACATGAGCTAATAGCCTTTTCTATCTCTGGACAAAGAAATTCACTGACTGCCAAATATTTCAAACTTCCTTTGAATACATATTCCTGAGCTATGTTAAATTTAAATTGTTTACTGTACATGATATATTCCCATGAGAACATGCTAATTTCTATTCTGCCTAAGAAATTACAGGTGTGTTTCAACCACACTGGCACTCTAGCCACAATATTATTTACAGAAGAAGAAGAAGAAGAAGAAGACGAAGAAGATGAAGAAGAAGAAGAAGAAGACGAAGACGAAGAAGATGAAGAAGAAGACGAAGAAGAAGAAGAAGAAGAAGAAGAAGAAGAAGAAGAAGAAGAAGAAGAAGAAGAGGAAGAGGAAGAGGAAGAGGAAGAAGAAGAAGAAAGTACTTAAAGGAAACCTCTAAGAAAGCTGGAGGGGAGTTTTGACAAGGATACAGAGTGATAGGACATGAGGTAATGACTTTAAATTGAAAGAGAGTAGGTTTAGATTAAATATAAGGAAGAAATTTTTTTATTGTGAGGGTGGTGAGGTACTGGAACAGGTTATCAGAGAAGTTGGGGATGCCCCATCACTGGCAGTGCTCAAGGACAGGTTGGATAGGGCTCCAAGCAACCCAGTCTAGTGGAAGGTGACCCTACCCAT
The DNA here is from genome assembly GCA_035222235.1 of Margarornis squamiger. Classification (NCBI taxonomy): domain Eukaryota; kingdom Metazoa; phylum Chordata; class Aves; order Passeriformes; family Furnariidae; genus Margarornis; species Margarornis squamiger. Next base: position 69,271,977 of record JAWWTY010000001.1, on the reverse strand, counting down.
GGCAAGGGGGTTGGAAGTAGATAATTTTTAAAGTCCCTTTCAACCCAAACTGTTCTATGGTTCTACAGAATTTTCAGATCATAGCCCAGGGTTTACCAATTCATCAGTTAGGCTTTCTGCTGCTTCACAAGCATGCAGCACTGCATCACATCTGCACTTAGGCACATATTCTTGCTGGTGTTTGGGTACCTAATTTCCTGTGACATGAACTGAAAAGTCATACTCAACAAAAAAGTTAGGCCCTAGATCTCACAGCCAAATGCATAGTGCTAAGTGCTTCTCGCAAACAGAAAAACTTTAGGCTCTTAGGCTGGGCTTCACATTAAACTTTGTTCTAAAATAACCAATTGAAAACCAAAGTAGATGTGAATCAGAAACCTCTTTCTTCCAGATACATCATGTCTGAGTTAGTATAGAGAACACCATGAAACTAGGCCTCACAGCCTTGAAACCCTTCCTTGTGCTTAGGTTTGGTATTCCTCCTTTTAAGCACAAGGGACTAGATGACTTTTTTGTTGTTGTTGTTGTTCCTAAAAGAATTACAAACTTTCGCATGAAACTTTTCCACCTGACATATTCACCAGGAAGAAAGAAATGGAGGTACGTTTCTCCTCTCCTGTCTTGGAGACAAAACTAGTCCCACCTGCTTCTCTTGTTTACAAATGTTGCAGCCTAAGTACCAAACTACATAAGTACCAACTTAATGGAGAGTCCATTTCTTCCTGTACGCTCCGAGTGACTGAGAAACCAAGAATGCCAAATTCTTGGGTCTGTGAGGAGAGTAAACACATCAGATGTTAATACTAGAGTTAGCTTCATCTAACTTAAAAACATCCATGGCCTAGACATCTACAGCAGTTTGTCACCTCAAGCGTTTCTAGAGACAGCAAGAGAAATACACTGGTGTGATTCAACAGGTCTGTTTAAGGCAGAACTGTAGATATCTCATGTGGTCACATGCATCCCACCATGTTGTTCTCTTCTGTAGCCAAAGAGGCAGGTTAGACACTAAGATAAAGTCTCTAATGGCATGATCCCTTAGGTGTTTTTGAAAACACTAATATATAGTGCAGAGTGCTAATGCTACTCTCAGAAGTTAAAATGTTAAAGAAAAGGTTTTATTGTTGATATTTTCATTAGTTTTCTACATCCAGTACCTTCTGATGGTTAACACATTTTTAAAAGCAATCACTAAGAAGGACAGAGAAATGTAACCTAGTAAAAAATTATAGGTGTAGGCAAGTTATCAACAACAACATAATAAACATCTTGTAGGACAAAACGTTTACAAAAGCTTCTGTTCATAGTTTCCCTCTTATAAACAGACCTTTACTGAAGCTGACACAGTTGTGTCAATTTTTCAATTTATGAGTTGATGCTGAAAGTTTGCAGGTCCTGCAGAATAACTAAAAGAAGCATAAATCAGACTTTTACATATTTGAGTCATAACAGAATATTTTTTTTTTTGAAAACCCATGAAATTATATATACATATATAAGTACATGGTCTTGCATACTGGCAAGTTCACTTGAATTTCTCACCTTTCTCTGGGTAAAAATCTTGAAGAAATACTCATAGAAAATATGCTTTAAAGAGGTTTTAGACTAGGACAGTGTAGACAGCTGTAGAGAGTAATGTAAGTACCATAATTTTTTTTTTAAAATGCATAAAATCTATATGTTATATATAGCATAATTCTAAGCTGGTGTTCAACTACTACATAGACTATTTTATCTATATTTTTACCCGTGGATAATATGTTGACTAAAACCTAAACTTTCCAGAGAATTTGATTGGCTGACTGATTAAGTTCTTATGGTGAAACTTTGCAAAGAACCAGAATTATTTTCCTTAAGGGTAAACCTGTATGACAGGAATCTGCACAGAAGCGGTACACTTCAAAATTCTTTCATTTTCCAGTATTCGGGAAAGTTTTTCATATTAATCCCCCAAAAGGGAAAACAGAGAAAGAACACACCTGCCTGAGCAGGTTGTTTGGTTGTGAGAGGATCACCAGGAAACTTTCAAGGGACTTTCCTTTTCTTGTTGATTTTATGCTTCAGGCATTTAGATAATTGGGCAGCAGCACAAAATTCAAAGGTAGATATTTACTTTAGCTTAGTTATTGTGTGGGGTTTTTTCTCTTTGACATTATATCAATATTTGTTCTCCACTAATTCCATGCTACTTTTCACACCTCTTTATCTAGGGTAGATTATTGCATGTAAAGGCAACCTTCTTTTATACATAGCAAAAAAAAAAAAAACAAAACCAAAGCAAAAAACTTCCTTTTGAAAAGTACTTCTGGAAACACATGTAATATGGCTATTGTCTTGTCTACAGTAATAAATTTCCAGAGAAATGTTGACTAGCTGATGATTATTTACTCATTACATTTATCTGTGAGAATAACTCCAGTAGTTCTGGCTTGCATGTCTATAAACAATTCATTTAAAATTGAATCTATCTGCTTACAGCTCTTCATTCTGTTGAAGTGACATTTACACTCATGCTGTCATTTTCTTTTGATATGATGTTAGACGTTGGTGTGCCTTCCACGCCATGTCTTAATTATTTTAAATAACAAGTTGTGTTCTGAGTCCTAGTGAAGTCTTGACCTTGGAGCACAGCTGGGTGTTCTGCAAACTGGGAACGTGGGAAATGGTGGAACGATATTGCAGAGCTGAAAAAGTGTGGGTGTTCAAGACAAAAGCAGGTGTTTCCTTTTGGTGGTCCAATTTTCCACATGACAAACTGAAGTCTACCCAACCAAAAAAGTCCTCATACACCTCTCACTTCATGGTGCCACACAAAATCTGATGCTCAAAAAGAAAAGCATGAAAAGGAAGCTATTATCACATGTCAGCAGAGGCCAGATAATTAGGAAAAAAAAAAAAAACAAAACCAAACATCCTCTCCCTTTAGACTGCCTTCTCATATCCAGGCTTTTGAAACAGGTAGATTATGACACCTTTTTTATAATAGTTTAAGAAAGAAAACAAATCAGTATTCAACTTCAGGCACAAAATTAGAATAGAACAGTAAACAGCTACTACAAGCAGCATTTTTGATACTGTTAGGAGATGAAGAGTCTGAAGGAATGGGCTATGGGAAAGCATGACAAATTTTGCTGCATCTGCTTTCTTCCCATGCCAATCTTCTTGAATTTCATCATTATAATTTAGTGAAAAGTACTGAGATGAGACTCTGGAAGAGAGTTATCTTCTAGATGCCAAACAGTAAAGGAAGAGGAGGCATTATTTCATCCTCTGTCAGTGTAATCCTGAAAAATAGAGATAAACATGAGATTTCTGTTAATTTTTCTGTATAGCTCTAGACAGGATGAAAGAATGTGTCATACAGTAACTATAGTAATAGCAGTCTCTGCAGACAATAATTATTACTTCCTTAAAAGGATTATTTTAAGAATTATTATCTAGTAAGAATATTTTATGGTAATAATATTGAAATATTGAAAATCCAATACCAGGATGCTCACTGGGCCAATACAGTCATCATAGTTCAAGGATGTAGGAACACCTTGAATTTGTTTCAGAGCCAGTTGAACTTCCACTGTAAATCATTAGCACCTATGAATAAATCAAATAAATACAAGATTCCTATCCCACAACCATACACATGTTCCTAGTAATGTCAAGTACCATTGAAGAGATACTCATTCCAAACCAAAAAAACAACAGGAATAAATAAAAACTCCTCCATGTCAGGAGCACTTGCAACAGGTCTAAGCCTCTATATATTTGCACAGTACTAATATATACCTCAGGTTTACGTTATTTTTTAGGATTCAACAAAATAAGTTGTGAAGTTCTGTGCCTGGAGTGGAATAATAATGGGAATAACCTACATGCTAATACAGGCAGGGGGTTGGTTGGCTAGAAGCCAGCTCTGCAGAGAAGGACCAGAGGTCCCAGTGAACCCAAGTTCAATGCATCTTAATGATACACCCTTGAAGCAAAGAAGGCAGACAGCATCTTCAGCTGCATTAGCAGGACTGTCACCAACTGGCTAAGAGAAGTGATCCTTCCCCTCTGTTCAGCACTTACAACAACACATCTGGAGTGCTCTATCCTGTTTGGGATGTGTAATATAAAAAGAAATAAACTGGCATATTGGTGAGTCCAGCAAAAGGCCACCAAGAGATTTGCGGGACTGGAGCACATGACGTATGAAGAGGTGCTTGGGGAACTGGGACTGTCCAGTCTTACAAAGAAAACAGTAAGGATGGATCTTACTGCAGTCTTCAATTACCTAACAGGCAGGCATTCAGAACACAGAACCTGACACTTCTTAGATGTGGACAGTGGTTAGATAAGACAAAACAGATACAAGTTAGAGCAAAGAAAATTCTCAAAGAAGGATAGAAAAGCTTCTTACCATCAGCATGGCCATTGTAGCAGGTTTCCCAGAGAGACTGTAGACTCTCCATGCATGAAGATATTCAAAACTTGACTGCACAGAGCCCTCAGAAACCCAATATAATTGTCCTTCTTTGAGTGGGTGGTTTGTCTTTCAGATTGTCTTTCAGAAGTTCCTTCCAACCTGATTTATTCTGTGAATTTTCGCAGTTTTCAAACTCTTTAGAATTTATTCTAGATTGTTTCTGCTCTCTTCCAAAGGCTCTAAGATGATGTTTGAGAACATTTTTCAAACTCATGCTTTCTCAAGGTTTGATTACCTCTTGTAACAGAGGTTAAAGGAAAGTATTTCAGAGAAAGCAGCTGTTCAAGTATAGATAATTGAGTAAATTTGCCCATCTTTTCATACAAATTGCTTTAATTGTCTATATTTAAATTGATTCTAAATACTCTAATTGAGTCTACAGAAGGAAATGATCCAGCTCAAATGTAGAATGCTTCCTTTGTTAGTTCCAATAATACATCACTTTTTGCTTTCATCTTAGTTCTTATGAAAGATATTAAATCTGTCCAGCTGAGGAGAACTTTACAATCAGTTATTAAACCTCAGATTTGAACAGCTAAGTAAGAGAGGTTTTTAACTCGTAGAAAACTATTTAGGCAAATGTAGGAGGTTTTCTTCAGATCAAATTGCAAAGTTGGAAGAATGGAATAATCAAGGGAACCAGCCACGACCAAAGTAGTAGTGATCAAAGGATCTTAGTATACAGTTAAAACTTTGAAAGCAGAATCACAAATACAAGAACACAGTCTGACTGTAGGTATACAGCTAAGGCATTACAAGTGAGAAGCAGTTTTACATTAGACATCCTTTAGAAGATATTCCAGAAATGAATTAAGGTCTTAGATGCTTCAGGAGAGCTCTATCTCTCTTAATTTTGGCATCTGAAACTGATCCGCCTTAACAAAGGTGTTTGTCTAGTCTCCATCTAATATAAAAAGAAAGAAACAACTCCCTGAAAGATAATTTATCCTACTCCTTTTAGGATAGGAGTGTTATACTGAGGGACAGGCTGATTCTTTTCAGTGACTATATCTCAGGCACATGCCTGAGCCTGAGGAACAAAAATTTGGGCTTTTACTGATAAAATTAAATAGTGATAATTTTTTTTCTATTAACATCCTTTAAAATAAAAAAAAAATACTAAAATGTGTGATTGTCAAAGTACAAAATTAATTTGATTCTTTCATTGGCCAAACACTTGATAAAACCCTTTTCTTTACAATTTCATTAGCTCTATAGTATGCTCTTGTTTTTATCTATCATTGACATATTATGTTCCATGTTTTCTTCTGTGCCAAAAAAACCATCTTTCATATTGAGTTTATTATCACTTTTATAAAACAGTGGAGTCGAAGGATATATTTAGCTGAACAGTAACTTACAAAAGCCTTCTAATACACAGAACAACTGCAACTGAGCAATTCACATCTGGTGAAGGAATAAATATGTTCACATCTCTAAATGCATATATTCAAATACTGTATTAAAGTGGGGCCATAATTTTCCATTAAAAGCAATATTTTAAATATGATATAGGGTATTTTTTTTAATATGTTCTTCATGTTAATCATTAAAAGCACCCCAGATTTGTTTTTAGAATGGTCTGTACTGTCTCGTGCTTACTTCATATGCAAGGACATGATTGACCTCACATTGTTTCAGGGATTAGAGACTCACTGTGTAGTCTGCAACCTGGTCACACAGAAATACCCACAATCTGTGCAAAATTATTAGAGGACTGCTTGGGGGAAAATTCCCTAGCCCATGATAAATAGCCCAAACAAAGAGGTTTCTTCCCTTCTGTCTCCATTTGCACAGGGCTTGACCATGAATAACAGCTTTATGAATCTCATAACTACTTTTCAGTAGAAGAAGTGAAACTTTTTCTCTGTATGCAGCATTGAATCTTAATGGCACAAGGAGCTGATTAGCATACCTGAAAATATAAAAATATGTCATGAAATACATTTCTATGAGTAAAGCGTTTAATTGGAAGGAAGCACAATAGTTTTCATACTGATATGTTTGTTCAGAACTAAACACTGGAGTAAAACAACACAGACTCTGTGATAAATAATCTTCTTAAAGCGGTGGATAACAAGGAGTTAGATAATTTGACTGAATCACACCAGACTGGAAAATCTGGCTAAGGATACTAGGTGAAAACCCTACCCCAGGAAAGTTGTCCTGGAACCTTTACAGCTTGACATTGAAAAATAAATTCTAGTTCTCCTTTGAAATGTCATAATGATAATGCAACAAAACAAAACAAACAAAAAAAAAATGAGGCATTACGACAAACAAAACTATCCAATCTGCAGAATTTATTTTTAAGACCTCATTCAAAGTAGTTGCACACAAAAACTCCAGAGAGCTCAGGTTTACTGCATTAAAGCAAAAAGGGCAACATTTCTTCATATTTAAGGATTCTATTTCAAATTAATGTTTAAACTGGGAAGTTAGTTTTTCTGGAAATTTCAGCTTTGAAGTTCCAGCTGCTTCTTTCTTTAACTTGTTTTATATCCCAAATGCAAAAGGCAGGCAGAAATCCTTTTTTTCCTTTTTCTTTTTTTTCTTTTTTTTTTGGTAGTATATAGTACATGTTTTTTACTACAATGAAAATGCCCACAGTTCTTTTTCTCTTTCTAGTACATACCAATCAATTCAGCATATGCAAAAGGATAATAAAGTTTAGCCAAAAAATGAAAATCTACTTTTACCCGTTCTTTATTTCCTTTAGTTGTATTTATTTGGCACTGCACTGTCTAGTATCAATGGCTTTCATCAGGCCAAAAGGAAGGAAGGAAAGACTTAGTTTACAAAGCTGTGCTGCTGATGGCACTAATATTTTAACAGTCAAGAGTGAGCAAAGAAGGAAAATGTGAACTAACATGCATTAAAATGTGTGCACAAAACAAAATGGTAAAGCTCAGGACTGAAACTTCATTCTCACAAGAAAATTATGTTCTCCAAATATTACAAATATACTGACCTATAACATAATTTTTTTTAATCAATAGTGGAATTAATAAAAAATTGAATGTACCTATGTATACTTAAACACACGAATTATCAATACAGTTACTTCATGAGCTTATTTTTCAAAGTATTCTATTTTGATGCTTAATTTGTTTCTGTTTTGAGTGGAACACAAACAAAAATATAAACAATAAGTGTTTATTGGAAGCTTTGACTCAGCAAAGGCAAAATCCTGAGCCTTTGGTTTTGCATAAAAACACAAACTCTGGCTTCCCTAGTTCAGTATTTTTTTGTGCAGATTCAGTTACTCAGAGCTGGATCACAAAGTTGTTCAGGTATAAGACACAAGCAGGCAAAGCTTGAGAAGGCATGAACTGAACTTCAGTCATTCACAGCAAATTACTCAAATATAACCAGGGAAGTTTGGCATATTTCTATCAGTAACTGGATAATGTTCAGTGCTCAATAACTCAGAAAGGTAATGAAAATAAACATTCTGGTTGTTGGTAGGAAGTTATTAACTTGTGGTTACAGTGAGTATCTTATATGCACTTGGAACTGTGTCTTGAGAAGAATGGCGAAAGTTTAATGACTAGGAAGAGCAGCAAGTTACAAGACAAAGTTCTGGAAAAGCTGCAGCAAAAGACAACCTCAACATGTGCCATTGATGATTTAACATAACTTTTCCATCTCTGAATATTCTATAGCTCCTTTATTTGTGGAGAATTCTGGACTCAAGGCATTTTGCTGGGAATGACTAGACAATTCACAATTATTGACTGCACATTATACAGTAGACATTCTTTGCACACAGATGCTTTATTGCTTGTTCTCTCATGGTGCCCTAAAGAAGTATGACAGGATAATTGAATCTTTACAATGATCTTTCAGACTCTATTTCTCTTATATGCATTTGAAGGAAAACAGAGTTTTTCAGTGGAGGGTTTTCAGTGGAGGGTTTAGTACAGCAATGTTTCTTTGATTTCCTAACTGCTCATAAAACCCTAAATATGCTTAAATGACCTCTTATACCAGCTTAAATCCTAAAAAAAAAAAAAAAAAGAGAGAGAAACACTTGATTTGTCACATAGAAGTAGGAACTCCAGGAATAGCTATAATATAACTGGATTTTTGTCTTTTGTCCAGAACAGTTACAACTGGAGAAGCCCACCAACAGCTGCAAAGTCTGCCATGTTTTAAGAGGAGCTTTCAGCAGAATAAATTATGAAGCTGCAGTAAGCTCTGTATGAGGTAGTGGCTGATCTTTGACTGTGCTGACTGCCAGAGCTCTTATCATCTTGCACAGCAACAAGTCAAATCAAGCTTTAATTGCTGTCTAGAGAACAGTGTTCAATTAAATGTACACGACAGAAACTGGTACAGGGCAGAAGTAAATGAGGGATGTCAAGGAGTAATGGATAGACCTTTTATTGATGCTCTGTTCTAAAGACAATGTGAGCTTTATAAGGAAAATGAAGCACTCAGAAAGGTTCCCTAACTATGAGGCCTTAGTGTTTAATAACTGGTTTCTTGTCAGCAGTAGCTTGAAATGTACTGAAGAATTCCTCACTAAAGCACCCTGTCAGGATCCATTTCTTGTCCACATTTCATTAATTCACTTTCTTAATAGCCAGCCACTGAAAGACTTACAGATACATTCAAATGAAAAAGTTTAAAGGCACAATATACTACACTCAGGGGAATTCAGGTTTGGGTTTGGGTTTTTTGGTTTGTTTGGTTTGCTTTGGTTTGGTTTGGTTTGGGGTTTTTTTGGAGGATGTTCTAATTTAGATGTAAAATGGCCTTAATTCCTCATCCTTTAATACTCACTTTGGTAAGTGCCAATGTCTAATAGTCTTATTGTCTCTTGTACAACATCACCATAAAAAAAGTCACCCATTTTCCTCACCTCAGTACTTTCGTACTTGCCTAGAAAGAACAAAACAATTTAAACACCTATCCAGTATATGATTTGGGGTATGAGGGTGGTAATGAGTCCTTTTTAAGAGATTATAAAACCTTTGTCAGATAAACAAATAGATGAACAAAATACCATTCTGACATGTGGATGGAGGTATTTACTTTTGCTTGGAACTGCAAATAAATGTAAAGACTCAAGTGTTGAAGTGTCCAGTTTTTCCCACAGCTTTATTGTACGCTCATAGCATATTAGACAATATACACAGGCATGCAGAACTCAATTCTTCTCTAGTCCTTGGACATTTGGAGGTCTCTTCAGTTTTCCATTTAGAGATGTTTAGTGCCTTTTGAAGTTTACTGGGGAATGTAAGACACCTTAATGCAGCTAAGAGGTCTGTCAGAGGACCTATGGGAGACCTGCACTGCTGACTGGCAGCTGAAAGCTAGTAAAGTAGTCAAAAGCTAATCCACTCAGCCAGTGGCAGTTTCAGAGCTATTCATCTCATCCTGAAATTAACAGTATCCTGAAATGAGGTTAATAACTCCTCAAAGAACACTGACTGTATTGGTTAGATCTCTGTCACCTATAAAGCCTATCTCATAGAATCATAAAATTGTTTGGGTTGGAAAAGATCTCTATGATAATCATGTCCAATTGTTATCCAAGCACTGCCATCTTCATTGCTAAATCATGTCCCCAAATGCAACATCTACCTGCTCTTTTAACACTTCCAGGGATGGTGATTCCATCAGGCTTGTTCCAAAGCCTGAACACCCTTTCATTGAATAAATGTTTCCTAATACCCAGTAGAAACACCCTGGTGTTTCTTGAGGCACTATTCTCTTGTCTTGATCAAGTAAAATGTTTACCTTTGCAGACTCTATATAAATATGGGCAGTTTCAATATGAACCTGAATCTCATCCCGAGGGGTCAGAACAGTTCCTGAAACCTAGAGGTCATTAGTCAAGCAATCAAGCTATGGATGCATATCCAACCACTAGTTCATAAAGGCAAGTCCTATGTTACATCCATCAGCCATGTTAAACATTTATTTACACACCAAATAGCAGTAGATGCTTTGGTTTATACAAGTGAATCAAGCTCTTACTTTCAGAGATGGAACCTGCAGGTCTTGCTCTTGACTGCTGCCTTTCTGTTGCAATGCAAGAACTCATAGCAACTTTCTTCCTGTGAAACAGACATCTGGCAGACCTGCATATCTTCATCTTCCCATCATGTATGTAAATAATCATTTCCTTAAGTCTTGGTTAGATTGGATCTTTCAACAGTTCAATGGGAGAATTTATGTCTGCAGTATGACATATGAGTTGTTAGTGGAGCAAATCTGCTCTAGTAGCTCATAAAATACGTTGCTGAGGTCTAAGTCTTGGAGGGATCATTATGACTTTCAATGTTAAATTTTTCTTTGAAATGTAGCAGTACACTGATTTTAAAGTCCATCAGTGTGGCTATGGAAAAATGTCTTATGCACCTGGCAAAAATATGGCATTCAAAAAACAGGGTCAGGCAATAGCAAATATGAAGTAGATATAATAGCTTTCAACTGATTAACCCTATAACTGTACTGAGAATACAGATTACAATCTTTTGAAATTGGATAAGAAATTAAGAGTCTTAAAAAATGCTGATGATGTAAAATTACCTACATTTGTGCTTTGGGGCACAACGTTTTAATACTATAATGTTTTGGTTTAATACTATTAAGAAAATGGAGAACATTTTTAAGTTGATTGTCTCTTAAATGTAATTCTCTACTACAACAGATTTGAAGATAAAAGCTACTGCGCAGAGATCAATAAAAATAACAATTATTAAAGTTATATCTATGTTATGACTAGGACTGTATGAGAAGGGATCTGTTACACAGCAGATCAGTCATTACTGGGTCAGAACCACCTTGTGGGCTGTGTCTCTGTGAGTGTGTGTGCAGGGGAAGGGCTGAGCTGGCCCTGTAGGCACACGACAAGCCCTGCTGAGAGCACACGGGCTACAGCCACATGGCCACGGGAGCCGCGGGGCTGGGCCATCAGTAAAGGAAGGCCTGGCTGGTAACCTGCCCACACCACAGCCCCTGGAACCCCTGACTGACTGTGACACCCCTCACTTTGGTTGGGGGAACAGGGAGTGGTCAGTGAACCAAAAGTCCCACCTGGAGGGAGTGGCCACAGCGACCAGAGCAGGTAAGGAGGCAGCACAAGGTCTCCATTTTGGGAGCCCTGGCCTATTCTCCTCGAAGTTTTTGACATGTGACCTTCTAAGTGGTAATTATGTTTTTCCCTCCTCTTTTTCTCTGTTTAGTCTTTCTCCTCTTCATCTCTGTTCCCTTATTCTTTCCTTTTTCTTGTAGGTAACTTCAACAATTATTTTCTGTAAGGTGTGGGTACATAACTTGAGTTGTGTGGAGTTTGTGTTTGCCGGGTGTAACAAAGGTTCCTTACTATAGCAATGCTTGTTAGTTCTGGTAATCTGTTGTAATGCTTTTGTGAATTGTATGTTTATCTCTGGAAAATTATTTTTGCCAAAATGCCTATGTTCTCATCAAATTAAAAGAAATCTCTTAGAGAAAAATGTGTAGTTATTCTCTGGACATTAACTCAAGGTACCAAAGAACCAATGGCTTTGCAAGAGTCTGTATGAGCAAAATTTCTTGGAGTCTAAAATTAAAGTGTAATACCCAGTAAAAGTTGAGCCTTTGGGACCAGGGTGTAAAAGGATTCTATTAAAGTAAGTAAGACCAAGTTTTTGCGTGACTAAGGATTAGTCGTGTGACTAGGAACAGGCAATTTAATGTTTTACTGTTTCCTCATTGTTTTTAATGCAAAATGATAAATGTGTTAGTGCATTTTATTTCTTTGACTTTGCCTCAGGCTTGGAGACTAATGATATGCAAGGGTCATGATAGATACCATCATTCTACTCAATATGGTATTCCCTAAGAAAGGAAAAAGTGGTGAATAACAAAATGAATGCAATTCCTTTTACAAATTAAACTGTAAAAGCGGCTTCTCTCACAGGCCAGCCAAGATTCAGAAACGGGTTAAATGAAGAAGTGGGGGGTTTTCACTCATCAAACAAACCTAGTGGCTGATGATTGTTAAACACTTACTAAACAAATCCCCAGTATCACATACCAGGCTGGTAGTTTGAATGCTAACAGGAGCCTGAAGCAGACTTTTCAAAAGCATGATCTTAGCTTAGATATACTTTGGTTGAAAACTCTCTTGAACAATGTTTCAAATACATGAAGTAATGATCAAAATGTGTCCTTTCTTCAACTTGGAAAAAAAATAACATTATTTTATAATTCATTAAAATTCAAAGTTATAAAAATTGAAATATTGAAATCTATGTGTAATAAGTCCCACTCCTGAAACTGGTTGCTTTCCTCAGGAATTTCCATGTCAACCCTTCAACCAAAAGCACATCTCTAAATAAGTGCATTCAAAATATCTAAATAGTGTAATTTGGAATAACTGTGACATAAAAGATGTGCATTATCTAGATCCCAGTTCAGGCCCCTACATTTTATATTCTTTTATATTGTTTCAATATTGCCAGACTTGTCACAAGAGAACAAGTTTTCCTTACTTCATGACAAGTTCAGAGGCACAAAGTATCACACAGAAAAATGGATCTTCACGCTGTACATCCTATAAAATCTTCCTCCAAAACTAACTCACATTTTGAAAAATGCCTTTACTGTAGTACTTTATTAGAATAATCTCAAATATTGTGGGAAAAAACTATTTGAATCCCTGATTCAGTAAAATTTTTAATCTCCTTTATCTCTCCATGAAATCATTATACATTTAATCCAGTTTAAAATCCATGCAGTGTCTTGACATTGTTCTAGCATGCTGAGAATGGCAAAAGAATTGGGTGCTAATTCATTGTCTGCCTGTTCCCAGGTATGTTCTTTAAACAACTGTCTTGGCTTTGGATATTTTCTGCAAAATGGACCAACAGGAGAATATAGTCTCTTGACATAAGTAGGAATTTAGCATGTCCTTCATATTTAGTTGCTAAATTTGCCATTGCACACCTGAAGATCTCTCAAACAGAAGAACTGACAGCGAACTGGGAAGGGAAGGCTGTCTTCCAGCAGTGCAAAGAACTCGAAGCCAGAAAGCTCATAAATAGCATTTGCAGTACTACACTGTTGTTTCTAGACTGATTCTGACCTTTATTACACAGATGTTGATCATGTAAATTAGGGTTCAGATGACACTTTTAGCAAAAGTCTTATGCTCCTACCTATAGCAATGAATTTGGGGTAACTGTGTGTCAATGTAATATCTTTCAGAAGACATTTTTTACCATGTTCAGCAATAATATAACAAATGTTGTAAACCACATTAGTACAGCTAAGGAACAGATTGACCAGGGGATTCACGGCGAACCAGGCAAGCAGTGGGCAGGAAAGCTCAGTATTATTTAAGAGATCAGAGAATAAAGAAAAGGAGGAGAAATAATGGCTAATAAAAGTCTTCTGGATGGATGGAAAGAGTCTCCTTATCTTCTACACTCTTGACTGTTACTTTTTTCCCATATATTTTGCTTGCAAATTGTGGTCTTTTTGCACTCAGCTGAATGAAAAATGAATTGAAGTTTGTCTGCACTTTATCACAGGCATCTGTTTTTTGACCAGATTATAAGCGGGTTAAGTCCTGTGTCATACTTAAGTCAAGATATTTGTTATTTATTTCAGTTGAGTTAGTACCCTGAATGTTTGATTTATGTGTTTCCATAATTTCTGAAATAGATCTAAATTTTCCATGATGTTTGATTTTCTTAATTTTTTTGTCGAATTTGATACCAAGTTTAGGCTCTTCTGACCACCCACAGGAACAACTTTCTGTAACAATTAGAACAGATGCATATTTTGTGAAAATAGAGTCCAGCTTCTATTTGAAAAGTTTTGTCTTGGTTTTCACAGAAAAAGGCTATACTCAGAAACCAGAAAACAAATTTGCCAGAAATTTCTTTGTCTGATATATGAATTCTGTTATATATAATTTTGTCAATACTTATTGTTGCATTGTCTTTTTGCCTTACAAATACATGAGGTGTGACAACTTCTGCCTAGCTTTATGAAATGCTACTGAATATATGTGGTTTAAGATTGCAAAAACATACAGAATTAACAGCATTAATAGCAACATGCTTTATTTTTAATCCAACAGAGGAGACATATTTCCCACTGAAATGTACTTTTGAAGAGGAGATTTGAAGAGTAATTACTTATGAAACTCTACCTAAACCAACATAAAAATAGTAAGACTAAGATATGTGCCTTTATTAGGACAATAAAAAAAAAATCCACATATGAAGCAATAAAACTGTAATTAGCAGGTAAAGAAAGTCAAAGCTGCTGGGCTTCAATCAAGTGAGTAATTGCTCCTCCAGGAGCGGATTCTGTTGAAAGGGACTTGGAGGGTATTCTAGCATTCCCTAAAGAGATTAAGATTCAGAGATTAGTTAAATAACCAATTCAAAGGTTGATCATATAACATCTCAAAGCCTTTCTCTGACAAGATTGTTATGTTTTGATAGCGGTTCATTTTTAGAAAAAGCTTAGACTCCCCCAACCCTTAAATTGGAAAGAGATGACACAATAGAAGCTCACATTGCCTCACCTGCACTGCCTATTTATGTGGCATGGAAAAAGGCCTAATTAGTTCATATAAGCAGACCATATACCTTTGCATTCTATCTGTGAAAAAACTAGTAGCCTTAAGAAGGTGGTTTCTGTGAAAGCAATAATCAGAGGCTGAAAATCCAGCACTGAAACCCTGTCATAACTAAGCAAAGAAACACATGTTCAGATTGCTGTCCTTAAGAGTATTTTGATGAAACATTATGATGACAGTTGTTTTAAGGAGTATCAGAACTACAGTGCTGCAGTCCATGCCCATGCCTTCAAATGGTTTGACATTTGCCTACTCTTCAGTTTGTTGCAGGTTAAACTGCATGTGGAAACCCTCCTACTCAGTTTAGCAATATTTTATTGAAATTGTAGATGCCTAGCTTCAGAGAATGATCCAGGTCACCTAACACACCAGTCCATATTTCTTACTATAATAACTGGAGATATTAAAGTAAATATGAAGATCAGAGTAAAGGAAAATTTTCCCAATAAAGGCATTTTTCTTTCTTCACTGAACACAGGTGCTTCCAGACGATGATATTTTTCCCATTTCAAGTGAACAACTGCTTTTTTTCAGAAATCTGTACTATCCAATGTAAGTGCCTCTTTCTCATTCTCATTCTCCTCAAATAACAGCAGCCCACCAGAGAAGGTAATTTCTATTTTTTTGCTGTCTAGTGAATATGTCTGAAACTCTCCCTGGGGACAGGAATGTTTGCCATGTTCTAAGACATGTGTGCAAAACACCAAAGAACAAAGAAATGTGGATGAGGACATTTTCCTCTCAGCACTAGGCTACCAAACAACAATGTAGATTTACTGAAGCAAGATAATACAACTCAAGAAAGGGTCATCTGCTGCACCTTATGGCCCATTAATCAGGACAGTCTCCAGCATTTTGGAGATGAGGATTCAATACTCTGCTCAGATAAAATCAAGTCAAAGCTTATCTAATTCCTTTATTACTATTCAGACTCCTTAACTATTCTACACCGTTTCTGAAAAACAGTGCTAGCATTTTAGAACATTTTTTAGAGTTCAGCTACTTGTATACCTAGTCCTGGAACCCAATTCATTTGTTGGCAGGATTTAAAGGGCATCCCTCAAGAACTTTTAAACAGCCAACACTGATTTTCTTTAAGCATCCTAGAGATATTCCAGCTTAGTAGGGAGGCACCTAATGAAAGCTGCCATGTAAACAGTTAAGCAGCCTTTGAAAACTGTTGACTTTAGCTGGAATGGGCATCAGGTGCCTGTGCACTCCAGCTCTGTTTACACCAAGTAGATACCATGTACAGTTGTTTTGCATTCAAGAGGCTTTCACAATCTGAGGGGTTTTTTCTGTGTTGTTTTGTTGGTTTTTTTTCCCAGTGAAACATCTGTCCTTTGACTATATATGATTATTCCTTTTTGGAAAAAAACACATTAAAATGCAATATATATTTATCCACAGGAAAAATACATCCAAACAAGTAACAAACATTACACATCTGTCAAATGTGTATACTGCTATCCTATACTGTCTTGCTAGATGTCTAAATCTGATTATGTCCATATCATCTGTAATTTCTGGACTTTCATAAGCTGTTATTTGCTATGAGCTATTATTATGACCTAAATTTAAATTTAGCAGTCCCTTGAATATTTGAATTTTAAGTAAATATTTAAACCTTTGTGGCTCATCAGAATTTGTCTTTTCATCTCAGACTTCTGTCATGGCCTTGATAATTGACTCCACAATTGTTTATAGAGATTCTTCCTGTGGTTTGACATTTTCTAACCCACTACTAAACCTGCAAGTAATTCAGGAAAACATATCAATTCTCCTGTCCTTTTTTTTTTTTTTTTTTTTTTTCTGTGCTGATGCTATTTTGGCATTTCCTTTTCCATAGTTTCTTGCCAGATTGTTCATTCAGTCTATGGCCTTTACTTGTACCCCTGATCACTGCACCTTCATTCAAGTGCTGGCAAAGCAAGGGCAGACAAGAAACAGTTTTCCAATTCAGATTTATTTAATTAGTGTTGCCTTGTAACAGCAAGTGCAGAGGAAAAAAAAAAAAAAAGGAATTCAAAACTCATACATCTATAGTTCACATTTTTATCAAATCCTCCAGCCACTAAATAATCTAAGTTCTTATCAGGTGACTTGGCAAAAGTACTATCTTGAAACACTGAAAGAATGAAAGACAAAGTAAAAGATTGTATGAGCTTAATTCATCACATAAAAGAACTAAAAATATCATCAATCATATTTCTGGACCATGTCTCATCAGTTTCCTCAATTCTGAGGGAATGAGATCTTTAATGAAGTAAATCATTCCAGTCATGCTTACCAGAGATTTAAGGGGGGGAAAAAAACAAGGCGGGGGGAGGGGGGGGAGATTTTAAGTTTTCTTAAATTATTTACATACATTATATGGCCTGTAGTGTTCTACACACTTTGTACGATATTTGGCATAAAATTCAGAGCACAAGGTTGTCTTACTAACAAGAATAACAATGATGACAAAAAAGTCCTGAAGGAGAGTTTTATACTGTGCAAAATCAGACCAAGCAGTGTCAGGACTGAAAACACCATGGGCTGTGCCAGCCAGATGATCTGCAGAGATAATTCACAGCAGCTTTGGCTAGCCTAGGGACAGTGTCATGCAAACTGCTTCCAGGATCTGAGCTACTGGATTTCTTTTGAACTGGGCTGTCAGGGAGACCTACCAACACATTCAGAACCAAAGCAGAAATCCCTGTGTGATCATCATATGGTCTAGACATGCCTCAAATGGTCAGCAGCACTGATATTTCCACCTCAATATATTTACTTTTTCTTAAATTCAGGCATGTATCATTTTAAGTTTTCCATATGTTTTATAACAGGGCCCCTTGCAATAGGAGAAGGAGTAATGGTGTAAACCATTAAGGAGGATCAATTTAGATTAGATATAAGAAAGAAAGTTTTACAATTAAAAAAGAGAGTGGTGAAACATGGGAACAGGTTGCCCAGAGAGGTTGTAGATTCCCCATCCCTGAAAACATTCACGGTCAAGGTTGGACGGGGCAAGAGGTATTTTCAAATTAGACACATATTTCATAGCTTGCCATTAAAATACCCACATATTATGTGAAAGACTAAATCCCAGACTCCTATACCAGTCTGTTTTTCTCCTCTGCTATGATACCTATTGTATTTAAATTTCATATTTGCCCCTTCCTTTCCTACTAAGTGATTCATAGGTTTTCTAGTGATATTCATGTCATTTTACTGCTGAACTGCAACTAAATACTGACCAGCTACAAACACAGTTATCTACATCTATAGGTATTAGAAATAATGCATTACAGCAATTGCACTTTTCACACTGAGATCTTAAACGGAGTTTAGGAAGACAAAGATAGGCTGAAAAAAAGAACGAGCATTTGATAAAAACTTACTCTTCCCTTCATGAGTGTTTCAGTGAGTCTCCCAGATCCCTTATCCCGACAGCCTTCAGGAATCTCCCTTACTACATTCTAAGTTCAATCAACATTTTTTACTAGATTTACTAAAACCAGTCTCTGAAATATTTAGTACAGAATTCAGCACTTTATTATCATACAATTTTGTGTTACATAGCATTATCACGTAATGTAATATAATTAAAATTATATAACATAATATAGCTTTTGCTTGTAAATGCTGCTATAGGTCTGAAAGTACTGTATTGCTAATAATCAATATCCTCTATTTCCTAGGTTTTCAGTGCTAATAGTTCAGCTAATAGTTTTCAGTGCAGAATGTAAACTGTCACTTCACAGAATCACAGAGTCACAGAACGGCTGAGATTGGAAAGGTCCTCTGGAGGTCATCTGGTCCAAACCCCCACACCCTGCTTGTATGCATCTGGATGGCAGTGACCAAGAGCTGTCCTTGCTGAACAGTTTGCATGGAGCTGGTTCACCTTCACTTCCTAGGACTGAGGGGAGATTTTTTGAGAAGTGAATTCATCCTGATACATGATCTGAGAGAACCACCACCATGTTAACTTCCTTCAAGTCAATACCTGATGTGTGAAAATTAAGTAACTTTAGCTATGTTTGCATCAGTGAGATGACTACAGATATATATATACACACATATATAAATATACAACCACATACAAACAAACAAACTTATTTAAAGACTGTGTTTTTAGATGAATAACATTTATACAACACAAATGATTATTTCTTTAATGTTAACATAAATGATTTCCCTGAAAATGGGCCTAACAAGATGACGAAAGAAGAGGATAGTGGGAAAGATTTACTCTGACCAGCTGTGCCACATGCTACCATCCATATATTATAATTTTAGTCTGTTTATACTTCCCTTTATATTTACACTCTTAAAACATTGATGCTTTTTTCTTTCACATTTAGAAACCCAGTAGAGGATATTGGAAAATTTTCAAGATATCTCTAAGCTCTGCTCTGACAAGTCATATATAATAAAATGTTCCTCCTGTAATCAAAAAATATAAGTATGCTGGTTAACAAACCTTTAACACTGAACCTTGCACATCACAAATCAAAACGAGAAACTGTTTGAAAGTCCAAACATTTGTGAGCACCAAAAAAAAAAAAAAAGAAAAAAAAAAAAAGAAATTTTGCATGTCTTTCTATGATGTGCACCAGAAAGGTTGTCCTTTCACAGACAATTTAGACAATGAAGCTATTAGTTGGAGGCTCAATCTTTATTTGATGAAGGGAAATGTAAAGACAGATACAAATCTCAAAAGAAGTTAGCAGCTCTTTCAAGTTTATGCATTCATAAGTATAAGAAATTATCTCCCTACTTTGAAGTGTGGACTAGAATACAGATAATTTAAAAAAAAATAAGTAATAGCTCTGGCAGAAACAGGAACAAGCAAATGAACTGTGATTTGTTGCTCTGTTAACATAAGTATGAAATCAAATGAGACTAAAAAAATTCTTTTTAATTTCTTCTGTTCCTACTTTGTGAAGAGTAATAATTCAGCCAGTCTGCTCAGACAAATGTTTTAAAGGTTCCACAATGAAAAGAGTGAGGATCTCACTAGATATTCAATATAGCATATTTGAAACACATATTATTCCTCCTTTGAAGCAAGTAGTATTCAGAGGAGAATAAATTCCCTGTACTTCAGAGAAAGTCCATAAGAAGGGAAGCAACTCTTAAATTAATGATTTTTGATGTCAAGTAAAAACATTATTTTAATAGTTTACTCATTCGGTAGTCTGTGCAGAATGCTAATAAAACTCTTTAATACACTTCAACTAGGAGATTTCATAACAAAGCAGGGGTTGCTGTGTCTGTACTTTTAGTTTGGGAAGGTGAGGGAATTACCTTACTTTGCATCTACATTAAAATGCTTATATTATTTCACAAGCATAGAAGAGTGTAGGGACACCTATGCCAACTCTGATTTCTAAGAGACATTTACAAGAAAAGGTCAAATTATCCATGTCAGTCAATCTCTTAAAAAAAACAGTGCAACAAAGATAATTTTACTCTAACATTGGTGCACTTCTGGCCTATGTCAGAACTACAGAATTCTAAAAAAAAATAAAATAAAAAAAATAATGTCATACTGGAGCCAATACTAACTCAGCTGCTCCAATAGAGACAAATTCTGGCAGCTTTTTCTGTTCCCACCAGTACGTCTGCAAATCCTTCATCTTAGGAAGAAATAAGAAGCACAGTCAGGCTGAGCACGAAGCAACTCCAGTAATCTGTATAAGACCAGAATGGTCTTTGTCACAAGAAATATTATGGCATAGAAATTGAATGATTACCATTTTTTTAAATTAAATTGGTAGAATGGTCTCAGTTTTTTTGATTAAGTACATTTGGACAGAATTGTTCTAAGCTTACTTTAACTAGATATTTGGCAGATGTTAGATATGAAGAAAGCTCCCTCTGTCATCAGTAAAAAACATCAAAAGGACAAATTTTTGTAAGTAACCTCAGACAAACCTTCTGCAAATAACTTTTCCACTAATTATAAAAAAAGCGTACAGATGCCCAGTTTAGATTAGATGCTTAATTTCAGTACAGCTCAAAGCAGGCAAGTTTGGTTGAACCGCGTATACAATATGTTTGTAAGTCCAATACAAACATGTATGATATACCTATGTGTACATATAGTCTTTGTACATGTCAATATGTGTAAATATACAGAGGGAACACAGATGGATGAGTGTGTGTATACATACAAACTCAAATTACAGAATGTGTGCATCCTAACTGCTTTACAAATTTAATACAGGTATGCTGTAGCACACACAAAAATGTATTGGTGGATGCCCGGATGCCTGCTCTTTAAAAAACATAATAAATTGTTTTATATAAAGAATAATATAAAGTTTTTTGGCTGGAGTTTGCCTGTGTACTAATCAGTACTTCCTTTCTAATCTCTGTTTCAGCTGTATAGTTACACATGCACTTAGGGGTATTTAATAATTCAGGCTTTAATTCTTGACTCGATGTCAAGACCAGTCAGAGCATGAAATAAAAATAATGTCCCACAAGAGTAAGAGAAAACATGAGATTTTAATGCAGCAACAATGAGATAAAGTCTTGTTTATGCCTGTTGCCTGGTGAAATAATTTATATTCATAGAACCATTTTCTTTTTGCCTACACATGCTCCCTAATTGATATAATCTGTGTTCTTCAAACTCTTCTTTGTCAGCTCAAATTCATATACTCAATTTTCTTGGGAATCAGTGATTATTTTTCAGTATATTTTCTACAGCAGTGGAAATTAAAGAAACTGCATAAAGAGGATGCAAAAGAAAAGCAAACGGCGGAGCCACTGCCACAATGGAATGAAATTTCCAGATGTGTCATATAAAATGAGTAACTAATTGCCAAATTCTGGAGCCAGATTTTACACTTTGACATGTACATAACTCCCACTGTTTTCATTAAGACCTATTCTTATGGAGCAGAGAAGAGAGTTTGGCTTAAGATTTACAATCATATCACATTAAAAAACTTGTTCTCCAGGTGCAGCCAGAAGTTCAACAAGTTAGTCATGCAAATCACATTATGTAAATATTTGGACTCATTGCTTTTTCTTTTATAAACCGTTTCAAAGTAAGCAGTAGGTCTTATTACACTACTCGTTTTATCAGGGACAATGTTTCTTGAAAATTGTCAGGTCAAAACAGAACAAGCAGCAGAGCAAAAGAACCATGAGGTAAAATTCAGGAAATAATGTATACTGAGATGAGTCATTGAAAAGCAGGTTGACAAGATACTAAGGATTCTAATAATTAATTTCCTGTTCTGCTACACCAGCTAATAACAGAAAGAAGCTAAGTGCTTAGCAATACTGTTACAAACACTGTATACAACACAATATTAAGTATTATTTAGAACACCTTGACTAACTCTCAATAAAGATATACACAGAAGGTATAATCAATGCTATATGTTAGGAGAAGATATACAGCTGTTTGTGCAGCCCTTAACATCATAGAGTTGATATGAATATGTCTGTGGGTAGGATTTTTTTGCATATTCAAGCATACCCTGTGGAAGCAAGAAGAATTCAGAGATCCTGCTTGCCACTGGAGGGAGAAAATTCATGCATCAAAGCTCAACTGGAGTTGAAGCTGCCAGAAATGTGGGAGACAGTAAAAAGAGGTTTTTCAAATATATTAATGACAATAGGAAGCACGGAAATATCAGCCTATTACAGGATGGGGATGGTGACCTCACAAACAGGGACAGAGATGAGGTAGAGATGTTTGAGGCTTTCTTTGCCTCTGCCTTCAATAAGGGTGATGAACCAAGGGGATCTCAGTGACCTGAGCTGAAGGATCATGACTGAGAGAATGATCAACTCCCAGTCAACCCTGAAATTGTGTGGCATCTGCTGCTCCTGCTAAATCCCTACAAATCTATGGGGCCTGATGGGATTCATCCCAGAATCCTGAAAAAGCTTGCTGATGTCATTGGAAAACCTCTCTTGATGATTTTTGAGCAGTCTTCGGAGTCCAAAGAGGTCCCAGCCAACTGAAAGCTGCTGAACACTGTCCCAGTTTTCAAGGGCAAGAAGGAGGACCCCAGCAATTACAAGCTTGTCAGTCTCACTTCAATGCCTGGAAAAGTTATGAAGATCATTCTGGGAAGTACTGAAAATCACCTGAAGGACAACACTGCCATTGGTCACAGCCAGCACAGCTTCATGAGAGGAAAGTTCTGTTTATCAAAACTGATTTCTGTTTATGAAAAGGTAACCCACTTAGTTGATCAAGGGAAGTCAGTTGATGTAAACTTTTCGGATTTCAGTAAAGCTTTGGACATTGTCTCTCACAGGATCCTTCTGGACAAAATGTGCAGCACACAGCTGGATAAACACATATGTGGTGGGTGAGGAATTGGCTAATGGGTCTAGCACAGAGGGTAATAGTGAATGGGGGAACATCAGAGTGGTGATCTGTCACTAGTGGGGTTCCACAAGGCCCCATCCTGGGCCCTGTGCTCTTCAACATCTTCATAAATAACTTGGATATAGGACTGGAAGGGATATTAATTAGGCAAGTTTGCAGATGATACAAAGCTGGGAGGAGCTGTTGACTCCCTCAAAGGCAGAGAGGCCCTGCAGAGACACCTCGACAAACTAGAGGGCTGGGCAGTCACCAACCATATGGAGTTCAACAAGGGAAAGTACCGGATTCTGCACCTGGGATGGGGCAACCCTGGATGTTTGTACAGACTGGGGAATGAGATGCTGGAAAGCAGTGCCA